>OY856412.1:1007807243-1009007243 GCA_963693085.1 Alisma plantago-aquatica
ACAAATTTGATTATGTACACCACTAACATAGATCATCCACCTCCTATCAATATGTTATCTTATTTGAACTTTTTGGATCTAGTTCATTAGGTTTATGATAGTCCAAACTAACATATACACGATAAATGTCACCTACATAAAAGACATGTCAAATTTTAGCACAAATAATAAAAGATACCTCCATATTAACAAAGGATATGAATACTATTTGTTCAACGATTGTTACTTATATGAAACATATAACATGCAAACCTAAAAATATTACAACAACAAAGTGTATTACAGGAAATATGCAACAAGAAACAGCAAACCTTCCTATACAAGGATCTAAAGAATAATAAAAAAAGATTACTAAGTTATCTAAAAATGATCCACCCACAACAACTTTCCTTAGATAAAGAAGTGCCCTTTGAATGGTGAAAGCATGTGCTTGTGCTTTCTCCCCGAAATAATATGTTCTCACATTCAAGACACACACCTCACCTCATAAGAAATTAAACCAGTCCTCATTCTATATGAGTGGATCAATGAGAAAAAGTTGTAGTCGATTGCAACAACAAGATAACGAAGAAGGTAGTTTTGAAGATTACAACTACCACCAAACAATGGAAACGAGTTTATGAAAAATATGTTTTCTTAATTGCAATAGAGAAGAATTTTAGAGCTCTTTCAAAACATTTTTCTATCTCACACAATCACACATTTTCATATAAAAGGCATCAATGAATGATAGTGATATCTACTCAGATAGTATATGATTGTATACACCTTATATTCAACCACAATATCAACTCTTATAAAAATGCAACTTGTCAAATATATCTTCAACTGACTAAGTAGAATACTTGAATAATATATCAACTAAAAACGTGAATGTTCAAATACAATTTTAGTTGGTCAAATATACATCTCAAATATGGTTCTAGTTAGAAAAAAATCTTCATTTACATTGTAGTGAAAGCAAATTAAAGGATGTAAATCATTTCCCGAGTCCTAAGGACCAAGACTTCCCCAACATGGTGCTTTGAATGTGTGTATAGTGTGTTTGTGTGAACTACCATGCCCTCCTATAGTTTCTATGAACATGTTCTCACAAACCTTCCCTGATGGAAGAGATGGTCCCAACTCTGACGTAGGAAATGTGAGACTAATGAGTCGCCTCACCATTCAACATGCCAGCACACTATAGTGTATCTTCTACCATTAAAATTATATATCGAGATCTAACACTATATGATATTTTCCTATATAGCAATCTCATAATGAATCCATAAGAATTCTTCTCTAACAATATATAAATTAGGACTCTTGAATCCTCTTTTTTCCCATATTTTCATTGTTACTTTAGTTCATTATACTGTAGAGAAAAAAATCCCCCTTGACTCATACACTTCATATTCCAAACCCACATCATATAGAATCGACCCATGCGACATTAGGATTCAATATGCCATTTGCAGCCAATCGTTAAGAGACAACTCTTCCTCCCATATCTATTAGTATTGCACCTTATCTGCACTCCACTTTAGTTGACTCTACTCCACATAAAGGTCTTCCTCGATCAACAAAGAGAGAAGAAGAAGAAATAACAACATAAGGGACAATTATGAATGTAATAAAGCTATGAAAGTAGATCCTTATCAAGCAATGAGATCTCCATGACTTTCTCTCTGTTTCTTGTTCTCATGATGTGTCATTTCTGGTTTATTATTCATGTACATCATTATATAAACATTTTTATACTTGTGATATACTTGTTTGATTATCTCCCATCATATTCATTTTAGTTTACATAATTATGGTTTTAAGGTTGTAAAAAGTAGAAAATAGGACCAGAGAATACTTTTTTTCTTCTTTTGTGACTTAACATATACATATAATTAAATACTAATTTAAAGTTATGATGATTCAATAATGACAATAATCACAATTAAATCATGTATATATGCCGGAACTATATCTTCAATATATCAAAAGTAAGAGTGATACTTGTAATATATATATATATATATATATATATATAAATATATATATATATATATATGTGTGTGTGTGTGTGTGTTTCTTTAAGGTCATCCTGTACTTTGACATCCTCACCAATATATTATTTTACATAATAATTATAGTTTAACGTCCTTGGATTCCACCTTCTCCAAACCCCATTAGGCCGAGTGGATGATCTCCAAAAGCATTGCTTTGAGTGCAATGCAGAACCAATATGCGCATACATGTACAAAGAACCATAAGTATACACCATAAAAAATATCAACATTCAACATATAGTGCTATAAAACATGATACTTTTTACAACTTATGTTTACATATTATAAGTAGAAGTTTACATTTACATATTGTAAGAAGAAGTTTGCACAATCATAATATGTATGCTAACTAGGATCTTGCACAATAGGTACAACTTGTACATTGTGCACTTCCCCTCTTTCCTCCCACATTAGTGAATTGGATCAAATTTTGTAGTTCTTTCTTCTCTACTACCTACACGTAACATGAGCATGAAAGAGGTTCAAGAATTAGTTTTATTTTAATAAATTTAAACATAAAACATATGTGAAATAGTGGATTAGAAAACATGGTGTTGTGTACATGGGAAAAAAGATACATATATTTGTAATTTTCATAACTTGAAAAGATTTGCAAAAATAAAAAAATAAATATAGAACATCATATAAAACAAGTCTTTAATAATAAAATACACCATTTTTAGTTATTTTTCTAGATGAGCTTCATTACCAAGGTGGAGTAGTATGAAATGTATAATTGGGCCCAAATCCTTATACCAAGTAGTCTAGGGAACTACCTGTACACAGAATGATTTAGGGTGGTGTACTAGTCAACATTAATCCATTACTCTTCATGGGATAATGATCACCTCAATAACTAAAAAACTTCTACTCACAAATTATTTTTAAGGGAAAAACATTGAGGACTATATAGTGTTACTATCATGCAATCAACCAAGAATTCCATAGTCATATAATTAAAACAAATCCACTTACCTAAGTTAAGAGATTCTAGATTATCCATGAACATCTATTAATAACAATTAATCATAATCAATACATGGTTCATCGCTATTCATCTTATTTAGGTCAAGTTAGGGTTTAAGCCCAAATCTAGGTTCATATTGACTTAAACTTGTCTATAGTATTTTTCTACTAGTCTATATGTCATAATCAATTTCTGATTCAATTTTCATATTTTCGGATGCTTTAACTATTTTCTAAAGTTAATATGAGATTAAAACCATCTAATTAGTCATAAATGAAGAAATACCTAGTATTGAGTAATAATAGTTAGATTAGGGTCCTTGAATATGTTCCAATAACCTCTAGGGTTCAACAACAAATTTTGAGCAATTAACTCAACTGGCATATTATTTCATTTGAGGAACTCTAAAAGGAGTATTATCTTCTAAATTATATACCACGAATAATAATCTCTCATAATAAATTAGAATTTTTTTTGTGTTTTTACATCTTTTGGGTCATTACTTGGATAGTAGAGCTACTTTCTAAATTTTATACAAGTTTTGCATATTTTCTATAAATAAGAAATGGTATTTCCTTGTTAGATTTATAAATACCATTAGATCATGCTCCTTGGGGCATGGATCTATGCCACATCATCCTTCAAGGTCTCCTATTTTCTTCCCCTTGTAGTCCAGCCAGTTTCTGTCCGACTTAGAAGATGAACTGGGCAACACCCCCTTCTCTGACTATCTGTGCATCATGTTTCCCTTCTCCTCTGCCACTCCATCTTCTGAAAGGGCATGATGCCACTTTGGTATGGTGATACAACTAGACATCACCATAGATCATGGCCTCCTCACCCAATGGAGATGGGGAAACTACTTCCTTGATTTGCGACACCCTCCTAAACTTCATCGTCGTTAGAGAGGTCAACATTGGTGAATCCTCAAGCTCTTAGGCACCACTGTTTATGTAACGACCACGCCTCCCGGTAACCCCCACTTAAGGGAGACAAATAGGTCAGAGTTGTTATTGCAATAAACCAGATCAAAGGTTCAACAATTAATTAGTAATAATTATGAAATTCTACCAACTAAACTGAAATCTGGTATAAAATAAAACTTTGCATACCTTCTAAAAACTTTGGAAATCTACTTCTATCCACAACTTAAGTCTATTCTATCTAATCCTCCTTGCACTTTATTTCTTATTTTCACAATGTGTCACTTTACTATTTGTTCTTTCCAGAGTTGCACCTAAAACACCGACAAACAAAATGTCGGTCAGCATATAGGAATTTGCTAGTATGTGGGGACAACCAAAATTTCACAAATATGGCTAAAAATCTAAATATCATAATCAAATTAATTAACAAGCCAAATTACACTTTCAATGTGACATTCTCCACCACTTTTTCCCTAACCCTGGAATACCCTCTTTAGGGTTTCTCTTTTGCCATTGACTTAAGGCCACCTTTTTAATCCCAAGCTTGGTGCCTGGGGTCACCACTCATGGTGCCCATTAGTCATGCAACAAAGACCACATTCTCAATCTCGAGCTTGGTGTCTGGGGTCACAACTCATGGTGCCCATGGGTCTTCCCTCTTGGGCTTGACCTTTTGGCATCATCCATCAGGGTGGCATGTAGGTGCGAGAATACACACTTATATTATAATTGTGATAATCATAGTGACTTTATGATTTGCAAGTATGAACATCCAAACTGATAGGTTCCATTCAATGTGATTAATCATCCAGAAAACTTTTGGGAAACTAATGTGATTAACCATAATTAACCACATACCTGATCCATAGCAACTTGATGTTTAAGCAATAATGATAAAGAACAATCAAACAAGCAATCAACAATATCCTAAAAATAATGTGTAACATCCAAGTGTTATAGTTTATCGAAAACATTCTCAAGATAGACTTGCATTCCACCCTCGGCTTTCTAGGCCCACTTTAGGGCTTTATTAGGGTTTTAGCCTCCATAACACATTTATTACTTCTAGTGATCTTTTAGTCCACAAACCCTAATTTCAACATCATAGGCACAATTAAAAGTTAATTAATTCTATTATACCTCTTTTACATTAAAATTACCATTTTTATCCTTTTAAGTCATGACATGATCATTAGGCCCAATTATCATCTCAGATTTATTTCAAATTGATAACTCATATTTCATTATTGTTCAATTCATATATGAACTTTGTTTGCCATTAATTCCCCCTTTATCTACTAGAAAACCTTAATTACCAAATTAAGGGTATTTATCCACAATTAAGAACTTTTATACTTGAAATAGCTTAGAACAATCATATCTCATCTTTATTCATGAATTTGAACAATTAAAACCATTAAGAGTCATAATTACTAACATTAGGGTTTTAAGGATCATTAAAGCATATTCATGTACATAGAACCTTAAATTAATCAAACTATGCATAATCATTATCCTTTTGGATCTAATATGTCCTTTTATAATAAACATGTTGATGTCAACTTTAAATATTTATATAACCCTTCCCAATTCATTAATCATCAAATATTAGGGTTTGTCATTAATTAAACCATTAAAGATAGCATATTTACATACTTTTTGTATTTAAAGCAGAATTAGGCTGCAAATATAATTTATATGTGTTCCTCTCATTGTGAGGATCGATTTTCATATGTAACACTTTGATATACAAGTTACCAATCTTTTTCTATGATTTTTGTAACTTAATTATTTTTAAGCCAATAAGAAGGTGACACATCGACCAATTGAAACCTACTTTTTTTTAGGGAAAAGCCAAACTATCATTTAAACACAAGCATCAGACAAAATGAGGTTCTCAATCAGTGGAGGGATGCAGTCCCCCGCTGATCTCCTAATTAAGGTGCCCTCCCTCGCCAAAGTAGCAATGGAGTGAGCCACCTTATTATAGGACCTATTAATGAAGGAAAAAGAAATAGCAGTAAAAGAAGAGGCGACATCGCGAATGTCGTCAACTAAGAGGCCTAAGTGATCTGGGTCACTGGAGTTACCAACAAGAGCGTTGAACAAGATCTAAGAGTCCATTTCGCACACCAAGTGGTCGTGTTCATGCAACCTCACTGTCTGAATGCAGTGAAGGAGGGCCTGAGCTCCCCCCATTTCAACCGGGCCGGAAAACGTTCTCTGTTCTGAGATGATCTCTACTTCCTTTCCATTACAGTCTCGAAAGATGCCCCCTATTCCCATCCTTCCTTGCTTACCCATAGCTACGTCAATATTCATTTTAAGGAAGCCCCCAACCGGTTTATGCCATGTTTGTAGCCTTTGTTCTCCGGTAGGGGTTGCAGTGTCAGACTGCGTAAGCATCACTACCCTGTATTCAACAATGATCCCAGCATACCTACTGATCAGAAAATCACATTGCGGCGCCTCTTGGTCAAATATGACTTTGTTTCTCCATGTCCACGATCCCCACCAGACCGCTGCAGCAACATCCAGCTCCTCCAAGCTCAAGTTGTCCACCAGGAACTGTAACCTCTCTTTGAGTGCCATATGAGACGACACTTCAATCTTTTGTTTCAAGGGATGTCTATTCCAGACAAGCTTCATTTCCAGGCATTCAAACAATAGATGATCAATCATTTCTTTTTCTCGCCAGCAGATGGGACAGCGCTCGTCGACCTCACAGTGACGGCCATGGAGGTGGCCAAGCGTGGCTAAGCTACCTGAACAGACATGCCACATGAAGTGTGATAACCATGGTGGCCAGCCTGATTTCCAAACCCAGGTCCACGTTAATTCATTCTCTGAGTTTCGGTTGCTGAGATATGATGCTTTGCCAAGATGGCACAGCCAGTATGCGGTTTGAGTACTGAACATACCTCTACGGTCCGGCCACCAGAACGGACGGTCGGCTGGTTGACGATAGCTAAGAGGTGTATTCAGTATCCTCGTGCATATTGGTTGTGGGAAAATGGATTCTACTGTCTCCCTATTCCAGGCGGGCTACTCAGGCATGGTGAGTTCAGTAATCTTCAAGTCAGGCTGCTGTTCCTATAAGTCAGGGCATAACTCGGACAGTGATTCAATAGTATCTAGCAGCCATCGGTCAGACCACAATCTGATAGTTTTCCCATCTCCAACTCTCCATTTCACCCCTTCGCATACTGTTTCTTTGGCTCCCCATATACTTCTCCAAGTGCAACTTGGGTTGTATCCTCGCGTCGCCTCCAGGATGGAGGACCTTGGAAAGTAGCGTGCTTTGAGTACTCTATAGGCCAAAGAGTTTGTATTTGTGAGAAGTTGCCAAACTTGTTTGGACAGTAAGGCTTGGTTGAAGCTATTCAGATCTCTGAAGCCCATTTCGCCCGCTTTCTTCGGTTTACATAAGTTGGCCCAGTATTGCCATGAGATTCGTCTCTCGAAGCCTTTTACACCTCACCAGAATTTTTCCACACAACTGTGGATTTCATGTATTAATGTAGATGGCAATTGGAATACGCTCATGATGTATGTTGGGATCGCCTGTGCAATGGATTTGATCAGGACCTCCTTGCCAGGTTTGGATAGGAACTTTTCTTTCCACCCCTGGACCTTCTTCCATATTCTTTCCTTCACGAAGCTGAAGACATGCCTTTTGGACCTCCCTATCGCTGTGGGCAGACCTAGATACTTGGCATGTTTTTCCACTACCCGCACATTCAGAATGTCCTGTAGGATTTCTCTCATCTCTGGTAGCACCCCTTTGCTAAAAGCAATCTCAGTCTTCTCATAATTGACTTTCTAGCCCGATGCCTGTTTGTATTGGCTAATCAAATTAGCTATAACCAGACATTCATTTTGAGTTGCTCGTGCAAACATGATGCTATCATCTACAAAAAAGAGGTGAGAGATATGAGGAGCAAGTCTGCACATACTGAGGCCATGCACAAGCTTGCTTTCTGTAGCATGAATGATAGAAGTAGAAAAAGCTTCCACACATAGAATGAAAACATAAGGAGAAAGAGGGTCACCCTGACGCAGGCCGTGAGAAGGCTTGATCTCTGTAGACCGGTCCCCATTGATGGCAAAGGAGTGGCTTACAGATGACACACACTCAAGGATTTTCTTCCTCCATGGCACCGAAAAACCCAACTTCATCATCACATGATCTAAGAAACCCCATTCTACCCTGTTATAAGCCTTGGACATATCCAGTTTGATGGCCATGCTGCCTTTTTTCTTTTTCCCTTCTGACTTCATTTTATGGACCAACTCGTAGGCAATGAATGTGTTGTCTGTACTCAATCTTCTAGGTATGAAGGCACTCTGATTCTGGGAGGTGATCTGGTCCATAATGGGTTTCAACCTGTTAGCCAAGACTTTTGTTATAATTTTGTACACTACATTGCATAGGCTATTGGGACGAAAATCCTCCATCCTCATGGGTTGTTCCACCTTCGGTATAATAACTACCAGTGTTGAATTCACCTCCTCAATAGAGCTTTGCCCTTTCCACCAACCTTTAATGTAACTAGCTACATCCTTACCCATGATGTGCTAAAATTTTTGGAAGAAAACTACTTTCATTCCATCAGGTCCTGGGACTTTGTTGGGGTGCATACTTTTTAGGGCCCCCAGAATTTCTTCATCCGATATTTCTTTTTCCAACTCGTGGTTCGTAGCTGCATTGACTTGCCAGGATATGCCCATTGTAGCATCTTCAAAAACAGACAGGTTACCGGTCAAAAAAAGATTTTCAAAGAATTCCATGACCACCTTGGAGATATCTTTCTCGTCTGTACACCAAGTGCCCGCCGTATCCTTCAACCCTGCAATGCGATTTCTTTTCCTTCTGTGAGACGCTTTGAGGTGAAAGTACTTTGTATTTTTGTCTCCACCTTTCATTTCATTGACTCTTGCTCGGGCACACCAGTACTCATCATTTAGCCTATGCCAGTGTTCGAGTTCCTTTGATAAAATCTCGCATTTTTTTAGGACAACATTGTCCGGTACCTTCCTTTGTTCTTCCTTCAGAAGTTCCTCCTTCTCTTTGATATTTTTCTTTAGATTACCAAAGGTCTTTGTCGCCCATTCCTTTAGCTTCCTACTACAACCATCCAGTTTTGTTTGAAGGCCACCATGACCAGCTCCCCTCCAATATGACGCCACTATCTCCTCACATGAATTTTCCTGAAGCTAAAGAGGTTCAAAAATGAAAAAAACACTCCCTTCTCTTACTTGACATTTCTCTCCTATCAAAGGAGATGATGATCTGTGAGTGATCAAATTTATATATAGGAAGATGGAACACTCTGCAGTAAGTGAACAATTGTCGCCAGTCAACAGAAGCAAGAGCTCTATCCAACCTTTCCCGGACCAGAGTTTCAATAGATAAACCTCATTCCCAGGTATAGGGGCTGCCTGAAAAACTGAGGTCAATGAGAGAACAATCATCAATAGCATCTTTGAAGTCCTACATCCACCTCTCTAGCTTTGGGGGCCCACCTAGATTTTCATCATTGGTAATAATCTCGTTGAAATCTCCAAAGAAAACTATAGGTAAATCTGATTGTGCTTTCAGGCTCCTCATAAGATTCCACGTTTTGTGTTTGTGTTGTTGCTCTGACCATCCATATATACCGATGGCTCTCCATTTCACATTCTCAAAAGCGTCAGTAACTATCACGTCTACATGTCTTTGAGAAAAGGCGACTGTCTCCACGTCCACTTCCTTCCACCACATACCCAGTCCTCCATAACATCCCATACTAGGAATGCATAGACCTTCAGTGAGGCCACATTTCCTCCGAACTTTCTCCAGATGTGTGTCGCTGATCTTGGTTTCCGAGATGAAAACCACCGACGGGTGCTCCCTCCAGCACCAACTGCGGAGAGCATCTGAACTTCCGGGTTTGCCCATACCCCGATAGTTCCAGCTCAATATTTTCATTGTTGTTCGCGGGGTTGGTCAAAACCAACTCCCGCTACTTGGAATGCCATCCATCCCGTTGCTGACTCCTCTGGTTCCCTGACTTGCTTTTTGAACTGTCCTTCAGGACTTACAACCCCATCATCACCTTCAGTCATCGCATCAGTCTGTCTCCCCCTCTTGCCCAGCCCAGGAAATGATTCATTTTCAGATGCAGGTGCTGTCTCCTTGATTAGAGCCCTCCGCTTTCTAATCTTTGGTTTCCGAAATTTATTGACATGAAGCATTGATTCATTTATCTGATTCTTATTGTGGTTTGTGAATGGCTTCTTTTTCTACCCCCGCATCTGGACTTTCATAGAGCTCCAACCATAGTCGAAGCTTATTTGTTTTTCCATTGGCTCGCCGACATTCAATATATTACTCATCCCCTCGCCCCTGTCCAGGTCGCCCCTTAGGCTTTTGAAGATCTTGCGTACCTCCACTGAATCCTGCCTTAAAGTTGTGTCTCCCTTGCTGCTAACCGAAGCCGCTTGCCATGGATTGTCCATCCTATCCTTCTGTTGGGGCATCTATCTTTCCCCAAAGGTGCTAGATGAGATGTATTTCTCTGTTGTTGCCTGCTGTGTATGCTCACCTTCGGTTTGTTCTACGGGAGCTTCCCGTTCAACCAGATTCTCCGTCAGTATCTCTGATCCACGCCGCTCGTGCTGCTCTGGAAGGTTGTAAGTCATTGTCATCTCCACCACCGGTGTTCTAAACAGCCCATGTGGTTTGTCACCTTGTCCTGTCAGAGATCCCTCCGCTATCGGGTCTACATCTGTGGCTTGTTCTCCTCCCTGGTTTGTTTCCTATGCAAACTCCTGCCATCGAAACTATCTGCATGATGTTGTGTTGCCCAGGCTTTTGAAGGATGATTGCATGTCGGTTTCATGTAGAAATCTAGGGATCTTTTTGTTGTACCTTCTCCATACACCTCTTCCGCCACTGATAGTTGGGGCTTCCGGGGGGACGCTTTGAGCCACGCGCCCCACTGTCTCTCCTTCTCCTCTCCATCATCTTCTAGGGCACAATCTCTGTCAACATGACCCAGTCGACCACACATGAAGCAGAAATTTGGTAGCCGTTCATACTTTAGCTCCAACAGGATTATGTCTCCTCTTCTGTCTCAGATTTTCTGAGTCTTCTTCAATGGTTTTGAGATGTCCAGAGCCACACAGACACGTGAAGATCTCTCCCAGCCTAGTTCGTCCCTGTCTATATCCTCCACGTGGCCTAACCTTCCAGCAATGGATCAGATCGCTGCCTCTGATCTGGGTCCAAGCGGCAACCTATAAATCCAAACCCAAAACACGCTTTCTGTGAATAGTATCCCTTCTGGCCGATCAGTATCTTCAATTTCCTTCGTAAGAAGCAGACGGTTCTCAAAATTCCATGGGCCACCGTCCAAAACTTTCTTTTTATCCTTCCAATGGATGAACTGGATGATGAAGATGGTTGCATTCAATTGCTTGAAAAGTACTTTGTGTGAGAGAGCCCAGGCCTGGGTAAAGGTTCTCTTTAATGCCCAAAATTTGTATGGTCTCTCAGTTGGCAGCCTTTCCGCCAACACGAGAGAGACATGAGATTCAGGATCGCCCGCCTCCTCCATCCCCAGGTCGACAACATCTTCCTCCCTACCATCCTCTAACCCTAGTTGCGCACATCGTTCGACCAACTCATCTGCCATCATAACGGGGCCACGCCTGCGAAGATCAACCCTTTACGCCTTGAACCTGCAAGAAAAATGGGTAACCACGTGGGAGATTAGGGTAACCACTTGGGAGATTGTGTGCTTTCACCGTCGCACGCTAGTTGCCAGAGCGAACTAGGGTTACGTATGGGAAAGAGTTCTACTGGTGTCACCTACTTTATTATCCATGCGGATTGGTTGATTACCTTTTTACCCTTGATCATTTTCACAGTTGTCGGGGGTAGGGGAGTCTTTTTGCTCTCTATCTTCTTCTACCTCCCATTCTTCTCTTCTTGAACTGTGGCCGGTTGGGCAATCAAATTCTTTGTTGACTCCTGGCGTCAGGGCCCCTCAGTAGTCAGAAAACGGCCTACCACCTCCAAAACTCACCGCCGAACTCAAAGGAAGGGCCAATTTATCTAGATGAGCAATGAACAGGGAGATAGGCCAGGCTGTGCACCTGCGTCCATGGAAGGGAAACCAAGGAGGAAGACCTGTCAGTTGCTCAATTTCTTGTAGGGGTGACTACTTTGGGTAACGCCGAGCAATTCGAAGGATTTTGTGAACTCATAGAGAAGGGATTCATCTCCTTTTTATAGTCTTAGGCTATGACAAAGAAGCTTCTTGAGATTTAGGGGTTTCCTCTTTATCCCTCCAACGCATGGAAAACTTGATATGTATGGGTGTGGTTTTCTCTCCAGAATCTAATGGGGTGAATCCTAGTTTTGCACATTAACTGTATGGAGAGGAAATTGAATCTACAAGTCTCATGTTACTGTTCTTCTTTCCTTTTCATACCCAAGGTAGGTGAGAATGCAGCCACCGTTGGATCTCATATCCCACAGTTGGCATGCCATTCACCCAAAAAGATATGGAAACAATTGTGACATTTAATATATATTTCCTTAACACTTTCCATTTTAGGAGATTTGGTAAAAATCGTAACTCTCAAACTGATTATCCAATTAATACCAAATTTTAAGGGAAAGTCCATAATGACTTAAACCACTTGTGTGACTTCCTCATGTCCATCATGGCTCCCATGTGGTTTTACCCTCTCCCTGGTGCCTCCCAAGAACCTTCATCATCTCATATTCTTGCATCTGGGCTATTTCTCACCTTGGTACTTTTTACTCTCATAGGTGACTCAGGACATTTCAGCTTCTCTCAAAGCTAACTGGCTTCATGGCTCAACACATGGCTTGGGTACCTCACATAGTGCTCTAGATCAGACTTGTAGAACACATCACGTTATCCTGAGAGGTAAGACTAAACATAACCATCTCCACCAATCCATCTCAAAAGGACCCATATATCGGGGACTCAGCTTTCTCAATTGTAACTTAGAGGGGTCGAATTTTCACATCGCATATTCTCCCACAGTGAATTGCATGTCAGTCTGCTTTGCATCGGCTCATGACTCATGTCGCCCCTGGGCTTTCTCAGCCATCGCATGATCAAAGAGACTTCATCTGCACACACTGTAGTCCTTTTCTGACCTTCGTGAGGTCCCTTCACCAACATCATTTTAATGAAGTGGTGACTGACACAACCTCCCTTACAGAGCTTCTTTACACCCCAATAATAGTTATGGTGGTTATCATCACATCTCTAATAGGGAAAGAACTGCCCCCCATGTATCACCCTGAATGAGCACACGTGCTCTCATCAGACCCTCTTGTCTAGATCATACTAACCATTAGTTAGGGGTGATAAGCTGTACTCACATTGAGTTCTTCATGTATCTACTTCCACCTTACAGAAGTGAATCTTTAGGTCATATTCAAGAACTTTTGAACTTGCATCCTGGTGCAGTTGAACCATCTCTCTTACTTTTAGACTATGTCATCTAGGTAAGCTGACCTACCATAACCCATATTGCATATTGACCTTCCTTGGTCCAGGGGAGACTTACCATGACATCCATAATGATGAACTCCCATTCCCTCTCAGGGACTTTTTATCCTTTGTATCAACTTATTGGGTTACTAGTATTCGTCCTTCACCTTTATGACATGCATGGTGACAAGCCACATGCAACTTCATCTTAGGCATCCAAAGTACTACTAAAACTTACCATCTTAGTAGTACCATGGTGTATGGTGCCTTAAAATCATGACCTCTTGTATGTCATGATTCCTCAGGGTCAATTCCTCAGAAACCCTAAAACACTCTAGTCGTGAGTTTCATCACCTTCTTTTTCAAAGAAGCGCATCTGAGGTTCTACAACCATCCTTCTATCACATCAAGGCCTAGGCTAGGTAACCAAACAACCACTAACTTGATCAACAAATCTCATTACATCTGAGTGTTAGCTAAACATATCTCCATTTCCAAACTTAGGGTTAACCTAACAACCTCTTCCAGCCTTTCCACTAGCTAAACTAGGTAGCTATATTTCAACCAGAGCATCCATTACTACCTTTCATCTTTAGGTGCTAGGTAATAGTGAAGACATACACCTCCATGTATTCCACTTATCATCTCATCTCGAACTCTAAGCCTATCTTCATCAAGGGAACTCAGAGCTCATTCTCTTGGTTATAGAACTCTACCTTGTATAGTTCATAAGTTCCACATAAATCATGATAAAAACATCCTCATAAGATGACTACCTTAGTTCTCTTGGTGTTTGTTCAACATCCACACATCATACACTCCATAAGGGTACATTATTACTTCTATCCTCATGCCTCACAGCAACATTTCCACTCACATCATCTTTATCCCTGGTGTATGGTATGCGTACTGTCCTATCTCTCACTCCCATAACAAGAGGAAATAAGCATTTGGCGGCCGTCCAAACACAAAGTTCTTCCTATTCCGAGAGTAGAGATGGTACATCCCACATTTCCAATACACCTTCAAATTTAAGTTGAAACGTGCCACATATGTCTCTACATCACGATTATCTTGATATCAAAGTTACTTCCATGGAAAATTGATCTCGAACCTACTTGGGTCCACACACAATCCTTGGTCATCTCCTCTAGGTTTGTAGGGTGCCAACACTTTTGGGGTCATCCCTCTTCCCTTATGCATCCAAATAGTGCCCTCCTCATCTGCCCTTTAGGTCCCATGAGTTCATGAAGGTGATCAATCTCCTAACCCATGGCCCTCAGACAACGATAGTTGTTACCTCCCGACCCTATGATCATGTGCAAATAGGGAATTAGGCAACTCCTACTTCCATTAGTCTTATCCCTACCTGACCCTAGGATAGACTTAGGATTATAATATAATACATGTCCAACTTAGAACCTTACCCAAGTCTCCATCATCTCTCTTCACATTCATGGACTGACTTTTATCCTTTCATTGGGGTCATGGTGACCTGCATACCTTGGTCAGGCCCCATATCAGTTAATTCCATGGTAACACATCCACACGCACTTATAGATGGTTATATATGGGTCTACATGTTCATTCTCATACTATGTACTATTCACTTAGCTTCTTAAGATCCTATGAGACCTCTTTAGGTTACCTTAAAACCAACAAAACTGGTATACACTTTATAAAAGGGTCCCTCTTCCAGGATGGGAGGAAAGTATCTCTTGATAGCAATAAAGGTCACAAACGTCCTTATGTCTAGGGTTTAAATCAACATGAGCATGCTTAACCCAACAAGATACTAAGGAACAAGCGGACCACCTACTAAACCATGCTAGGTCATACTTTTTCTCATTCCTCAACATTGGACCAAAAACATACATGTCCATGTCACCAACTTAGATGTGAGGGGTTCATCAAACATAACTTAATCTTAAGGGGTTTCCCTTTCCTCTAAACATGAGGAGTTCCATTCTCGAATCTATAGAACTCAAATCTCATCATGAGCATCCAGTACACCACTTCCCCTCTTAGGCCTAGGAACCCTAGGTTCAACTCTTTATGCGACAACTATCCAACTGCATGCTCAACCTTTAAACCATGAACCAAGCATGTACAAGGTATAGCATGCACTTCCTATTATCATTCCACTTGAACAACACTTAAGAGCGGAGTCCTCCTCAAGGACCACCTACTAGGTGTAAGGCTTCACAACTTGTTACTAAACCACTTCAAGGTCTAAAGAACTCTTCTTCCTAACCCTAGAAGGTTAACACATATACCATAGGTGCATAGGTACCAACAACCTCATCTTCTTTCTAGGGTTTGGTTCCTCTAAAGGAAACCAAGATACCATCAGCCTCTAGGGATCATGCATGAGGAAACTACAACCATCCACTTAGGTCGCATCATCCTCAACTCCCCAGTATTCCTCATATCTCAGAGTCTAAGCTTCCAACCTTCTTGCTTGGATCTTTCTCTCTCTCTCTCTCTAGAGCTAACCCTACAAACAACCTTACTACTAGAGGTCCACTCTCCATGAAGGTGGATGAAGCTCACAAGCATAACCCTACATGGGTGAAGTCTATGTTCAAACTTATACTCAAGATTATCCATAGCTCTTTATGCTTATCTCATAATCTATCCATCATGCCCTTCTGGCCTCAGTGTTAACCTACTGCCATCACTACTGACGTACCCTGGGTGCATGTTATGCCCTACTTGTATAAGCCCATAGGGTTTCTATAGGTTCTTTTCTAACCTCATTAATGAAGGAGTTATCCCTCATCCTAACGTGTATGACCCTTCACAGGGTTGGATCGCCAAGGTACTAGGTCATCCAACCTCACATGGTTTATATCGTCATGGGTATCCAAACTAAAAGCATGTCCACTCACACACATGGTCTACCATGACATCTAGCTCATCATGTCATCTCTCTCTCTCTCTATCCTTCACTTAGGGTTAGGGTTAGCATCATCCTAATAAGATGTTCTAGGTCTCTACTTATAATGGAGGTCTCTACCTCCAAGACTAACTCTCTCTACTCATCCTCCTAATAAAAAGGTCTAGCCTCAGGTCTCTCATGAGGGCATGACAACATATCTCATACAACCTTAGCATGTAACTATTCTTTAGTTTATGCTTAAACTATTAAACTTATGTCCACGACATCTTATTTACATGGTTTTCATTAATTTGGTGGAGGATTCCTTAAACCTTATCAACTTTACCCATACCTCGAGAGGGTGAGGAAGAGAGAGAAAACCTAATCCTTAAAATCCTTAACAACATTTGAGTTGAGAAGGGATGAACAAGATGAGAGAGTCTTAAAGGTATCTTATTTCAAGTCAAATCCTAATACATTGGCCAGGTAGTCACACAAATCTGGGAGTCCTCATATTCCAACTAGCAGTGCAGAGGAAAATATTGCCAGCCCCTAGATGTGATCCTTTTCTAGACACCTCTATCTTTTGGAAAATCCTCTAATAAATCCCTCAGTTCAATGGAATTTGTAAAATTTAATAATTATTAAAGATTAAATGAGGAACTTATTCTCTAATACCAAATGTAATGACCCCGCCTCCCGGTAACCCCCACTTAAGAGAGACCAAGAGGTCAGAGCCGTTATCCCAATAAACTGGATGAAAGGTTCGATAATTAATTAGTAATAATTATGAAATTCTACCAACTAAACTAAAATCTGGTATAAAATAAAACTTTGCATACCTTTTAAAAACTTTGGAAATCTACTTCTATCCACAACTTGATTCTACTCTATCTAATCCTCCATGCACTTTATTTCTTATTTTCACAATGTGCCACTTTACTGTTTATTCTTTTTAGAGTTGCACCTAAAATGTTGACAAAAAAAATGTTGGTCAGCATATAGGAATATTCCGGTATGTGGGGACAACCAAAATTTCACAAATATGGCTTACAATCTAAATACCACAATCAAATTAATTAACAAGCCAAATTATGCTTTCAATGTGACATTCTCCACCGCTTGTGCCCTAACCCTGGAATACCCTCTTTAGGGTTTCTCCTTTGCCATTGACTTAAGGCCACCTTCTCAATCCTAAGCTTGGTGCCTGGGGTCACCACTCATGGTGCCCATTAGTCATGCAACAAAGACCACCTTCTCAATCCCGAGCTTGGTGTCTGGGGTCATCACTCATGGTGCCAATGGGTCTTCCCTCCTAGGCTTGACCTTTTGGCACCATCCATCAGGGTGGCATGTAGGTGCGAGAATACACACTTATATTATAATTGTGATAATCATAGTGACTTTATGATTTGCAAGCATGAACATCCAAACTGATAGGTTCCATTCAATGTGATTAATCATCCAGAAAACTTTTGGGAAACTAATACAATTAACCATAATTAACCACATACCTAATGCAGAGCAACTTGATGTCCAAGCAATAATGATAAAGAACAATCAAATAAGCAATCAACAATATCCTAAAAATAGTGTGTAACATCCAAGTGTTATAGTTTATCCAAAACATTCTCAAGATAGACTTGCATTCCACCCTCGGCTTTCTAGGCTCACTTTAGGGCTTTATTAGGGTTTTAGCCTCCATAACACATTTATTACTTCTAGTTCTCTTTTAGCCACAAACCCTAATTTCAACATCATAGGCATAATTAAAAGTCAATTAAGTCTATTATACCTATTTTACATTAAAACTACCATTTTTATCCTTTTAAGTCATGACCCGATCATTAGGCCCAATTATCATCTCAAATTTCTTTCAAATTGATAACTCATATTTCATTATTGTTCAATTTATATATGAACTCTATTTATCAATAATTCCCCCATTATCTACTAGAAAACCTTAATTACCAAATTAAGGGCATTTATGCACAATTAAGAACTTTTATACACGAAATAGCTTAGAACCATCATATCTCATCTTTATTCATGAATTTGAACAATTAAAGCTATTAAGAGTCATAATTACTAACATTAGGGTTTCAAGGCTCATTAAAGCATATTCATGTACATAGAACCTTAAATTAATCAAACTATGCATAATCATTATCGTTTTGGATCTAATGTGTCCTTTTATAATCAACAAGTTAATGTCAACTTTAAACATTTATATAACCCTTCCCAATTAATTAATCATCAAATATTAGGGGTTTTCATTAATTAAACCATTAAAGATAGAATCTTTACATAATTTTTGAATTGAAATCATAATTAGGTTTCAAATATAATTTATATGTTTTCCTCTCGTTCTGAGGATCAATTTTCATATATAAAACTTTGATATAAGAGTTACCAATCTTTTTCTACAATTTTTGTAACTTAATTATTTTTAAGCCAATAAGAAGGTGACACATCGACCAATTGAAACCTACTTTATTATCCACGTGGATTGGTTGATTACATTTTTACCCTCAATCCTTTTCACAATCATCAGGGGTAGGGCAGTCTTTTTGCTCTCTATCTTCTTCTACCACTCGTTCTTCTCTGCTTCAATTGTGACCGACTGGGCAATCAACTTCTTCGTTGACTCCGGGCGTCGGGGCCCCTCAATAGTCGAAAAAGGGCCTACCACCTCCGAACCTCACTGCCAAACTCAAAGGAAGGGCCAATTTATCCGGATGAGAAATGAAAAGGGAGATAGGCCAGGCTGTGTGCCTGCGACCATGGAAGGGAAACGAAGGAGGACGACCTGTCAGTTGCTCAATTTCTTGCAGGGGCGACTACTCGGGTGACGCAGAGCAATTCGAAGGATTTTGTGAACTCACAAAGAAGGGATTCATATCCTTTTATAGTCTTAGTCTATGACATAGAAGAATCTCGAGATTTAGGGGTTTCCTCTTTATCCCTCCAATGCATGGAAAACTTGGTATGTATGGGTGCAGTTTTCTCTCCAGAATCTAATGGGGTGAATCCTAGTTTCACACATTAACTATATGGAGAGGAAATTGAATCTACAAGTCTCATGTTACAGTTCTTCTTTCCTTTACCTACCCAAGGTAGGTGAGAATGCAGCCACTGTAAGATCTCAGATCCAACGGCTGGCATGCCATGTGGCCAAAAAGATATGGAAACAATTGTGACATTTAATATATATTTCCTTCACCCTTTCCACTTTAGGAGATTTATTAAAAATCATAACTGTCAAACCGATTATCCAATTAATACCAAATTTTAAGGGAAAGTCCATAATGACTTAAGTCACTTGTGTGCCAAGTGTGAGACAAAAAATCGAAAGTAAAAACCCTTTTTGTTCATATTCAAGTCAAGTACTTATAAGGCACATATTCTGTATTAAAACACCTATTTTTTCTTTTGTCTCTTCCTATTTTCTTTATTTGACTTCCTTTTACCATTAGAAACCATGTGGACTCGAAATATTTTCCAAGATGGAGTTTTTATCCATATTTCCACATATTTCTTGTATTATTATCATTATCTCACATTTCTTCTAAATAAAGCAATATTTGATTAATCCTTTATCTTTCTTGTTGCATTATCTTTGCAATTTGGACTCCTTGGAACCCAAGGAACCCAAAAGGAATGAAATCCCCCTTTGGGTAATATTCCTTTTCCTTCTAGAGGCTTCTACCTCTTTCTTTTCTCCATTTCTTAATTATTCATTTACTAATTGAATTTCCTTTTTCTTTTCCTTGTTATTGGGCCCAATAGCCAATAAGACCCACAAAACAAACAAGAAAGGCTATTTAAAAACGAAATTCATGCATTCAATCAAATGACATCATTATTTGTTCATTTGTCTTTATAAAAAATTGCATTTCTCATCAAAAGAGCCCAAAATTGGGTTTGTAACAGTGTACAAGGTAGAAGGAGAGGAATTACACTCCACTTCCTTCCTCTTTATATTGTGTGAGAGGAGTGTGGTAGTTGATCTTTTGGGCGTGGGGAGATCCACAGTCCTACCGCTACTTACTCATCAAATTCCTTGCTAGAAAGATGTCAGGATTGGGGTTATCTCCCCTATGCTTGTTATGACCCATAGTTATTGTAGGGAGCATCACAAGGACGTCTAATAGTCTTGGGAATTATATTAAGTGAAAAAGAAATTCCCTATGTCATCCATATACCACCTTAACTAGTCAAGACAATTTGATGTTGATGGATAATGGGAAAAATGTCCTGAACCCATCCAAAAGACTCTTCTTGATCATTGTGTGGTCTCCAGAATCATTCTCCCCTAGCTACATACCCTCCTTCATCTACTACATATACCTCATTCCTTTATGTATAGGTGCTTAGAAAACATATCAGACTCATCCATTCTAAAAACTCAACTCACCATTGCTTCCCTTTGTCCCGAGATGCACAAATCATCAACCCTTTTGGAACCCCTCTAGCACCTATGTAACATCCCCAGATTTTCACCTTCTGAAAACCCCATGGAGATGAGAAGACAAAATCCAAAAACGTTAGGTAATTGTATCAGAGAGTGATGCAGAAGTGACATATGCATACATGAAAATACAACTATATTGCATACACCATAATATTCTCAACATTCAACATGTATATTACAACATGAATTGTTACAACTTACATTTACATATTGAAAAGAGAAATTTTACAAGTATGAACATGTATGCTAACTAGGATCCACACAATAGGTACAACCAGTACAACATGCTCACATCATGTTCATTTATCCCATGCTAGCTCTGAACCTAAAACATACGTGAAACAAAGAATCAACACAATGTGTTATGTACATGGGTAGAAAGATACATATATTTATGGTTTTCATAATGTTAAAATATTTGCAAAAAGAAAGAAAGAAGATCATATAAACATTTCTTCATTAAGTGAAATAAACCAATTTTTGTCATTTTTCTAGATGAGTAGCAATATCAAGGTGGACTAGTACCAAAACATATATATTGGGCCCATCCCCATGTACCAAGTATTCTAGGGAAATTCTCCATACACCGTGTGCTCTAGGGAGGTGTACTAGTCAACATTAATCCATTCCCTCATAAGGGGGACAATGAAAACCTTAAATAACTACAAAACATCTACTCATCATTTGTGTTTTCAAGTAATAAAACATCGAGTACTATATAGTGCTACTGCATCCAATATTTGCAAATAGAAGAGAGCATACATACATATCATGATTGCAACCAAGAAAACCATAGTCATATACTTATATAAAACCCACGTACCTGAGTTCATAGATTCCTAATGTGTCTGTCATCATCTACTATTTTAGCCATCACCTGATTAATATCAATTAATCATCATTAATATAATGGTCACCATTATTAATGACATTTAGTTCCATATTTGGGTTTGGGCCAACCTAGGTTCACATTGACCTAAAACATGTCTATGGTAATTTTATACATATCTAGATGTTATGATTACCATGTGACTCAATTTTCATAATTTTCTGATGCTTTATCTATTTTCTAGAATTAATATGATGCTAAAAGCATCTAGTTATGCATTACTGGGAAAAGACCTAATTTTGTAAAATTATAACTTTATCAGAATGCATATTTGGTTGCCACATGATCTTTGGGTACATAACTAATTTTCTCAGATTTAATATGCATCATTTGCTAATTATTCTAATTATATGAAGCTCATAAAGGATTATTATATATTAAACTAAATATCACCAAAAAATATGTCTTTAAAGCCTAATCTAGAGGTTTCATAGAAAAGAGGGCATTTTTCTGAGTCCAGGGCCATTTTTGGGGGATTTATTGGCCAAGGGAGCTATTTTTAATTGTATTTCTAAGATCAATATGTTAACTAGATATTAACTAGGTAATTAGTTTGTGTGGCGGGTCCCACTGCCTGATGTGACAGTCTTCGATTGGGTTTGCTGGCCCAACTCCTTAGGTCACGCCCTAAGCAAAAGTGTAGTAAGATCAGTCGGTTTGTCTGATAAACCAAACCAGTTCTGGCTGGCGGAGTCGGTCTCCATGCTTGTACACGATCTGGAGTTCACACTCCTTAGGTGTGTGTCCGTCGTCATGGACTCGTGTGCCTAACTCCGATAAGGGATCCACATCAACTAGAAGTGTTCGGCAATGATAAAGCCTACCTCATCTTCAGCCTATGATGACGAGTCTCACCAGCGGGGACATGAGGTCCCTCCATTGATCTTGGGTTCTCGGTCAATTCCTCTCTACAACGTTGACTTATTTGGGTATTCTCTTCTTTAGAAAGCTCTTCTTCCAGAACCATCTCTGGCAAATAATGCAGTGGGGTTGATTGGTTCCCAAGGTGGGTTGGGTCTACCCATGCTCTCTCTGTCTATCTCCTCACGATTTGAACTTCGGGAGCAAGTCTCTTCATCCCTGATCTATGGAATCTACTACCCTATGGGACACCTATGCATCTTCTCAGTAGTGATCGAGGGAGAGACACTGATGGACGATGAAGGCTCATCTCAGCCCGCTTGCTTCCTTTCTCATATTGTTGGAGGTCGACAAGGACAGGCTAGCCTTCTCCAACGAACATTGTTGGGTGTCGCCAACATGTCTTTGGTCTACCCTCATCACCTCCATCCTCCTTCCACCTAAAAACCCATGCCCACATGTCCTTCCTCTATCAATGACTAGACCTATAGCTGTCCTCTGGCGAGGCCCTGCTCTAATGATGCATGTTTCCATCACCGAGTAGAAGAAGGAACATCATTTTCCTACGATAGGGTTGATGGAGTTGTGTGGTTGAGGTGGGGGTCGCCGGTGAGACTCCTTGGCTGGGCACGACAACGGGGTTAGGGTTTGCAGACCAGAGCTCCCCTCTCACCTTGCCTTCACATCTCACAAGCTAGGGTCTCAGCGGCGTTGAGTAGCTCTGGGGACACGGTAGATCGTAAGACCTTTCCCAAAACTCCTACCAACCTCTAACTTATTGCACGTGACCTGTTCTGATAGACACTAGCAGCTCTGCTGAAAATGGAGCTAGGTGGCAACCTTGGAGTCATCAGACTGAGTAATATCAATGGGCTAGGCAAAGCTATATCTTTGGTTCCTCAAATATTAGCCAAGCATGCGACTAATGTGGTGGATAAATATCAACCTAGTCATATTTATTTAAAACCTTATTCATTGTTACAATATTCACTGAATATTACCTATCAAGCAGTTCGTCGAGTACCATGATATCAAATAATTACTAAAATCAAAATGTGCCCAATATCGCATTCAAAAACATTGTCAAAAGAACCATTAACATGAATATCAAAGAGGGTTGATTCCAAGGATCACTTCTTTCATTATTAATTATGAAATCTTGCCTAAGGAACTTCACATATTCACATTGTGCCTTTATAGTCACACTTACCTCTATAAGTCATTTGATATCATCATCATGTATCCATAAATTCAATTGGTCATATAGGGATCACCCTTGAGTCAAAATACTACATTGGGTATCAAAACCCTAAAATTTAGGGCTATCCCAACGTATCACATCACCTACATGATGGTGGGTGGAGATTCCAATGACGAGGGGAGGCCAATCTCCATATCCATATCACAAGTTCAATAGGGGTGTCCTTTTGTATGAACCTAAGCAAGGAAGATACATACCTATAACTAGATCCACGATTAGATCTGAGAGTTGGGCGCATTTCCTTACATAAGATTAGTTGTGGAATCAGTCCAAACACTCCATTCTTTGTGGAAATGGAAGACAATGATAGGTTCATTTGATCTCATCTCATAGTTATAACATGTCCATGCCAACATTAGCCAACATACATTGATGACCACATGGCATGGATAAAATATCCATGACCTAATTTGATGTAGGGGTCAAAAACTCATATTAATCAATCATGTGTTGATCATTTGATCTAGTACAATCAAAGAAATTAGAAAAATCCATACATCCTAGATTAACTTGGTTAGGTGTCATAATCATCAAGTATATCTCCAATCACACCTTATATGTGCTACAAACCCATAATTGAATAACCGACTCATCAGTTTGGGGCCAACCCTCTAAAACCATTCATTGTATTCAAATACTATAATTGGATATCAAAGTTGTAAAATCTAGGTTTTCACATATGGATTTCTTTTTATTTTTGTAAATTTATATTATCGATTGTGGTATTAAAAATGATCTTTATTATTCATATAAAAGAAATTATTGGTTCATATGAGTCTCTATGGACTGGTCCTTGTGCACAATCATGATAAATTTTGAATTATATATACAAATGAGCTGAATAATTAAGCTTCGATGAGTATGAAATACTCTCATTAGTTTCTTAAGTAACTAAGAAGGCTAGACTATGGCTCAATGATGGATTTAGTAACGTCCAACATTTCCTTCAAGGTAATCTCTTAATGCATCATTTTCTTACCACACAAGTAATATTTCCCATGGCGGGAATCTAGATTACGCCTATTATAAAAATGGCCTACTACAAATTGAGGTGAAAATGTTGACCTTCCCTACTAAATAATCAAGTTTTTGATTTGTTGTTCATAATTTACGTTATTTTCCAATTTGGGATATTATCTCTGTTACTTTGTGCTACATTATTGTGACTAGAAGATGACTAATTTTAAACATATCAAGAGCAATACCCTTAACTGCAAACCAAAATGCTTACCAAATGATTCCAATCCCATAATGATGCTTATAGTACACCACCCCTTGTTCTTATAAATGACCAACCAAGAAATGGAAAAGTCCTCTACTCGCATGCATCTTTGTTGATGCATAGAAAACTCAATGTTATTAAGTTATTTTCACTACATAAACCTATGATATTGTGTGATTTTTCTTTGATAAGACCAAAGCCTTATAGAAGGCATCCATTTTGTGTAAGGTGGCAATATCCCATAATCTAGTAAACTTATTGATGGTTTATAACAATATTCAACACTACATAATCACTTCAAAACAAGGTGTGCCATTAGGTAAACATTCTCAACTAAACTACTAATTAGGTTGTATAGTAGTACATGTTGTTGGTCATACATCAAAGTTATTTGGTAGGTTTTCTTTCAGTTTCCAACTATAGAGGCTTACTCTTCAACACTAGAAGTTTTAATAACATTTTTAAGATTCAAATTAATCTAGAGAGTTTTTTGTGGTGATAGTGCAAAGAAAATAAGGGAGGGTTTCCATTTTCAATTTTCACTATAGCTCCATTCTTAGAAAATCTCTTCTAATCCTGGAAACATAATGATCTCTCTAAATTTTCTTACACAATAGTCAAAATCTCATCTAAACATCATGGGCTGAGGTAAAGAAGGAGTTCATCAACTAGCCAGGCTTTGGAAATCTTCTAGGCTATGATGCCACTAGAAACACGCAACATGAATTCCATTAGGCTATCACAAAAAGAAAAATGATCGGTTCAACCATGCCAAATACTTCAATTGTTTCTCACCAAAAATCTTCATCACCCATCGGGGGGTACATCCATATCGTCAGTGGCGGAACCAGGGGCAAGCAGGGGCCATGGCCCCACCAAAAAATTAAAAATTAGGTATTTATAAAAAAATCATTATATGTCAAAATATTAAATATATAAGGTAGACGTACACTTTACATGAATCGTGTTCTAACGTAGTTGTTAGTAAATGTTTGCAATGTGCTCAACCTTCACCTCCCAGGTTCGACTCCCCAATTTCACATTTTTGGGTTATGAAGCGTTAACAACAGTGCTTTCACACATATATGTACATTTCCATTATATATATGAATAAGAGTCTAAATATAGAATGACTTGTACTTTATCATGCTGGTTAGTAGATGTGAGTAATGGTTCTTCCTTTAAACCATGTGGGTTCCAATCTCCAATTTCTAATGTTTTTAGTTGTGATGCATAACCAACACACTTTCACCTTTATAGTGTATATACATTGATATTATATATATAAATAATAGTAAAAAATTTACAATGAGTTGTTTCGCATCCCATTAGTTAGTGCATATAGCATAGTGCACCCACACCTTGTCTTGCGGGGCTCATTTTCAATTCTCCATTTTGCTCACTTTAAGAAAATTTTGTTACAAATTACTTTTAAAATTTCGATTATTAGTGTTGTCTATGGTGAAACCACTATCTTGAGGAATTCACCCCATCTCTAATTAAATCCACATTTTAATTCACTTTGTTTCTACTTTTGTTCTTTCCTTCAACTCTATTCAACCAATTACAACTAGCTTAGTTGATTTGATTGTCGTTTGTAATAGTCTTCTAGAGAAAGACTTCCCCATTTTTGACTCAGACCTCACAAGGCCTTATTACTTCGATACGTTCGCTTGCGTATTATGCACAGTAAAATCATGTCAAGTTTTTGGTGTCGTTGCTGGGGAAGTGGCAACATCCACCACTACGAGTGATGTGGTCAGCCACTCTAGGAAGTTTTTCTTTTCATTTTTGAATTAAAAAAAATCTTTGAGTTGAATCATCAGATTTTTCTTCATATTTTATATTTCTTGCGCTAATACCTACTTTCTTCTATTTTAGGGAAACTAGTGCATGGTGCGTACCAGAGCCAAACAATACGGAGAACTGTCCTCACCAGGCTTTGGACAAGCAAAGCTCTTACAAGAATAAAGGGAGTCCAACAGATCTATGGACATGTTTAGCCGAACACCTCCAACAATACCTCCACCTGAGAGACCTGCTACGCCAGAAGAACCAGAGACAGTAGAAATGGAGGGAGAGGAAGAAATGATAGTATGGGAAAGGATAAAGGCTTCGTCATCTATGGATTAGAAAGGGTCCATCAAAAGGGAAGCAATAAATGTGGGTAGCTACAAAATATATCTTGGACTCGTGGCCTTAGTAAAATCTCAAGCATTCCTTGGCCCAATGACACATATCTTCTGAAGACCCAATGACACATATCAAAAATTTCATAGAGAACTATGACATGGTCAAGATAGATAGGGTCCCAATGACTACAATATACCTTAAGTTGTTCTCATCATCACTAGAGGATAGTGAAAAATCATCGTTCAACAATCTGGATGATGAAATCAGTGAGACATGGGACCAGATGATAGATGGTTTCTTTGAGCACTATTTCCATCGGCAAAAGATGAATGATTTAGTGAAGAATATTCACAACTTTAGACAACAAGAAGATGAGTCATACTCAGAGGCATGGGAAAGGTTTCATAATATGTTGAGAAAAGTGCCTCATCATGGCATTGATTTATTGGGGCAAGCCAAGATTTTCTATTATGGCCTACACAAAGGGGAGAGAACAACTCTGGACAGTGCAGGAGGAGGCTTCTTCCTCAAAAACAAGCCCACTCGCTGACATGAAATCCTCAAGAACATGTCTAAAAACCAATCATGGGGAGAAGAAAGAGAGCCACCGACAATCATCAAGAGTGTCGGGGAATCCAAAGTGATATTAGCATTGAAGGAGAAGTTAGATCTCATTGCTAAGAAGCTATGTGCGACAGACATAGTTCCTACTGAGGAAGATGAAGAAGAATGCAAGTATGTGTGTCAGGGGTAATATAGGAACAATGATTATTCTTGGAGGAAATACCTAAAATTTTCTTGGAAGAACCCTAACAACTTCCAACAGGATCCATCCCAGGCGTAGAAGTAGCATCCTAAGAAACAACATTATGGTCAAGTGTAGTATCAACCAGAGCAGCAAAAAATTGACAAGATTGAAGAAATGTTGGGTAGGATATTGAGTCAGAATGACCTGCAGATTCACAAACTCAAAGGGATCTTCAAAATCAAGGGGCACATATTCGCAGCATAGAGACATAGATCTCTCAGATAGCGGGGGATGTTAGTGCATTAAAGCAACCAGCCCAACAAGGATTTTTGATGAACACCAATATACCTTCCGGGAACCAACATGTGAAGGATGTTCTTCTATGTAGTGGAAAGAAACTACTAAATGATGCATCACACAAGGCAGTTACTAAAGAAGCTACAAATCAAACCATACCAGTGGATGTAGAAGAACCAGATATGGCAGTACAGGAGAAGATGATAGAGGAGCAAGTTGATGAGGTTGGGGGTAATAAAACTCAGGATTATATTCCACCTCCAAGTGAGAACCCATAGTTCTGGTGCCCTTTCCAAATTGTTTGAAAGAAACCAAGATGGATCGACAGTTTAAGAAATTTCAGACACTTTTTGGAAGTTATATGTGAATACTCCCTTAATAGACGTCATTGAGCAGATACCATCTTATGGGAAGTTTTTGAAGGATATAAGTACAAAGAAGAGAAAGATACTAGAATCTAATGTTGTGGTTTTGAAAGAGCAGGTTAGTGCCTTCATCTTAGGGACACTACCTCCTAAAAGATAAGATCTAGGATGCTTTAGTATCACATGCTTCATAGGCAAGACAAAATTTGGAGAGGCTCTATGTGATTATGGGCAAGTATAAATTTTATGCCCCTATCTACCTTCAAGAAGCTCAGACTCAAAGAATCCAGGAAGGGCAGCATGAAAATCTAGCTAGTAAACAATTCCGTACTCAAACCATATTGTATATGTGAGGATGTTCTGGTGAAAGTGGATAGGTTTGTGTTTCATGTAGTTTTTATGGTGATGGAAATGCAGGATGATCATGGCAATGAGCTTCTAATTGGAAGAATGTTTCAAGCCACAGTAGATATGATACTTAAAATGGGAAGAGGACATCTGACTATGAGAATCCAAGATGACAGGTTCGAGATCAATATGTCAGAGCACTCTAAAACCACGTGAGATAAGGAGCAATGCAACATGCTTCAGCACGTGGATGGCAAGTTTTCTGTGTTTCTAGGGAAGCTATTCCTATATATGGCCCATGTTATGACTAAAGTAGAAAGAGGTACTCTAGCGGTGGACATACTAGAAAATACAAAGGTGATCTCGTTGATTCAAGCAATGCACTATCCGAACGATGAGGGAGATGACTAAAACCCTATGCTAAAGAAAATGTTGTAGCTGATTCTTTGATACAGTCATCACCCAAGGTACCCTTAGAGGCATGGTTGATGAATAGAGTAGAGGACAACATAGATAACCACAACCTCGAGGAGTGCATTTTGATGCAGAAGGCAGTACCTTGCTACTATGAAATGAGCTTTGAGGACCTTAGACCACTGCCACCACCATTTCTCCCATCTCTATTGAGCCCACCAGACTTGGGAGCTGAAGCCATTACCTCCGCACCTAAACTATGCCTTCTTAGCTACAGAAGAAAATCTCCCAGTGATCATATCATATTCTTTGAGTGGTGAGGAGGAAGAAACGTTACTTAGTGTGTTGAAAAACTACCAAGCTGCATTCAGAATGTCCATAGCCAACATTAAAGGGATCTCTCCAACTTTGTGTCAACAAAAGACCTGGCTCGAAGAAGGATCCTAGGAAATCGTCCAACCTCAGAGGCGTCTCAACCTTAGAGGCATCTCAATCTGATCATGACTGAGGTGGTGAAGAAGGAAGTTGTCAAGCTACTTTCGACAGGTGGTGTCTTTTAGTTTTTCTTTAGTCGTTACCGCTTGTTGATGTGTCAATCAACCATTGGCTAGGAATGATTAAAATAGTAGAATTCATACCAAATTATTGGTAGCTTAGATTAAGATGATTAATATATGAATCTTTTGTTGGTATGTATGCCCTGAGAGCCAATCATGGGATGATTGGTGGGATACATTAAGATTGATTTGATAAACATCAAAGGCGAGCTTCCAATTCTTTCTGGTTCAGTCATATGAGATAGTGATAGAAAAGATTGAATGTCTAGAGAATGACAGAACTCAATGACGTATGCTTTCAGGATGAGGACCTGAACGATGAGATCATACGGATGCTAAGAGTTTGTACATTCTTGTTATGTCCCTAGTTGGATGTCATTGTGGAAGGTAGATAGACATTAATGACACACAAGACTAGATTGTGGTGTTGGTTGATGACAGAATCTCATTAGTCATGATATAGAGATATCAAACCAAACACATAGGTACTTGTTAGAGAACAAGTGTACCGGACAGACCCACCGTGAGTTTGACACATGGAACCATGAGATGGTAGTCACAGTCAGTACTCACAGTGATGGTGGTGAGTGTGATTCTTAGACCTGAAATCACTACACTCAACACATGTTGTTGGGCACACTTTGACATCATCAAACGCAGTCCTGAAACATGGGTTGCTATAAAGGTGATGATTGGGTGGCTTTGACACATGGGGCTTTTGAGGGGTGAGTGATAGATATGGGATTTGTCCCTCCTAAGGGAGTTTGATATCCAAGGCCACTTGATGAGTAGGATTGAGAAAGGCGTGCACGCATGTGTGAATCAATATGTGATACTGATGTCATACATATCTCTTCTAGTCTACTCTGAGATCAAGGAAGTGAATGAACATTGATAGGATGACTGATCCATGCCTCGAGTTCATTCGGGATATCAGTGACAAAGGAATTATACATTCGCTGTAACACCATTCACGGATTGTAGGATGAAAGTTGTTCTCCAACTTTCTACTTTCACTTGGGTAGCACTGATGTGTGACTAGGCACCGCTCTTTGCTTGTGAAGTCATAAGTGTTATGGACTATCACTGCCAACGTGAAATGGACCTGCAGGGTCACACACATAGGATTTAACCTGGAAGAGGAGTTTTGTCTACAAAGCAACGTTTAGATTGATTACTGATGCGATGATTTTGAGTCGCATTTATAGACCTATTTCATATGTGTTTTGTGCCTTAATTACTCATTTTCATGGATATTATTGCATAATTCACTTTATTTGGTCGTTGCCATCATTTTATATCAAATCCCCTTTGTTTTAATATTTTGAGCATTATTTATCATCTTATTATAAATTGTGTGGATTTACTTGGTCTTGTTGTGAATTTCCAGGAAGAACAAGTATCTGCATCCGTCGATACCATCGACGGATGTCGATACCATCGACCAAGCCACAGGTTGTCAGCCGAGAAGAGCAATACAGAGTTGATACCATCGACATCCATGTCGATGGCATCGAGATGTCTCCAGGCTGCTGGCGAGGATGAAGTCGATACCATCAACGCAAGTCGATGCCATCGACACAAGGAGAGCTACAACGTCGCTAAATGACAACAACTGACGCTAAAGGAGTCGATACCATCGACACCCAAGTCGATGGTATCGAGATAACCACAAGCGCTCAGAATAAAAGAGAGGAAAGCTGCCGCTAATCTGCTGGGTCGATACCATCGACCCGCGTCGATGGTATCGACGCCGGCAGATATGCGTTGGATTTGTTTTGATTTCGATCGGACGGCTGTTGTTATTTGACGACCTAATTAGGGACTTATACCTAATGACGGCCGCCCAGACGTGGGATCACCTCATTTTGGATTGCACGAGTGCCGAGGAGGAGAGAAAGGAGAACGGAGGCCGAGAAGCTCATCCCGGGTGATTCAGACGCTGCCGAAGACAATTTCCACCACCGACAGGCGGGGAAAGCTTGTGTTCTACGCCAAGGATCCACCGGTTCTTCTCCGTTCAGGGGTTTTCCCACTTATTTCACGTTTTTCTTATGAATTCCCCAATTTCTACCATGTATTCGTGTAAGATGAACATGAGAGGCTAAAACCCTCAATCTTTAGGACCGGGAGTAGCCCGGGGATACATTGTATGATGATTTTATATTGATAATTCATATTTTTCTCTCATATCCGTGGTATAAATTCGTTTTCTCTATTGCTATTGTTATGTTTGATCACCATAATAATAACTTAATGCCCTTAATCACTTCGACAGAAGGATTAACGATTGAAAAGAGACGAATTCTACATTAATTAATAAAACCCTTGACAAAGGAGTTGTAAAATTAATGGTGGGAACTGAGAGACCGTTTATAATGCACTTAGTTTAGGGGAATGATTACTACGACGGTGGAATCAACCTAAATCTAAGTAGTGAATTACACCACGACAGTGGGTAATTCTATTTTCAGGCCACTACCCGGATAGAGAGAGAAGTGTGAGGAATTATATGAAATCTAATACAATGTTGACCCGCGGTGAGACCGCCATCCTAAAGATATCCTTTTAATTGATTAAATTAACCTTTAATCGATTGTTTTCTTTGTTTGATTTTTATTTTCTTTTAATTTGAACAACAAAACCCTACTTTGTTAATTGGTGTAGCTGATTGCGATTAGTTAGTAGAAGTCTCCAATAATTCACGTATCCCTGAGTTCAACTCGGGCCTCACAAGGCCTATATTACTCGACGCGTACACTTGCGTTTTTAGCGCGTAGTAAAACACACATCAAGTTTTTGGCGCCGTTGCCGGGGATACGGCGAATTATTGGCACTTTGAGTGCTAAGAGCGGCCATTCTAGGCCACATTTTTTTTATTAATTTTAAAACAATTTCAAAAATTCCTTTATTTCTCTATAATTGTGTTGACTCGTTCAAAGCATTGTACTGAACCACTACTTCCAAGTTTCAAGTACTTTGCATGGTGCACACATGTAGTCGAGACTACGTGAATCGCACACCTGAGGTTCCATCTGCGGGACCAGAGGACGAGGACTACTACGAGGAGGAACACCACAGTGATATACATTCTGAATCTGAGCCAGAACAAGAAGAAGTAATGGCTGAAGCACAGACAATATGGGAGAAGATCAAGGCGTCTTCTTCCTCGGCATCAAAGGGGCCTATAAAGAAACAGGGGCTAAACATACCTACATACAAGATCGACCCAGCACTGATTAACTTGGTCAAATCCAATGCATTTCACGGACTGAAAAATGAAGATCCAGTGGCACACATTAGTCAGTTTGTGGAGAACTGTGATATGGTGAAGATAGATCGATTTCCGCAGGATGTGCTCTATCTCAAGTTATTCCCGAGTTCCTTGGCTGGAGTGGCAAGAGAGTGGCTTCATAACCTCGACGACGAGTTTGTTGAATCATGGGATCACATGGTGGAGGTTTTCTTCGAGAGGTTCTTTCCTCCTGAGAAGACCAATGATATGATCCGGAAGATCCACAATTTCACCCAACAGGCGGGTGAAACCTATTCTGAGACTTGGGAGCGATTTCAAGTCATGTTGAGGAGATGTCCACACCATGGACTGGACAAGGAAACCCAAGTGAAGATCTTCTACTTTGCTCTCTCCGAGCATGATAGAAGCAACTTGGACTCGGCCGGTTCTGGATTTTTCTTGAACAACACTGATACAAGATGCTGGGAGATATTAAAGAACATGGCTAGGAAACAGTCATGGGGCGACAGAGGTGCAGTGGAACATGTCAAGGCTGCCGGCGAATCCAGAATAGTGAGGGAGCTGAATGATAAGTTAGATCTTCTAGCCAAGAAGGTGTTAACTAAGGAGGATGCATCTAAGGATGAGGAAGCCCAAGTAAAGTTCATGCAACAACAGGGCTATAGAAACAATGACTATGCATGGAGAAAGGATAAAAAGTTTTCATGGAAGGATCTGAATAATTTTCTGCAGGATCCGGATGCCAAACCACAGCAAAGAACTGAGGAAAAGAACACTGAATTGCTAAGTCAAATGGTTCAGTAAAACCAAGAGATGATGGCCATGTTTGGTAAACAATTACAATCTCAAGGTGACATTCTAACCAAATTTGGGCAGACGCTGCAAAGCCATGGAGCACAGATGCGAGCATTAGAGACCACCGTGGCACATATTTCAAATGAAGTGGCGGCCATCAAGCACGCCAATCAACAGAAACCAGCTGAGAATGCGAACGTGGCCCAAGCACATCATCAGGTTAAGTACATGTCGGTGGTAAGAAATGAGGAATCTCAGGTGCGAGAAGCTGTAGAAGAAAGAAAAATGACTTTCAATGTGAATGCAACACCGGCGATACCGTATCCACGCACTTACTATAGATTGCTGGGCGGAAACCATTTCTTCAGAAAATCAGAGAGAGTTGTGAGTATGGTATCTCCACCTAGGCAGGAAGAGCAGGTGCAGGTTGTTTGTGCACATGTGGAGACATCTGAGGCGAGAGAGGAACCACAACAAGCTGCTACTATTGATGATGTCTCGCCAAAGCCCACGTCCGAGGGAATAATTGAAGCAAGCTTAGGGGAGGTACCCCTGAAAAGCTCTTATGTGCCACCTCATAGGCGTGTTGATGCAGCTGATGTTTCAGATCCGGTAAATTCTAAGTCAAAGAAAGAGCATCGTCACTTTAAAAATTCCTAGAGATATTCCGGAAACTCCACATCAATATTCCATTGGTGGAGATGATTGAGAAAGTGCCCGCTTATGGGAGGTTCATTAAGGAGATCATCAATAAGAAGAGGCGGATAAAAGAAGATGAAATTTATTGGATGAATGAGACGGTGAGCTCGATGATTCACGGGAGTTCACCAGAGAAGAGAAAGGACCCAGGAGGTTTTTACATTCCGTGTTCAATAGGTGGTCAACATGTTTTTAAAGCGCAATGTGATTCCGGCGCTAGTATAAATCTCATGCCTTTGGCTACATTTCATAAGCTAGGGTTAAAAGAGATCAAGAAGTTGGCTGCGACAATTGAATAGGCAGATGGGTCTACAGTGAGACCCTATGGAGTATGTGAAGATGTGCTAGTCAAAGTTGACAGATTCATATATCCGGTGGACTTTGTCGTCATGGATATGCCACCACTACAAAGCTGCGAAATTCTCCTAGGAAGACCGTTTCAAGCAACGGCAGATGTTGTTACTGCTTTAGGGAGAGGTACTCTATCTTTGGGCATTGGAGGAGATCGAGTCGAATTCAAATTACCAAATGATCCTCTAAGCCCAGTTCCCAAGGTGAAAAGATGATGATTGTCACACCGTCTAGCCTAAGACGCTAAAGAAGGGCGCTTGTTGGGAGGCTGTTCCCAAGGTACATTAGGATAGTTTAATGTTAGGTGTAGTTTGCTTTTATTTTGTTTACTTTTTAGTTAAAAAATGATACCTTGATCCGTTTGTTAAATGTGCAGGAACAGGCAGGGTCGATACCATCGACACATCAGTCGATGGTATCGACATGGGTTCAGGTTGACACCAGCAGAAACCGCACTGCGTCGATACCATCGACGGCCCAGTCGATGGCATCGACATGGTCACAGGCATGTCGCAATAAAAGTGTCGATGGTATCGACACCCCATTCGATACCATCGAGATCTCTGGAGATATTCAGACGAATTTTGCTCAGTCAACTCGATACCATCGACGGCCTCGTCGATGGTATCGACATCATCACAGGTTGAATGCAATAAACGGAGGTGTCGCAATAAAAGCAAGTCGATACCATCGACACCCGTCGATGGCATCGACGGACATGTCACCTATCCACATGAAGACATCGACGACGATCGCAACAGCCACGTCAGCGATCCGGGTGCTGCGTCGATACCATCGACTTCTGTCGATGGTATCGACCCGTCAGCGATCCGGGTTTCTCGATACAGCAAACGTCAGCCGTCGATACCAGTGACAGATGCGGCTACCCGCGAGACGTGTCGATACCATCGACCCGCATCGATGGTATCGACGGGTCAACAGGGGCGCCGATCAAGTCTATTTAAGGGGACTTGCAACGTCATATGACATCACACCCTCAGATCAAGTATCTCCCATTGCGCCGAGCACTCCCCCGAGCCCTCTACACCTGCGGAAAAGCGTCATCGAGCGAAGATCTTCACCGAGCGGAGAATTTCTCTCCATCTTCACCGAGCTCTTTTCTCCCAATCTCATTCTTCTCGCAATCATGGTGCATACGGGCGGAGCATCTTCATCAAGCACGCACCCCATGGAGATCGAGGAGTTTGTTCCTCCTCCAACCGCTTCCATCTCTCGTCCACGCCTCATTCATGCCAACATGGATGTAAGGAAGGTATACGAGGAGATAATGAAGCGGAAGTTCGAGGCCACCCGGTATGTGGAACGGGGAATGATCAGGGAGCTGGGATTCGAGGCCGACTTGGCCTATGTGTTGGCCGGGCAAGCGCGGCACACCAATCGCTTTTATGAGATGGACTGTCATGCGGATGGGCAGCCGTTTTTCGGCGAATGGCCCACATATAAGGAACTGGTGGCCGAGTTCATGGCGTCTCTTGATATCTGCGTCGTACCAAATGACGTGGTACCATCGGACCAGACGTGGATCCAGGGAAGGGTGTCCTTCCGACTCTTCAACAACAATTACAACATCACGTTGAAGCAGTTCAACGACATCTTCAACTGGAACCACAGCCGCCACGATCACCGACGCCCCGACGCCCGCACCGACTACGACAAAATCTTCGCCGAGCTAGTTACAGTGCCGGCAGGGAAGACCGTGAGCTACCACAATGCCGCAGTAGCGGATTTTGAGCACCCGTTCGTCCGGGTCCTGCACAGGATGTTGAGCTTGACCTTCTTCGCTCGGAGCGATCTTGCTTTGAGCAAGTTTCAGGAGAGTGACCTGTTCTTTCTCTATGTACTCCTGAAACGTCAAGAGTGCAACTGGGGAGCATTCTGGTTACAGCGCGTCATGGCGGTGAAGCGGAGCACAAGGAAGGCTCCAATTCATTTTGGTGGTTCAGTCACCGGGTTGGTGCTTTACTTGGGGCTGAACTTTCAGTCCATGACTCCGATTTCTACGCGGAGTAAGGTGAACGTGCAACACTTGCACCGTTCAAACCTCATTCTTATCCGGGACGGGTTGGCGTACGCTCATTGCCACGTCAACCAAGCTTACCAGGAGGCATCCCTGCCGGACGACGTCTTCCACATCGAGGGCAAGCAGCATTTCTGATGGCCCATCATAGCCATCGAGTCCTCCGAAGAAGAAGGCGGAGGTGAAGACCAAGAAGGCGAGGCCGAGGAAGATGAGGAGGCTTTCACACCCCTTCGAGCACGCGTGGCAGCACGGAAGCGTCCTAGGATGCACCCGGGTGCATCTTCATCATCTCAGCCCCCGCCGCCATCACCACAGCAAGAGCAGCCAGCTGCGGATCCCTACTCCATGCAAGGGATGTATACCATGCTGCAGGACATCCAGCAGACGCAACACCAGCATATGACTTTGTATACCGGCATCCATGAGACAACGGGCCGGTTGCTTGATAATCAAAGGGCTATGTTCGAGAACGAGCGGCTCATCCTCGCCAACCAAGAACAAATGCACAACCGGTTGCAGCGGATAGAGACGCAACAGGAGCCCTTCTTTGACCATTACTGGAGTCAAGACTACTTTGGAGGCTATCCACAGCCTCCGCCGAGGACCCACTATGATCCAAGCTTCCAGGGGGAGTACCCGTCTTGGGATCCTACGGCACCACAATACCCACCACCGCCTCCGCAAGATTGATCAGGGTATCACTGTTCCACCCTTAAGTTGGTTTTTGACTATGAGGCCATAGTCGAATTCAAGCTTAGGGGGGTGGCTGGAACAGCTCTATCTTTTATTTTTTTCTTTCATTGTTTTTAGTTTCTGCTTTGTTATTTGTTTTTGCAATTTTAAGTTTTTATTTAGGATCCACATCTATCTAGTGTAATCGTGGATGTCTTAAAAATTGTCATCTTGCTGTTTTCATGGGGAAATTAAGGGAATTTTAAAATTTTTCTGTGTCATTTGGATAGCTTTACTTGGTTGTCCTTGGGGAACTTGTCCTATGAAAATGATTGATTATGTCAACTTTGAAGCAATATGTCATACTCACACCCCCATTGACTCCTGAAAAGTGGATAGTAACGGTTGTTTGAGCCTAACCTAATCAAATGGTAATGAGACCTTAATCAGATGTAAGAGAAAGAACCCTTTGAACTACTACACATGTCAGTAAGGAGGGACACATAATTTTCTTCTAAGGTTCAGTCACTTAATCTTGTGATCATTCCACCCCATTCCCTATAATCCACCCAAGAATTGGAAGTAAAGTGCAGTTTCAATTTCTTTTGCGTGCATGGCATGTAGATAGGTTTTGCATTGTTATTTTCATGTTTTTGCATAGAATGAGAAAAAAATATATAGTGATACATGCATATTACCCTTAGGTGCATGTCATGTAGTTGCACTCACAATTTCATGATTTTCATGCATAAGCACACCATGTATCTCAGTTTTCCTAAATAGGTGATCTAATTTGTTCCATACCCTCGAAATAAAGCAAAGATCTCCAATGGGAAAGAAAATGGCCTTATACATGTATCTCTAAGAAATTATGGATATATGGGCAAAGAAAAAAAAAAGAAGAAAAAAATTCTGAAAACATGAAAAAAAATGTTAGAAAAACAAAAAGAGAGTTGGAAAGAAAAGGAATAAGAGGGAGAAAGGAATGATATCACTTGTATAACAGGGGAATTGAGTATATGATGTGGCTTGAGTAGATTTCTATCTCATTTTGAGGTAGAAGGTTAGTGCATGCATCATTCCACCCACTTTTAGGCAGTAGGGCATTCTTAATGTGCATTTGCATCATTTAGGGCATTTTGTTATATGCATTTTGAAACTGTGTAAAACTTCCAAATTCTCCCATGAACCACCCATTCCATCCACCCGTTGCTCGGATTGGTAGTCCACCATGATATTCTCCTCACTCATGATTATAAGGAGGACTGCTTCCATGTAGATGGTAGTTAGGGCGAGCAACGTAGTTTAGGCGATCACAAGATGCACCATGGCTGAATCGGCGAACTTTATTATGTTAACTGCCCTATGTGATAGTGTTCATCGGTTTGAAGGATAATTTCTTTTATTGATGGTTATTGTCGCCTATAGGGTAATTACTGTTCTGTGATTAGGGTAGGCCGGTTTGAGAACGTCCAGTGGGAGTCATTTGTGATGTGGGTTGGTATTTTGATTGTTAGTTGACATTTGCAATTCTATTCTAAGGATTAGTTGCTCGAGGGCGAGCAATGTTTAAGCTTAGGGGAGTTTGATGCGATGATTTTGAGTCGCATTTATAGACCTATTTCATATGTGTTTTGTGCCTTAATTACTCATTTTCATGGATATTATTGCATAATTCACTTTATTTGGTCGTTGCCATCATTTTATATCAAATCCCCTTTGTTTTACTATTTTGAGCATTATTTATCATCTTATTATAAATTGCGTGGATTTACTTGTTCTTGTTGTGAATTTCCAGGAAGAACAAGTATCTGCATCCGTCGATACCATCGACGGATGTCGATACCATCGACCAAGCCACAGGTTGTCAGCCGAGAAGAGCAATACAGAGTCGATACCATCGACATCCATGTCGATGGCATCGAGATGTCTCCAGGCTGCTGGCGAGGATGAAGTCGATACCATTGACGCAAGTTGATGCCATCGACACAAGGAGAGCTACAGCGTCGCTAAACGACAACAACCGACGCTAAAGGAGTCGATACCATCGACACCCAAGTCGATGGTATCGAGATAACCACAGGCGCTCAGAATAAAAGAGAGGAAAGCTGCCGCTAATCTGCTGGGTCGATACCATCGACCCGCGTCGATGGTATCGACGCCGGCAGATATGCGTTGGATTTGTTTTGATTTCGATCAGACGGCTGTTGTTATTTGACGACCTAATTAGGGACTTATACCTAATGACGGCCGCCCAGACGTGGGATCACCTCATTTTGGATTGCATGAGTGCCGAGGAGGAGAGAAAGGAGAACGGAGGCCGAGAAGCTCATCCCGGGTGATTCAGACGCTGCCGAAGACAATTTCCACCACCGACAGGCGGGGAAAGCTTGTGTTCTACGCCAAGGATCCACCGGTTCTTCTCCGTTCAGGGGTTTTCCCACTTATTTCACGTTTTTCTTATGAATTCCCCAATTTCTACCATGTATTCGTGTAAGATGAACATGAGAGGCTAAAACCCTCAATCTTTAGGACCGGGAGTAGCCCGGGGATACATTGTATGATGATTTTATATTGATAATTCATATTTTTCTCTCATATCCATGGTATAAATTCGTTTTCTCTATTGCTATTGTTATGTTTGATCACCATAATAATAACTTAATGCCCTTAATCACTTCGACAGAAGGATTAACGGTTGAAAAGAGACGAATTCTACATTAATTAATAAAACCCTTGACAAAGGAGTTGTAAAATTAATGGTGGGAACTGAGAGACCGTTTATAATGCACTTAGTTTAGGGGAATGATTACTACGACGGTGGAATCAACCTAAATCTAAGTAGTGAATTACACAATGACAGTGGGTAATTCTGTTTTCAGGCCACTACCCGGGTAGAGAGAGAAGTGTGAGGAATTATATGAAATCTAATACAATGTTGACCCGCGGTGAAACCGCCATCCTAAAGATATCCTTTTAATTGATTAAATTAACCTTTAATCGATTGTTTTCTTTGTTTGATTTTTATTTTCTTTTAATTTGAACAACAAAACCCTACTTTGCTAATTGGTCTAGCTGATTGCGATTAGTTAGTAGAAGTCTCCAATAATTCACGTATCCCTGAGTTCGACTCGGGCCTCACAAGGCCTATATTACTCGACGCGTACACTTGCGTTTTTAGCGTGTAGTAAAACACACGTCAATTACTAAAGGAGTTTAGTAGTTCAATTAAACACTCAATCAGTCGATAGCTTAATATCGTATGGTTCAAGATGTTGGACGCATTGATTGGAGTATCAGATTGATTGAAATCGCAATTGACTGATTTTGCCCAACCTGTGCTCCCAACCGATCGGTTCAAGTGATGAACCGGTCGGCTGAGGTTGCTGAACCGGTCGGATGGAGTGTCCAGGCCGATCGGCTCATGCCCAGGTTGAAATGAACGGTTCAAGGGTTGAACCGATCGGCTCAACTGGTGCAACCGACCAATTGGGAAAAGTCATATTGGCAAGAATTTTCCTTTGGTTTCAAATTGCCAATTCGATTGGGAATAATATTGGTATTCGATACCAATTGGGAAAGAAACAAGGAAAGTCTTTTTGAGTCGGATTAGGGCCATGAACCGATCGGTTCAGGGCACCAACCGATCGGTTGGAGTGCCCCAAACGATCGGCTCAGGTCCAACCGATCGGCTCAATGGCCGAACCGATCGGTTCAGTTGTGAACCGATCATTTCAAGTTGCGAACCGGTTGCTTTTTGTGGAAAATTCTCGAACCCTTCTACTCCTGCTTTTAGTCCCGCATTTCTCGGGATGGAGAACCCTGTCCCATGACTCTCCTATATATATAGGGGTATTGGGGGCTTCTCAAAGTACAACTCAGTGCAACCAGTTGCTCTGCAAGTTATCGTTCTCTCTGGTTTTGGTAACCGTGAGAGAGCCCGAGCAAGTGCTTCCCGCAAAAGGGAGGTGCAGCAAGGGAAGGACAACTGCAGTTGCAACATGAGGCAGGAGAGCGTGTTGGCGACTAGTACGTCAACAGGAGGGTGCGACTCCTTCCACTTCCTTGTGGGACAAGGAGAGTGGAGTTCCAGGTGGTCCGTGTGGACTACTACAGAGGCAGGAGGACACTGCCGCTTAGGAGGACAACTGTCATCCGACAGTCCGGTTCGAGTAGGAGTTGTCAGTCCCGGTGCGACCAGGAGCTGCACAGACACCGTCGAAGTCTGGAGTTGAAGACCGCGCATTGCGTGAGGTATTGTCGCCGAGCAAGCCTCGGGACAAGGTATGATTCCACAAACCATCTTTTCCTATTATATAGACGTTGACGCGTTTCCTAGGTATGGGTTGGGGGAGAAAACTTTTTTTGTTTCCGCTGCCTTCTCTGTCTCCCCTAAAACCCAACAGTGGTATCAGAGCCACGTCAACTGCTCTATATTTTAGGAATATCGATATGATCGATTTTGGTTTGTCGCCTTTATTTATTACATACGATGCGAATAATATCGGCTTTATGCATGTCCAATCCTAAATCCACAAATCCCTAATTACATATATGATATGTATTATTAATGCACTCGATACGCGTCGCCCTTAAATGAGTTTTGTGGTGGATGTGTGTAGCGTGATTATGGCCTATGAACCCCTATCGGTGATTGGTTGTATGCGGTTGCTTGCATCTCGGTCTGCGCATCGATCTTCCCTCTCTTTTTCCTGATGTAACTCGAAATAATTCGAGATTCTTTCCTACCTTTGCTCCCCCCGAATGTAACTCGGGGTTTCCCTTTTATAGCAATGTAATAAATAGGATAGAACTTTATTTCCTGTTATGTCAAAGACCGGCGGACATCAAGACGACTGCTCAGACGATCGGTTCAAGGAGTGAACCGATCGGTTGACCTTCTAGATGGTCGGTTCAAGGAGTGAACCGATCGGTTGATGACCGATTCGAGGAGCGAGACGAGCGGGTGGCGGACATGACGAGATGCACGACGACCAGGCGAACCGATCTGTTGGAGGAGCCAATCGATCGGCTGGTGGCACCCAGACGACCGACTGGAGAGTACAGATCATTCATGTGATGAGTTGATCTACTCGGATGGCAAGGCACAAAGTTCATCTTGTACAGGTTGGATGTGATGTTGACCTAGATGACCGTGATTCCTCTTGGCTCGAGGAATCACATTAGGATGGCCATAATCATCGCTTTTTATCATTTGTGCATGTTTTTTGTGGGATATAGCATGTATATGATACGTACTATGTATTGTGGTGATTGGATATGTATATGTATATAAAACCAAATCCCTCATTAAAATATTAAGTTTTAGATGCCTTCCAAATGCAACACACGTGAAAAGCTTGATCGACCAAGTGTGGGCACGCCAAAGCGTGGTGCACCGTCTATCTCGTGGAAGCGTGAAGGATGAATGTGTGGGTCTTCCAAAGCAGGGTGCATATTCATCGTGTTTGTTTTGGGTCAGACTTAACAAGGTGATCTAGATGGTATCTAGTACCTTGAGGCATAGAGATGATCATTGCAAGGAGTTGTAGATGACATCTTATCAAGAGTTGCATATGATGCAATTGGCAAAAGCTGCCTACCTGAGAGATCTAAGTTGTGGGCGATCAGCCAAAGCTGACTCATGATTTAGAGGATTTCAGGATCTTGCCCACTAGAAGATTGTACACTGCAATCTTCTGAATTGATGGTGAGGGCTATCAATTTGAAGTAAAATAGTGGGAGCGATAATTAATTAAAGGCCTAATTATATCGTCAATTTTTCAAATCAATCAAATAAGTCAAAAATGAGTTTTGGACTAAAATTGCATATTTTCCTTTTTGTAGTTCAAATGGCAACAAACAACAACAACTTTTCTTTACGATCGGTCCTTGACAAGGACAAGCTAAATGGGACGAACTTCCACGACTGGTATCGGACATTGAGAATTGTTCTCACTCAAGAGTGTAAGCTCTATGTCCTGGATACTCCAATTCCAGTGGAACCCGCTCCTAATGCACCAAAGGCAGAAAGGATGCTTACAAGAAGCATTCTGATGATGCCATTGATGCAAAGTGCTTGATGCTATGTTCAATGAACCATGAGTTGCAGAGGTAACATGAGAACATGGGTGTCATTGAGATGATTCTGCATCTCAGGAACATGTATGAAGATTAGGCACGGCGAGAGAGGTACAATGTTTCTAGGGCGCTGTTCAAGTGTGTCATGACAGAAGGAGATCCAATTGGTCCTCACACACTCAAGATGATTGGGTATGTGAAGAACCTGCAGAGACTGGGATTCCCACTGAGCCAAGAGTTGGCTACTGACGTGATACTGCAATCGTTGCCAGAATCATACAGTCAGTTTGTGATGAACTACAACATGAACAACTTTGATAGGCCATTGTCAGAGTTGTTGGGCATGTTGAGGACAGCCGAGTTACAGATGAAGAAGGACAAGCCTAAAGTTGTGATGGTGATCACGAGCAAGAAAGGCAAGTCCAAGCGCAAGGGCAAGGGCAAAGCTAAGAAAGGTTCTGAAGCTAGCCAGGAGTCCAAGCCATCTTCAGCTCTCAAGGCCAAGGGAGGCGTGACAAAGAAAGGAAATTTCCACCATTGTCAAAAGCCAGGACATTGGAAAAGGAATTGTCCTCTCTACCTGGAAGAACAAAAGAAGAAGGAGGCGACTGAAGCCTCTACTTGAAGGTGTCATGTAAATAAACTTGTAACACTTTTTGAGGTATATGATACCAAGATGTAAAGTGTAAAGCATTCTTACTTGGGGCAAGTGTTGCCTTTATAGATAGGAATACTTTAGTTTATTTTCAGCCAATAAGGCATGTAATACAATTGTGAACTGCTATTTCATACTTGCCAATAGATAGAAACACTTTATTTTTGCATATTGTATGACAATGATGGCAATTAATAAAGAGATGTTTCAATTTATAAAGATGTGATCTTTGTGGTAATGCCTTATTTATCTTGTGATATTTGATATGCATAAGATAAGACGATACCTAAAAGTTATAGATAACTCAAACAATTTAATTAGCATTAATCATGAGAAATTCATTTCTAGTTTCCATGTGATGGATAAATCTAGACTCTTTTGGTTATAGAACCAGTAAGAGACATGAATATCTTGGACATGATTAATCAATCTTCACTAATATAGTGGGAGAGTGACTATCCTATTAGGTATAATACATGTGATGTATTTACATACCTATTGGAATAAATGCTAATACTTCAAATGGTGTTTAGAGAAATACCAATATGAATATCTTGAAGTGTTCAAGATTATCATAAATGAAGTAAAAATTTGGTAAAGATTAATTCTTGATGAGATCAATGGATGAAATACTTGGACCAAATGTTTGAGATGCTTATGAGTGATTATGATAGTGTATCATAGTGAACTCATGATTAAGGCATGGTGATGTCTGAATCAAGAAGGAATCATACTCTAAGGAGTTAGAGAATGATTATCAAATAACTGAATTCTTCTTAATAAAAGAATACCCCACACTAATAAAAGAAATTAAGAATCACAAGGGTTGTGAGTTCTTATATCTTTAACAGATACACCTCAATTATCTATGTGATGAGTTGTTCATATGATGAGTCAACTATCAAGATGAATATGAGGAACCGAATCTTGAGTTATGGTTTATGACCTTTACATCCTAAATGACATCCATATGAACCATAAGGTATGACCTTGATGGTAGCACTCATTAGATCATATCCATAAGTGCAAATGAGTCTTAAGTGTTAAGACACATGGATAACATTTTGAGAAGGATGATGCTTGTTTATTGCAACTTAATGACTAAGACATTTGGCATATGGATACTAAAACCGCATTCCTATGAGGAATAAAACCAGGATGTGTACGTGACATAGCCTATAAGGTTTATGAGTCCACTAATGCAAATGAAGTCTATAAGTTACAATGGACTAATCAATGAGATTGATTGAGTACAAGCAACTCAAAACTGGATCTTTATTTTGATGATATAGTCAAAGGGTTTGACTGATATGTCAAAGATAAAGAAGGGATTTGTGATTTAGTGGGAGCGTGTTCACATTCCACATATTGATGTGAAATGGAAATGTTCTAGATTGGAAATCCGAATGTGGAAATTATCTTTAAGGAATATAGAGATGTTTCCTATGTGATAGGAATAGAGATCTATAGAGATAGTTCTCGAAAATCTCTTGACCTGAAAAGGAGAGAGCATACATTGGCAATCTGTACTGAAGTGTTCAGTATGCACAGATTCAGTGGGAGATAACTTGTCCATGTTACATGGAGTTAGTATCCCAAGGCCAAGTGTCCAATTCTTATGAAGAATGGGAACACTAAGAATAGATATGGATCTATCATGTATGTAATCATCCCATTATCTTGCATGTATGACATGGAAAGAATAAAATGCATTCATCATCTTATATGTAGGACATGGCAATATGATGTGCTCATCCTGATAACTCGTATGTGGGACATGACGAGTGGATGTCTGTCTGCTTCCAGTAAGGGTTACTGGAATACCATGAGAACTTGATGAAGGCTTGTGAAGTACTAGTTCTATGGAGATAAGGAAGAGTTCGATGTAAAGAGTGACATTGATGCGAACTTCTGAAAAGACAGAAAATTAATCGCAAAATATACATAAGATGTATAAAAGTGAAAGTTTGTTGATAATTGGAAGTGTTCCAATAAAACCATTTAAAAAGGGAAATGCCGAGTATCTATGTGTTAGAGAACAGCAGTGGATACTATATGGATCTAGAAGTTCATGAGATGAACTAATAGATATTCCACTCATTGATGACAAGTTTGGAATCCTTGCTCATGCAATGTGGCTAAAGGTTAGCACTGAAATACTAGATCACATATTACGACAACTCCATCTCATACGTTCATCGTACAGTGAAGAGATGAGAGACATGAAATTTGTACAGACTTTGGCAAGGTGTTGCCATTACTCACTATGTTGGCACTAGAGCACAGTAACATGTGGGACATGTTTGAAGATCACTATGAATATGATTCATGGGTGATTGGCTCGCAGTGCAAGTGGGAGTTTGTTGGTATGTATGCCCTGAGAGCCAATCATGGGATGATTGGTGGGATACATTAAGATTGATTTGATAAACATCAAAGGTGAGCTTCCAATTCTTTCTGGTTCAGTCATATGAGATAGTGATAGAACAGATTGAATGTCTAGAGAATGACAGAACTCAATGACGTATGCTTTCAGGTTGAGGACCTGAACGATGAGATCATACGGATGCTAAGAGTTTGTACATTCTTGTCATGTCCCTAGTTGGATGTCATTGTGGAAGGTAGATAGACAACAATGACACACAAGACTAGATTGTGGTGTTGGTTGATGATAGAATCTCATTAGTCATGATATAGAGATATCAAACCAAACACATAGGTACTTGTTAGAGAACAAGTGTACCGGACAGACCCACCGTGAGTTTGACACATGGAACCATGAGATGGTAGTCACAGTCAGTACTCACAGTGATGGTGGTGAGTGTGATTCTTAGACCTGAAATCACTACACTCAACACATGTCGTTGGGCACACTTTGACATCATCAAACGCAGTCCTGAAACATGGGTTGTTATAAAGGTGATGATTGGGTGGCTTTAACACATGGGGCTTTTGAGGGGTGAGTGATAGATATGGGATTTGTCCCTCCTAAGGGAGTTTGATATCCAAGGCCACTTGATGAGTAGGATTGAGAAAGGCGTGCACGCATGTGTGAATCAGTATGTGATACTGATGTCATACATATCTCTTCTAGTCTACTCTGAGATCAAGGAAGTGAATGAACGTTGACAGGATGACTGATCCATGCCTCGAGTTCATTCGGGATATCAGTGACAAAGGAATTATACATTCGCTGTAACACCATTAACAGATTGTAGGATGAAAGTTGTTCTCCAACTTTCTACTTTCACTTGGGTAGCACTGATGTGTGACTAGGCACCGCTCTTTGCTTGTGAAGTCATAAGTGTTATGGACTTTCACTGCCAACGTGAAATGGACCTGCAGGGTCACACACATAGGATTTAACCTGGAAGAGGAGTTTTGTCCACAAAGAAACGTTTAGATTGATTACTAAAGGAGTTTAGTAGTTCAATTAAACACTCAATCAGTCGATAGCTCAATATCGTATGGTTCAAGGTGTTGGACGCATTGATTGGAGTATCGGATTGATTGAAATCGCAATTGACTGATTTTGCCCAACCTGTGCTCCCAACCGATCGGTTCATGTGATGAACCGGTCGGATGAGGTTGCTGAACCGGTCGGCTAGAGTGTCCAGGCCGATCGGCTCATGCCCAGGTTGAAATGACCGGTTCAAGGGTTGAACCGATCGGCTCAACTGGTGCAACCGACCAATTGGGAAAAGTCATGTCGGCAAGAATTTTCCTTTGGTTTCAAATTGCCAATTCGATTGGGAATAATATTGGTATTTGATACCAATTGGGAAAGAAACAAGGAAAGTCTTTTTGAGCCGGATTAGGACCATGAACCGATCGGTTCAGGGCACCAACTGATCGATTGGAGTGCCCCAAACGATCGGCTCAGGTCCAACCTATCGGCTCAATGGCCGAACCGATCGGTTCATTTGTGAACCGATCATTTCAAGTTGTGAACCGGTTGCTTTTTGTGGAAAATTCTCGAACCCTTCTACTCCTGCTTTTAGTCCCGCATTGCCCGGGATGGAGAACCCTGTCCCATGACTCTCCTATATATATAGGGGTATTGGGGGCTTCTCAAAGTACAGCTCAGTGCAACCAATTGCTCTGCAAGTTGTCGTTCTCTCTGGTTTTGGTAACCGTGAGAGAGCCCGAGCAAGTGCTTCCCGCAAAAGGGAGGTGCAGCAAGGGAAGGACAACTGCAGTTGCAACAGGAGGAAGGAGAGCGTGTTGGCGACTAGTACGTCAACAGGAGGGTGCGAATCCTTCCACTTCCTTGTGGGACAAGGAGAGTGGAGTTCCATGTGGTCTGTGTGGACTACTATAGAGGCGGGAGGACACTGCCGCTTAGGAGGACAACTGTCATCCGACAGTCCGGTTCGAGTAGGAGTTGTTAGTCCCAGTGCGACCAGGAGCTTGACAGACACCGTCGAAGTCTGGAGTTGAAGATCGTGCATTGTGCGAGGTATTGTCGCCGAGCAAGCCTCGGGACAAGGTATGATTCCACAAACCATCTTTTCCTATTATATAGACGTTGACGCGTTTCCTCGGTATGGGTTGGGGGAGAAAATTTTTTTTGTTTCCGCTGCCTTCTCTGTCTCCCTTAAAACCCAACATCTTTCTCTAAAAAACACAAGGAATCTAGTAAAAATAGTTTCATAGCCTAAATATGATCGTAGCTGTAAAAGTGCTCTAAGTTAACCTTGATTATGCATCAAGCAATGATAAAACCCTAATGATGATTAGAGATCAAATCTAAGATGTTTAATGGGTTAATTTGAGTATTAATAACATGTTGAGACATAAAGTGAGGTTTGAATCTAATTTAGATAATGTTTGGCTTGTTTTGGGGTTTTAATCCATGAATTCATGATAATGCATATAGAAACTCTAATCTAGGGTAAAGATGGTAATTAACTTGAATAGTTCGAAAATATGGAAATATGTTATTAAATGATGATCCAAAGCCTGTTAGGATAAATAGGATGAGAAAATTAAGGTTTATAAGTAGTTTTGACTAATTAGGGTTTGTGGTACTAGAAGTGAAGGCAAAACCCTAATTGCAAGTGAAACCCTAAAAAGGGGTAGAAACCCTAAAAAGAAATAGAAATCCTAAGAAGCAAGTTGGTTTGGATAGATCTTGATAAAAGGAAATTGTATGTTTATTTTAGGATTCTTGTAATTGCTTGGTTGATTGGATTTCCCTACTTGGTTGATTCTATCTCAAATCGCAGTACATGTATGTGGTTATTTATGAGTAATCGATCTAGTTTCACAGAGTTTTCTCGAATGATTGATCAAATTGGATGCAATCTAAACTATTGGATTTTCATTTATGCAAATCTTTAAAGTCGCTATGATTATCACAATTAATTATAAATGTGCATTCTCGCACCTACATGCCACCCTGATGTATGATGTGTGACCAAGCCCTAGAGGGAAGGTCAATTAGGTCAAGTCCAAGAGGGAAGACCATTGGGCACCATGAGAGGTGACCCCAGGCACCAAGCTCAGGCTGGAGAAGGTGGCCTTATGTCTCTTGCAAAGGAAAAACTGTAGCGAGGGTATTCCAGGGTTAGGGCATAAGTAGTGGAGAATGTCACATTGAAAATGTAATTTGGATTGTTAAATAACTTAATTGTGATATATAGGGTGTTAGCAATATTTGTGAAATTTTGGTTGTCCCCACATACCGGCATATTCATTTATGCTGACCGACATTTTCTTTGTCAGCATTTTAGGTACAATATGAAAAGGACAAATTGTAAAGTGATACATTGTGAATATATGAATTAAAGGACAAGGAGAATTAGTTAGAATAGACTCCAATTGTGGATAGAAGTCTAGAAATCCAAGATTTTAAAAAGGTATGCAAAGTTTTATTTTATTCCAGCTTTTTAGTATAGTTTTGGTAGAATTTAATAGTTATTTTTGATAAAATGTTAAACCATGGATTATGAGTTATTGGGATAGTGGCTCTAACCTTTTGGTCTCCCTTGATTGGGGGTTACTGGGAGGCGGGGTTGTTACACTCAATGTTGGTTAGTCCTACTCAGGTAGTTCCTAAGAAAGTGGGGATCATGATCACTAATAATGCGGTTAATGAATTAATTTCCACTAGGCTAGTAACGGGATGAAGAGTGTGCATAAATAATCACCGATTGAATGCAGCCACTATTAAAAATCATTTCCCTTTACCCTTTATTGATCAGATCTTGGAACGATTAGCTGGCCGTTCACATTTTTTCTTTCTTGACATGTTTTCTGGGTACAATCAAATTTCCATTGAGCCTAAGGATCATAAGAAATCAACTTTCACCTACCCATATGGAACGTTTGCATATCGACAGATGCCTTTTCATCTTTGTAATGCCCCTGCTACGTTTCAATATTGTATGCTCACCATTTTTTATGACATGATAGAGCAGTGCTTAGAGGTTTTAATGGATGATTTTTCCATGTATGAGAAATATTTCAATGATTGTCTATATAACCTTGATAGGGTGCTATAAAGATGTGAGGACACTCGCCTAGTTCTAAACTGGGAGAAGTGTCACATGATGGTAAGTGAAGGGATCATCCTTGGACACAAGGTGTCTGGTACGGGCATGGAAGTGGATCCAGTAAAGATTCATGTCATCTCCACACTACCTCCACCAACATTGGTTAAAGGAGTGAGGAGCTTTTTAGGACATGCTGGATTCTACTCCCATTTTATCAAGGATTTCTCAAAAATTGCAAAACCTTTGTCTGGGCTTTTAGAAAAAGATGTCGAGTTTTCCTTTGATGAGAAATGTGTAAAAGCTTTGGACTAAAATTGCATATTTTCCTTTTTGTAGTTCAAATGGCAACAAACAACAACAACTTTTCTTTACGATCGGTCCTTGACAAGGACAAGCTAAATGGGACGAACTTCCACGACTGGTATCGGACATTGAGAATTGTTCTCACTCAAGAGCATAAGCTCTATGTCCTGGATACTCCAATTCCAGAGGAACCCGCTCCTAATGCACCAAAGGCAGAAGGATGCTTACAAGAAGCATTATGATGATGCCATTGATGCAAAGTGCTTGATGCTATGTTCAATGAACCATGAGTTGCAGAGGCAACATGAGAACATGGGTGTCATTGAGATGATTATGCATCTCAGGAACATGTATGAAGATCAGGCACGGCAAGAGAGGTACAATGTTTCTAGGGCGCTGTTCAAGTGCGTCATGACAGAAGGAGATCCAATTGGTCCTCACACACTCAAGATGATTGGGTATGTGGAGAACCTGTAGAGACTGGGATTTCCACTGAGCCAAGAGTTGGCTACTCACGTGATACTGCAATCGTTGCCAGAATCTTACAGTCAGTTTGTGATGAACTACAACATGAACAACTTTGATAGGCCTTTGTCAGAGTTGTTGGGCATGTTGAGGACAGCCGAGTTACAGATGAAGAAGGACAAGCCTAAAGCTGTGATGGTGATCACAAGCAAGAAAGGCAAGTCCAAGCGCAAGGGCAAGGGCAAAGCTAAGAAAGGTTCTGAAGCTAGCCAGGAGTCCAAGCCATCTTCAGCTGTCAAGGCCAAGGGAGGCGTGACAAAGAAAGGAAATTTCCACCATTGTCAAAAGCCAGGACATTGGAAAAGGAATTGTCCTCTCTACCTGGAAGAACAAAAGAAGAAGGAGGCGACTGAAGCCTCTACTTGAAGGTGTCATGTAAATAAACTTGTAACACTTTTTGAGGTATATGATACCAAGATGTAAAGTGTAAAGCATTCTTACTTGGGGCAAGTGTTGCCTTTATAGATAGGAATACTTTAGTTTATTTTCAGCCAATAAGGCATGTAATACAATTGTGAACTGCTATTTCATACTTGCCAATAGATAGAAACACTTTATTTTTGCATATTGTATGACAATGATGGCAATTAATAAAGAGATGTTTCAATTTATAAAGATGTGATCTTTGTGGCAATGCCTTATTTATCTTGTGATATTTGATATGCATAAGATAAGACGATACCTAAAAGTTATAGATAACTCAAACAATTTAATTAGCATTAATCATGAGAAATTCATTTCTAGTTTCCATGTGATGGATAAATCTAGACTCTTTTGGTTATAGAACCAGTAAGAGACATGAATATCTTGGACATGATTAATCAATCTTCACTAATATAGTGGGAGAGTGATTATCCTATTAGGTATAATACATGTGATGTATTTACATACCTATTGGAATAAATGCTAATACTTCAAATGGTGTTTAGAGAAATACCAATATGAATATCTTGAAGTGTTCAAGATTATCATAAATGAAGTACAAATTTGGTAAAGATTAATTCTTGATGAGATCAATGGATGAAATACTTGGACCAAATGTTTGAGATCCTTATGAGTGATTATGATAGTGTATCATAGTGAACTCATGATTAAGGCATGGTGATGTCTGAATCAAGAAGGAATCATACTCTAAGGAGTTAGAGAATGATTATCAAATAACTAAATTCTTCTTAATAAAAGAATACCCCACACTAATAAAAGAAATTAAGAATCACAAGGGTTGTGAGTTCTTATATCTTTAACAGATACACCTCAATTATCTATGTGATGAGTTGTTCATATGATGAGTCAACTATCAAGATGAATATGAGGAACCAAATCTTGAGTTATGGTTTATGACCTTTACATCCTAAATGACATCCATATGAACCATAAGGTATGACCTTGATGGTAGCACTCATTGGATCATATCCATAAGTGCAAATGAGTCTTAAGTGTTAAGACACATGGATAACATTTTGAGAAGGATGATGCTTGTTGATTGCAACTTAATGACTAAGACATTTGGCATATGGATACTAAAACCGCATTCCTATGAGGAATAAAACCAGGATGTGTACGTGACATAGCCTATAAGGTTTATGAGTCCACTAATGCAAATGAAGTCTATAAGTTACAATGGACTAATCAATGAGATTGATTGAGTACAAGCAACTCAAAACTGGATCTTTATTTTGATGATATAGTCAAAGGGTTTGACTGATATGTCAAAGATAAAGAAGGGATCTGTGATTTAGTGGGAGCGTGTTCACATTCCACATATTGATGTGAAATGGAAATGTTCTAGATTGGAAATCCGAATGTGGAAATTATCTTTAAGGAAGATAGAGATGTTTCCTATGTGATAGGAATAGAGATCTATAGAGATAGTTCTCGAAAATCTCTTGACCTGAAAAGGAGAGAGCATACATTGGCAATCTGTACTGAAGTGTTCAGTATGCACAGATTCAGTGGGAGATAACTTGTCCATGTTACATGGAGTTAGTATCCCAAGGCCAAGTGTCCAATTCTTATGAAGAAAGGGAACACTAAGAATAGATATGGATCTATCATGTATGTAATCATCCCATTATCTTGCATGTATGACATGGCAAGAATAAAATGCATTCATCATCTTGTATGTAGGACATGGCAATATGATGTGCTCATCCTGATAACTCGTATGTGGGACATGACGAGTGGATGTCTGTCTGCTTCCAGTAAGGGTTACTGGAATACCATGAGAACTTGATGAGTGCTTGTGAAGTACTAGTTCTATGGAGATAAGGAAGAGTTCGATGTAAAGCGTTACATTGATGGGAACTTCTGAAAAGACAGAAAATTAATCGCAAAATATACATAAGATGTATAAAAGTGAAAGTTTGTTGATAATTGGAAGTGTTCCAATAAAACCATTTAAAAAGGGAAATGACGAGTATCTATGTGTTAGAGAACAGTAGTGGATACTATATGGATCTAGAAGTTCATGAGATGAACTTATAGATATTCCACTCATTGATGACAAGTTTGGAATCCTTGATCATGCAATGTGGCTAAAGGTTAGCACTGAAATACTAGATCACATATTACGGCAACTCCATCTCATACGTTCGTCGTACAGTGAAGAGATGAGAGACATGCAATTTGTACAGACTTTGGCAAGGTGTTGCCATTACTCACTATGTTGGCACTAGAGCACAGTAACATGTGGGACATGTTTGAAGATCACTATGAATATGATTCATGGGTGATTGGCTCGCAGTGCAAGTGGGAGTTTGTTGGTATGTATGCCCTGAGAGCCAATCATGGGATGATTGGTGGGATACATTAAGATTGATTTGATAAACATCAAAGGCGAGCTTCCAATTCTTTCTGGTTCAGTCATATGAGATAGTGATAGAACAGATTGAATGTCTAGAGAATGACAGAACTCAATGACGTATGCTTTCAGGTTGAGGACCTGAACGATGAGATCATACAGATGCTAAGAGTTTGTAAATTCTTGTCATGTCCCTAGTCGGATGTCATTGTGGAAGGTAGATAGACAACAATGACACACAAGACTAGATTGTGGTGTTGGTTGATGACAGAATCTCATTAGTCATGATATAGAGATATCAAACCAAACACATAGGTACTTGTTAGAGAACAAGTGTACCGGACAGACCCACCGTGAGTTTGACACATGGAACCATGAGATGGTAGTCACAGTCAGTACTCACAGTGATGGTGGTGAGTGTGATTCTTAGACCTGAAATCACTACACTCAACACATGTCGTTGGGCACACTTTGACATCATCAAACGCAGTCCTGAAACATGGGTTGTTATAAAGGTGATGATTGGGTGGCTTTAACACATGGGGCTTTTGAGGGGTGAGTGATAGATATGGGATTTGTCCCTCCTAAGGGAGTTTGATATCCAAGGCCACTTGATGAGTAGGATTGAGAAAGGCGTGCACGCATGTGTGAATCAGTATGTGATACTGATGTCATACATATCTCTTCTAGTCTACTCTGAGATCAAGGAAGTGAATGAACGTTGACAGGATGACTGATCCATGCCTCGAGTTCATTCGGGATATCAGTGACAAAGGAATTATACATTCGCTGTAACACCATTCACAGATTGTAGGATGAAAGTTGTTCTCCAACTTTCTACTTTCACTTGGGTAGCACTGATGTGTGACTAGGCACCGCTCTTTGCTTGTGAATTCATAAGTGTTATGGACTTTCACTGCCAACGTGAAATGGACCTGCAGGGTCACACACATAGGATTTAACCTGGAAGAGGAGTTTTGTCCACAAAGAAACGTTTAGATTGATTACTAAAGGAGTTTAGTAGTTCAATTAAACACTCAATCAGTCGATAGCTCAATATCGTATGGTTCAAGGTGTTGGACGCATTGATTGGAGTATCGAATTGATTGAAATCGCAATTGACTGATTTTGCCCAACATGTGCTCCCAACCGATCGGTTCATGTGATGAACCGGTCGGATGAGGTTGCTGAACCGGTCGGCTAGAGTGTCCAGGCCGATCGGCTCATGCCCAGGTTGAAATGACCGGTTCAAGGGTTGAACCGATCGGCTCAACTGGTGCAACCGACCAATTGGGAAAAGTCATGTCGGCAAGAATTTTCCTTTGGTTTCAAATTGCCAATTCGATTGGGAATAATATTGGTATTCGATACCAATTATGAAAGAAACAAGGAAAGTCTTTTTGAGCCGGATTAGGACCATGAATCGATCGGTTCAGGGCACCAACCGATCGGTTGGAGTGCCCCAAACGATCGGCTCAGGTCCAACCGATCGGCTCAATGGCCGAACCGATCGGTTCAGTTGTGAATCGATCATTTCAAGTTGCGAACCGGTTGCTTTTTGTGGAAAATTCTCGAACCCTTCTACTCCTACTTTTAGTCCCGCATTGCCCGGGATGGAGAACCATGTCCCATGACTCTCCTATATATATAGGGGTATTGGGGGCTTCTCAAAGTACAGCTCAGTGCAACCAGTTGCTCTGCAAGTTGTCGTTCTCTCTGGTTTTGGTAACCGTGAGAGAGCCCGAGCAAGTGCTTCCCGCAAAAGGGAGGTGCAGCAAGGGAAGGACAACTGCAGTTGCAACAGGAGGCAGGAGAGCGTGTTGGCGACTAGTACGTCAATAGGAGGGTGCGACTCCTTCCACTTCCTTGTGGGACAAGGAGAGTGGAGTTCCAGGTGGTTCGTGTGGACTACTATAGAGGCGGGAGGACACTGCCGCTTAGGAGGACAACTGTCATCCGACAGTCCGGTTTGAGTAGGAGTTGTTAGTCCCGGTGCGACCAGGAGCTGCACAGACACCGTTGAAGTCCGGAGTTGAAGATTGTGCATTGCGCGAGGTATTGTCGCCGAGCAAGCCTCGGGACAAGGTATGATTCCACAAACCATCTTTTCCTATTATATAGACGTTGACGCGTTTCCTCGGTATGGGTTGGGGGAGAAAATTTTTTTTGTTTCCGCTGCCTTCTCTGTCTCCCCTAAAACCCAACATCTTTCTCTAAAAAACACAAGGAATCTAGTAAAAATAGTTTCATAGCCTAAATATGATAGTAGCTATAAAAGTGCTCTAAGTTAACCTTGATTATGCATCAAGCAATGATAAAACCCTAATGATGATTAGAGATCAAATCTAAGATGTTTAATGGGTTAATTTGAGTATTAATAACATGTTGAGACATAAAGTGAGGTTTGAATCTAATTTAGATAATGTTTGGCTTGTTTTGGGGTTTTAGTCCATGAATTCATGATAATGCATATAGAAACCCTAATCTAGGGTAAAGATGGTAATTAACTTGAATAGTTCGAAAATATGGAAATATGTTATTAAATGATGATCCAAAGCCTGTTAGGATAAATAGGATGAGAAAATTAAGGTTTATAAGTAGTTTTGACTAATTAGGGTTTGTGGTACTAGAAGTGAAGGCAAAACCCTAATTGCAAGTGAAACCCTAAAAAGGGGTAGAAACCCTAAAAAGAAATAGAAATCCTAAGAAGCAAGTTGGTTTGGATAGATCTTGATAAAAGGAAATTGTATGTTTATTTCAGGATTCTTGTAATTGCTTGGTTGATTGGATTTCCCTACTTGGTTGATTCTATCTCAAATCGCAGTACATGTATGTGGTTATTTATGAGTAATCGATCTAGTTTCACAGAGTTTTCTCGAATGATTGATCAAATTGGATGCAATCTAAACTATTGGATTTTCATTTATGCAAATCTTTAAAGTCGCTATGAATATCACAATTAATTATAAATGTGCATTCTCGCACCTACATGCCACCCTGATGTATGATGTGTGACCAAGCCCTAGAGGGAAGGTCAATTAGGTCAAGTCCAAGAGGGAAGACCATTGGGCACCATGAGAGGTGACCCCAGGCACCAAGCTCAGGCTGGAGAAGGTGGCCTTATGTCTCTTGCAAAGGAAAAACTATAGCGAGGGTATTCCAGGGTTAGGGCATAAGTAGTGGAGAATGTCACATTGAAAATGTAATTTGGATTGTTAAATAACTTAATTGTGATATATAGGGTGTTAGCAATATTTGTGAAATTTTGGTTGTCCCCACATACCGGCATATTCATTTATGCTGACCGACATTTTCTTTGTCAGCATTTTAGGTACAATATGAAAAGGACAAATTGTAAAGTGATACATTGTGAATATATGAATTAAAGGACAAGGAGAATTAGTTAGAATAGACTCCAATTGTGGATAGAAGTCTAGAAATCCAAGATTTTAAAAAGGTATGCAAAGTTTAATTTTATTCCAGCTTTTTAGTATAGTTTTGGTAGAATTTAATAGTTATTTTTGATTAAATGTTAAACCATGTATTATGAGTTATTGGGATAGTGGCTCTAACCTTTTGGTCTCCCTTGATTGGGGGTTATCGGGAGGCGGGGTTGTTACACTCAATGTTGGTTAGTCCTACTCAGGTAGTTCCTAAGAAAGTGGGGATCATGATCACTACTAATGCGGTTAATGAATTAATTTCCACTAGGCTAGTAACGGGATGAAGAGTGTGCATAAATAATCACCGATTGAATGCAGCCACTATTAAAAATCATTTCCCTTTACCCTTTATTGATCATATCTTGGAACGATTAGCTGGTCGTTCACATTTTTGCTTTCTTGACATGTTTTCTGGGTACAATCAAATTTCCATTGAGCCTAAGGATCATAAGAAATCAACTTTCACCTACCCATATGGAACGTTTGCATATCGACAGATGCCTTTTCATCTTTGTAATGCCCCTGCTACGTTTCAATATTGTATGCTCACCATTTTTTATGACATGATAGAGCAGTGCTTAGAGGTTTTAATGGATGATTTTTCCATGTATGAGAAATATTTCAATGATTGTCTATATAACCTTGATAGGGTGCTATAAAGATGTGAGGACACTCGCCTAGTTCTAAACTGGGAGAAGTGTCACATGATGGTAAGTGAAGGGATCGTCCTTGGACACAAGGTGTCTGGTACGGGCATGGAAGTGGATCCAGTAAAGATTCATGTCATCTCCACACTACCTCCACCAACATTGGTTAAAGGAGTGAGGAGCTTTTTAGGACATGCTGGATTCTACTCCCATTTTATCAAGGATTTCTCAAAAATTGCAAAACCTTTGTCTGGGCTTTTAGAAAAAGATGTCGAGTTTTCCTTTGATGAGAAATGTGTAAAAGCTTTTGAAATTCTTAAAGAAAAACTGATCTCTACACCTATTATGCAATCTCCTAACTGGATCTTGCCCTTTGAGTTGATGTCTGATGCATCAGATTATGCAGTAGGAGCTGTGTAGGGTCAATGCAGGGACAAGACTCCAACTGTCATATATTATGCATCAATGACCTTTAATGATGTGTAGTTGAATTACACCACTGCTGAAAAAGAATTGTTGGCAGTAGTATTTTCTTTTGAAAAAAATCCGCCAATACCTAGTTGGGGCTAAAGTAATAGTTTGGACCGACCATGATGTGATTAAATACTTGTTACAAAAGAAAGATGCCAAACCTAGATTGATTAGGTGGATTCTTTTCCTTCAGGAGTTTGACATTGAGATTGAAGACAAGGCATGGGTCGAGAATGTGAAGTTGATCATTTATCTAGTTTGGAAAGGGCGGATGAAAATGATATAGGTATCCCCATTATTGAGGAATTTCCAAATGAGAAATTGTTTGTAATTAAAACTGAAGATCCTTGGTTTGCAGATATTGTTAATTACCTAGCTTGCAAGGAATTGCCTACAAATTGGGGGTATCAAGAGAAAAAATGATTTTTCCACTCGTTGAAGTTTTACATTTCAGATGATCCAATTCTTCTTAAGCAATGCAGGGATGGGCTATTAAGAATATGTGTACCTGAATGTGAGGTAGAGAGTATCTTATCACATTGTCATTCTCTACCCACAGGTGGACCCCATGCGAGCTCTAGGACTACTGCTAAAGTCTTAGAGAGTGGATTTTATTGGAATACCTTTTTAAGGATACTCACAACTTTGTTCGTCACTGTGATGCATGTCAACGTGAAGGTAATATCTCTAAGCGATATGAGATGCCCTTGAATGTGTTTCAGGAAGTTGATTTTTTTTTTATCTTTGGGTTATAGATTTCATGGCCCCATTTGTGTCGTCTCATTCCAATTTATATATATTACTTGCAGTTGATTATGTGTCTAAGTGGGTGAAAGCAATTTCAACCCGCATCAATGATGCGTAGGTAGTGTGCAGGTTTGTGAAAGAATACATTTTCTACAGGTTTGGTGTCCCCCACCTAATTCTTAGTGGTGGTTCCCATTTCACTAATAGGCAGTTTGGAGCTCTTTTAAGCAAATACGAGGTGAAACACTGAGTGGCACTACAACAAAACTTCCCATTAGTGGCATTTATTTAAGTCACATTTATAAAAAAAGCCACTATCTTTCTAATATACAGGCATTTTTAATTAAAATGCCGCTGAACCACCTATTATAGGATTTCTAAAAAGGACATAACATTAAAGACATTTTTATTTCTAATTAGTGGCAATCTTAAATTGCCATACCAAATTAGGAAATATTTTGACTTCCTACTCCAAATTAAATTTTCCCTTCGCGCTGCACTCTCCGCTCATTCAGCCCGACATTTTCGATCTCCCCCCTCTCCCTGTGCGACTTCCTCGCTCCCTGGCCCATCGTGCCCTAAGTCCGTTGGTGGCTCACGATCGCTTACAGACTGGGAGAGACTGGTGGCGCCTGCTACTCGCCAGTTGTCGTCTGTGGTGCCAATAGTTGATGTCTATGGAGTGCCAAGTTTCCAGTGCCACAGTGACACCTTGCGTGTGATCGCAAGCATTAGTTCTTCCTCCTCTGCCTATTTGAATCGAGCCCAACTGAAGCATAATCAGGCATCGTTCGTTCTTCCTCATCCACCTTGGCGGACCGAGCCCAACCGAAGCACTACTGCAGACTCAATCTGCCCCTCTGGTGTCGGTGATCTTGAGTGAGGGACTCCGATCAATCCTCTTCAGGTAACCATCACCGCACCCTATTCTGTTAACTAAGATGTAGCTTACATACCTCCTTCGAGGTCTCTTTCGTGACCGGTGGCTAATAGGCATGTAAAGTGTCAACAATTCTCATGCTTGGATGAAAAATTTGTAGGTATCGAATGCCATGCCACTTGGAATTTGTTGTTCATCTGTAGGTTATCCTAAATCATCAATAACTATTAATGGGAAACCTTGCAGCAGAATAAAAAAACATATTTCGACTAATAACTTGTTTACCAATAGTAGTCCACTCTTGATTCCAGCCATTTCAATTGACAATACTTAAAAGGTATTTGCCTTGGATCTGACTTCTGTTCTACATACATTATTAGTACTTTTTCTCTGTAGTGTTATAATTTTGAAGAAAGACAAGAATGAAGAAACTATAGCACTTTAAAGATGTTAACAAAATATGACTTGTAGAGTTCATGTAAACATCACATGTAATTAATTAGTTCCCTATCAAGATGATGGATTGGTATTTTCTATTCGATGTTTACATGGTCTTCCCACAAAATCGTTTGAGAAACCAGGTGATGTGAAATGTAGCGATCAGTATAATTGAAAAGCATAATGTAGACATAATAATTGATAAGTTATCTCCTTAAAAAAGACATAATAATTCATAATGTAGACTACGATAATTGTTGGTATAATGACACTCGTCTTACTTTCTATCTAAGTCTGATTTGTATTTCTCAAGTTGTCTCTGAAAATATGTAACATCGTTATATATACTTACAATTGTTAGTACTAATATTTCGCAGTCTCTTTCCACCCACAACAATCACTATGGCCTGGGCTTCGACCCCTCCCCCCGGTCCTTTTCCCTAAAACAGAATAGTTGGACATCACCCTAGACCATCGTACACTAGCACAACTCACCATTACTAGACAGTGGCGTCATTTGAACAGAAGACACTACATGGCTGGTCAAGTGACTTTAAAGTATGGAACCTCGACAACTGTAATCGACGTTCACTATGATGGAAAATGCACTTTAAGGTATCCACAACCAGTTGGCTTGCATGGATTCAGAACATGCTAATTGGCTGAGAGGACCAGGTCTGGCTTCCGAACATGCTAATTGGATTCGTCTATGAGGGACTCCCTCCATGACACAACATCATCAACAAAATGGCTAAGTCACCAGTCAAATGGGTGTCTCAATTCTTGATGAAATTTTGTTACTTTTAAATAAGGAAATCACCAATAAATGCATTTTTTACTATTTGTGCAGAATGAAATTTTGTTACTTTAAATAAGGAAATCTCCAATAATGTATTTTTTATAGTATTTGTCAAAATTCACCAGTCAAATGGGTGTCACAATTCTTGATGTTATATTTTTTACTATTTTTGTAGAATGGATAAGTTTTGGATAGCAGAGGATGACCGAACGAGTAGTAAATACCTATGTGGAGTGTCCAACTTTTTGGATTTCACTTTTCAACATTCAACGATTGGAGACAAGATTGTATGCCCTTGTAGAAAGTGCACTAATGTATACTAGGTCACCAGACAGACTGCATTGAGTCATCTATTGTGGAATGGCTTCTTACAAAGCTATATTTCTTGGGCTTTTCATGGAGAAGATGTCGATGTTGAAATGGATGCTCCAACTAATCAGGGTGATTGTCTAGATGATGAAAATTTGCAAGATATGTTGCATGATGTTTTTTTTGAGTTTCAGTGAAGATGAAAATATGGAAGGAGTACAGTCGGCTACTGATAAACATTTAAATGCTGACAAATTTTATATCTTGTTAAAGGATTCTGAGACAAAATTATATCCAGGGTGTAAGAAACTTACCAAACTTGCTTGCATCTTAGAATTCTATCACCTGGTTTGCCTTAATTCCTTGAGTAAGAAAGCATCATCTATGTTTCTTAAGTTCTTTAAAAAAATGCTACCAGAAGGAGAACAATTACCTAATACCTTTTATGAGCTGAAGAAGACAATAATGGAGTTGGGATTGCATTATGTGAAGATTCATGTTTATCGAAATGGTTGCATGCTATTTTGGAAGGAGTCTACTGATAAAGACGTCTGTGATACATGTGGAGAATCAAGATTGCTAACAACTTCAACACGAGATGATGATGATGAGGAGCTAATAAACAAACCTAGAAGAACACCTGCCAAAGTGCTCATGCACTTTCCACTTATACCACAGTTGAGGAGGTTGTTCATGTCATCAAAAACCTCTTCCTTAATGAAGTGGCATGCAGAAGAATATGAAAAATATGACAAGTTAAGACACCCGGTAGATTTACCTGCATGGAAAACATTTGATGTTATGCATCTCGAATTTGTTGCAGATGCTAGAAATATTCGATTGGGACTTGCCACTGACGGATTTAATCCTTTTGGGACAATGAGTAATTATCATAGTACTTGGCCTGTTGTAATTATTCCATATAATTTACCTCCTTGGTTGTGCATGAAGCAACAATATTTTATGTTGTCCCTACTAATTTCTGGACCATCTTCGCCATAGAATATAGATGTTTACTTGCATCCATTGATTGATGAGCTGAAAGAACTATGGAGTACTGGTGTACAAACATATAATGCTAGAGCCAAGGAATTCTTTCAGATGCGTGCTTCTTTATTATGGACTATTAGTGATTTTCCAAGATATGCACATCTATCTGGTTGGAGTACTAAAGGCTACAAAGCATGTCCTTATTGTAATAAAGATACTATCTCACATTGGTTGCCACATAGCCGTAAAGTTTGTTACAGACGACACCATAGGTTTTTTCCAGCTGGCCACAGATTCCGAAAAGAAGCTAGGGCATTTGACGGTGAGAAAGAATTTAGGAGTCCACCTAAACCTCCTTATGGAGATGAAATCTTATCACAATTGGATGGAGGAAGCACTGTAATTGGTAAGAAAAGGCCGAGAGGTAAATATTTGAAACACAATTGGGATAGGAAAAGCATATTCTTCGAGATACCATATTGGAAATCTAACATTGTAAGACACAATATGGAGGTCATGCACACTGAGAAGAATATATGTGAGAGTATTTTTGGAACATTGCTAGGTCTGAAGGATAAAAGTAAGGACAACTTGAATGCAAGGAAGGATTTGGAGGATATGGGAATTAGATTTCCGCTTCATCCACAAACTATTGGCACACATTCCATACTACCTCCAGCTTGCTATACGATGAGAAAAGAAGAAAAAATATCATTTTGCAACCTCCTAAAATCTATCAAAATTCCAGATGGGTATGCATCTAATATATCTAGATGTGCATGACCGACGGATCAGAGGATGCTACCAATGAAAAGTCACGATTATCATGTGTTGATGCAACAACTTCTGCCATTAGCTGTCAATGTGTCTTTCCCTAGTGAGAATGCTAAGTTATGTATTATTAATCTTTGTCGCTATTTTCAGAGGTTGTGCACTAAAGTCATAGATCCAAATGATTTTGCGGCATTGGAAAATTCAATAGCTGTGATACTTTGTGCGATGGAGAAGATTTTCCCTCCATGTTTTTTTGACATAATGGTGCATCTATCAGTCCATCTTGTTTTTGAAGCTAAGATAGTTGGCCCTGTTCAATATCGTTGGATGTATCCAATTGAAAGGTAACTTTTCATACGTCATGATGACTTCATCTATTGGAATTTAATTTTTCATAATATTTTCGCCAACTTTGTTATCAGGTATTTGCAGACCCTAAAAGTATATGTTCGTAATAAAAGATATCCAGAAGGATCAATAGCAGAAGGATATATAGCTAAAGAGTGTCTTACTTTTTGTTCAAGATACTTGGATGGAGTTGAAACAAAATTAAATTGGCCAAATAGAAATGATACTGACAAAATAAATTTGGAAAATGAGCCAACACATGACAATGATGATTGGTCAATTTTCCCGACAGTAGGTCGTGGTGTTGGTAAAATGATAGCATGTGTCTGGGATGAACATACATTGCAACAAGCGCATAAACATGTACTATTCAATTGTGACGTAGTTGAACCCTACATTAAGTAAGTTAGTGACAATTGTCTTCTATTATTAAAATATTATTACATATTCCGATTAGATATTGCACATATTTTGTTTTCAGGAAGCACTATGATATCATTAGGCTAAAACATCCTCATAAGTCCTAAAATGAGGTATAAAGAATACATAGTAACTCATTTGATGGATGGTTTAAGGAACATGTAAGTTAATTTGTCATAATTAAATTTGTTATGCTTCATGATTAAATACTAACACACTTTTCTTGTGTTAGATTGACACACTCTTAAGAATAGAGATGGTGGATAATAAAATCAAGTTTCTTTCTCAAGGTCCACATCAAATGGCCGTTAAGTAAAAGGGCTACATTGTCAATGGTCACAGATTCCATACCAAAGCAAAAGATCGACATCTAACAACACAAAATAGTGGAGTCTTTCTGGTAGCTAAGACTGATTCTTATGCTAAAACCACTGACCACAATCCAATTACTAGAGATGTTACCTACTATGGTGTTTTGAAGGATATTATTGTGCTCAATTATTATGAACACTTTAAGGTGACATTATTTAAGTGTGATTGGGTGGACATCTACTCCAAGAGGACAATCAAGCATGATGAACATGGGTTGACTCTTGTTAATTTGAGACGACTTCAATCAACTGGAGAACCGTATTTAGTGGCATCTAAAGTTGGACAATTATTTTATGTAGAACATGTCACTACAAAAGGCACTACTACAGAACCTACCTTTAGTGTCAGTTATATAAAGCCTTTAGTGTCGGTTTCTAAGCGACACCTATGTGGGTGACACTAAAAGCTCACCCATTAGGCGTCAGTTCCAAAACCGACGCCCAAACTCTTCGCGCGCCACCGAAAACGCGCCATCATGGGACTATAGGCGTCAGTTATTAGATAAGAAACCGACGCCCAAACCCTTCGCGCCACAGAAAGGGCGCCATCTTGGGCACTATCAGTGTCAGTTTTTTACAAATAATCGACGCCATATATCTTCACGCCACAGGAAATAGATGTCGGTTATTTATATAAAACCGACACTATAACATTGTGTGTCGGTTGTTTACAAATAACCGACGCCTATTGTTTTTTTTTTGTCAGTCTGCAGACCTGCTGTGGCTGGTCGCAGGATGAGAAACCTGTTCAGTTCAGTTATGAACTGCAGGTTTTACAACATCCATTGATATCAGCCGACAACAGGCCACAAATCTGCAAAATTAACAACAAAAATATTCACACATGCATTTAGCAATGCAACCTGCAGTTCCATTTTATTTTCACACATTTAGAAACATTCATGTAGCTAGCAATCTGTAGTTCCATTCATTCACATTCACACATGTAGAAACATTCATATAGCAACCAACACTTTCATTCATTTTCACTCAGACACATGTAGAAACATCCAGACATGTAGAAACATTCACACATATATTATAATTCAGAAATTCATTTACAAAATATCATTGTTTAGTCATTATTCACTATCAGGATCCCAATTATATTTTAAAGCCCCCACTATTTGTATGGTTGTTGCCCATTCTTCTCTTACTTCATTTAATTCTCCCATCGTATAGGGAGCATTTTCATCTGGTAAGGCCTCTCCTGTAATGGGGTCAGCTTTAAACACCTGTAAAGAGAATGATGTATATATATAATTAATGAGCTATAAATAAGATTTATATATTTCGATCATATTATCTAATGAGACTATATAATACCTGAGCAATACACTCGATATCCAGTGCGGCATGTTTGATAATCATGTGCATATATCGCATGACATAGTATCCACATGCCCATCCGTTGTCTTTTGTAGCACACTATAAATTCAAACATACAAAATATTAAAAAATACAACTAGTTAAGCATTGTTCACATAAATAATATATACATATATTACAGTCGGGAACTTACTTTCATGTTCTTCCAAATTATTGGCTGGTTCTTTTTCGTGGGGACCTTTCCTCCAGCCTTTTTGAACTCCTCAAAATCCCTACATGTTAATGTAACACAGAACATTGCAATTAAATAGTAATGTAATAACATATGTTAACGGATATGTTACAACCCCAAATTTTGGGTTCATTTGTTGAGAAATTTAATTTCTCATATTAAAGATAAATGAAAAAATAATGGATGAATGCATTATTTTCGTTTAAAATAGCCTTGCTGATTTATTTGTGGGCTTTATTAGCTATTGGGCCCAATAACAAGGAAACTCAATTAATGAATGCATAATTAAGAATTGGAGAAAAGAAAGAGGTAGAAACCTCTAGAAGGCAAATCCAAGGAGGGATTTTGTGCCTCTTGGGTTCCTTGGGTACCAAGGAGTCCAAAGTTTCAAAGAAAATAAATAAGAAAAGAAAAGATTAATATAGTTTTTCTTTATTAAGAAAGATATTGAAAATATTGATGAAATGTGGAAAATAAGTAAAAAGAGGTATAATTAAGTGATCCTTGGTGGAATTTCGTATCCCAAGGATTTCTTATGATAAAAGGAATATCAATGAGGAAAATAAAGGGGAAATAATGAGAAATCCTCAAAAAGAACTATTTTAAAAAGAAATAAATAAGATAATGAGAAATAATGTGAAATAATGCATATTGATGCATTTAAGGATAAGGAGTATTCCTTAAAAAGAAATTTCCAATTATTAGAGTTTCTTGGGATCCAAGGAGACCCAATGGAGAAAGAAGAAAGAGAAAATACCTATAAAAGAAAATAAGATCATAATGTGATATAATATTAATGGTTTTTATAGCTTTGCAAAAGGAGAGGTATTTTCTACTTAAAGGAAAATATAATCTCGTGGTTAATGAATTAAAAAGCAAAGAGAATAATGAGAAGGAATTTTCGTATTCCTAAATATCCAAGAAATAAAGGATATCAAAGGGATTATGAGGAGAGAGAAGAATACTTCTCCTTGAAGGAATGTGATTCCTATTAGGAGGGGACTTGTTTCCTCTTAGATAGGCATCTTAGGGCGAGTATATCCTCCCCTATAAAAGGGGTAGACCTCTGGTTCGAACTCAAAGAGAATCCCCAAGTTACTTCTCTCTCTCCCATCTCCCTCTTCATGTAAACCCTAACGGTGAGAGGTAATACTATCTCTAGGACAACATGGGAGCTGCGATGGGGCTCGAGGGAAGCACGAAGTTCCCACGACAACCCTGGAAGAGTCAGATATATTTTCCTGTATGCCTGTCTTCGCACAGCAGCTTCTGAAAGCTCGCAAACCTACAGCAAACGGGGGCTTGGCTCCCCTCAGATCGGGCATGTTGACTGCAACCTGGAGTCTCCCCGCATGCGCAGGGGTGCTGCGGAGTCAGAGCAAGGTCTGGGCAGCAAGCTCCAGCCGTAGGGAGGCGGAGAAGACCCTCCCCAATCTTCTGCAACCGCAGCAGCGCTAGGGCGCGCGCTAGGTTGAAGAAGGGGGGGGGGGGCGATGGACAGTTATACCCTCCAGGAGTATGAAGGGCCAGCTGACTTAACCCGGGGCAACATCGTCATTTCATTATGTTTCCCAAACAATCCAATGTTGCATGGAGATGGCTACGTGGCGCTCCCAGATTGGTCCAAAATAGGTATTTTGCTAAATTCATAGCTAATTATCCCTGGCTCGGTTTGGAACACATAAAATATGAAAGTTACTCAGAAAAATGAGAGGAATCCACTAAAAATATAATTGAAGACTGATTCCTAGTACAATTCAAAAAGTAATGGAAGATGTCAACTTGAAATGTATTAATATTTAAAGAACCCTATTTTGATATGTTTAATGTGATTAGTAGGGTTTAATAGATGCTTAAAGTTGATGTTAGCCTGTTAATGATAAAAAGGATCATTAAGATTGGAAAAGGATGAATTTGCATGTAATTAGTTTAATTTCGAGTTTAATGTGCATGAATAATCCTTTAATGGGCCTTGAAACTCTAATGTTGGTAAATTCGACTTTTAATGGCTTTAATTGACTAATTTCATGATTAAGGTTGGAATATGCTATTTTGAGCATTAAAGTCACTAATTTGTGGAAAGATAACCTTAATATAGAAATTAGGGTTTTTGATTGAATCAAGGTAGAATTAATACTAAATAGAGTTCATATGGGAATTAGACCATCGTGAATTATGAGTTGTTAATCCGAAAGAAACTAAAGGTGATAATTGAGTCTAATGACCTTGAAATAGATTAAAAGGATAAAGAAGGTAGTTTTGGTATAAAAGAGAAATAATCAACTTTAATTGGGCTTATGGTGTTCAAATTAGGGTTTATGAACTAAGAGAGCATTTAATATGATGAAAGTGTTATGGAGGCGAAAACCCTAATAAAATCCTAATGTGGTTTAGAAAACCTAAGGTGGAATCCAAGTCTAGCTTTAGAATGTTCTGGATAAACTATAACACTTGGATGTCATGCATTAATTTCAGGATATTGTTGATTGCTTGTTGATTGATTCTTTATCATTATTGCTTGGACAGCAAGTTGCTTTGGATCAGGTATGTGGTTAATTATGAATAACCGCCTTAGTTTCCCGATGATTTTTTGGATGGTTAATCGCATTGAATGCAAATTATCTGTTGGATGTTCATACTTGCAAATTATAAAGTCACTATGATTATCACATTAATAATAGAAGTATAGATTCTCGCACCTACATGCCACCCTGATGGATGATGCCAAAGGTCAGGCCCAAGTGGGTAGACCAATGGACACCTTGAGTGGTGACCCCAGGAACCAAGAAGGTGGCCTATTGCATGACTAGTGGGCACCATGAGTGGTGACCCCCAGGCACCAAGCTCAGGATTGAGAAGGTGGCCATAAGTCATTGGCAAAGGGCACCCTAAGGTGGATATGCCATGGTTAGGGCAAAAGCGGTGGAGAATGCTATACTGAAAAGTGTAAATTAGCTTGTTAATTAATTTGATTGTGATTATTAAATTGTTAGCCATATCTGCAAACTTTTGGTTGTCCCCACATACCAGTATATTTTGATATACTGACCGACGTTTTGTTTGTCGGCGTTTTAGGTACAAATGAAAAGAACAAATAGTAAAGTGGCATATGTGGAATTAAATGAGAAGTAACGTACACAGGAGGATTAGTTAGAGTAACATCTTCATGGATAGAAGTTTAGAAATCCCAATTTTTCCAAGGTAAGAAAAGTTTTATTTTATACCAGTTTTCAGTTTAGTTGGTAAAATTTATTAATTATTACTGATTATTTGTCGAACCTTTGATCCTGTTAATTAGATAACGGCTCTGACCTTCAGGTCCCCCTTAATTGGGGGTTACTGGGAGGCGGGGTCGTTACAGGATATGAAAATGAAATATTTCTCACCGAAATAATGCCATTTTCATTATGTGTCCAAATCTTGTATTCAATTTACTCCCCTTAGGATCTAGATAATACACAGTGAACATCTCGGGGGCAATAACCAGTAACACCCAATGCCTACCCCTAGAGGTAAAAAAGTTAAAAATTAATAACTCAAAATCCACAATAAAAATGTAATTTTCTTAAGTCCAAATTATAATAAGCAAAGTAAACTTACTCTACATTGAATGGAGCCATTATCACCGTCTTCTTATTTACAACAAAATTTGAAAAAGCCTCACAGCAGTATTGTTGAACTGACGTAGGGTCTTTAGCTACTAGACTAATCAAAGATGGAATCAAAAACCCTACATGTTCGAATCCAAAATCTGCACATATGTTGTCTAAGTAGCTGCAAAATATGTATTAATTATGCATGCATTAATAAATAAGAAACCAGATCACCAGATCATACACAAGGTATATGGATGTATAAAGAATATCTCACCTTATCCATAGCTCTATCACAGATGTATTTAGCCAATCATATCGAAACAACTCCAAATTAAATATCTTGTATAAATAGTTTTGTTTCGTATGACTGACCTGTAGAATCTGAATCGGAAGAAACAATTATAGGGGAGTTTATATCATGTTCGCCTAACCATATTGCCATACCCCTACAGTTAGAACCTAACGGGACAGGTAGGTCCTGTGGAACCCAACTATGTAATGTAGGAGGTGGAAGTGGAGGCCTAGATGTTGTGGGTGTCTTCTTTTTAACCTGTAATATATATATATATATATATATAATTTCAGATCAACTGCCATCATATACACACACTAACAATTGAACGTAATGTAAATTTACCATACCTTTTCAGTAAAGAGGACATCCGCTTTTAGCCACAATATCACTCCGCCTACTGCCTCACCAAGCGTTTCATAATCTGGGTGGGCATATGGCAATGGAAGATCCATCCACTGGGAGAATATATGTATTGGTCTCACATGAATCCAACCAGCTGGTACTGGAGACCCATGACACGTTTCCCCTGGTAGGGATGGGTAAGCCGACGCCTCTGCAACGACAAATTCTTTACTTTTTAGACGAAATGGATTCAACCCCTACAAATTTTTGTGTAAAGAATGTTATATACATATATACACAACATCTTTTTTTGAAACGACTACAATTTCATATATACATATCATCTTGAATTAAAAAACTAGTTACTATGTCATAAAAATACTTACAGCGGATGTGCTAGGTGGTGGTTCTACAGGATTACTCCCAACCTCTGTAGTAGGAGTAGGAGGAGTAGAGCCTGCAGTAGGTACTGTCTGGTAAGTGGCAGTCTGAGATGCCTGCCACTTTTTCATTGCTTTTTCTAGTTTCCTATCAACTAGCTTATCTACCTATACATGGATAAAAGAAACGTTAGCTTCTAATTATTGAATTATCTTTTACAGTAACATTATAAAGAAAGAATATGTTACCTCCTCTTGTGAAAGTCCCTCTTTTGGGACATGTTTGCGATGGGATGGCCCAAAAAAAGCTTTGATGCCCACACCAACACATGCAGCCCTAACACGTCCAGGATGCTCTGGGTTACCCAGAGCAACTGTCAATTCATCTCTTGTGCCCTCAGGGATGAACTTGCCTTGTTTCCTTAGCTCGTGCAACTCCCGCTAATCGCCAAAACAAAAATTTGTAATTAAGTAAACAACACAAATAATCAATATTCGAATGATTGCTGTAAGAGTTGTATTTTACCATTTTTGCAGCCGCCTCAGCAGTTGCGGCCTTCGTTATTTCTCCCTTCTTATTTTGCCTCCCAGCTATCCAGACATCATGGCGAGGCAGAGGTGTGCTACCTATGGTAGAGGACTCATGAGTAGCAGCAGACTGAGTAGCAGCAGACTGTAGTCTTTGGCGAATGCCTGCATACCCCTTTGGACCCATTGTGTGGTCATGCACATTCAGTGCACGCCTTGATCTTTGTGCCTCACTGAGGGCCTAGTTAGTATGCACATTAATGATTTGGTTAGTAACACTAAATGTTAATCTTGAATAGGTGAATATAACATATATTAATTAATGAGATTGAGACTGACGCCTAATACCTTGAATTCATCAGTTTGTCTTGAAGCGACAAACGCGTCCCATTCTTCTTTGTCCAGGACGTTACACTGTTCAGTGGCTGTCTTCTTCCTCTTGTCAGCTTCTTTTATGTATTCTCGGGTGAGATTTGTCCTATAGTTCCTTAGGACTCTCCCACAGCATTGCATCATGCATTTACAATGCAGCTTTTCATCCAATTCAAATATACTCTGCAAAATAGAATTGCTATTAACTAGTATCCAAAAATTTAGTAATCTACAAAATAGAATTGCAAATTAATAATAACTCACGCATAAATTCCTCCATATTAAGTCTTTCTTCTCCTTAGAAACGTTATGCCAAGAATCTAAGCGAAAACCGCAATGGCTATGAGTAACAAACCCAAGATATGAAACAAATGAATTGCGATTCACACCACATGCATTTCCTGCATATCAAAATCCACAACAGGTTTGGGTCCATTGCCCTTTTGCGCAATTAACTTCTTCATCATAGTGATGCCCCTTCTCTTGTCAACTTTTTGGTGCTGCTGATCAAGTGCCTCAAGTGCTTCAGATGGTACCTGTGCATCATCAACCTAAAATTTGACAAAATAATCACATTTACAAGATATAACTATAAATGGACATATAGATATAAATATATGATATATTTTTAAAACTTACATTGTGAGGCAGCGCATTGATGTCCTCACCCTCACGGTAATCATCAGCACGGTCATGAGGAGAATGGTCAACCATCTGCAAATTCACATTCAAATTGTAAAGTTCACATTGTAAAGTAATTCCAATTGTAAAGTTCACATTATTACAACAAAGTATATATCACAACAAAATTGTAAAGATCTATGATCAAAGAAAACAAGTATATGTTACAACAAGATTAGGGTCTAGGGTTAAAAAATACATGTGATGTCATTCTTATATATAATAAATGTACATGTACCACCTATCCCATCCTTGAACACCTAATCTCACTAGTAACTGTATAATGTGTATTGGGTTTTCAAGAAAATTTCGGCAACATTTCCCCGCTGTTCTCCAAGTACATATGTACTTAGAGAACAAACGGGGAAATGCTGCCGAAATTTTCTTGAAAACCCAATACACATTATACACTTACATCCTAAGCGAGATTAGGTGTTCAAGAACAGTCCCAAACCGGGGACTATCCAAGATTTACTCCTAATGAGTAAATCTTGGACGGGTTTCTAGGCCAACAAATAATGTGTTGTCATTGTTATACCTAAAATCCTAGTTCTTCAAGTTAGGGTGATTATTGATGTCTTTAAAAGCATGATTGGTAATTTAGGGAAAAGTTCATCATTTACATTCCAAGCATGTCACATGTGTGCATTACAGTTCATCATTAAGCAAGAAGGGTGATTAGGATTCTCAACATACTCAACAATGAAACAAGTTTCCGAAAGAGGTTTGGTGAAGATATCCATAACTTACTTAAACATTCAATTATGAAGTAAATATACACTTAATTCAGAATAGCATGACGCACAAAGTTGCAGTCAACATCATTATGCTTTGTTCTATCATGGACTATCATATTGGTATAATTTGGATTAGGGTCTAGGGTTAACAAATACATGTGATGTCATTCTTATATATAATAAATGTACATGTACCACCTATCCCATCCTTGAACACCTAATCTCACTAGTAAGTGTATAATGTGTATTGGGTTTTCAAGAAAATTTCGACAGCATTTCCCCGTTGTTCTCCAAGTACATATGTACTTAGAGAACAAACGGGGAAATGTTGCCAAAATTTTCTTGAAAACCCAATACACATTATACACTTACATCCTAAGAGAGATTAGGTGTTCAAGAACAGTCCCAAACCTGGGACTATCCAAGATTTACTCCTAATGAGTAAATCTTGGACGGGTTTCTAGGCCAACAAATAATGTGTTGTCATTCTTATACCTAAAATCCTAGTTCTTCAAGTTAGGGTGATTATTGATGTCTTTAAAAGCATGATTGGAAATTTAGGGAAAAGTTCATCATTTACATTCCAAGCATGTCACATATGTGCATTACAGTTCATCATTAAGCAAGAAGGGAGATTAGGATTCTCGATATACTCAACAATAAAACAAGTTACCAATTTCATAGTTAAACTATTCATTAGTATGGAATGTCCATAGGAGTCATAGCTAAGGTTTTTCTAACAAAGACATAATCATTTTTTTATCTACCATATTGATCACCCTATCACATTAAAATATAAGATGGATAATCAGATATCACTGTCAACAAACTGACTTCCTAACTTACTTCAACATCAATGGATATGAGTTACTTATTAAAAGAAGAATAACGAGAAGTAATTTGGGTTGTCAAGCACACACATCAATGCTGTGTTATATCTGTATTTATGGAATGTATTTATGGAATGTAAGAATGTAAGAATGTATTTATAGATCCTCAAGACCAGGTCAGTCTGTTTCTAGCTAGCACACATATACAATCATAAATCACGTAACAGAATATAGTTATTGACTGTTTCAACACTTATCAAGTTACCATGCAATAAGTAAATAACTTTAAAAAAAAATAAAAAAACGCCCAGCAGGGCACCTGACGATTTTGCTCCAGGGCACCTACAGGGCTTGACCTAGCCTAGGTGGAGGAAGGAAGGAGGAAGAAGGTGGTGTACCTTGAGGGCAGAGGAAGAAGGCCCGGTCGGAGCAGAGGAGAGAAGCTAGAGGTGAAGCTGGGAGCGCCGGCGGCGAGGAGAGGAGAACTTCGGCTCGGCGGAGCGGCGGCGACGACGGCAAGGAGACGAGCATCGCGTGAGGAGACGAACGGCGGTGCGGGGGAGCCAGGCAATGACGGAGGCGACGACGAGGAGCAATCGGGGGAGCAATCGCCAGACCTAGCGCAGAGTCGTAATGAAACAGAGACAATGGGGAAAAGTTCTGTTTGTGGGGCTATTAACTGTACCATAGGCGTCAGTTATTCAAAAAAATTGACAACTATAACTAACAGTGTCGGTTATGAACAAAAACTGACACCAATACTTGATTATAGTCGTCGGTTTTTAACTAAAAAACAACTGACGTCTATATACATATGCCGATTAAAAAAATTGTTCTCGATTTATGACCATAGTCGTCAGTTTCTACCTAAAACTGACGCTTAAAGGGTGTGAAAAATTCCCCGCGGATAGCGCGGGAAAACTCATAAGAGTCGGTAATTTTAACGACCAAAATGTGCCCAATTTCTGTCTCGCGAATAACCTTTAGTCGTCGGTTTTTTATTTATCAACCGACGCCATATGTCAAATTTTGGAGGTAATTTTTTTCGCTAGAAATTTTGGATTTGGCGGTTAATTTTAGGTGTCGGTTTTTTATTATGTAACCGACACTGAATAAAAGCGGTACCCATGTCTGGTCGCCCTTCATAGATTGGATGTCGGTTTATGTTATCAACCGACGCTGTAGACTTTAGGTGTCGATTTATTTATACAACCGACACCTTGAAAAGTGACGTTATAAGCCATTTCTATAGTAGTGAGGGTGGCATTTTTTTGTAAAGATTCCCCCAGGAGATACGTTCAACATGGAAGATCCATCTTGTAGTGAGACTGTCGAAGCTTATGTGCAAGGTGAACCTAGAGATGGGCCATCAATGACAACAAAGGATGAAAATGTAGACTGTGACATAGTTAGATTGGATATGGAAGGAATTACTGTTGATAGTTCAACAATTGAGAAAGACCAATCCCAAATTCAGCAGGATGATGAAAGTGTATATCAAAGTGATGAGGTTGACAGTTTTGAAAGAGAAAATTACAAAGTAGAAACCAATGTTATTTTAGTTTGTCGTTATTATTTGACTTATATATGCCTATTTCGTTGGCATGAAGTTTCCACTATCTGAAATGTATCTGACATATTTTAGTCGCATGCTTCTATGTGTGTTGGATTATCTCGCATATTCTCAAGAGAGAAGGTTGTCTGATTAGCTCCTTTGATGTATTGTAGCCTAGCCAAAGTGGTATCTAAAGTAGTATCTAAAGTAGTATCACTTGCTTAAATTCTGATGTCCAACTTACTAACAATGATGATCACCTTTTGCCTTGCCTTAATGTAGTTGTATGCAATCAGAGTTTCATTTTTATGCAATCCTCTTCACTAACACTGTTGCTAGCTCTACTGTTACTGATATGTTGACAATGACTTGGTGTACCTCTGTAGTTTTGCATCCTAATTTCTCTACAGAGGTACTTGAAGTCATTGTCAACATGTCAGAACTATGCTCTGGTGGAGAAGTCTATGAAGAAGCCTCAAGGAAGAATGGTTTCTCCAAGAGATTAAAGGCCATTCTTGAGAGATAAGGTTGTAAATGTCTTTTTGCTTCCTACTATGGAAAGTCTTCTTGCATGTTTTGCAGCTACTTATTTTTTACATGTGGTGGTTGGCATGACTGGTGATGGTGTCAATGATGCACCTGCTCTGAAAATGGAAGACATTGGTATTGCCATGGGAATTTCTGGAAATGAGGTGATTATATTCGCTATGGGAATTTGTATATCTATCTTCTTGTCTTTTAGTAATTATTATCGATAATGATGTTTCTTCTCTTTTTATGTGTCAGTCCAGGTTGCCAAGGAGGCTTCAAACATGGTTCTTGCTGATGATAACTTCAGTACAATATTTATTGCAGTTGACGAAGGGAGATCTATCTATAACAACATGAAGGCCTTCACCAGGTTCTGCTCTTATTAATAATTTTATGCTTTCTTACCTTACTAAAATTCTTTCAACTTATTATGTATAGACTATAGTTTTCTGAGAACACTGGACGAGATTGAGTTTGATTATAATCTTTTGCTTTTACATAATTGTCAAGATTGTCAGCTTTGCCCCCTTTCTATAATCTGCTTAGTTGTTTGCTTAGTTAAATGTCTAAATCTTTGCTGCGTGGCAAACTCTATTCAGCTGACATAATGTGAATGGTACATTTGAAATTATCACCCCTGTCGAACTTATTAGGAGTGGTGGGAAGGTGGGTTCTTGTGAGGCTACCCTTCTTGCAAAGCTCAGCATTAGGCCCTCATATGGACTGGTTGTGATGTCAATTTATGACAATGGATCTGTATTCAGCCCTGAGATCCTTGACCTTACTGAAGATGACCTTATTTATAAATTTTGCAATGGTGCTATCTTCCCTGATACTATCCTATTGCATGCTAGTGCCTTAAGTTTTTTTATCTTACATTTGCATGAAATTGCTCAACTTTTTGCTCACTTCATGGTAGGATCCTAGCAAGTTTGCAGTTGTTGTTGCCCCTACTGCTGCTTCAGGCTATGTAGTTGCACCTGCAGCTTCTGCTGCCAAGGTGGAAGAGAAGAAGGAAGAACCTATTGAGGAATCTGATGATATGGAAAAATTATCATATGCTATCACTACAGCTGAGAAGAAGGATGAACCTTCATTGCAGTGTAGCTGGTCTAATCCTACAAAATCTCACAACTACTTGGAATGCTAGAATGGAGCTGTATGTTTTTGTAAGAAAATGAGTTTGTATTCCTTTGGGGGGTCTCCAAGTGCAAATTGAGTTGATATCCAGTTAGTGATCATGTCTAGAATATGTACCATATATAGTCATATGTGATGGTGTTGTATTGAATATAAGGGGCAAGGTAAAATGTCCTCCTCATGTAATTGTCATTTGATTATAAATAAAAAAGTTCAATACTTCTGGAAAAATATGTTTGGCTTCCATTGGCATTCAATTAGAAAACTTGATCATGAAATACTAATTGACTGACAAAAATCCATAAAAAATTAGTAATGCAGAACTAGTATGTCATTATTGGCTTTTTTCATAAGCCACTACATTCAATCAAAACCATTTTATACAACAACATTATACAAAATAGTGGCATTTGTATAAAAGCCAAATGATGGATAGTGGCTTTTCTATAAATGCCAAATGATGGTTTTGTGGCCTTTATGTGGCATTTATTCGAAGCCACTAAAGACTAAATGTTTAGTGGCTTTTACAACTTAAGCCACTATCTTCCAAGTGGCATTGGCGCTAGAGGCATATTTTTAAAGGTCAACAAATGCCGCTAAACTTGTTTACTGGCTTTTCTTTCAATTGCATTTCTAAAATGCCACTAATGAGTATGTTTGTTGTAGTGTGGGCACTCCTTATCACCCACAGACTCAAGGCTAGGTTGAGGTGTCCAATAGAGAGGTGAAAAAAAATCTTGGAAAAGATGGTCTCAACCAATAGGACAAACTAGAGCTACGTGTTAGGTGATGCTCTTTGGGTTTATAGAATAGCCTATAAACCCCCAACAAGAACAACACCTTTTAGGCTAGTCTATGGTCGTGCTTGCCATCTACCCATAGAGCTTGAGCACAAGGCTAAATGGGCCATGAGGAAGCTTAATTTCAACATAGATGAAGTGGGTAGAAAGAGGTTTTTCAAGCTTAATGAATTAGATGAGCTAAGGATGGATGCTTATGAAAGCTGTAACATACCAGAAATAGAATTCTACCCTAATAGTTTTACCCTTTTGACTTAGCCAAACAAGGATAATCTAATACATGTAATTAAGGGAATACAAAATACTTTGTGCTTAATAATGACTCATTTGGATGATAATAATAAGAAATTAAAGAACTTAATTGGATAAATATTTTGCATATATTTTTAATATAGGGTTATATGCACCTATACACCAGTTTGGTTTTAATTAATGGGTTTGTAGTGTAAATTGTCACTAAATAATAAAAATAATAAGATATTTCGCCTTAGAACTTTCCATTACTTTTTAAAATAGGAAAAAGAAGAGAAAACTCAAATTATATATAAAGGAGATGATAACTGCAAAAATTAGAGATAATATGGAATTTAATGGATACAAGTTAATAATGAGGAATATATTATTCCAAAAATCATAAACAGAAATCTACAATGATATATTGATACTTAATTTCGTTTTCTTGGCTCAAAAGTAACTTAAGAGCCAAGTATCATCTAATTTGGAAGATAAATGCATATTAATGTTCTTATCAAAAGAAAATAGGAATTAGACCAATAAAGTGAAATAAAATATTTAATGCCCTCAAATTGGAAAACTAACTCCAAATTCGTAATCTAAACATAAAAATAAGCATTTGGGCAAATTTGCAACTAATTTGGATAATGTTTGATTAATAGGTATATATAGGAGAGAGAAAATGCCTAAAAGGTGTAATTAATAAATAAATATAATTCATGACACCAAAAGTTGGAAATAAAGGCAAATTCATATTCAACACACTTAAGTTAACTTGTGGATGAAGTTTCACCCAATTTTGTTAATCCAATAGTCATTAATGCATCTAGAAAGAGAAACAAGGAATAAATTAAATAACACATCTAAAGTTGCCAAAAGTGAAATCTAATTGGATATTCCGAATCTACATGTTGAATTTAACTTATGACCAAAATTTAGCTTAATTTGGATAATGTATGAACCCTTTTTTGAAGAGAGATAAAAAGGGACATTAAATGCAATTGTTACTTTATTCATTTGATCGATTTTCCCTATCACGCTTTTAATTTAAGGGCGCCTGATCTAGACTGTGGATTTTGGATCCAACGGTTCTAGGTTTGTCTCCTAGCTCCGATCAAAGCAGTAGTATAGGTTGTTTTTTGTGGTTTTTTTGGATGGGGATATCTCCCTTGATTCTTACTCTTTTTTGACAATTTCTTTGCCAATGAATTCGTTCTTTAATTCCACATAAGGAGATCCCTTATTTACCCAGTTTTGTTGAGTTTCCTAGAAATGCCCAAAATCAACATCTTACTTCAGTTTTTCTATTACCCACTAACCTATATAAACCCATGGAAGTCAACTTAGAAACATTCGTGGGACATGTTCCTTATCTCCTCCCCGCTCTTTTGTGGCTGATTTTTCCTCAAGCAACCTTTCCCGACCTGTTCTCTTCTATGGAGCTCCGGTGGTTGTTGCACCTTACAAGGAGCATTGGAGTTCATTTTCTTGCTCCTACACTTTCCTGGTAACACCTTCCTCCATTTCTCATCTCCACTTGATCGTACCAAGGACAAATTTAGCAAGTCGTGTAGAGCACCTGTTGTTCCTACCGTGTTGGGGTTTTTTCGATTTCCGCCATCACGTTTTGGCACCTGCAGCCACAATTTTGGTTCGTTTGGATTCATGGATTTCGTTCAAGCATAGTTGATTATATGTGTCATGATTTTTGTTTGTTTGTGCCAAGTTTTAGTTGTGGTGGTACTGGCTATCAGGGGAGTTCGTCGACCCAGTGGTTCAGCCCGTCATGGACCTCGATCCATGGGTTGCCGACCTTGGCTTGACGCCGCGGAGTTCAGGAATTCTTCAATTCCAGCCGAGCATGCTTGAGCGGCAGTTTGTGACCTCTTCAGACTGGTCGTGCTTCGGCCATGGTGAAGGAACTGGCGAGGAAGACAATACTTGTGGGTGATTCCCTTGTTTACCCTCATAATCCTTATGTGTTTTTTTTTGTATAAGGGGTAGTATGGTCTTTTCATTTTGGGATTGGATCCTTTCATTGCTGAGACAACTTGCCCAATTGCCTGGGACTGGCTGAGTTGGTTGTCTCTAATTGGACCAACTCAGAACGAGCTCTCCTCTCTCTTTTCTCTCTCGATGCTTTTGTTTAGGTGGAATTATTTTATTGGTCAGATTTCTAAAATGTATAACTAATTATCAGATGATAAAAAAATTATGGAAAATATTCGTTGGAATCAGAAAAATAAGATCTAATTGATGGTATATGTTTTGATAATTGAATCTAAAGATTAATAATAGGTGTATCAATGGATCTAATTAAGGATGAATTAACTTGTAAAAATCATAACTAATTATATATAAGTTAGAAAAATATAATAAAATATGTTTTGGACTCCTAATAACATTATCTAAAATATGGAATATTTTTCATAACCTAATTCACACATATATAAAAAGATGGTTTTTAGGGTTTGGTTTGTGTATGAAATTGACATGAAATATGTATATGTGTTTAATAGGCCTTTGGTGACCTAGACTTGGATTTAGGAGAACTTTGCAGTTTGGACTCTGATTTGAGGTATGTTGTATCCCCTATTCCTCTATCATGATCAATTCCACTATCTTTACATTTTTTTGAATTTTGGCCTACACAATATGTCTTATCTTTTGATATCATGGTTCGTGTGAACTATCTTGATTGTTATGAACTTGGATAATTTCTTGATATCATATCTTGTGCCATGGTGCATGTTGGTCTCTTTTATTGTTATGTTCCACTTTGAAGTGGATTTTATATGTTTGTGTTGTCCATTGTGTGATGGAAACCTTTGTATCATCTTTTGACTAAACTATTTACTTGCCTCTATATTTACATGCAATGTGAATCAGTAGCACTAGAATAATGTAAATTATTTTGGTTTATGGGTGTGAGCCCTTTTTGTTTATGGGATGGTGGTGGTGGTGCCCCATACCCAAGTTTCAAGGATGTGAAGCCTTGGCTCAACTTTTATATATATTGGGAGTTTGATAGTGAGTCATTCTCTATCAGGTTATCAAGGATGTGAAGCCTTGGCCGCCTTTGTACTTTATATTTTTCTAGGACTATGTTTATCTCACATGCATGCAGGTTGATGATGTTTGTGGGGTGTGTGCCCTACTACCAACCTATGTGCTTTTTTTGCCCAAATTTATTTATTTGTTCATGGCAAGTATCCTCTTTTATCAAGTTATGATGTTTCTTTTCTTTTATGCCCATGTGGGTAGTCCTTATCTCTTATATGGGAAGCATTTTACTTTTGGTGTCCTTATTTCTTAAATTGCTCAAATTTCCTTTAGCATACACATACCAGCTTGTTTTTGCTGATGTATTTTTTTTATGGGGTATGCTTCCAACCCCAGGTTAGATCGAGGAGAGTGAACTTCAACATCAACCTTGTGGCTGAGCTTTAGCAGAATTGAAGAGGTGGTTAGATGACCCTCGGCTTGGTCTTTGGCTTTTATGTTTAGTTTTCCTTTAGATACCTATATGTGGTGAAGTGTTGTATCTTGTTATCAAGCTTTCTAAATTGTTAGATAAAGATATTTTCCGCTGCTACTCATTGTGTAATGATACATACATGTTGATTGAAATGATCTCCATTATGTTGGTGAAATTTCTTTATGTGGTGTTTGGTTCATGGGATGTGATCTTTTCTTTCTAGTATAGGAGTGGTTTCACTTCTTTACAGCATGGTATCAGAGCCACTAGCATTCAGTTATCTAACTATTTCAAACATGTCTCCCTTAGGATGCTTACCTTTACCTTAGGTTTCTTATACCTAGTATCCTTGCCTTGTGTAGGAAACCTTATGACTTATTAGGATGAATCCTTTTAAGGGGTGGTGAATCCATTTTTGTATGGAAGTTTTGATTTTGAGGATGAAATCCCTTTAAGGGGTGGTGTGCTGTAACATACCAGAAATAGAATTTTACCCTAATAGTTTTACCCTTTTGACTTAGCCAAACAAGGATAAGCTAATACATGTAATTAAGGGAATACAAAATACTTTGTGCTTAATAATGACTCATTTGGATGATAATAATAAGAAATTAAAGAACTTAATTGGATAAATATTTCACATATATTCTTAATATAGGGTTGTATGCACCTTTACACCAGTTTGGTTTTAATTAATGGGTTTGTAGTGTAAATTGTCACTAAGTAATAAAAATAATAAGATATTTCATCTTAGAACTTTCCACTACTTTTTAAAATAGGAAAAAGAAGAGAAAACTCAAATTATATATAAAGGAGATGATAAATGCAATAATTGGAGATAATATGGAATTTAATGGATACAAGTTGATAATGAGGAATATATTGTTCCAAAAATCATAAACGGAAATCTGCAATGATAATTTAATACTTAATTTTGTTTTCTTGGCTCAAAAGTAACATAAGAGCCAAGTATTATCTAATTTGGAAGATAAATGCATATTAATGTTCTTATCAAAAGAAAACAGGAATTAGGCCAATAAAGTGAAATAAAATAGTTTTTGCCCTCAAATTGGAAAACTAACTCCAAATTCATAATCGAAACATAAAAATAAGCATTTGTGCAAATTTGCAACTAATTTGGATAATGTTTGATTAATAGGTATATATAGGAGAGAGAAAATGCCTAAAAGGTGTAATTAATAAATAAATATAATTCATGACACCAAAAGTAGGAAATAAAGGCAAATTCATATTCAACACACTTAAGTTGACGGATGAAGTTTCACCCAATTTGGTAATCCATGAGTCATTAATGCATCTAGAAAGAGAAACAAAGAATAAATTAAATAACATATTTAAAGCTTCCAAAAGTGAAATCTAATTGGATATTCAGAATCTACATGTTTAATTTAACTTAGGAGAAAAATTTGGCTTAATTTGGATAATGTTTGAACCCTTTTTTGAAGAGAGAGAAAAAGGGACATTAAATGCAATTGATACTTTATTCATTTGATCGATTTTCCCTGTCACACTTTTAATTTAAGCGCGCCCGATCTGGACCATGGATTTTGGATCCAACGGTTCCAAGTTTGTCTCCTAACTCTGATCAGAGTAGGAGTACATGTTGTTTTCTGTGGTTTTTTGGATGGGGATATCTCCCTCGATTCTTGCTTTGTTTCGACGATTTCTTTGCCAATGAATTCATGCTTTAATTACACATAAGGAGATCCCTTATTTACCCAGTTTTGTTGAGTTTCCTAGAAATGCCCAAAATCGACGTCCTACTTTAGTTTTGCTATTACGAGCTGACCTATATAAACCCATGGAAGTCAACTCAGAAACCTTCGTGGGACCTGTTCCTTATCTCCTCCCCGCTCTTTTATGACTGATTTTTCCTCGCGCAACCTTTCCTGACCTATTCTCTTCTATGGAGCTCCGGTGGCTGTTGCACCTTACAGGGAGCGTTGGAGTTCGTTTGCTTGCTCCTACAAATTCCTGGTAACACCTTCCCCCATTTCTCATCTCCACTTGATCGTACCAAGGACAGATTTAGCAAGTCGTGTAGAGCACCTGTTGTTCCTACCGTGTTGGGGGTTTTTCGGATTCCGCCATCATGTTTTGGCACCTGCAGCCATAGTTTTGGTTTGTTTGGATTCATGGATTTTGTTCAAGCATAGTTGATTATATGTGTCGTGAGTTGTGTTTGTTTGTGCCATGTTTTAGTTGTGGTGCTACTGGCTATCAAGGGAGTCCTTCGACCTAGTGATTCAGCGCGTCATGGACCTCGATCCATGGGTTGTCGACCTTGGCTTGACGCCACAGAGTTCAGGAATTCTTCAGTTGCGGCTGAGTGTGCTTCAGGGGCAGTTTGTGACCTCTTCAGGCTGGACGTGCTTCGGCCATGGTGGAGGAACTAGCGAGGAAGACAATCCTCATGGGTGATTCCCTTGTTTACCCTCATAATCCTTCTGTGTTTGTTTTTTTTGTATAAGGGGTAGTATGGTCTTTTCACTTTGGGATTGGATCCTTTCATCGCTGAGACAACTTGCCCAGTTGGCTGGGACTGGCTTAGTTGGTTGTCTCTAATTGGACCAACTCAGACTGAGCTCTCCTCTCTCTTTTCTCTATCGATGCTTTTGTTTATGTGGAATTATTTTATTGGTCAGATTTCTAAAATGTATAACTAATTAGCGGATGATAAAAAAATTATGGAAAAATATTTATTGGAATCAGAAAAATAAGATCTAACTAATGGTATATGTTTTGATAACTGAATCTAAAGATTAATAATAGGTGTTTCAGTGGATCTAATTAAGGATGAAGTAACTTATAAAAATCATAACTAATTATATATAAGTCAGAAAAATATAATAAAATATGTTTTGGACTCCTAATAACATAACCTAAAATATGGAACAATTTTCATAACCTAATTCACACTTATATAAAAAGATGGTTTTTAGGATTTGGTTAATGTGTATGAAATTGACATGAAATATGTATATGTGTTTAATAGGTCTTTGGTGACCTAGACTTGGATTTAGGAGTACTTTGTAGTTTGGACTCTAATTTGAGGTATGTTGTATCCCCTATTCCTCTATCATGAGCAATTCTACTATCTTTACATTATTTTGAATTTTGGCCTACACAATATGTCTTATCTTTTGATATCATGGTTCATGTGAACTATCTTGATTGTTATGAACTTAGATAATTTCTTGATATCATATCTTGTGACATGGTGCATGTTGGTCTCTTTTATTGTTATGTGCCACTTTGAAGTGGATGTTATATGTTTGTACTGTCCATTGTGATGGCAACCTTTGTATCATCTTCTGACTAAACTATTTACTTGCCTCTATATTTACATGCAATGTGAATCAGTAGCACTAGAATAATGTAAATTACTTTGGTTTTTGGGTGTGAGCCCTTTTTGTTTATGGGATGGTGGTGGTGGTGTCCCATACCCAAGTTTCAAGGATATGAAGCCTTGGCTCAACTTTTATATATATTTGGAGTTTGACAGTGAGTCATTTTCTATCAGGTTTTCAAGGATGTGAAGCCTTGGCCGTATTTGTATTTTATATTTTTCTAAGACTATGTTTATCTCACATGCATGCAGGTTGATGATGTTTGTGGGGTGTGTGCCCTGCTACCCATCTATGTGCTTTTGTTGCACAAATGTATTTATTTTTTCATGGCAAGTATCCTCTTTTATCAAGTTATGATATTTCTTTTCTTTTATGCCCATGTGGGTAGTCCTTATCTCTTATATGGGAAGCATTTTACTTTTGGTGTCCTTATTTCTTAAATTGCTCAAAGTTTCCTTTAGCATACACATACCAACTTTTTTTTGCTGATGTATTTCTTTTCTTCTTCTTTTTTGTGGGGTATGCTTCCAACCCCAGGTTAGATCGACGAGATTGAACTTCAACATCAACCTTGTAGCTGAGATTTGGGAGACTTGAAGAGGTGGTTAGATGACCCTCGGCTTGGTCTTTGGCTTTTATGTTTAGTTTTCCTTTAGATACCTATATGTGGTGAAGTGTTGTATCATGTTATCAAGCTTTGTAAATTGTTAGATAAAGATATTTTCCGCTGCTACTCATTGTGTAATGATACATACATGTTGATTGAAATGATCTCCATACTTTTGGTGAAATTTCTTTATGTGGTGTTTGGTTCATGGGATGTGATCTTTTCTTTCTAGTAGAGGAGTAGTTTCACATCTTTACAGCATGGTATCAGAGCCACTAGCAGTCAGTTATCTAACTATTTCAAACATGGCTCCCTTAAGATGTTTACCTTTACCTTAGGTTTCTTATACCTAGTATCCTTACCTTGTGTACGAAACCTTATGACTTATTAGGATGAATCCTTTTAAGGGGTGGTGCATCAGTTTTTGTAAGGATGTTTTGATTTCGAGGATGAAATCTCTTTAAGGGGTGGTGTGTTGTAACATACAAGAAATAGAATTCTACCCTAATAGTTTTACCCTTTTGACTTAGGCAAACAAGGATAAGCTAATACATGTAATTTAGGGAATAAAAAATACTTTGTGGTTAATAATGACTCATTTGGATGATAATAATAAGAAATTAAAGAACTTAATTGAATAAATATTTCACATATATTCTTAATATAGGGTTGTATGCACCTATACTCCAGTTGGATTTTAATTAATGGGTTTGTAGTGTAAATTGTCACTAAGTAATAAAAATAATAAGATATTTCGTCTTAGAACTTTCCACTACTTTTTAAAATAGGAAAAAGAAGAGAAAACTCAAATTATATATAAAGGAGATGATAAATGCAATAATTGGAGATAATATGGAATTTAATGGATACAAGTTGATAATGAGGAATATATTGTTACAAAAATCATAAACGGAAATCTACAATGATAATTTGATACTTAATTTCATTTTCTTGGCTCAAAAGTAACTTAAGAGCCAAGTATCATCTAATTTGGAAGATAAATGCATATTAATGTTCTTATCAAAAGAAAACAGGAATTAGGCCAATAAAGTGAAATAAAATAGTTAATGCCCTCAAATTGGAAAACTAACTCCAAATTCGTAATCTAAACATAAAAATAAGCATTTGGGAAAATTTGCATCTAATTTGGATAATGTTTGATTAATACGTATATATAGGAGAGAGAAAATGCCTAAAAGGTGTAATTAATAAATCAATATAATTCATGACACCAAAAGTTGGAAATAAAGGAAAATTTGTATTCAACACACTTAAGTTAACTTGTGGATGAAGTTTCACCCAATTTGGTTAATCCATGAGTCATTAAAGCATCTAGAAAAAGAAACAAAGAATAAATTATATAACATATCTAAAGTTGGCAAAAGTGAAATCTAATTGGATAATCAAAATCTAAATGTTTAATTTAACTTATGAGCAAAATTTGGCTTAATTTGGATAACGTTTGAACCCTTTTTTGAAGAGAGGGAAAAAGGGACATTAAATGCAATTGTTACTTTATTCATTTGATCGATTTTCCCTGTCACACTTTTAATTTAAGCGTGCCCGATTAGGACTGTGGATTTTGGATCCTATGGTTCCAGATTTGTCTCCTAGCTCCGATCGGAGTAGGAGTACAGGTTGTTTTCTATGGTTTTTTTGGATGGGGATATCTCCCTCGATTCTTACTCTTTTTCGACAATTTCTTCACCAATGAATTCGTGCTTTAATTCCGCATAAGGAGATCCCTTATTTACCGAGTTTTGTTGAGTTTCCTAGAAATGCCCAAAATCGACATCCTACTTCTGTTTTGCTATTACCCTCTGACCTATATAAACCCATGGATGTCAACTCAGAAACCTTTGTGGGACCTGTTACTTCTCTCCTCCCCACTCTTTTGTGGCTGATTTTTCCTCGCGCAACGTTTCCCGACCTGTTCTCTTCTATGGAGCTCCGGTGGCTGTTGCACCTTATTGGGAGAATTGGAGTTCGATTTCTTGCTCCTACACATTTGTCGTAACACCTTCCTCTATTTCTCATCTCCACTTGATCGTATCAAGGACATATTATTAAGTCGTATAGAGCAACTATTGTTCCTACCGTGTTGGGGGTTTTTCGGATTCCGCCATCGCGTTTTGGCACCTGCAGCGACTATTTTGGTTCGTTTGGATTCATCAATTTCGTTCAAGCATAGTTGATTATATGTGTCATGAGTTGTGTTTGTTTGTGCCCTATTTTAGTAGTGGTGCTACTGGCTATCAGGGGAGTTCGTCGACCTGGTGGTTCAGCGCATCATGGACCTCGATCCATGGGTTGTCGACCTTGGCTTGACGTCGTGGAGTTCAAGAATTCTTCAGTTGTGTCCAAGCGTGCTTGAGGGGCAGTTTGTGACCTCTTCAGGTTGGCTGGGCTTCAACTATGGTGGAGGAACTGGCGAGGAAGACAATCCTCGTGGGTGATTCCCTTGTTTACCCTCATAATGCTTCTGTGTTTTTTTTTGTATAAGGGGTAGTATGGTCTTTTCACTTTGGGATTGGATCCTTTCATCGCTGAGGCAACTTGCCTAGTTGGATGGGACCGACTGAGTTGGTTGTCTCTAAATGGACCAACTCAGATCGAGCTCTCCTTTCTCTTTTCTCTCTTGATGCTTTTGTTTATGTGGAATTATTTTATTGGTCAGATTTCTAAAATGTATAACTAATTATCTGATGATCAAAAAATTATGGAAAAATATTCATTGGAATCAGAAAAATAAGATCTAACTAATGGTATATGTTTTGATAACTGAATATAAATATTAATAATAGGTGTTTCCGTGGATCTAATTAATGATGAATTAACTTGTAAAAATCATAACTAATTATATATAAGTCAAAAAAATATAATAAAATGTGTTTTGGACTCCTAATAACATAACCTAAAATATGGAATAGTTTTCATAACCTAATTCACACATATATAAAAAGATGACTTTTAAGGTTTGGTTAATGTGTATGAAATTGACATGAAATATGCATATGTGTTTAATAGGCCTTTGGTGACCTAGACTTGGATTTAGGATCCCTTTGCAGTTTGGACTCTGATTTGAGGTATGTTGTATGCCCTATTACTCTATCATGAGAAATTCCCCTATCTTTTCATTCTTTTGAATTTTGGCCTACACAATATGTCTTATCTTTTTTTTTGGATCAGGTCATATGTCTTATCTTTTGATATCATGGTTCGTGTGAACTATCTTGATTGTTATGAACTTGGATAATTTCTTGATATCATATCTATTATCATGGTGCATGTTGGTCTCTTTTATTGTTATGTGCCACTTTGAAGTGGATGTTATATGTTTGTGTTGTCTATTGTGTAATGGCAACCTTTGTATCATCTTCTGAATAAACTATTTTCTTGCCTCTATATTTACATGCAATGTGAATCAGTAGCCCTAGAATAATGTAAATTACTTTGGTTTTTGGGTGTGAGCCCTTTTTGTTTATGGGATGGTGGTGGTGGTGCCCCATACCCGAGTTTTAAGGATGTGAATCCTTGGCTCAACATTTATATATATTGGGAGTTTGACGGTGAGTCATTCTCTATTAGGTTTTCAAGGATGTGAAGACTGGGCCGCCTTTGTATTTTATATTTTTCTAGGACTATGTTTATCTCACATGCATGCAGGTTGATGATGTTTGTGGGGTGTGTGCCCTACTACCCATCTATGTGCTTTTGTTGCACAAATTTATTTATTTGTTCATGACTATTATCCTCTTTTATCAAGTTATGATGTTTCTTTTCTTTTATGCCCATGTGGGTAGTCCTTATCTCTTATATGGGAAGCATTTTAATTTTGGTATCCTTATTTCTTAAATTGCTCAAAGTTTCCTTTAGCATACACATACCAACTTTTTTTGCTGATGTATTTCTTTTCTTCTTCTTTTTTGTGGGGTATGCTTCCAACCCCAGGTTAGATCGAGGAGAGTGAACTTCAACATCAACCTTGTAGTTGAGATTTGGGAGACTTGAAGAGGTGGTTAGATGACCCTCGGCTTGGTCTTTGGCTTTTATGTTTAGTTTTCCTTTAGATACCTATATGTGGTGAAGTGTTGTATCATGTTATCAAGCTTTGTAAATTGTTAGATAATGATATTTTCCGCTGCTACTCATTATGTAATGATACATACATGTTGATTGAATTGATCTCCATCCCATTGGTAAAATTTCTTTAAGTGGTGTTTGGTTCATGGGATGTGATCTTTTCTTTCTAGTAGAGGAGTGGTTTCACTTCTTCACAAAAGCTCTAGGATATATTAGGAAAGGACTAAGAAAATTCATGATAGAAACATTCTAAATAGGGTGTTTATTCTAGGTCGTAAAGTCCTCCTTTTCAATTCTAGGCTTAGGCTACATCTGGGTAAGCTAAGGTCTCAGTGGAGTGGACCGTTTGGGATTGAAAAAGTCTTTCCCCATGGTGCTGCAAACATTGTAGATGGGAACATGTCATTCCTTGTAAACGGCTAAATGTTAAAGCACTATTTTGGGGGTGAGGTAGATCGCCAGATAAAGGAGGTGCAACTTTGTACCATTCCATAGATTATTGCTCTATAGATCATCTAGTCTAGGACGTTAAACAAGACACTTGTTGGGAGGCAACCCAATTTTTATTTTCTTTGTTTTTATGTTCAAATTTTCATTTTTAGCTGTCACTTTACTTCAATTTCTATAAAAATGGTACCTTGACTCGTTTTTTGGAGTGTGTAGGGTTTTAAAGTCGGTACCACCTAGTTTTGCAGTCGGTGGCACCGAAATGAGGTCAACATTCTACCCATAACATTAGCACAGACTCAGTACCACTGACTTAAACAGTCAGTACCACCGAGTCTCTGAAGATCTTTTGAGGGTTCATTGGTAAGGATTCGGTACCAACGACTATTCCAATTGGTGTTACTAACTTTTGGGCGTGCCCAGGTTCAGTATACCGAGTCTACATATTTGAAAGCACCAACAAATCCCAGAACTCGATACTACCGACTCACCTAGTTGGTACTACCGGCTCACCACGTCAGCATTCCAGGGAATCATGATCCAACAGCCACGACACACTTCATCCACCAGTCAGTGGCACCGCTCTGCATCACAAGTTGGTACCACCGATGTGTCATCAGTACTAGCAATCTAAGGTGATCCGTGCCAACTACGTTAGGCAATCGTCAGTCATCGATGAAACTGACCATGGATTGTGCTAGCCAACTTTGTACCACTGACTCAGAAAGTCGGTAGTACCGACTCTATCACGCTCAACTATAAAAGTAGGTGTGGTGGAGCCATTTTCTTCACACCCTCAACATCCACTCCTCCTACATTCCAGAGCAAGGCTACGCCAGGTGCCAATTGACTTCCTTGAGCTTCCATTCTCTTAATCTCCTTCTTTCATCAATGACATGGCTCCTAGGAGAGGAGTTGTTCCCCTGCAGGGAGAGTTTCCCCCCCAGCCAACCCGCATTCAACACCCATCCTTGGAGATAAGGAAGCTCTATGAGGAATTGCAGACAAGGCAAGTCATATTGACGAGATATGGCAATCGCACATTGATCAAGATGGTAGGTTTTATAGACAACATGTGATGGGTATGTCAACAACAAGAAATGGAGGGAGATAATTCTTTCTTCAGCAACTGGAAGATCTACCCAGATCATGTCTTAGAGTTCTTGGCATCACTTGACATTCTCATCACCCCTGAGCAAGAAGATTGGACGTGAATGGCAGAAAGGCAAGGTCAATTTTTTCCTCTTCAATAATAGCTACTCCCTCACGCTAAGAGATTTCAATCATATCTATAACTAGGCTCATGTCCCAGAATGCTCGGCGCCATCAGACTTCGACTTTGGCTTGGCCTAGGGGCAACTGACAGAGGTGTTGGTGGGATTCTGTATCAATTGGCACATCAGTTATGTGATTGATATAAAGCATCATTTTGCTCATATAGTTCACCGTCTCTACGTCAACACTATCTTTTCCCAATCCAGTCAAGCTCAAGGGAAGGTCCAACATGACCTCTACTTTCTCTATCGGTTACTAGAAGGGGAGGCGGTTAATTTTGGAGCTTTTTTGTTTCTCCATATGATTTATGTGAGGCATAATGCAACAAGGAAGGTGCCGATCTTATTTGGGGGTCTCATCACCTCAATATCTCTCCACCTGCACCTTGATCTATCCACCCTCGAGCCATTGGAGGATACAACAAAGTTGGACCTCCTTCACTTCTACAAAGCGCATCTTCTTTGGTATCACCACAATATACTCTATGAGTATTGCATCCACCGAGGTATATTTTGGGAATGAAGGCTCCCTGACCCTGTCTTCAACCTGCGTGGGGTAGAACATCTTAGGTGGCCATTGGATGAGGGAGAAGCTGAAGATTCGCCAAGGGCAGCAGCTCAGGGCGATGACGAGGAACACGATGGCGACAATGACGACGAAGTTGAGGAGGTGGAGCCCACCATTCCCATGACCAGGAGAGCGTTCCCATGCAAAAGGGACTGTACATATGCTGCCTCGACTTCCTCGGCCCCACCACCTTCCCAAGAGGAGAAGGACCCATACAACATGGTGGGTATGTATACAATATTGCAGGAGATCTAGATTGGATAGAAGCAACATCAGGCGACGCTGGTAGGCATGCAGGATATTCAAGGAAGGATGTACCAGAACCAGTAGGCGATCTATGAGAAAGAACACCTTCTCTTGGCCAACCAAGAGAATGTTCACATGAACCTACAGTGGATTGAACAATACCATCAGCCTTTCTTCGACAGCTACTGAAACTGTAGATACTTCGGGGAGTACCCACAGCCGCCACCTATGCCACCTACATACCTTTGATTTCAGGGGATGTTCCCTCCACATGACCCTAACATGCCATCTCCACCATTCTGAGCCATGGTACCACTGTTCCACCTCTTGGGTGTGAGTATTGACTATGTGGACATAGTCATATTCAAGCTTAGGGTAGTGCTAGAACAATATTCTATCTTTTTTTTTAATCTTTAGTTGTTTATTTTATTTTTAGTTGTACAAGTATAGGATCCACGTCTATCTAGTGTAATTGTAGAGTATTAAATTCATGGTTTTAGTTTTGAATGTATTGTACTCTCTGGGTTGTTGCATGAAAATGGCCATATCCTTAAAAGCTTAAATTGCAAAATCATTCTGAAACACCACTTGAGGAAGTGTTTGGATTAGTCAGCATCAGGACTTAGGACATACATGAATGTATGAATCAACTTGGGAATGTGAATGATGAATATGTTGAGCCTAAATTGACCAAACCATAATGAGATTTTAAATTAAAATATAAGAAAGAAACCTTTAGATCATCCTGAATACGGTTCATTTAAGAGGGACACATCATGATATAACAAAAGACATTGTCTCTTAGTTGTGTGATTCCATTTCCTTTCCATTCATTTTTGACTCACCACCTCAAAAATTCATGAGTAGTCCAAGCTATTTTCCTTTAATGCATTGCATGGCACAATAGGAACATATTAGTTAGTTTGCTTGCATTTGAAAAAAAAAGGAAAAAACATTGCATTTGTATGCATCAACTTTAGTGCATACCATCTTAATCTGCATAACACAATTAATGTAGTTGCATACATTTAAGCATTGCAAGCATATTTTCCAGAACATGTGGATTTTAATGTCGAGTTATAAAGGTAAAAGTGCAAGGATACACCTCCAAGAAAATAAGAAAAGAAAAGAAAAGTAAAAGAATTATAAAGGCAAGAAGCATGAAACTTAGCCTTTAGAAAAAAGAATATTTTTTTTCAAGAAACAAGGAGAAGAGTGTATCCAGCAGTTTCGTTTTAGTGATGATTTAATCCACATGTGTGTTCTTCTAAGTTGTCAAATAGAATCAACTCGTTCATGCATGCATCGTCTCATAAAAGAAAGAAAAGAAAGAAATAATTTTTTAGGCATTAGGATTCATTCATGGCATTCTTTTCATCCATTTAGGTTCATTTTTCGCTATGCATAAATAGGTTGGATGTATTTATGAATTTTTTATTTGCCACCCATCTTGAACCATTAATTGCTCTTATTGGTAGGCCACTCTAATGATTTATCTCCTCATTCATGCCTCTCCGTAGATCTGCTTCCAAATAGTTGGTAGTTAGGAAAGGGCAATTTAGTGTAGGGAATCACACAATGCACCAAGCACATGTCTGAGTGATTATGATGTTAACTGCTTTCTTGATAGTGTCATTGACTGAAGATGGACATTTTTTATGGAAGCTTTTGGTCAATTTAGAGCAGTTATCAGTTCAGTGTTCAATGAAGGCTGGTTTAGGGCTGGAACGGTGGATTTGATTAAGAAGTGAATGTATGTGTTATGTCCTTCTGCGGACTCTTGTCAAACAGATCTGAGAGAGTGTTGCTCAAGGATGAACAATATTTAAGCTTAGGGGAGTTTGATGCATGTATTTTTAGTCGTTATTTCAGGCACATTTTCCTTGATTCATGTGTAGATTAGCCATCTATTTGATTTATTATGCATGAAATGACTTAGACAACCTGTTTCTATTAAATGCATAACATTATATGATTTTTACTATTTTATATAATATTTTATGCATCCCCATTTGTTATGAGGATTTTGTGTGTTTTCAGATACAAGTAAGAGCCACAGAGTCAGTGCTACTGACCTGACAACAGTCGGTGGTACTAACTTTATATCAGAGACCTATCAGAAACTCACCCAGAGTCAGTGCTACTGACAACTGAAGTCGGTGTTACCAATTTAGCATCAGCAAGCCCCGTCATGAATTGACAAAACTCGGTGCTACCGAGTTGACATCAGAGAGGCATCTCGAAAACCACAAAACTCGATGCTATCGAGTCAAGTCGATAGTACCGACGAGATCCGGATCGTGTGACCAAACCTAAGTGACAAGGTACTACTGACTCACCTAGTCGGTACTATCGAGTCTGCCCGATCAAGCCACCCGTAGATTTATCTCTAATCCAATGGTGGACATTAATTCGTACCCTAAGTGCCTAGGGGATGAGGGAAAAAGAGAAGGAGAGCCATTTTTCATCGCACGACGACCAGAAAGAGAAAAGAATGGAGGACTGAAGGCTTTGACCAAGGAGATTCAGGCACCTCTGGTGGACGATTCTACTGCCGAAAGACAGTAGAATGATCGCACGACAGAGGGGATCTTCTGGACGGGTGGAGATTCAGGGGTTACTTTAGTTTCTTAATGTTTCCCATGTTTTTCTTCCTTCCTCCCATGTATTCGTCGATGAAAACCATACAAGGCTAAAAGCTTTTGTTCCTTAGGATCTGGGAGTAGCCTGAATATACATTGTGATTGATTTCCGTACATTAATATCATTTTTATCTCTTTTACTGGATATAAATCTATGAAAGCTTCATGTTCTACTTGTGCTTGATCATCATGAGCGGATTGATAGACGCTTAGTCATCTCGGGAAGGAGGTTAAGGGTCGGAGAGCGTAGATTTACCCACCTACTATGCCCTTTGGGGAAAATAGAGTGTAAATAGGAGGAGAAACCTAGAGAATGACCATAACGCGTCTAACTAATCAACCAATAATTGTGGAAGTGAGATTGACATTAGATTAGATAGTGAATTACACTGCGGGAGTAGGTAATTCTGGCTAGAGGCTCCTTATCTAGGGATTGAGATAATATGTGTTAGTGTGTGAGAGATTGATTATTAGTGTTGTCTGTGGTGAAACCACTATCTTAAGGAATTCACCCTATCTCTGATTAATTCCAACTTTAATTTGCTTTATTTCTGCTTTTGTTCTTTCGTTCAACCTAATTCAACCAATTACAACCAGCTTAGCTGATTTGATCACAGTTAGTAGTAATATTCTGGAGAAACACTTCCCCGTGTTCGACTCGGGCCTCACATGGCCTTATTACTTCGATATGTTCACTTGTGTACTACACATGATAAACTCGTGTCAAGGCTCAATCCCTATCAATTACAAAATTGTTATACTTTAGTATTTTCAAAAGTTTTACTGTGCCCCCCCCCCAAACTATAAAGTTCTGGTTCCGCCCCGCATATCGTGCCACGATACTGTCCATCTCAAGGTTTTAATGTGATTATTCAAGCTCTTATTGGTCATATAGTTTATCAAGGATGGAAAGTTCTTCTCCTGCCTTTACATATGGTCTATGGTAATGAAGAAATCAAGATTACAATCATTTCGAGCGTCGTGAGAATCAATGCCCTCAGATTAATTGAGAGTTTACGCCTTGTTTAAGAACTTCCAAAATAGTCCTACATCTTGGATTATACAGTATTTGGAATTTGATATTTCTAATAAATTGCCCCTAAAATATTCGATCTAGAAACATATAAATTAATTTGATTTACTTGAATTATGGTAAACCCAACACAGACAAACAACAAACATAGTGACAACAATTGAGATCACTACAACCAAATATCGAACAACACTAACTACACTGAAAAATCAACAAGGGGACGGCCAGGCACACTGTACCACCAAAATGATTAATGACAATTCTTAAGTAGTTTTCGTTCATATCAGGGGAGAAACGAGGATTTTGTCCTTGGGGGGCCTTATTATTTTAAGTTTTGGACATATATAATGACGATGCAAGTGAGAAGCATGTTGAAAAGAATCATACGTGCAAAGAAACTCAAACATGAGACCTCGTAAAGCATAATAACTACATTTTGGCGCTACACCATTCAGTTTGTATATGTTGTTTGCGTTCTAAATTTTACATATCATAGCGGTTGTGTACAGACGACAAAAAATAGATATTTGAGATCGCAAAGATTTGAAAGATTCGAGATCACAAAGATACGAACATGCGTCCAACTGTAAACACAACAACACGCACGCAACTGCGCCAAAGACACATCGGTGCCCTAATGTGGTACATATTATTTATATCAGGGGAGAAACGAGGATTTTGTCCTTGGGGGGCCTTATTATTTCAAGTTTTGGACATATATAATGACGATGCAAGTGAGAAACATGTTGAAAAGAATCATACGTGCAAAGAAACTCAAACATGAGACCTCGTAAAGCATAATAACTACATTTTGGCGCTACACCATTCAGTTTGTATACGTTGTTTGCGTTCTAAATTTTACATATCATAGCGGTTGTGTACAGACGACAAAAAATAGGTATTTGAGATCGCAAAGATTTGAAAGATTCACAAAGAATCCAACATGCGTCCAACTGTAAACACAACAACACGCACACAACTGCGCCAAAGACACATCGGTGCCCTATTGTGGTACATATTATTTATATTAGATCTCATTTTATGAAATATTGAATGTTTTCAAATTTCTGGGGTGGGGGGGGGGCGGGCATCCAAAAAAATCTTCTATTGGGAATTTAATGGAACAATAATTACAGATCCAATGCAAGTGCTTTTTTTTTTTTGCCTCCCCGTTGATTTTGGTTAACTTCCGCCGCTGCCTGATGAGAAGAGAAGTTTCAAACTTTACTGCATCTAAATCATGATCAAAAGCAAGTGCATATTTTTTTTTGCATCTCCGATGATTTTGGTTAAGTTCCGCAGCTGCCTGATGAGAAGAGAAGTTTAAAACTTTACTGCATATAAATCATGCCGCCACCCTGTTGCCTCCCTTTACATGTCTGATCGTTGCCCATGTGTTTCATTATCCATGTGGGATTAGTTTATACCAAAGCAAAATGCATGCAAAGTCCTGGAACGCTTTACAACCGAAACTACCCAAAACTTTGGGCTCCCCCAGATCGGTCAAACCTCCATTCTCTGCCAACTCCACATGCATAGCTGCAGTTACATATGATATGCATGTAAGAACGTGGCCCGTAACTGCCGACCAGAAACTGGGCACGCTAGAAGACAGAGAAGTTGCACAACAGAAAACTAGCAGCGCACCTGAGCACAAAAGTGTCAGTAATTTGTTTGATAATCCGTTTATATTTCAAACAATTTGATAATCCAATCATATTTCAAACGATAAAACGAACTAAACCACAGCCTTCACGGAAGGAAAACCGTTCACGGCGCAACAAAACGGGCGCCAGGGATCATGTTTCACCCATATCTAGCTAGGGTTAGATTGCGCAAAGCCAATTAGAGGGTATTCATTTGTATTTGGTGGATGTGTACCTCCTTAATACAGACGACAATTATCACGAAAAGATAACAGGCCACAATTATCACGAAAAGATAAACAGGCGATTATGGCTTCTTTGGACAGTAGCAGGGTCATGAGCTGGTGGTTTTTCGGTCCTTCTCTTCCAGTAGAGGGGTTTTCGTATGGGTTTTGTAGCGTGGAGCCTGGCTTATGGTCGGATTACGAAAAGACATCAGACGAACCTGCAAAGAAAGAGGAAAATGACCAACAACAAGAATATTACCATGATCTGAAATCATTAAGAATCAGTCTATGAATGTGTTTATTTGTTATTTCGTAGCGTATTGGCCGACACATGTACGTAGCTGAGTGTCACTACAACAAATCTAGCCTAATTCGGCACTTATTATTGGCAATTTTATTTAACAATGTCCGTCTGGTCGTCTCCGCAAAGTTAGATGATAGCAGCGCTGCAAAACCCGTCTCCGCGGTAAGCCACACGTGGAGAAGTCCACTAGCGCATAGTGCAGGGCCGTTGCAGACATTTTAGAGGTCTTGGGACGAAGATAAAAAATGGGCCCTCTGTATCTCTTATTTAACAAATTTAAATAAATACATCAAACTGTCATATAAAAAAATAGTAGCTATCAATGCAAACAGATTTAGATTACAACTACAACTTCTTACTTACTGTATTAACAATATATAAAATATAATGTCAAATAACACTACCCTACAATAAGAGATGTTTACAAAAATAAATTTGTGGGCCCCCATCTTTATTGGGCCCCTGGCCGTCGCCCAGGTTGCCCACCCCAATGGGCCGACCCTGGCGTAGTGGAACAATTATTTCACATCTAATTATTCATTATTTGGAAAACCGCTTCACCCACGCTCTCTGCCCCAATTTCCGCTCCCTCTCCCCCGCCGCACCGCTCCTCATCCCGCGTTGCTCGTCTTCTCCTCTTCTGTTGTCGTACTCGCATGCGTCGACTCCTCCACCCTGTGAGACGTGCTTCTCGTCTTCCTCTGCCACTCCTCTTCATGCTCTCTGCTCCAATTTCCGCTCCCTCTCCCCTGCCGCACTGCTCCTCATTCCACACTGCTCCTCTTCCGTTTCCGCACTCGTGCACGTCGGCTCCTCCCCCTACGGACTGCTTCTCGTCTTCCTCTGCCACTCCTCTTCCCCATTATTCCTCTGTCGTAGGCCGCTTCCCTTCCTGACTACCTTTCCCCCATTTCTGAACCCTCTACCACATCTACGAGAAACCCTCGGCTCAAAGTGACGGTCTCTGCTTCCAAGGCATTGGAATCCGACATCCAATCAAATCACCAGAGTCTGGAGTCTACAATCGAAAGGAAGGACTATCCTTTGACTGATAGCCGGCCAAGAAGTCCTGAACATATAGTCGGTAAGTCCCAACATCTATACTTACTGTAAGAATGAAATTTCCTCTACTGATATACTATTTAGTTTCTTGTTTCCTGTTTCATTTCAATCATTTCAACAATGTTCTACATTTTCCCAAGTCCATATTCTCCGAAAAAAATACACAACATAGTAGAAAGAGTGAACATGATTATCTAATTCTGCTCCAACAAACACATCTAAGCATGCCTTTTTGGGCTGGTTTATTTTATAATGTTTAAAGCTAAGGGATTATATTGACACTTGCTGATTGGTTCATATTGTTATGGAAGTTTAGTAAAACTCAAGAACTTCATAATCAATGCCTAGAAGATTGGTGTATAATAAAATCAGACAGATTAATTGATATTGAGAGACAATGTTTTTTATATATAATGGGGAATGAGGAGTCTTGTTAGGTGTGATTTAAAGCAAATTTAAGACTACCATTTATTATACTATAACAAGGATCATGTCGTCACCTTATCCATGTAATTGAGGGAATCATGGAAGTAACTAAGAGGCTCAAGGTTTCCAGAAACTGTAGTTGAACAATTGTCATTCACAAAGATCTTGTCAAACTTTTTCAATTTGTCTTTCCTTAGTATAATACAAAATTTAGGATCGATAATATTATCCAAAAAGTTGTGCTTAGGTTGACGTACTTACCCTAGGAAGCATAGATGATGCGATGATTTTGAGTCGCATTTATAGACCTGTTTTATGTGTGTTTTATGCTTTAATTAGTCATTTCTATGGTTAATATCGCATAATTCATCCATTTTGGTCTTGGCCATCATTTTATGTCAAATCCCCTTAGTTTTATCATTTTGAGCATTAATTATCACATTATTATTATGTGTGTGGATTTTTTTGATCTTGTCTTTGAATTTCAGGAAAAACAAGTATTTGCTTCCGTCGATACCATCGACAAGGCCACAGGTTGCCAGCCGAAAGGAGCAGCAAAGAGTCGATACCATCGACTTGATGTCGATGGTATCGAGACAACTTCAGGTTGCTGGCGAAGAAGCAGTCGATAGTATCGACACCCAGTCGATACCATCGACACACGGAGGCTACATCGTCGCAAAATGACAAAACCGACGCCAAAAGGAAGTCGATACCATCGACCCGAGTCGATGGTATCGAGATGATGTCGGGCGCGACAAAGGAAGGGTTTGCAGCCAACCGCTACTATAGCGGGTCGATACCATCGACTCGCATCGATGGTATCGACGCCGTAGGATATGAGTTTGCTTTCTAATGATCTCAATCGGACGGCTGGAGTTAATTAGCGACCTAATTAGGGACTTATACCTAATGACGGCCGCCCAGAAAACAAGGAGATCGGATTAGCCATTGCACAAGTGCCGAGGAGCGAGAGAAAGGAGAACGGAGCCCAGAAGTTCATACCAGTCGATCCGGACGCTGCCGAAGACGGATTTCACCACCGAGAGGCGGGAAAGCACGTGTTCTACGCAAAGGATCAATCGGTTCTTCTCCGTTCAGGGGTTTCCCCATTCAATTCACATTTTTCATATGATTTCCCCTATTTCTACCATGTACTTGTGTGAGATGAACATGCGGGGCTAATCCCCTCCATCTTTAGGACCGGGAGTAGCCCGGGAATTCATTGTATGACAAGTTTTTAATAGTAATTCATATTTTCTCTCTTAAATATGTGGTATAGCTTCGTTTTCTCCATATATTGTTATGCTTGATCACCATAATAATAACCTAACGCCCTCAATCACTTCGACAGAAGGATTAACGGTTGAAAAGAGACGAAACCTACATTAATCGATAAATCCCTTGAACAAGGTGGCGTAAAATTAATGGTGGATACTGAGAGATTGTTCGTAATGCACTTAGTTTAGGGGATAGGTTACTACGAAGGTGGAACCGACCTAAACCTAAGTAGTGAATTGTACCACGACAGTGGGCAATTTTGTTTTCAGGCCACTACCCGGATAGAGAGAGAAGATTGAGGCATTATATAAAATCTAATACAATGAAAACTCGTGGTGAAACCGCAATCCTAAAGATTCCTTTTTGAATTGATTAAATTAACCTTTAATCGATTGTTTGCTTTGTTTTATTTTTATTTTCTTTTAATTTTGACAACAAACCCCAATCTGTTATTCGGCTTAGCTGATCACAAATAGTTAGTAGGAGTCTCCGACAATTCTGAGTATCCCTGTGTTCGACTCGGGCCTCACAAAGGCCTGTACTACTCGACGCATATACTTGCGTTTTTAGCACGTAGTAAAATACACGTCAAGTTTTTGGCGTCGTTGCCGGGGATACGGCGAATTGTTGGCACTTCGAGTGCTACGCGCGGCCACTCTAGGCCACAATTGTTTTTTATTTTTCATTCAATTTCAAATATTTTTACATTGTGCTATAATTGTTTATACTCGTCTAAGCTTAGTACTGAACTCAAATTTTCTTATTTCAGGTACTGTGTATGGTGCAGACGCGTAGTACTGACTACGCGGAATGCGCACCCGAGGTTCCGTTTTCGGGACCTGAGGACGAGGAGCATTCCGAGCAAGAGTACCAAGAAGAGGTAGATTTTGAATCTGAACCAGAAGAGATGGTCGAGCCACAGACCATATGGGAGAAGATCAAAGCTTCTTCCTCATCAGCTTCAAAGGGGCCTATAAAGAAGCAGGCGATCAACATACCGACATATAAGATCGATCCAGCATTGATTAATTTGGTGAAATCAAATGCGTTTCATGGGCTGAAGAATGAGGATCCTGTTGCACACATCAGCCAGTTCGTTGAAAACTGCGACATGGTAAAAATAGACAGGTTTCCACAAGATGCATTGTATCTCAAGCTTTTCCCAAGTTCCTTGGCGGGAGCAGCAAGAGAGTGGCTACATAATCTAGACGATGAGTTCGTGGAGTCTTGGGACCATATGGTAGAGGTCTTCTTTGAGAGGTTCTTCCCTCCTGAGAAGACTAATGACATGATCCGGAAGATTCATAATTTCACCCAACAGGCTGGTGAAACATATTCTGAGACCTGGGAGCGATTTCAGGTTATGTTGAGGAGGTGTCCGCATCACGGGCTAGACAAGGAAATGCAAGTGAAAATCTTCTATTTTGCTCTCTCCGAGCATGATAGGAGTAATCTGGATTCAGTCGGGTCGGGATTTTTTCTAAACAACACAGACACTAGATGCTGGGAAATACTCAAGAACATGGCTAGAAAGCAGTCATGGGGTGAAAGAGAAAGAGGCCCGGTAGAGCAAGCGCGAGTCGTCAGTGAATCCAAGGCAATGAGAGAGCTGAATGAGAAGATGGATCTTCTCGCAAAGAAGCTACTGCAAAAGGAGGAAAATGAGTCTGAGGATGAGGCTCAAGTCAAATACATGAGACAACAGCAAGGATATAGGAACAATGACTATTCATGGAGAAAAGATAAAAAGTTCTCTTGGAAGGATCCAAATAATTTTCTACAGGATCCGGATGCCAAACCCACGCCAGTAGCAGAAGATAAGAGCACGGAGCTGCTCAATCAGGTTATAAAGCAAAATCAAGAGCTAATGAATACGTTTGGCCAACAAATCAAGCAGCAAGGAGAGTTCATGAATCAATTTGGGCAGACATTGCAGAGCCATGGGGCTCAAATGAGGACCATAGAGACATCCATGGCGCAGATGGCAGCCGAAATAGCTAGTTTGAAGAAACCGGCACATCCGGGTTTTCCGGGTAATACCAATGTTCCCGGGGGAAACCAGCAAGCTAAGGCTATTCTGCTGAGGAGCGGCAAGAAAGTGTTGAATCCAAGAACGGATGAAACAAGCACACCGTAAGATAAAGTTGAAGGTGAAACCAATACAGAGCAGCCCACACCAGTCACAGGGCAAGCTGAAGACATAGCCGTTAATGGTACTGAAGAACAAGTTGAAGAGGAGGAATTGGAGAAAAAGACGCCTTATGTGCCACCCCATCAAAGGGCACAAGATGTTCCGGTCTCTTATCCAAATAGTGTGAAGGCAAGGAAGGTAGATGCACAGTTCAAGAAGTTCCTGGACAGTTTTAGGAAGCTTTCAGTCAATATCCCGTTACTGGAAGCCATTGAGCAAATCCCTTCATACGGGAAGTTTCTAAAAGATGTCATTACCAAGAAGAGGAAAATACCAGATACTGAGGTCGTTGTGCTAAAGGAGCAAGTGAGTGCCTTCATTATGGGCACTTTTCCGCCAAAGAGACGGGATCTAGGGTGTTTCAACATTTCTTGCTATATCGGGAAGTGTAAATTTGGAGAAGCATTGTGTGATTCAGGGGCAAGCATCAACTTGATGCCCCTTTCGACATTTAAAAAGTTGGGACTGAAGGAGTCACGGCCGAGCAATATGACTATTCAATTGGCCGACAACTCTGTGGTGAAGCCTTATGGAATCTGTGAAGATGTCTTAGTAAAGGTGGATCGATTTGTCTTTCTGACTGATTTTGTGGTTATGGAGATGCAGGATGAGCATGGCAATGAGCTGTTACTTGGACGTCCCTTCCAAGCTACAACCGACATGATCCTAGAGATGGGGAGAGGTCGCTTGACCTTGGGCATAGCAGATGACCGCTTTGAGATGGTCATGCCTTCTAGCACTGCGTCATCTAAAGCAAAAGAACAATGTAATATGGTGAAACATATGGATCGCAATATCTCACTCTGCCTTGGAAAACCATTTCTGGACATGGCTCATGTGATGAGCAAGGTGGATAATGGAACCTTAGCTGTGGATATCATGGAGCAGACTAAGGTTGTTTCTTTGTGTAAAGCTGTGGGGTTTCCAAATGATGAGAATGAGGACATTCCGCCTTCTTGGGAGGATGATGCAATTGCTATTTCTGTTGTTGATGCATATCCAGAATTACCGCTGGAGGCTTGTTTGTTGAATATTACATATGATTGGATGCGGAGTAAATCACTCAAAGAGTGCGCTAAAATGCTTCAGATGCTTCCATGCTTCTATGCGAGGCACTATGAAGATTTAGGTGCACTTCCCCCACCGCTGCAATCATCTCTTATCAGCCCGCCAGATTTGGAATTAAAGCCGCCGCCCCCGCATCTCAAGTATGTCTTTCTAGCTGAGAAAGACAAGTTACCGGTGATCGTTTCTTCTTATTTGAGTGCGGAAGAGGAGGAGCAACTGTTGATAGTGCTGAAAAACCACCGAGGAGCTTTTGGGTGGTCCGTTGCAGACATCAAGGGGATTTCCCCTACTCTATGTCAGCACAAGATTCGGCTCGAGGAGGGAGCCAAGCCTGTGATTCAGCCTCAAAGACGTCTAAATCCGAGCATGATTGAGGTTGTGAAGAAATAGGTCATTAAACTTCTTGCTGCAGGGATTATCTATGCCATATCAGACTCAACATGGGTGAGTCCCACACAGGTAGTCCCTAAGAAGGGGGGAATTACTGTCACTCAAAATTTATTGAATCAACCTGTCACCACCCGATTGGTAACCGGGTGGCGAGTTTGTATTGACTACCGTCGTCTGAATGCTGCCACACTTAAGAATCATTTTCCTTTACCGTTTATTGATCAAATTTTAGAACGTCTTGTCGGGCGATCGCACTTTTGTTTTCTAGATGGGTACTCGGGGTACAACCAGATCTCGATTGATCCTTTGGATCAAGAGAAATCTACGTTCACTTGTCCCTATGGGACTTTTGCTTACCGTCGAATGCTGTTTGGTTTATGCAATGCACCGGCGACGTTTCAACGCTGTATGCTCGCCATATTTTCTGACATGGTAGAGCGCTGTCTCGAGGTTTTTAATGATGACTTCTCGGTGTATGGAGCATCGTTTGATGAATGTCTCTATAACCTAGATAAAGTGTTACAGCGTTGTGAGGACACACACTTGGTCCTTAACTGGTAGAAATGTCACATGATGGTGACAGAGGGAATAGTGCTAGGACACAAGGTGTCTAGCAAAGGTCTTGAGGTGGACCCGGAGAAAATTGAGGTCATTTCCAAGTTGCCCCCACCAAATTCTGTAAAAGGGGTGAGAAGTTTTCTAGGACACACCGGGTTCTATCGGCGATTCATAAAGGATTTTTCTAAAATTGCAAAACCTTTATCTGAGCTTTTGGAGAAAGATGCGGTTTTCGATTTCAATGATAAGTGTCTACATGCATTCGATGTTTTGAAAGAAAAAATTGATTTCTGCCCCGGTTGTTCAAACACCGGATTGGACAAAACCTTTCGAATTGATGTGTGACGCTTGAGATTTTGCGCTAGGAGCCGTATTGGGGCAATGGGTAGATAATAAGCCCGTTGTGATTTTCTATGCTTCAAAAACTCTGAATAATGCTCAATTGAATTATACAACTACTGAAAAAGAATTACTTGCCGTTGTGTTTGCTTTCGAAAAATTCCGGCAGTATTTAGTTGGATCTAAAGTAGTTGTATGGACTGACCATGCTGCAATAAAATACTTGATGGAGAAAAAAGATGCAAATCCTAGACTCATTAGGTGGATTTTGCTCTTACAGGAATTTGACATTGAAATCAAGGATAAATCTGGGATTGAGAATGTAGTGGCTGATCATTTGTCTAGGTTAGAAATGGTGGATGAAAAAGATTTACATATACCCATAACCGAGACATTTCCGGATGAACAACTTTTGAAAATTAACTCTAAAGAGCCTTATTTCACTGAAATTGTAAATTATTTAGCTTGCGGGATCATCCCGGAAGATTGGTCATATCAGGAGAAGAAGAGATTTTTTCATTCTTTGAGATACTATTTTTGGGATGATCCAATTCTTCTTAAGCAATGCAGGGACGGTATTTTACACAGGTGTGTGCCTGAAGTGGAGTACGAGAGTGTTCTCCATCATTGCCATGCATCACCTACGGGAGGACACCATGCCAGCTCGCGAACGACAGCTAAGGTTTTGGAAAGCGGCCTTTATTGGCCAACTTTGTTTCGGGATGCCTATGATTTTGTGAGACAATGTGATCCTTGTCAGCGAGCAGGTAATATCTCAAAGCGACAGGAGATGCCCCTGAATGTATTTCAGAAAGTTGAGGTATTTGATTTGTGGGGCATTGATTTCATGGGACCCTTTGTGTCCTCGAACTCCAATTTATATATCTTGTTAGCAGTTGATTATGTGTCGAAGTGGGTGGAAGCAATTCCCACAAGGACTAATGATTCCACTGTAGTGTGCAGGTTTGTGAAGGAGAATATTTTCTACAGGTTTGGGATACCCCGAATGATAATCAGTGATGGGGGTACACATTTCAAGAATCAGAAGTTTTCGACATTATTGAAGAAATATGGGGTCAAGCACAACATTGGCACCCCATATCATCCGCAGACTCAAGGCCAATTGGAGGTCTCCAACCGTGAGATTAAGAAGATTCTAGAGCGAACGGTGGCATCCACGAGGAAGAATTGGAGTTCCCTACTACCGGATGCACTGTGGGCGTACATAACGGCCTACAAAACACCTATAGGCACCATGCCTTTTAGGCTGGCGTATGGCCGGGCTTGTCACCTACCGGTGGAGTTGGAGCACAAGGCCCATTGGGCGCTTAGAAGGCTAAATCTAAGTTATGATGAAGCTGGGAGAAAGAGAATGTTTGAATTGAATGAGCTGGATGAGTTACGGATGACGGCATATGAGAATGCCCGGATATACAAGGAGCGCACAAAACTGATCCACGATCGCCACATCGAGTTGCACACGTTCAAGAAAGGAGATAGTGTTTTGTTGTTCAACTCCCGACTCAAGTTGCATCCCGGGAAGCTCAAATCCCGGTGGAGTGGACCGTTCGTGGTGGAAGAGGTCAAACCACACGGCGCAATTTTAGTGCGGGATGGTGATACCACGCTCTTGGTAAATGGACAGAGGCTGAAGCTCTATTTTGGTGAGAATTACAAGAGGAAGGTGAATGAGGTTAAACTCATTGCACTTTTGGAAGGATGAGATGCCCGGAAGCCGTCTAGCCTAAGACGTTAAATAAGGGCGCTTGTTGGGAGGCAAACCAACCATCGGTACATTAGGATAGTTTAAATATAATCGTAGGTTGCTTTATTTTTGTTCAATTTTTAGTGTAAAAAAAGATACCTTGATCCGTTTGTTCATTGTGCAGGCTGAGGCGGAGTCGATACCATCGACACCCTAGTCGATGGTATCGACAAGGGTACAGGTTGACGACTACAGATTTCATTCTGAGTCGATACCATTGACGGTCTCGTCGATGGTATCGACATACCTACAGGTGGTCGAGAAAGAAACATCGATAGTATCGACACAGGCGTCGATACCATCGAGATCTCTGGAGAAGTTCAGACCGATTTGTCTCAGTCAACTCGATACCATCGACGGCCTCGTCGATGGTATCGACATGGTTCCAGGTTGAAATGCAAAAAGGCGGTGTCGCAATGAAGCCAAGTCGATACTATCGACACCTGTCGATGGTATCGACCATCCATGTCACCGATCCGAGCAAAGAAATCGACGGCGATCGTGGCTTCCACGTCATCGATCCGGGTGCAGCGTCGATACCATCGACCCATGTCGATGGTATCGACACGTCAGTGATCCGTGTTACAAGATCCAACAATCGACGACCGTCGATACCAGTGAGGGGTGGATAGCATCGACCCAAGTCGATACCATCGACTCGCGTCGATAGTATCGACGGGCCAACAGTAGCGCCGGCCAAGTCTATTTAAGGAGAACCAATACCTCATTTGACGTCACACCTTCAGAGTGATCTCCTCCCTTTGCGCCGAGCACTCCCCCGAGCCATCCAAGAGTGAAGACCAGCATCACCGAGCGACGATCGTCACCGAGCGGAGATTCATATCTCCATTCTGCATCGAGCTCTCTCTTTATAATCCCTTTCTCGTCGCCAACATGGTTCACGTCACTGGAGCATCTTCTTCACGTGCAGACCCGGAGGAGATTCAGGAGTTTGTGCCACCTCCTCCCGGGTCCGTTGCACGGCCGCGCATGATGCATCCTTCCACAGAGGTGAAGAAGATCTATGAGGAGATCTTAAAAAGGAAGATCGAACCCACCCGGTATGTGGACCGGGAAATGATCCGAGACCTCGGATTCGAGGCCAATTTGGCCTATGTTCTGCAGGGGCAAGCGAAACGTACAAGCAGGAGGCCCGATGAGTTACAGTACCATGTAGATGGCCAGCCGTTTTTCGGCGAGTGGCCAACCTACAAAGAGTTGGTGGTGGAGTTCATGGCGTCACTTGACGTGTACGTCGTTCCTAACGACATCGTCGCCACCGACCGTGAATGGATAAAGGGTCGGGTGTCTTTCCGGCTGTACAACCATGACTATACCCTCACGCTTCGCCAATTCAACATGATCTTCAATTGGAATCATTCTCCATATGACCACCGGCGGCCGGATAACCACACCAACTACGACGCTCTCTTCTCCGAGTTGGTGACGGTGCCACAAGGGAGGTCGGTGAGCTACCACAACACTGCGGTAGCCGACTTCGAGCACCCGTTTGTTCGGGTATTGCACCGGATGTTGAGTTCCACCATCTTTGATCGAAGTGATCTGGTGCTAAGCAAATTTTAGGAGACGGATCTTTTCTTCTTATATCAGCTCCTGAAGCGCCAAGAATGCAACTGGGGTGCATTCTTTCTACAACGAGTTTTGGCGGTGAAGAGGAGCACGAGAAAAGCCCCGATTCATTTTGGGGGGCTTGTCACCAAGGTAGCCCTCTACTTGGGCTTGAATCTCGATCAGCTGACTCCTCTTTCTACGAGAAGCAAGGTCAACTTGCAGAATCTACACCGAGCCAATCTCGTTCTTCTCCGAGCTGGCGTGGCTTTTGCACATTGCCACGTAAATCAAGTGTACCAGGAGTGCGCGCTGCCGGATCCCATCTTCAACATCGAGGGCACACAACACTTCAGATGGCCGATCATAGCCATCGACTCTGATGATGAAGAAGGCGGCAATGACGGCGGCGACGACGGACAGGACGACGAGGCAGAGGAGGCAGAAGAGGCATTCACACCTCTTCGAGCACGAGTAGCCCCCCGGAAGCATCCTCGGATGCATCCGGGTGCGTCTTCATCATCACAGCCTATGCCACCATCACCACAGCCCTCGCAGCCTAGCGAGGATGCCTATTCCATGCAAGGCATGTACAACATGCTCCAGGACATTTAGCAGACGCAACACATCCACACCGCTGCGTACGCCGGTATTCAAGATACCACCAACCGGCTTTTTGTCAACCAGCAGGCGATCTTCGAGAATGAACGCCTTCTTTTCGCAAATCAAGAGAACATCCATGATCGGCTGCATAGGATGGAGCAGCAGAAACAGCCGTTTTATGATCATTACTGGAGCCAGAATTATTTTGGGGGGTATCCACAGCCTCCTCCGATGCCCCAGTATGATCCGACCTTTCAGGGGCAATACCCATCTTGGGACCCCACGACACCGCAGTACCCGCCTCCACCTCCACAAGAGTGATCGGGTATCCCTGTTACAATCTTTAAGTTTGCTTTTGACTATGAGGCCATAGTCGAATTCAAGCTTAGGGGGGTAGTTGGAACAACTCTATCTTTTATTGTTTTTAGTTTTTAGCGTTATTGCTTTTGTTCTCTTGTTATTTTTTTCTTGCAATTTTAGTTTTGTAGGATCCACGTGCTATCTAGTGTAATTGTGGACGTCATAAAAGTGTGTCATCTTGCTGTTAGTGCATGGGAAATTCAAAGGAAATTTGAAAATTTTTGTTTTGTGTTGACCTTGGGCACACATCCTACGAAAATGATTGATTATGTCAACTTTAAAACAACATTTCATACATGTACTCCTAATGATTCATGAAAGTGGACGGAAATGGTTGTTTGAGCCTAACCTAACCAAATGGTAATGAGACTTTAATTGGATGTAAGAGAGAGAACCCTCTAAACTACTACACAGGTCAGTAAGGAGGGACACATAATATCTTTCTAAGGTTCAGTCATCTAGTCTTGTGATCGTTCCATTTCATTTTCTATAATCCACCTAAGAATTGGAAGTAAAGTGCAGTTTTAATTCCTTTTTGTGTGCATAGCATTTAGATAGGACTTGCATTGGTATTTTCCATATGTTTGCATAAAAAGAAAAAATATAGTGATTCATGCACATTACCTTTAGGTGCATGCCATGTAGTTGCATTCATGATCTTCATGCATAAAGTATATCATGTATCTCAATTTTTCCCCAATGGTGAATTAATTGTTCCATACCTTCTAAATGGTGCAAAATTTTTTGATCAATGAAGAAAATAGCCCAATAAACTTATCTTTAAGCAATTATGGATATGTGGGCTGGGAAAAAAAAAGCTGAAAATATGCAATAAAAAAAAGAGAAAAGAAAAAGAATTTAGAAGAAAGTGAAATAAGAAGGAGAAAGGAACATGATATTAGTTGCATTTCAGGATAATTGAGTACATGATGTAGCTTGACAAGATATCCATCTTATTTTGAGAGGGATGGTTAGTGCATGCATCATTCCACCCAAGTTTAGGCATTAGAGCATTTCTAATATGCATATGCATCATATAGGACATTTTTGTATATGCATGTTGAAACTGTACAATACTTCCACGTTCTTCCATGAGCCACCCATCTTCATCCACCCGTTGCTCGGATTGGTAGGTCACCGTGAATTTCTCCTCACTAATGAATATCAGGAGAAATTCTTCCATTTAGATGGTAGTTAGGGCGAGCAACGTAGTTTAGGCGATCCCAGGATGCACCAAGGCTGAACTGGCGAGTTTTATTATGTTAACTGCCTTATGTGATAGTGTTCATCGGTTTGGAGGTCAATTTCTTTTATTGATGATTACTGTCTCCTTTAGGGTAATTATTGTTCTGTGGTTAGAGAAGGTCGGTTTGTGAATGATCAGTGGGAGTCATATGGGATGTTGGGTTGGTTTGTTGTTTTTCAGTTGACATTTGCAATTCTATTCTAAGGATGAGTTGCTCGAGGGCGAACAATGTTCAAGCTTAGGGGAGTTTGATGCGATGATTTTGAGTCGCATTTATAGACCTGTTTTATGTGTGTTTTATGCTTTAATTAGTCATTTCTATGGTTAATATCGCATAATTCATCCATTTTGGTCTTGTCCATCATTTTATGTCAAATCCCCTTAGTTTTATCATTTTGAGCATTAATTATCATATTATTATTATGTGTGTGGATTTATTTGATCTTGTCTTTGAATTTCAGGAAAAACAAGTATTTGTTTCCGTCGATACCATCGACGGAAGTTGATACCATCAACAAGGCCACATGTTGCCAGCCAAAAGGAGCAGCAAAGAGTCGATACCATCGACTTGATGTTGATGGTATCGAGACAACTTCAGGTTGCTGGCGAAGAAGCAGTCGATAGTATCGACACCCAGTCGATACCATCGACACACAGAGGCTACATCGTCGCAAAATGACAAAACCAACGCCAAAAGGAAGTCGATACCATCGACCCGAGTCGATGGTATCGAGATGATGTCGGGCGCGACAAAGGAAGGGTTTGCAGCCAGTCGCTACTGTAGCGGGTCGATACCATCGACTCGCGTCGATGGTATCGACGTCGTAGGATATGAGTTTGCTTTCTAATGATCTCAATCAGACGGCTAGAGTTAATTAGCGACCTAATTAGGGACTTATACCTAATGACGACCGCCCAGAAAACAAGGAGATCGGATTAGCCATTGCACAAGTGCCGAGGAGTGAGAGAAAGGAGAACGGAGGCCAGAACTTCATACCAGTCGATCCGGACGCTGCCGAAGACGGATTTCACCACCAAGAGGCCGGAAAGCACGTGTTCTACGCAAAGGATCAATCAGTTCTTCTCTGTTCAGGGGTTTTCCCATTCAATTCACGTTTTTCATATGATTTCCCCTATTTCTACCATGTACTTGTGTGAGATGAACATGCGGGGCTAATCCTCTCCATCTTTAGGACCGGGAGTAGCCCGAGAATTCATTGTATGACAAGTTTATAATAGTAATTCATATTTTCTCTCTTAAATCTGTGGTATAGCTTCGTTTTCTCCATATATTGTTATGCTTGATCACCATAATAATAACCTAACGCCCTCAATCACTTCGACAGAAGGATTAACAGCTGAAAAGAGACGAAACCTACATTAATCGATAAATCCCTTGAATAAGGTGGTGTAAAATTAATGGTGGATACTGAGAGATCGTTCGTAATGCACTTAGTTTAGGGGATAGGTTACTACGAAAGTGGAACCGACCTAAACCTAAGTAGTGAATTGTACCACGACAGTGGGCAATTATGTTTTCAGGCCACTACCCGGATAAAGAGAGAAGATTGAGGCATTATATAAAATCTAATACAATGAAAACCCACGGTGAAACCACAATCCTAAAGATTCCTTTTTGAATTGATTAAATTAACCTTTAATCGATTGTTTGCTTTGTTTTATTTTTATTTTCTTTTAATTTTGACAACAAACCCCAATCTGTTATTCGGCTTAGCTGATCGCAAATAGTTAGTAGGAGTCTCCGACAATTCTGAGTATCCCTGTGTTCGACTCGGACCTCACAAAAGCCTGTACTACTCGACGCGTATACTTGAATTTTTAGCGTGTAGTAAAATACACGTCAATGGACACTTCTATATAGCCCCCGTGTCTGTGTCATACACGTTTTGGACACAACCAACACGTGTCCTGTCCATTTTGGTCCATTTTTGCAGCCCGGACACTTCTTGGACATGGCCCAGACATTTCTTGGACACATCTATGCCGTTTTACATGCTACCGCAACCCATATTTGAGTACATTCTGAATATACAACTCCTATAACTATACTATCATTGAGAAAATGTTACATAAAACTGTATTCTAACTTATATTGCATATTCTAACTTAAATTGCATATTAAATACCTTAAAAGAGTGAACGTGCAAATTCTAAGATGAATTAGATATCATAAATCACATATTGATCTAATCAATTGATTGATCAAGTAATGCAAAGTCATTTACTATATCTGAAATTCTGCTTTGTTTATTGAAAATAATGCAACAGTCAGTTGGATGCTTTATTTTTTTACTAAAGATTCATAATTGTATACAACCATTTCAATCATTTTAATTATTCTGAAATTTTACTATATCTACTGAAAGTAATGCAACAATTAGGCATCTACTTCATATTATTTCTACTGCACACACAAAGACATGCATACTTCTAAATCATATACTATTGTACATATAAGTTTTCAATAAATTTAGATACATACAAATATGTAGAATTTTAGATAATTTACAATAAATTTTGATGCATATGTATTTCATTATATACATATATGCATATAATACATACATCATACACATATTTGTTTGTATATATTAAAAGAAATCCCCCTCATCTAGAGTCGTGTTCGTGTCCTATATTTTAGAAAATTGACGTGTCCCGTGTCTGTTTCTAGAAACGTATCCATGCATCCTTGTCCTTACCTAATTCTTTATATAGTAAATGTAAGGATTAAGTTCGATACTATTTTTATCCATTACTTGTTTGTCTATTCCCAATTACTTGTGCTCTTTCTTTTACTTTGATCAACCTTCTCGTCCATGCTCACAAATTTCACCTTCAACCTATATCCGACCATAACATGCTTCATTTGGGAACAAAATTTTGTAGCTCCCACTTAAATAAGCTACAGTTTTCCATCTTATTAGTTAATACTCTTTATCTCATTGTATCTTCATTATATAAAAGTCTACGTGAACCATAGTTTTGTATGACCTAGATTTTTATTTTAGCAAATTTTGAGATCGGTTTATCCAGTTGTTGTGCTGCACTTTTCACACTTAAGTCAAATAAATATGATGGTTGTTAACTAATTAAAGAAATACTATTTCAATCATTTATTATGTTTATGAAAATCTGTTCTCTCATTGATATTTCCCCAACTTAGGATATATTGATATTTTTAAAGCAGTGCATCATTTCAAATGAAAAGGAGCTCTATTCAACCAAGAGAACTGAGTGAGTACAATTCCATGACCATGTCATGTTAGTTTTTATGTATACAATACAAAGTTCTACTTTTTTTATATTCATGAATAAATATATATATTTTTATTTTACTCATAAGTACAAGAAGTCCTTTTTTACTTGTAGTAATGTTATATCTTTCATTAATGGTTAATCCTACTGGAAGGTCCCTTCATATTATGTGCAAATGGATTAAAAGGGAGAAGATCAAGTAACGTACCATAATATTCTTTTTCATATGTTTTAGTAGTGATTTCTAAATTGTAGGATTCTATGGCTGGGATAGATAAAAGTTGGATGAAAAATAAGAATATGTTATCTTCAGAATACATTAATGGAGTTGCGGAATTTATTCAATTTGCATCTAAAAATACAGAAGTTGATGGTTACATAACATGCCCTTGTGTTAAATGTAATAATGCCTGTTTCAAGACAAAAGATAAGGTTTCAGCTGATCTTATAGTGAATGGCATAATTGAGCAGTACACGTGCTGGGTGGTGCACGGTGAATCAGTTGAATTCATAAATTCTAATACTAGTGATGATGTCAGTGATGATGTTAATGATGTTGTTCACTACGAGAAAAATATGATTTAGCTACAGTTAACTTAACTACAAATATTATAGTTGTAGTTAAAAATTATTTTCTTTACAAAATAAAATAATGTAACCAAAACAAATATAGCTAATCGAAGTAACTACAAAATTGACTACATATACCAACTAACTACAATATAATGCTCTTTCCTAATATCTCTTGGTCTCTCTCCCTCTCTCCCAAATAACCAAACACCCAAAATTCAAGTTTTTCCCCGCGTTACTCCCTTCCCTATTGGCGCGACACACCATTGTGTGCGTACTCCCTTCCCCACCATCCATTCTGATAGCACCCAAATCTCTTTCTCTCTTAGTCTCACACTTTTCTCCTCCGCCAACAACCCCTGATCTGACGACACACTCTCCTCTCATCCTCTTTTTCTCTCCCACACCCTCCATCTCCTCTCGTACACCTAGAGACTAGGAAAACCTGGATGTGGAAGAGGAGTGAGGGCAAATCAGACCTAGAAATCACTAGTTGCATGACGACGTGAAATCGGCATTACGACAGAACCATTGAACATGTATCTCACCATCTTGTACAAAACATCATTTTTGTAATTATTTCTATATTTAGTATAATCTCTCAACCTTCCAGTACAAATGTGTGAAAAATGACTACAATTTGTAGTTTCTACACAGGCAATATTGTGTTACATCAAGTAGCCACTAGGCTCAAACACCATAGGCTTCAATTTGGAAAGGGGTATGAAACCTATTCTGTTCTAACGCAACCATAATATTGATAAACACCTGCTTATACATTCTTTCCTACGATTTCCACCTTTGACCCCGATGCAGAACCCTTAGTGGGTATCCAAAAAAAGGTGACAATGCCAGATCTAAACTAAAATCCACGTACACATATCAAGACATATTTTGGCAGGGTAGGAATATAGAGATAATTTCAGAGGACTATTATGGCTCAACCTTAACTGAAGGAGAATGAGGTATTATGTCTAAGTTACGGACTAATGGGTGAAGCAGTGGAGTGTTAGTGTGATTTATATGCCATAGTGTTAGTGTCTTAAATCACTATAGTAGTTGTTTGCTGAGTACTTTATTTTAGACAATTCTGTAGAAACACATACTAATGAATACATATCATTTTGCAACATGGTTGCACTTAGATGTTGTCATCTATATTGGTTTTTGGGAGTTATCATCCTCTTCTTCATACTTAGTTTCCAAGTGATGGTGTGGAGTGATGGCTGCTATAGTGCTATTGGCTTTATGTAGTTTTCTAGAGATATGGTCATATCTTTCTGCTAGTATTCTATATGATTTGTAGGATTCCTAAACAAAATCAATCAGATCTGTTCTGTTCTCTAGATATATGGTCATATCTTTCTAGTAATGCCCTATAGGGCTTGTAGGATTCTTGGACCAAACCAATTAGCTCTGGTATTTTCTTGTATGCCTAGTTTTTGGGGATCATGAATGGTTGCTAATAATGATATAACAGATTAGGGCAAGTCAAAATTTAAATTACTTATAGATGACATCACTACCACCAGTAACATCCTATGTTGTATCATTACCTTTCCTAAAGCTGGATGAATTGTCATTTTATCAAAAATATAAATAAAATTCTTTTATCCTTCAATCTCCATTAGTTTTTCACTTAATTTTATCACAGAGCCATTCTAGGGATGTAAGAATCATTTCTTCTTTATTACATTTTTTGCTCTCAGTTCTTGTGAGGCACCCCAACAGAAACAAGACATGATCAAGATCATACAATTAATACTTGATCCGTGGTTTTTCTCATATTTTGTATATTTATACTAAAGCAGCTTCTATATCATTCTTGGTGACAACATACTTTCCCGATCATGATCTAATGGATCTTGAAGTCGCTTCAGAAGCTACCCTACTAAGAAATTCTTGTTGTCCGCAATGTTTGTTCCATCTTGGTCAACTTTGAAACAATGATGCAGACTCGTCAAGGTTGAATACTCATGTTCTAGGTAGGTGCTCGGATAGGATCCAAGAAGCTACTAGAATTTTTAGATAAGACATTTTTTGTCTTAAATACTCAAGATTCTATTATCTAAAACGTGTAGGAATTCTGATTGCTAGGCTGGGCCTACGTTTCTATGGATGTGGCAACCTTTTCAACCATAATACATTTTTGGTTGGTTTAAAAGTAGTTGCTACAGTGAGGGGGTTTGCTTCTTGTTCTGCATCCTAAGAGTTAGTCATATGAATTGCCTACCATGTTAGAGGTTGTTTAATGCACAACATCCAGTAAAGATGTACATTTGTCTGTGAACCAAGTTGCTATCAGTGGTATGACACTCTCTTGGTAGGTGTTGATGGCTTGGACTTGGAAGATCAAGAATTGTCCATGTACATTCCTGATAGCATATGCTCCATCATCTTCTCTTTTTTTGTTTTGGCTGCATTGCAGAGAGAAGCATTTGAAATTTTGTTTTAACCAATACTATATTTAGTAGCTGACTTCTTAAATGTTAACTATGGAGTTCCAGAATATTTTAACTCATGTAGCATTTGGCTTTGATTGGACCAATTCAGACCTAGCCTTTTGCATGTTTTTCATAAGTTACCTAGTTTATAGAGCATAATTGGGTTTATCTTGAGTATGTTTGTTTCTAGAGCATTAAAGGTTGCTTTCTAATGACCACACGAGTGATCAAGCCTGAAGGATTTTTTAATACGACAGTTAAGGGGATTTAGGTATGGAGAAAGCATAAGTTCCTAGCATTTTATCTAGCATAAGCCTTGTATCATATATGTTTATTCTTTCTGGGATCAAAATTTAAATAGGGCTTGAGATATCTGAATTTGCCAATGTATGACTAACTTTTTTCTTTTTTTACAGCATGTTTGATTGTTCTATTTTATATTCTAAGTATTATGTTATTGTGATAGATTTTACATCTTAGACTTTTATGTTATTTCTAGATTGAAGCTCAAATATGTTAATAATAGATTATTTCTTAAAGTTATTAGAAACCCACAATTAATAGATTAATTTGACTGCTCATGCCTAGGAAACTCTTACACCAATATAGCTCCTATATGTGTACAATACTTGAAGGAAATATGTAAAAAGATATTATATACAACACATGCAAACTTGGGATTTGTTTTGTTTTCATAGTCAAATTCATTTTTAAGTGTGGATGTACATACCCACCTCCTTCCCCCCACTGCTTATAATTGCACATTTTAGGTCACTTGCAGTGTGCCTCTTCCATCCTACCCTAGTATTTTTTTCACCAAATATTTCCTAATTGTTTCTTCACCACTCTTTGCTTCTACTCCTTCCTTATGCTTGCTCAGATCAGATACTTGAACCATAATGAAAAACTTGAAAACTTTGCTTCATGGGAGTGCTTCTAGATTTCAGCAATATACGAGTAATACTCTGTTGCATTTTCAGTTGGGAGCCATGGATCACCACTCATATTTCTTCCTATCAACTTGTAATAATTGTAGATGGCTATATGACAATGTGTATATGGTCATTTGAACTATATACATGCATATGTTTATAACTAGAATATATAGAGAGAAGCTATATATGCATGCCCTCATGTTTGTATGTAAAAGCTTACATTTGATGGTTTGTTCATTACTTGAAATGCAAATGGAGGTTTAAAATCCAAAAGGTATCAAGTTCATGGATGGAAAAACATTCACCATGTTGGATCTCTTATTGACTCTAGCAAAAAAACTATTTATCTTATCATAGGTTAAAGTTTTCAATAGCATTCACCATGTCGGAGCTCTTACTGACTCTAGCAAAAACATTTACAGTAGCTTTCACACAATAGAAGCAACACTCAACATTTATATGAATGTGAGTCATAACCATAATTATATCCGAGAATTTTCCAAGCATCCATTAAAAATGATCTAATAAGTTTCATTGGCAGTGTAAACTTCCATCAAATAGTGTCATAGTAAAACAGAATCTCTTGGATTTTCCACCTAGATTATCTGAGAAAATAAGTGAATCACATGAATATAGGAGACTCCGTCATTAATTACATGATTCCTTTGAATATGTCTGGTTGTTTGGTGATCAGGAAGACTTTTTTGAGTTCTTTCTTATGTTCTCCATAATATGTTTCCTTTTAGTCAGGAGCACATGTTCTGGTGACATTCTTGGTGTTCCACAAGTATGTATTACATAGAGTTCTGAAGTTCCTTACTAAAATAGGTAGAAAACATATTTTTTGATGATTAGCATTTACCTTGATATTATGTTCAATATCTTTGGTTTATTCTAGACTATTTGTAGCCGGTTAGCAGTTTTATTTACATGTTGGATAGTGAGTTTAGAGTCCTCCAATTTTCCTTTTAGCTTTGTATGCAATCTTGACAAGGTGGTCCAAATTTTCACTGACCCACTTAAAAATATCAGGGATGATTATCAATACTTTATTCTCGCATGATTTCTTACATGCTAACAACAAGTCATTGTTTACAGAAGCCAAGATGGCATGTAAGATGGAAACTCATTTTCTGTATTCATTCTTCACATTGGAAATAATGTTTCACCCAGATCTTTGAGCTAAGTGAGAGAGTCCTATATTGTTCTACCTCTGGAAGGATAAGGTAGAACTAATTTTATTTTTATTATTTTTTCTTTGAATTATGTATTGTATAACCTGGTTTATAGGAATTTCATGCTTTAATGAGCAACTCACCAGCCTAAAATTTATTCATCCCCAAGGTGGCAACAATAGTGTTAAATCTTCTACCTTCAATGGGAGCATAGTTCTACTAGTATACTTTGGTTTCTCAATAAAAAGGATCTTTAGGCTCTCTTAGGTGATAGATGCACACATGCATTTAGTGTAATGTCATGGTGTATTTTGTAATGTGAGTAATGTATCTTTTATATTTTAATTGAATTTGGATGCCAACATGAAGGTATCAACTGTCTTTCTTTCTTGAGGAGATTCAAGCTTCATGTATACTAGGTGATGACATGGAACTAAAAAAACCCTTTAGGCATCAGCTATAATAGCTTTCAATATAGCTAAAAAAATCTACTGCCACAACCAAGAAAATCAAACTTAGGAACTGGGGCTCACTTTATTATTTTTGGCATACATGAACTCACTTTCCACTAGACTCTAATATCTTAGAAAGAGATTCATTCCTCATGTCTTTCAACGAAACTTGGTTGGTAATCTCCTCATGTCTCACAAAAAAACCAGGTCAGTAGTATCAATATACGTTTTCTCACCACTTTCCTCAAAAAAAAAGATTTGAATGTTTTTAAAGGAAAATTCAAGACAACCAGATCAGTAGAATTCTTTTAAAGAACATTGAAGAATGTTTTTCAGATTGAATGATGGTGTTCTATCAACATATGCACTGAATGTAACTAGTTATGCATCTTATTGTTTATCTCACAAGCATGCCTACAGAGAAATTGGTGTGGGACCTATTGATTCTAAATTGGACTACGATAGGAAATCTTAAATTCTACCCCGACTTCGGTCATGTGCTATGGAAGGACCAAGCCACATACTTGGATGAATGGGCTGATATGTTAACGTGAGATCTTCCTTTTGAACCCATTAGAATCATTCCCTCCCCTATTTCTATTACCATTCTAAAAGGTACCTTGCATATATTATTTCCATCCATGCATTCTTACACAGATTTAACCTACTTCATATAATATATATTATTTAATGACCAAGCCATATTGTTTGTAATTAGTTGAACGACTAGTGTTTTGGTTTGAGATGATAGGGAGGATAAAACACAGATGAGCTTTCAAATAATTGAAAAGATTTCCTTGGCACCTAGCGTTGTTTGTTTCTACAAGTTCCTTCACACCTAGCTTCTTTGTGTTGATTGATAGAGAATGGGTGAATATAAAAGGTCTATTGCGCCTTTCCTTCTTGCATGTGGTCTCTTGGTTCTTTGGGTTTTAGCTGCATATTTTCAAATTGTTCTTTTCCTGGGTTGACAGAACTTTCAATTTCTCCTTACAATATCAATAGTTGTGGCTGTTCGGCTGTTGGGTTCCTTTATTTGTTGGGATGTTTGTTTGCATTAGCCTTGTTGATGGCCCGTGCAAAAAGATGGTGCCCACTAATTGCTAGTGCTACATGATTAGTATGAGTTGATCTTCAGATCTGTTATGTCAGTTCTCTATTTTCTTAGCCTTACTAGGTTCAGTTTCAACCTTGCTATTTGTTTCTACTGTCTGATAAATTCAAATATTGGTTGCTTTATACGTGCATTGTTTTTCACAAATTCTATCTTAAACAACTTATTGTTTCCAAATACAATATATATTATAGAAAGGAGATACATGTATTTATTAAACTTAACTTCTAAAATGTTTTTCTTAAAGAGCTCTGCAATACCAACTTAGTGAAGCTGATTGGGTATTGTATGGAGGAAGAACAAAGGCTACTAGTATATCAAGATTTTCCTAAAGGGAGTTTGTAAAACCATCTTTTAACAAGTATGCAATCGAGATTGAAGGTTCTCTGATGTATTATGTTCTTGATGAAGGTGATCTTTATATAGTTCTTTTATTTCTTCTATGACTGAAATCAGCAATGTTGATCCATGCATTCGCCATGCTCACTAGACTTAGCGCATTTACTTCTATCATTTTGTACTTTCAAGCAAATGAATAGAATTTAGGGTCAATAGCATCTGCTAGATATATATTATATGCATGTTTTGTCATATATTGATCATTTATGGTCTTAGTACTCACACAACCACAACCAATATGTATACAAATTATCTTGTATGCTTTTTGCCATTGATGCAGGTTCCTAAAAATTTGGCTGTAGAAGATTTACAATTACTTAGCCTCTATATTTTCATCTATAAAGACAACATGCCTTGTCTTATGCTTCTGTAATCGCTATACATAGGAAAATTTCGAAATAGTATATTAAGGAAAAGTTTAGATTCATACTTGATACTAACATGAAACTTTACTAATAAATCTAAATTATCATATTGATTGGCATGAGAGTTCTCAGGAGAGCCTCGGATCTGACTGGTTGTATCACTTTGACTTAGAGAAAAACACATATCTCTGTATGAATATAAACTACAAGAATTGTTCATTTTATCTCTAGTCATGAAACTTACCCTGATAAGATTGTTGTCATCCCTGGTCATGTGATTTGTTTTGTAGGTTAGGCATAACCTTATGGTTGTTTCTTTCCATTATGCTTTCATTAGATGAAGACATAATGAATGAAAAATTCCCCACCCCATATTTTTGAATACCTTTTTGCATATTTTTAATACCTTTTGCATGTTTTCCAAATGATAAATTCTGAATACTTTTTTTGCAGATTTTATTGCTTTTGGAAATGCTTCTTAGGTCAGTGCATCCAATCAGCTATACTCAGTTCTAAATTATATATATTAACAAGAAATTTTACATTATATACACAATCATACAAGTACAACACTTGCACAAAGAATGGTACTTCTTGTATGACCATCGTATAGTGATGCTTCAGTTTTTATTTGTATGTGTTACTTCTAGTACATTTCTAGTTTGAATGACACAAGTTGATTTTTGGTAGTGAGTGCTTTAAATTCAATTAGTTCGTTTGTCAAATTTTTAGTAATCTATTTCATTTTCCAGATTCTACTGAGAGCATACATAGTGAATAGATAAATCTACATGATAAAATACAATTTGATTATCCGATTCACTCATAGTGTGGTTTTCCACCTAAATCAGTAATCTTAACAAGTCCTTTTATTGTGTCAAAAACTTTGCATTTGAGTATTTTACTGCTAAAATATCATCACCAACAAGTGAACGTGACATCTATTATGCACTAGCTTACCAACATCTATTATGCACTGCTAGATAGGATGAACTGCAGGTGATGAGAGTTCTTTCTGAGAGACCTTGTCAGTTGATGTCTCTGTAGTGATTAAGAATGATTTTTTGCCTTATGTCTTGTTTATATCTGCCTTCAACTAACTCAAAACCTAAATGGTATTATCAACTAGGCAAAGTCTTTTATTTATTAGTTTAACATCTGGTGGACACCAATTTCATTTTAGTTTAATTACTTTTTATCTAGTTCATAAGAATGCACTAACAATTCTACTTCCTAAACCTCAATATGAAAAGAGGATAGACCATGGCCCATCTTACTGACTTGGACTTTTTCCAGCCCAAACTTCATACAAATCTGGTACAGTTGACCCTTATGGTGCATATGGCGGATACCTACAAGTATGTTTTCTTTTGTTGTAATGGGTCTCTATGTTACTAAGTTTTCATGTGATGCAATTCTTGGTGTGTATGTATATATTATTATGAATTTCAAGCTCTTAGACTTGTTGTATGGAATTCACGTTCTTATATGCAATTTTAATAGATGGTCTAGGTGAACTTCTTCATAGAGGATGGAAACAATATAAATCACAAATTCTTTCCATTTGGCTGGATATGTTCATGTAGTTCATAATTTGTAAGAAAGGGATCTCTTCTTCTAGTTTTGCATCCTCTGCATACTAATCAGAACATCTGAGGATGTGTAGAGACCATCTATTCCATCTTTTAGTTGCACCTCAATTCCAATGCGACAAAGGCATTACAAACATAACAGTTCCCTACTCTACCACTTTTAAGCTTGATGTATTTTTTGATGTAATATGTCTCATGATTTCTGTGCAACAACATTTGAGCATCTTTCCCAACTCTAATTTGGAGTCACTGTTATGAAAAGAAAAATAATAAGAGGCCATATACAGAATGTACCACTATCAATTCATTCCAAGCAATGAAGTCGTTATGCAAAAAAGCTTTGGTTGCCAAGTTACTTGTTGTCTTTTTATTTTAAAGTCTTGATGCTTTACTGAGAATATTGATATACACAGTTGGTGTATGTACACAAGTTTTGTTACTATGTTGGATTGATAATTTCATTTAGGTTTGTTTCAAGTTGCCACTTATGTCCCTATTTTCTTCTCTGATGCTACTACAGAAGTTAGATGATTATCAGTGCTATGAGATTTTTGTCTAGAATAGCAATTTAATTTAATTGAAAGTGGTGCTCCTTGAAACATAATCAGCTATTGGTCATGACCTTCTCTTTTTCTTTCTCAGGTATCATGTTTTTTGATCTTTGGTAGCCATTAAGTGATCTTCAAGCCATTGGCATTATATTGTTGACCATCTGACTGGATTTGTATAAATATCACTTTGGATGGCAGGTTAGCACAATCTTCTCAGTTTGGAATGTATAGTCCCAACTTGAGAATGTCGTTTTCCCCCATCGATCATTTATTAATGAAAACCCACCCAAAATTTTGAACCTTCAGTGTGAATTAGAAATCAATGTGAAGTTGTTGTATGTTTCAATCTTTTATAATATCAAACGACCTTCAACATGTTCACACATGTGCCACCTCATTTATCATATCAGGCACCCTTCACGTCTCACACTTCCTCTTTTTCTTACACTCTTCATGCTTCACTCATACCAGTTGTAACTACTGTTTGTTGGGATGGCCTGGATCATAAATTATACCTTTTTTCTTACACTCTTCATGCTTCACTCATACCAATGTAACTGTTATATGAAAATATGTTTATCGGGGGAGCATCTTAATCTAGTATGATCATTCTGGTATAGTGTAAAGGAGTTCAGGAACAGTGACCGTTCTGGTATATTAATCTATATGAAATAATTACAGTTATTGTCTGGTCACCCTGTTATAGTTTTGGTTGATTCGTTATTATGTTGCATTATGCATTATGGGCTTGTATGAGCAGCTGGTTATAGCCAATTAGTCATATGATCCATTCAGGTCATGCACTTTGCCATCTACCTATCTAGTAGTATGATCTATTTTTTAGTTCAATCCATATTAGTCGTTTGAGAAACAAACATCTACAGAGTTTCTAGCATGTTTCTCTATTTAGAATATTTTATCCTATGGAATGGAGCACCGTCACATTACAGTAATACTGTCAATACACATGCTATCTACATCAAGATAACTATGAATACGAGGTAGTGTGAAATTTCTTTGGCCAGAGTAAACCTTTTACCTGTGATATTCTTTCCCTCCTGATTTGTAGCTTCGCCCACAATCATTAATTTCCACTCTACAGTCCCATGTAGGCAGCCCAACAGACGCAATTTTACCTGTAGGATTGGGTTCCTAGGAGAACTATCTATGGCTTTAAGGGAGGACATGATGTAATCATCAGGTGTAAGTATGTAAAACTAACCCCAGACTTCATCTACCCTCTTATAGAAACCAGGTTAGTTCATACACTCATGTTCATGTTGATTCCTGTTTGAAAATTTCATCGTCATCGCCTATCATGGGGTCATACAATGATGCTTTAAGATGTAGTGGATATCCATCTTTATACATGTTCTTCATTCACATTATCCTTACATGCACATACACATGTACATGTAGAGGATATCAAATGTTTAAATTTTGTGTTCATGTATTCATATTGTTCTGCTTTGCATGTGAATTACTTGTAATACCATGAGATGAATAACCAAAGTCGTATCAATTATATTTAGTTAATTTGCAATCTAATCTACCATGAGATTGTTTCCATGATATAACCTCTAGGACTGGACTATATTAATTGGTATAGCAGGTTTGGCTGGCTCAAGCTCCACATATTGTTGTTGTTATTGATGTATCATACAGGGGATATGATAGATGCATCATTTCAATTGTTGAACTTTGGGTCTCTCTTAATTTGAGTTGATAATGATCATTGGTTTTCTGTACTTCTGAAGATTGTGCCCTTTGCTGTGGTGGGAGTCAGTTCTGTAGCTCTTTCATGACCACGACACAATTAGCATTCACTTAAAATCTGTGCTAAAATTCACACTGCAATTCCTGAGCCTGTGTAGGGCACATGCCCCCTCCGGGTCATTAAGTTTGCTGCCCTACTGGGGTGGGGGGAGGGGGAGTGCTTATGATAATATGGTTCTGATGTACTTTTCTATATTTGCTTCTAGAATCTTCCAGTTATCGATGGTGTAATAGTAGACCTTCTATATTTTCCCTGCTACGGAGAATGGATGTGCTTTTGTACTTATTGATAATAATCAATTGTGAAACTCTTATTATTCGTTGAAGTGGGACTAAAAAGTATCTGTTGGTTTATGCAGATTTACACACATGAAGAATCAAACCAACACTCGGGAGCATTTATTTTCCTACTGGGTCATCTTCTAGCCACCATACCTTTCCTCTTTTTGATATCAATATGTTCCAGCTTGATATTCTATTTTCTAATTGAACTGAGGGATGAGTTAAGCCTGTTGATGTACTTTGTGCTAAATTTCTTCATGTTCCTGCTAGCAAATGAGGCATTGATGATGATCATTGCCTACATATGGCAAGAACCATTTGGCAGCATTTTATCATTGGTTTTCATACATGTAAGTCACACATTCTTTTCCCTATTCATCATACACAACCTTTGCAGTGCTCTTCGTTTGTCTTCCATTATCCATTTGTTATTTGAATTTGATATTGGTGAAAATGTAAAACAAATCAGCAGATGCAGAGACATGCATTACTGAGACTACACTTTGATCCTCTAATATATATAAGGATGTTGCATATGTCATCGTGTATGTTTTATTGTTGTTTTCAGGTGATAATGATGCTCGTTGCCGGAAATGTTAGGATGAGAAACAGTTTGCCTGAAGCTGTGTGGAGTTATCCACTGTCATATATTTCATTCCATACTTATTCGATACAGGTATATAGGTTTGCAGGTTCTATATTTATAGATATATGACTGAAAAAGATATTGGTATACCTTTTCTGATCGCTCTGATTTTGTTTTCCTTTTGCAGGGTCTCCTTGAGAACGAGTATGTTGGAACATCCTATGCAGTTGGACAGGTGAGAGCCATTTCTGGTGTCCAGGACGTGCGTGGTTCTTATAGCATCTCCTCATCTATGAGTGCAAAGTGGACAAATCTACTAGTTTTATTTCTGATGGCTATGGGTTATCGCATCATCTTCTACTTTGTTCTTATATTAAATGTAAGAGAAAGGATAGCCACTTGTACATCTTATTGTCGATCAATCATGCACACAACAAAAACAAGGTAGGCAATGTCTCTGAGCTCTGGAGTAGTAGGATTGTAGCGTTGTAAAATGTAAATGTTAATCTTTAGAATTAGCGTGTTTCGAATTGCAATGTGCAATATTATAGGAATTTGTTCCTCGACTGTAACGAAGGGAAAAAGGTCCCCTGCGTTTCTTGCTATGCTGTTAAAGGCGACTGTTGTTAAAAAAACAGTGGATATTTAAATTGTATATAAAAATTCCACTGCTATTTTGTGATCTTGCACTCCAAATTTATTTGACTGGGCAATCGCTGGTGGCAGTTGCATCCGACTCCGAGGCGTTGTCTTAGCAATATCAAGTGATCTATAATTATAGGAGATTCTTCCGTGTATCTCAATAGTCAGAAGGGGTAAGCGTCTAGTTCTCACTGTTGTCACCTTTTAAATATAGTTCAAGTTTTTAAGTATTTATCCATTTTTTTGTTGCAGGTTCCTTCTCTGCAACTTGAATTCTTAGCTAGTTATATAGCAGAGTTGACACTCTTGGAGTACGGTTTTCTTTCTTATGCTCCATCGTTAATAGTTGCCTAATGTTCTTCCTTACAAAATTTATACTACAGTCAATGAGGAAACCTTGGGTAAACAGTGAAAACAGGTCCAGCCGTCAGCTTGGTAGCATTCTGCAGATCAATGAGAATGACAAAATGTAATATAGAGGTCATCTTTTATAGGTAGGAGCTTATTCTTAAATGCAATGGGAGAAGAAAGCTTATGGAATAGGTAAGTTATGAGTAGGAGAAACTATGTTTTCTTGTTTCTTTTGGGAGATATATCTCAAAACATGTATGTTTCTTTGTAGGTATCCATGGTGGTTCACACAAAGTGGATGCTGCCATCAACTTGATGACGCTTGATCCACAAATACAAAAGTACATGACGTATAGATTATGAGAAGAAATGCCAATATGTTCTGATCCAGGTGATTCACCAACCAAAACTAACCATACATGAACCTCTACATGAGTTGCCAACAGGAAAGGCTACAACTCGAGCTCTGGGAGTTGATGAGGACATGGCACATACCCCTATCATGTTTGGGATTGGAAGATTCACCACTAAAGCTGAGATTCATAGGGCTGTCAAACTCACTGTGAATTAGGTGGAGGAACTAAGGGAGATGAGCCCTCTTTATATTGTGCTTTGTAGTTTGCAGTGGATAGATGTAGTCAGAAGAAGATATTGTATACATGTGTCTTTTTTCCATGCATATTGTAAAATAGGGGCCATGTTAATGTCCTCCCCATGTGTATTCATTGTTCAAATATAAATAAAAGTATCATTGGTGACATTGTAAGCAAAACTCGATCTTGAATAACATTCATCTGTTTTCTTATTGAAAACCACACTATATTGGCAAGCGACTGACTGGATACATAATGTCTCTCACTACATATGTATGTATAGTATATGGTGTCTTTCAGTACACACTAGCTATAATTACATGTGTAGCAAGTGCTAATTTTTGCTATACATGAACTACAAATACAAATTGTAACCAATGCCATCTCTCCCTACATATCATAGGTACAAATTGAATTGTAGTCATACATTTGGCTATAATTGAAACTACATGTTTATGTGTAAGGACATTTTTACCTACAATTAGGGTTACATATGAATTTGTAGCGAGAGGAATAACTAACTACAACTTTAAAAAATGTAGCCTAAACAATTAGCTACATGGGTATTAGCTATATATTATAAATGTAAGGATAAATGTAGCCAAAGCTTTTAGCTACAAATTTTGGGGTTTTCGCTACAATTTTTTTTTGTAGTTAAAGACCATATTTTTCGTAGTGGTTGATGATATACATGGAATGATAAGAGATGGTCTAGGGTTTCCTAATAGATTTGTTGCTACACCTGATGACATGGATGAAACATATGACAGTGATGATTTGAGCGGTGAATTTTCTAGGTTTTGCAAGCTGATGAAAGATGCAAAGGAGCCACTTCATGATGGATCTGGAGGATTCTCAAAACTATCTTTCATGATGTTATTGTTGCAACTCAAAGGGTTTCATGGTATGAGCAATAATTGTTTCAACAATATTACATTGTTATCCAAGGCATTTTAGGGTTGTCATTTGCCAGAATCCTTCTATGAAGCAAGAAAATATATCACTAATCTAGGGCTTGACTATGTGAAGATAGATGTTTGTAAAAACCATTGTATGATATTTTGGAAGGATAAAAAGAATGTTGATATATGTTTGAAATGTGGTGCATCTAGATGGAAATTCACCTCTTTTGATGAAATCATCAAAGACAAGTCTCCTAGAAAGAATAGAAAGAAGTTCAAGTTGGCTAAAAAGATTCCTGCTAAGACTTTATGGAACTTTCCATTAATACCACATTTAAAACGTTTATACATGTGTTATAAAACTTCATCTGAGATGAGATGAAATAAGGAAGAGAGAAAAGATGATGGCAAATTATGCCACCCTGCTGATGCAGAAGAATGGAAAAGATTTGATGCGGAGTATCCAATGTTTTCTAGTGACTCTCGTAATGTTAGGATAGGCTTATCATTTGACGACTTTAATCCATTTGGAAACATGAGTAATTCTTATAGTATATGGCCTATTATCCTCATCCCATATAATTTACCTCCTTGTCTTTGTATGAATCAAGATTATTTTATTCTATCAATTTTGATTCATGGGAAGAAGTCCCCGACCTACAAGATTGATGTTTACTTGCAATCACTGATTGAGGAGTTAAAAGAGATGTGGGATGTAGGGGTCAAAACATATGATGCAGTTTCAAAGAAATATTTTGACATGCATGCTGCATTGTTATGGACAATAAATGATTTTCCTACATATGGATATTTGTCTGGGTGGTCAACCCAAGGTAAATTAGCATGTCCTTATTATCATAAGGATACTTGGTCTCTCAGATTAAAATATGGGGGAAAGTTTTATTACATGGGCCATCGTAGATTCTTACCACTAGATCATAGATGAAGGCGTGATGAATGTGCATTTGATGGGAAAAAAGAAATAAGACCTCCTCCCCAAGAGATATCTAGAGAAGATGCTTTGATACTATTGAATGAAATATTTATGTCTATTCTTGGAAAAAGAAAGAAGAGATCTCGAATAGAGAAGATGACACATGCTTGGAATAAAAAAGTATTTTCTTTGAGCTTCCTTATTGGAAGAATCTTCATTTGCGCCACAATCTTGATGTCATGCACATTGAAAAAAATATTTGTGACAGTTTAATTGGAACAATAATGGATGTTGATGAAAAAACAAAGGACAATTCAAAAGCACGTAAAGATTTAAAAGCTATGCAAATTAGGAAAGAGCTCTTACCTAGATATGTAAATGGAAAACTAGAAGTTCCAGTAGCATGTTTTACTCTATTTGAGGAGGAAAAAAAGATCCTTTGTGATTTCCTAAAAGAAATCAAGTTTCCTGATGGGCTTTGCTCTAGTATGTCTAAATGTGTGAATGTTAGTGAGCGCAAAATATCTGGCATGAAATCTCATGATTTTCATGTATTTTTGCAAAAAGTCCATCCCTTTGCAACATGTGGGTTATTAGAAAAACCTATATCTGAGGCATTAACAGAACTGAGTATATTTTTCAAGGAGTTATGCTCTAAAGTTCTATCTCTAGAAGATCTACATAGATTGGAAAAACATATCACCGTCACATTGTGTAAAATGGAGCAGATATTTGTATCATCATTTTTTGATGTGATGATGCACTTATCCATTCATTTGGCAAAACAAGCAATTCTTGGAGGTCATGTTCAATATAGATGGATGTACCCCATTGAAAGGTAACACCTATAATTTTTTTATTTTTATTTTATAATATGGTCTAACAAATTGGCTGGATCTTGTAGGTATCTTCAAACTCTGAAATCATATGTGCGCAACAAAAACCGACCAGAGGGTTCAATAGCTGAGATGTACATCACTAATGAATGTTTAGTGTTTTCCTCAAGATAAATGAAAGAGAATGAAATTAGTTCTCATCAGCCAAGATACAATGATATAAGAGAAACAACAACGTCATCACAATTGTCATTTTTTAAGCAAATTGGAAAACCGTTATCAGCATGAACCATCAATAGCCTTAGTGTTACCAAATGGTTAGAAGTGCACAAGTATATTCTGGAAAATTGTGATGTTATATTACCATTTATAAGGTAACTTAGTTCAAATTTTTAGTCTTAGATTATTATTTTATCAATTATAATGTTATACTAGTCATTCATGTTATTTTAGAGAGCACAAACAACTTATCCAAGAATTGGGTGTCGAAAATATCAACGCGGTACATGAGAAGTTCTTCTTTGAATGGTTGGAGAGTCATGTGAGTATTAATTTTAATCACTCCAACTACTTGTGAAACTAAAATGATGTTTATATGAATTTTAAATTATCTATTTTTCTAGGTGTTTCAATTGCATAAAGAGGGTAAGGTGGATGATTAACTTCTAAGCTTAGTTCATGGACCTGATAAGGAGGAATCATTTTATACTGGTTTAGACATTAATGGATTCAAATTTCAAAATCAGTACTGTGACCAAAGGTTGACAACACAAAATAATGGTGTTGTAGTCAAAGTGGAGATAGAAAATGAACCCTTTTTTTATTATGGTGTTTTGCATGAAATTCTGGAGTTGACTTACATTGGTGGAAGACGAGTTCACATTTTTAGATGTGAATGGTGGGACATGCATGATACATAAAGAGGCTATGTGCGAGATAAATATGGATTTATTAGTGTAAATATGAAGCGTAAACTGAAAACCAATGAACCATTTGTTGTAGCATCTCAAGTGGAGCAATGCTTTTATGTTAATGATCTTTCTAGAAAGAATTGGGCTTTCATTATTAATACATCACCACGTGACTTCTACAAAATGGGACATGAGAATGAAGGAGATGAAGTTGTTCTTGAAACTGAAAGTGCATTTCAAGAACATGAGTCTAATATAAATATGACTTCATCATTTCCATTAGATGCATTTGAAATTTGTAACCGGAAGAGGCTTGATGTTGTGACATCCTTATGCATGGAAGCTGCTAAGAAACATGGATGGCTAGACAAAGATGGAAATCATTCTTGGGAATCGACTACTTGAATATGCTATGTTCAACAATTTGCTTGTAATCGATTCATTGATTTTCAAGTTTTTTGGAATTTTTGAATCTGTTATACACCACATTTGACATTAAATTATTTTCAAGTGATTTTAAATATTTTCTTTTGATTTCATCAAAAAGTTCAAAATCAATATTTTAAATATAAATCAATACATTTTAGATATATGCTTATAATGAATTTCTTGAGACACGTAGGGAACATGGTCAATCTATATACTGCAAGAAACAAATTTGCAGGTAATTGAGAAGTTCTTGTGGCAAACCATTGTAGCAAAAATCAAAGTAAGTAGTATAATATTATCAATCTGAAAGGTGTTTGTTATGGCCAACTATTGTGTTAACTCAATATCACTTTTATATTTTTTACAGATCCTTTAAAGAAGGGAAATGCTAGTACAACAGTGGCCCAAACTGGTCATGGTAGTAGAATGGAACAACAGATGATTGGGGAACATGGTATATATTTTATAATCAGAAATTGTTTTATGCTAATGCTGTAGTATTCTTCTAGGGAGTTATTTTTCAGATCAAATTTAATTTTAAATATACTTTAGAGCTTCAACATAAGGGAGAAAGATCCATCCAAGAATCTAAAAATGGACTTCCAGATGCCACAAAGGGAGATGATTTTATGTTGTATTTACAGAACTATGGAGATCTTTTGAAGAAACAACTACACCAAGGTCATGATTATTATTTGATTATATTATTTCTGTGTATGAAAACATAAAAAGATCTAATAAATATAGAAAATAATGTAGATTAAATTTAATTAATAAGCTGAAATAGATTTGTCCTTGTTGAAAATTTTTGGTTGATTCTACAAACCAATAAATTCTATTTCTATTAGATTTACTTTCCCCACTACTCTGACACTAATAATTTTTGCACTTCTAAAAAACTACTTCTATTTCGGATCGAGTCATGTCACTCAGGGGAGACAATCAGACATGACAAGTCAAAGTTATCGGCCTGAAGAGACTAATTGTTATAACCCCAGTTTTCCAAAATATATATAATGAAATTGTGAATCTCCTTTTTAAAGATAAATGAAATTCGTGGTTGATGTGATGAGTTAATTTGAATGGATTTTGTGTTTGATAGCTTGTATGTTTTCTTATTGGGCCTTTTTGGCCATTGAGCCCAATTGAAGGAAGAAAAGAAAAGGATTAAAAGAATACATAAAGAAATAAAAGAAATAAGAACAAAAGGATAAGGAATGATTTCCCAAAAAAATAGGATTTCGAGTTAATAGATTCCTTAGGGTTCAAGGAACTCAGAATTGGAAAATAATAATAAAAGAAATAGAAAAGACATGGAAAATATGAGTAATTGAGGGATAACTTACAAACCAAGAAAAGGGATTGTACTTTTAAGATAATGACTTCAAGTTTTGTAGGGTGGACGATAAAAATATAATTGAGTTTCCCTCTAAATTTGAAGTAAAAAGGAGTTACTGTTTGGGAGTTATGAATTTTCCAAGTTGCCTTTGAATTAGGAATATAATTCAATATTAATTGGGAATTTGTTTCCCTTTGATCAAGCGCAAGTGAAGAGAGCCCTTGGATTTAGATCCAACGGGCACTGCTCATAGGTTAGAATCCCAGTTGGATGCAGACTCTGCATTACAGGGGGGATCTTTCCCACGCTTTTTCTCGCGATCAAGTGCATCTGCACTTCCGGTTCTTGTCCCAATAGATTCAGGTAGTCCTGACGAAGGATCTAGACCCTAGTTTTACCAGGTTTTGAGCAAATCTCATGAAACACCCAATTGGGCTAGGACTGGGGTTGCAGATGGGATTGGGAACCCTAATAGGGACCTCCCACTGCCTATATAAGGGCACCCCTCGGTCCCTTGACTCACTACGAACTCGAACGACTGCTTTTGGAAGTCTGTATCCCTCTTCATCTCTCGATTAGCTGAGCTCCGGTGAGAGCGCCGCCATGGCACTTCCGTGTTAAGAAGAACAAGGGAAGAAGGAGGCGACTTACAAGAGTCATAGGATCGTGGGACACGGTGGGCCGACGCGAGATCGAACGATCTCAGGAAGATCACGCGCTGAGTGGGGCGCCTCGACGCGGGACGTTGGATCAAGAATCCACCGTGGACTCGGAGCATCTGACGATCAGCTGCCAAAGAACCCACGTTCTAGCAAGTTAGTGGAGATGATCGCCTATGAGCGTTGGATCAGAGTGTGGACCATAGGCGCACCGATCAAACGACTACGGAAAAACGGTAATTTCGTTTCTCTCCTAAATAAACCAGAAAAAGGGTTTTTCTTGCAAAAATGATAGAAATTACTAGGATTGTCTAATGGGAAAACTTTGTATATGAAAGTTGTATAGAAAAATACGAGGAATCCGATAAAAATAATTTGAGAACCTAGTTCTGCTCTGTTATGCAAAAGTACCCTAATTTGTTAATACAGTGTATTAAAAATTGATGAGAAACCCTAATTGATTATTAGGAGTGTAATTTGGTAAATCAATAGGTCAAATTGATAAGTTTAACCTTGATTAATGATAAAAGTGGTTTGACTATCTGTTTGAATGCAAAATTACTTAATTTAGAGTTGTAATATCTAAAAGAATGTTAATTTACATGGAAACCCTAATTTGGGATAAAAGGAGATACAAATCATATTTTTGTGCGATAAGATAATCAGATGCTTAATAAAGGAATTTTGATGAGAAATTAGGGGTTTTATGTAGTTTTGATAAATTAAGGATGATAATAAGGAAAGAAGAAGTAAAAACCCTAATTTCCAAAGGAACCCTAAAATAGGAATTGAAATCCTAAGTAATGTGATGAAAATTGGATGAATATTAATAAAAGGAAAATTGTACTTTTATTTCAGGATTTCTCTTCCTCATTGCTTGTTGATTGGGTTTCTCTACATATTTGATTCTATCCTGAAATCTGCAACCAAAGGTATGTGGTTAATTATGAATAACCGCTCTAGTTTACCGATGGATTCCCGGATGTTTAATCACATTGAATGCAACTAAACTGTTTCGATGTTCATATTGCAATTATAAAGTGACTATGACTATCACATAATGTATATGCCTACAAACTTAGATCTTGGTTCTCTCTGTGGAATTATAGCTGACCTAGTACATGGCTGCCTATGGGTAGGTCCATCAGGTTAGAGAAAGACCTAGTACATGGCTACCTATTGGGTAGGTCCATCAGGTTTATGGATGACCTAGTACATGGCTACCTATTGGGTAGGTCCATCAGGTCTATGGATGACTTAGTACATGGCTACCAATGAGGTAGGACCATCAAGTCACATTGAGTTAGATATTGGGCTATCTTCGGGTAGTGCCATGCGACTCTATTACCTAAAAGAGAGGTGATATCCATGTCCACTGCAGGGACAACCCAGAGTTCGAGAATATGTATGGATTGAGTTGTATGGCTTAAAATGTAGTCTTGATTGTTAAATGATTAATTGAATGATTATATGTTTCCCATTATTTGTTTCATCCACATACCAGCTTCGGCTGACCGTCGTTTTGTTTGTCGACGATTTAGGTACAAATCTCAAAAGTACAAACAGTAAAGAGACACATTGTGAATTCAAGAATTAAAGAACAAGGAGGAATTAGTTAGAATAGTTCAGCTATGGTTAGAAGTTTAGTTTATTCCAAACTTTTCGAAGGTATGAAAAAATTTTATTACCAATTTTCAGTATAGTCTGTTAGAATTTAATAATTGTTTTTGGTTTTATGTCGAACCTTTGATCCGGAATTTATGGGTGCAGCTTCAACCTCTTGGTCTCCCTTAATTGGGGGTTACCGAAAGGTGGGGTCGTAACACTAATGTTGATAGTTTGAAATTTGGTATGTGTCTAAGTAATATTCAACTAATAAGTAACATTTGCCTATGAATTATTCATTAATTATTTTCAAGAATGCAGTGCATTTCATCAACAAAATTTACTGTTCACATCAACTTGTATTTTCAGGATTTTTGCAAGACAGTACATGGGCATTGAATGATGAGGAACCTTATCTAAGTGACATGCAGCGTGAAGAAGTGACTCACATTAGAGATACTAATACTAAATGCTATATGGAGGAGTATGGCATTTCAATATGGAGGACAAATATGGGCAAGAGGATCTTGAGGCCTCAAGCTATAAATCTACCCAAAGAGAATCCTGGTAAAAATTAATCTTTGATAAGTATAACTTTTGAAACAGTACCCTTTATACCGTCAAATGTTTTATAAATTCTTCTTGCTTAAAGTGCAGTTCGTTTGAATGACAAGGTTTTTCGTGCATATAAACTTCATGGTTTAGGTGTTATAAATAAAAAAATAGATGCACAACCTGGTGTGGATCTTCATCTATATGATTTGTTCCAGGAAGCCACCTCAGATGTAAAACCTAGAGAGGATCGATGTAAAATTTATTCATAACTATATACATGTGTTATATTATGTATTTATATGTAGTGATAAAGTTTCAATTATATTTCAGCCTTTCAACATGATGAACATGATTTCACCACAGATACAATCCCTGTAGGTAGAAAATTATATTTTCTCATGGCATGTGTTATATTATGTATTTTTATGTGGTGATAAATTTCTTATTATATGATAGATTTTCAACAAGAAGAACATGATTTCACTATGGATACACAACATGAACATTCTGTGGGCAGCAATGATTTTGGACTATGGGAGATAAATATCCGTAAGAGGCCTTTAAGGTTGCAGACCATTCATAGTCAATCACAGCAAGATGCTAATCCAAATTATGTCGTTGAAGGGGCAAATATTAACCATTGTAAAAGTACTTATATTTTCTTATATGTTTGTAGGTTAATATAAATGAAATACCTATAAGTTGTTTTCCATGTCTTAGAACAACCCAGAAAATAGAGGGTTAGAGGGAAAGCAAAAAACTTATGTTTGAGGAGCATCAGAACAAATACTAAAATAAAGATAGAATTCAACAGTGATGGTAGTCTGATTGATAGAGATGGAAGTCGACTTCTAGCAAGTCGTATTGGAGCTATTGTTCGGAACTCGTTAAATGCACCACTTAGATATTCAAGATGGGATCGCGTTCCAGTGGAAAAGAAGGAAAACATGCTACAAATGATCCATGTTTAATTTAATTAGCATAAATTTGTACTCTATATTAGAGAAGTTCCATTGACTATATTTTATTAACACAATTCCAGGATCATTTTATTATTTATGATAATGAGTTATTACCTGAGGAAAATAATTTAAGGACACGTTTCATATATCAATCTTTGGGAAAGGCGTGGCGTGATTTTAAGGGTGAACTGTTTAAACTCTATGAAAAGTACACCATTGACAATGAAGCTCTAAAAAATTATCCTTCATATGTTACAAAACCTGATTGGGAGTTTCTTATTAAAAAATACTAGAAAAGTGACTACTTTCAGGTACATATCAGATAAACATTAGCTATTATTCATTATGTTGGCTATGTTATTTAATTTTTCACTTAATTCCTTTCTTACCCATTCTCAAGGCTGTTAGTGCTCGTAACAAAATTAGTCGTTCTTAGCAGTCAATGCTTCATTGCACCGGGAGAACTCGATTTAGTGTTGTAGAACATGAAGATGTAAGAAATATGATATGTTTTTCATTGTTGTACTAGTGTAAGGGTATATTTAAGAAATCATAATCTAGAATTGCATCATATTTCAGGCCACCAAAAATAATGGGATCACACCAAGTCGAGTGAGGATGTTTGAGTTGACTCGAACATGAAAAGACAAGAAGCTCATAGATGTTGTTGCTGAAGAAAAAATGGTATGGTTTTTTATATGTAATATTGTCCAACCTGCTAAATAATGACTATGTAATAGTCATATTAATAGTTTCATTGGTTTTTCAGGCTCAGATTAAGGAATTAGTGTCTCAACGTGAAGAAGGAACATTTGATATAAGTGATGAAGAAATTTGTTTGAGCATCTTTGGACCTGACAGATCATGCCATATACGTATGTGAGGTAGTTCTGTGGGGGGTCCACTTTTACATAAAAATCCTACTCATATCAAAGAAATAGAGAAATACAAGAAACAAGCATAGGATGCACGAGTTCGACTAGAACATGCAGAAAAGATAGCGCATGATGCACGAGCTAGGGCGGAAGAAGCCAATGAGAATGCCAATAAAGCTCACAAATGCATCAGAAACTTATATGCTATTCTACGGTCTTGAAAGGATGCAGATTGGATGGATGCCAATGAGGTACATATTATTGTATAAAACATTTATGAAATACACACAGAGGTTCTTGTTTAGCATAATAATACAATTTAATTGTAGGTTTTAGAGCATAATGAGGATACATGAATCCAAAATTTGGATTGAAGACATATTTTATATTTGTGCAACTAGCAAACATTTGGATTTATAGATTATTAAGTTTTTTATTATTTTTCTATATCAAAGTGTAGAGAGGAAAATCTAATCCTTGTTTAGTGCTAGAGATGTTGTCGTCTTCTAGCTAGACATGTTTTGCTTTGTTATGTATTTTCACATATTTCTGTTATTGTGAGTAACTTCCTTCTTATTTGAGCTATGTTGAAGACTTTTTTCAGTCAGGGTTTGTGATTGAATTCTAGACCAATTTTTTTGTCTTTCCTATCTTATTGATAATGCGGGGGTTGTGCCTTGATGGTTCCTTAAGGATGTATTGATTTCTATAAAATCTTATCTATACATATTCTATACTATTATAAAGTATGAATTTATTTATAATATGAATTTATTCATAAACATTTGGGTTTTGTTTTCTTATAACTCTAGCTCGAGGTCATAGATTTTTTTTGTCATGCTTATGCTTGTTGGTTGTAGAAAGATTGTTTATACTATTTTCTCATTTGGTTCATTGGGATGACTTCTAAATTTTAAGAGGTGACTACACACTGTTATTGATGATTGATATATGTTATGTTTAGTTTCTAAATGTGTCCTTTCTTGTTGTTATGTTCTTCAAATATTATTCACTATGAAGAATGAGGATTATGTGATTATCTATTCTTTAATGTTAAGTGCATGTTGGCTTTGAAAGATAGTGCAATCCTCAAGGTAAGTAGTATTTTATTTATTAGATTTTGGGTTGACTCATTATCTTTGTTAGAAGTTCGAAACCATTCTATACAACACTTGGTCTTTATGTTTCCTGGTATATTTATTAGATGGTTGTACAACACAACCTAGATAGTGGAGGCTCTGTTATAAGGGCCTGTACATATTTTGGGTTTCCTTTTCTTATAGCTCTAGGTTGAGGTGTTAGTTATTTTTTTCTCCTGCTACTACTTGTTATATGTGGCAAAGCTAGCTGTAGTGGTTTCTCCTTTGTTTCATTGTGATTCTTCTCAATTTACTGAGATATATGTCTACTATATGTGTGATTAGTAGTTTATCTTATGATTGGGATGATTCTCTAATTTGTTAGCTATAATTTGTTTTCCTTGTGATGGGAATGATTCTATGTTGTTTTCCATTCTTAGTTTCTATTTAATTGTTTCTTATTGTGTTGGGATTAAGCCTATACAGTTCATGGAAGGCTAGTGCCTACCTTCTGTTCAATTGTTATGACATGGTTTTTTGATTTCATATCAGTCTTGTCTATATAGGTGATTAGTAATTATGCAACTATGTTGATTGCCAAGGTACTATTCACAATCCTACCTTGCTTATGCAACATTTCTTGCACTATGAAAATAATGAAAGTCAACCTGCAATATATGTGGACAATCAATCCCACAAGGTTAGCACAAAATCTCAAATTCTGCCTATTTGTTTGAATTTGAAATTTTCCATTCCAAACTAAATGTTTAAGTTAGATAGCAATAAATGTGGTTTCCATTAAGTATATGGATCTAATAGATGAGAAATTATGTACGTGTGATACATAAGGAAATGATTTTTATATGCTGCTATTGATTTCATAGAGGTTTTGAAGATAGGAAGTGGCTTAGTGGTGCCTCTAATTCATTTGTTCTTCTATTTTCTATGCACAGATCCAGGAGATTGGATCCAACTCAATGGAAGAACTTCCTATAGAATGAGCATATGTATAAATATCTTTAGGAATTCAATTTGACAAGAGGAATGGGGATTTGTACGTTGTTGATGCTTAATTTGGGCTTCTCAAGGTTGGTTACATTGTGGCCAGGTTTCTCTGTTCGCTATAAAATTTGAAGGTTTACCCTTGAAACTTCAGCAGTGACTCAGACAACAATGGATAATCTAGGGAACAATTACTTCACCAACAACAGACATTACTAGTGATGGTATGTTATGAGCACCGCTATTTTTGTTATTTTTGTTGGCACGGAGTTTCTTTGTTACTTCATTAGATTTGTTGGTGGTGTTTCTCATTTGTGTTTGTCAGGAACTGCATGCAATTTGTGTTCACTACTAAGTATTTTGGGAGGCTGTTGAAGTATGGCTCCGTTACAAAGAAAACCAGACTTCAAAATGAATGGTTGTTAGCAACCTTTTTTTGGATTACATAACTGAGAGACTTGTTCTATGAAAACAAGCAATGGAGGCAAAGTATAGTAGAAAGAAAAACCAAGGTATTCCAGTAACCTAAAAATTCATGATGAGAAACTGGAGTGGATGATCTTTATATTTTTTTACCATTACCTGGTGTTGGGATATGTCGGAATGTACCAATAAGGTCCATGTGATATTCTACCTCTAAAATGCGACTTTAACAAAAAAAAAATCAATCTAAATTATAGGCACTAATTTGTATAATACAGTCCAACCCATTGTCCTCGTTCAAAGGTTTACTAAAACAGATCGCACCGTGCTATGATCGAGCCACAATGGAAGAAATTAGAGTAGATACTGAGCTTGCTACTGCTTTTTAAGCTTGCTTGTAGAATGAGCTATGAGAATGAAAATGTGGTATGCATATGTTTATTGAATGGGGCTATATTTTATTAGTTTTGAAATGCTATGAGAAAGCCTTATCTCATCTAACCATGTGCATGAATGGGAGGAGAGGGTTTTGAATTTTCTTGATCATTATTGACTATGCCATGATACACCCTGTACCATTGCCTTATACACATGCTTCACACACATTTCCTTGTACACATGCTTCACACACATTGCCTAAATAAACAAGTGGATGCATCACATATGAGTAAACATGCGAGTGCTTATATACTCTATAAAAGTTAAATAATAAACTCACCTTTTGTTTTCTTGCATGTCAATGTAGTAATTTGTTCATTTATGACATACTTTAATTTGACTTACATGCCAATCATGTGGTGATCTTGGTTTTTTGGAATCTCTTGTTTCTTGCCCAGTTCAATGGAGAAATAATTCGAAAAAACATCAAAATGCTTATGGGAGCAATCCAAATTGAAAGCTTTTCAAAGATGGATACACATTTTGTCCATCAAATGAAGTCTTAAGGTCACATGATTCAATGAAATGGAAGGTACTTAGTAGAGAGGTATTATCAATTGCTATTCTTTTTGTTGTCGATTAGATATCACATTTTGAACTGAAACTGTGTATGAACTCTTTTGGCAGTGCATCAAGGCTTCAAAATATATGCGGTTGTGGTACTACAATGTTTATTTTTAATACAATCATGAATTTCTAACAAAGATTCCAGTTATAAGATAAGTTTGCTGCCTAAAAATCCACAGAAAGTGCAAGCTCCAAAATTGGATGATTCTCAACTATTACCAAAAACACATCACGTGAGTTGTGTCACCCCTTTATCATTATATTTGGAGTTCAGTACAATTATTTTACTTTCTAATTTTGACATCTAAAAGTAAATTTGTATTATTGTTGTTCTTAGTAATCTTACTGTATGTTTTCTATTGAGTTCCTCTTAACAACTATGCTTGATCCTATGATCATAGGGTGCTTTCCTAGAGCAAGTGGAACATGTAAAATCAAGTGTCATCCTGTTACAATTGTCGAATATCATGTGTATGAATGAAGATACATGTAAAGATTCATGAATGATACCAAGGGAACTTCATCCTGAGATGTGCTCAAGACCGAGGTCATGGCTCAATTCAATGAAATCATCAAATCCAACTACAAATTGCATTGCTCTATACTTCATTCTCGGAGGGAATAGGTAATTTCAGTGAGCTAGCTAGACCATCCTTTCTATCTTGCTTATTTAGTAATCTAGAAAAAATCTTTATGGTGTTTATATTTGGTTTAGTTTATGATGAACTGTTGATGAATGTACTCAAGAGAGATTGTATCTTTCAATCCACTCCAGAAGCTGCTCTAGTCCTTAAAGTTCCATCCATCGAATTATCTATCAGGTTACACAATATGTAGTGAGTTTATATACATGGCTTTGCCTAAGATGTTATATGCTTGGGGTAGTAGTCTACCAAATTTATTGGGGCTTGCCTGAGTCATTTTCTGGCAAGCCAAATCAGTGAAAAATCATTAACTTCGACAATGTTACAACTGCTTTCTTCAAAATGCTTGTTGGGGATGTTGGGGAGTCCTTACTATTTATCTCATTCCATTAATTTAGTTGTTGATGTTGCTCTTTTTCTGTAGCATTCCATTTATATACGAATGTGGTATAGGCACTTCCTATTTTTAGTTCTTCACTAAGTTGAGCGTGTGATGGGGTGGTGGGGTGGGATTGGGTGAGAGTGGGGGCTTCGATTCAGCATCACACCGAATTTGTGCTTGTGTGAACTAGGCATACAAAGCAAGGATTTATGTTATTTTTTTCTATGATCAATGGCTTGTTTGATCAATTTGCCCCATTGCATGGAAAAAAATCATTTTTCTTGTGCCCTAAAGAGGGTCAGTTGTAGGGATTCCATGTATGGCTCTACGTAGATACATGTGTTTTAAGTATTCTAGAAATTAGTTTGATGGGTTAGCATAGATATTATTCTAGCCTGTATCGTTCAGTTTGTCTCTGCGTATAGCTCTGGTTGTTGCTTTTGAGAAAAATATGTAAAAATGTTTTTCTATTTCCTTTTTTTGTCTCATATTTGAGCTGTTTGGTTTACAGGATGTAGTCATGGAGTAGTTCTATCCATTGCCTTCCAGTTCCCGAACTCCTCAGGAGGATTGATAACCTCCTATTTTGAACGATTATCTTAGTCATTTTTCTTAGTCTTTCATACTCTTTCTAAGATTAAACTATACATAATCCTAATTTTACCCTTTTTGTAAATATACCATCAGACTAACTTTTCCTTTCTATACATGCAGAAAAAGCACAAAAAAAATCATAAAAGAATAACTCAACCCCAAGACCGCATGAAGCCAACCGGTCCCGAGACCGCATGGAGTCACACGGTCTCAAGACCGCATGCGCCAACCGGTCTCGAGACCGCATGAAGCCAACCAGTCTCAAGACCTCATGGAGTTCAAACGGTCCCAAGACCGTATGAAGCCAACCGGTTCTGAGACCGCATGGAGTCACACGGTCTCAAGACCGCATGAAGCCAACTGGTCTCAAGACCGTTTGGATCTTGAGACCGTTTGGCTTCATGCGGTCTTGAGACCGTTTGAACTCCATGCGGTCTCAGGACCGGTTGGGTTCATGCGGTCTTGGGACCATTTGAACTCCATGCGGTCTCGGGACCGGTTGGCTTCATGCGGTCTTGGGACCGTTTGAACTCCATGCGGTCTCGGGACCGGTTGGCTTCATGCGGTCTTGGGACCGTTTGAACTCCATGCGGTCTCGGGACCAGTTGGCTTCATGCGGTCTTGGGACCGTTTGAACTCCATGCGGTCTCGGGACCGGTTGGTTTCAAGACCGCTTGGTTCCAAACGGTTTGAAGACCGTTTGGAAGGGCAAAGGTAGAAAAGATATTATATTTTTATGTTTGTTTTTTATTTATATTTTTTATGTTGTTTGTTTTTGTTTATTCTTTTTTTTGTTGGTTTTGGTTATGTGAATTTTTTGTGTATTTTCATAAGATAAAACTAGGAAAATAAAAGAAATGGAAAATAAAGAGAAAGGTTGAAATCTTGGGTTGCCTCCCAAGTAGCGCCTTGGTTTAACGTCGCTGGATTGACAAAGCTATAATGATGTTATGCTGCTTGCATAGCATCTTTGATTTCGATAGTTTGTCGTGGCATTTCGTCTTCCAGAGTGTAATATCTTTTTAGGCGGTGACCATTGACCGTTCTTTCTCCTCCGTTGTTGTCGATAATAATGGCTGCTCTAGTTGGGTAGATATGCTTTATAGTGAAAGGCCCAGACCATTTTATCCTAAGTTTTCCGGGAAACAACTTGAGTTTGGAGTTGAAAAGGAGTACTTTGTTGCCAACGGCGATATCTTTTCTCTTGAGATGACCATCATGCCACATTTTTTTTCTGCTCTTTATAGATTCGGGCATTCTGATAGGTGGTCATACATAGCTCTTCTAGTTTCTATAGTTGAAGTTGTCTATTTTCACCCGCACTTTTAAGATCAAAGTTTAGCTATTTGATGGCCCACCAGGCTTTGTGTTCCAGCTCTACTGGAAGATGACAACGGTTGCATACAATGGCGCCATCAACTAAATGCTTCAGGAATTCGAATCCACTATCATCAGCGGGGTAGGGGTCTTGAAACCGTTTGGGACCAAACGGTCTTGAAACCGTTCGGGACCAAACGGTCTTGAAACCGTTTGGGCTTGCACATTCATCTAATTTCCATAAAAATACAAAAATACATAAATATTAATAAAATGAAATCTTTCTAAAACATGTTATTATAACTCTTGATTTCTCATTTTACAGCTATGGCATCACCAGCTAAGAACGTCATCGGCTTCGAAGACCCTGAAATCTGGGAAAGAAAGGATCTGCTGGAAAAACAAGCTCGGCTCCAGAAGATAAGAGTTGACTTCAACAGGACCGGGAAGGCACCTCCAAATATCAAAATAATGGACGTCCTGTGCGAGCTTGATCGCCTCGAGAAGTGCCTAGCTGAGGCACCTGAAGAAGAAGTTGAGATCTCTTCTTCTGATGATGAAGGCTCAGAGTACAATCCTAACTCCGAGGAGGAATTCCCTGCTAAAGAACAAAAGGGGAAACGCAAGGTCTTGGAGACTGCATCTGGGCAGCCCTCCAAGAAACGGGCAAGGAAACAAGTTCAACCTGCCTCTGCCATGGATCAACCCTTTGCAAAACCTACCACCACCATCCCTGCTACTACCAACACTACCACCACCATTCCTGCTACTACCACCACCATTCCTGCTACTACCACCACCATCCCTGTTACCACCCCCACTTTCATTCCCATAACCACCACAACACCACCACCAGAAAACCTCTTCATCCAAATCAACCTCCCCGCTGACAAAACCCTAAAACCCACCAAGTATGGGTGCTCCAGCATACTGCGTAGGATGGGGATATACGACCGCACTTTCGACGTGCTAGACAAAGCCAACCTCGCCAGGTTGTGTCTAGTACCTGAAGTATCCTACTCCGAACCCACTACATAATTCTTCACTTTTCTGACCAAAGAGCCCGTCGACATCATGGATAGGTCACGGGACGGGGGTGATAGAAGGCTCGTCACCCAAATCTTCGGAAGCAAGGTTGTCATAACAGAAAATATGTTGAACACAATATTCATTGACAACCAAGACCAACTGCGGAAAGCCATGGAGGTGGGGACCGAACACTCAGAGTTCAACAGACACAAATTTTGGAAATCTCTAACTGGGATCTCCACCTATGACACGAAGACGTGCAAAGCATCAAATATACACTCTGTCTTTGTGCGCACCCTGCACAAAATTCTCGCTGGCGCACTCTTCCCCAAGACATAGGGGGAAACATTATAATTTCAGATCTTTTCATTCTCTGGTCTATTCTTAATGAAAGGCCGGTCAATATCGGACGACAACTGATCCAAAAACTATCAACCTCCAGCCTGGGGAAAGAAATCTGCATGGGGGGGCATGTCACATCTATTATCAAATACCTCAATATGGACAGACCCCTACCCCGCTGCACGCAACTAAAGGGCGACATCCTTACCAATGAACAAACTCTGAAGAACTCCTTCATCATCAAGGAAAAGGATGGGAAACTACACTATGTCTTCTGCCCTATGGTTAAGTCATCCAGAACACTCATCCCGCTTCCGGAGCTAGCACAGTACGACACCAAACAACTCCTCTTCTCTGATGAGGAGCTTTCACAACTACTAGCTTCGGTTAAAACAACCGAAAAGAAAGATACAACGGGACAAACAGAGATGAGAATTACAGCCCCAGCAGCTCGACCAACAAAAATACCCGTCAAACGACCTTCTAGAAGGAAGTCGCAGGCCCAACAGCTGTCGGGGACACCAACATCTAAGCCAAATCCTGAGGCCGAGAAGCTCCATGAAGAAATCTTAACCTCCTCCTCAATCGACTCTTTCATTCAGAGTCTACACGAGCAGCTAACCGCTGCCACGACTCCACCTTCCACCATTCCAACATCTACCACTCCTTTCTTCCTCATCACATCCACGCAACCATTCACATCCTCTTCATCACCCCTTTTCCCTTCGGGCTTTCCCTTCTCCATCCCTATGCCCGACTTCACCACTTTACCTTTCACCTCCACAGTTTCCACCCCATCACTATCGCTACCACCACTTTCACCACTTTTCACATCCACCACCACCCCGACACCGCTGGTGACTACATCCACAGTCACTACGCAGCTCGGGGCATCATCAATGTCTCTTCCGCAAGACACTAACACCATCCCACGCAGACCCCAACCATCCCACCCTTCCGCTCCTGGGGTCCCTTTTGCCAATATCGGTGAGGAATTCGACCGTCAATTCGACGCTGTCCGAAACCTCCTCACCGATCCTTCTAATATATTAAATTCTATTTTTTCTTGTGTGCAGGGTTTATCACGACATGTGGCCACGATCGACGAACAACACCGAGCCTTGCCTACCATCCTCCAAGGCTTCCAGCAACGACAAGATGAGGTGGCTAAGCAAGTTGAGCACATCAAAAGTCACAACAACACCTTGCCGGACCTGGTCCTTAGAGCGCGGCGTCAGCAAGAAGCAACGACAAAGCAAGTCGATGAGATCTCCACACAGACTCAACCTCTGCTAGAGACTCTCTGCGCGCTCCAGCAACAACAAGCAGATCTGAGCACGCGCTTGGACACCATCAACAACACACTCACACAACTACAACATCACCAAGAGGAGCCCAATAAGGATGAAATCCAGCAGCTACGTGCTCAAGTTACCAATCTTACAACACGTCTCCTCTCCGCCGAAGGCAGATATACCGACCTCAAAGAATCCCATGATGCACTGCTCGAAACACACGAGCATCTGTAAGTGGCTTTCGATGAGTTACAAGCTACCCATTAGCGGTGCAAAACGTCCGCAAGTAAAAAACAAGCAAACAAGGCAGCGGACGACACAGATGGTGATGATGGCGAAGAAGACGACTCCGACTCATCTTCTGATTCAAACAAAGATAACACCTCTTCTGGTGATAAACATGATGACGGAGTGGACCCTGGAAATGCAGCAGAACCTTCCCACAGAGGTTCCGACAAAGGTCACCATGACAGTGACAATCACCCTAAGTCCCCACACAATGATAATGTCAACATGTCATACGGGGACCAATTCTTTGATTATTCCACGCTGGGGTCCATCTGGGAAGCTACTAAAGACGCGGCTTATGCTGAGTTCCACCAGTGTATACTAGAAACCAGCGCTAGCCCACCACAAACAACCGCCCCACCTCTCTCCACACCTCCTCCCTATGACGAGGGCGAGGCAGAACGAGTGAGTTTAGACACCGATGAAGACCTCGATTCTTCCTCCGACTCGGACGATGATCTACCAGGCCATGAACAGGCCTTTGAAGAACCTGCTTCTCCCCCTCCACAAGAACTTCCCCCGCCACCACCTCTGCCGCACAAAATGCATGACCTGGATATGGCGGCCATCTCCACTTTAGATGCTCAGGACTTTTTTATACTAAACACTATAGTGGACGATGCAAAGGTGGGGGAAGACCTAATTTATCATAATAAAAAAACTAGGCGTAAGTTGACACGTGAAGACTTCCGCAACATCCTCCGACCTCGGTCCACGATGCCTATGGCAATCTTCCCTGTCCTCCTCGCCAATAGTATAGAAATGTACATAAGTTCTAAGAGGCAACAACCGGTATTTAACGCCTCACCCGCTCTGTCTATTGGCCTTTTATACAAAGACATAAGTGCAAAGTCAATCGAGCGGCTGCGTGCTGGTCTAGCACGTCGGGCACGTTATCTGACCGTGCCTTTCCAAGTTTCGGACCACTGGATTTTTATGATCGTGGATACCGAGGCTCGGGATGCCAAGGTGTATAATTTCTGTGGCGCCGAGCTACCAGCCGGCACAATAAACTTCGTCGGTGAAGTAGCAGGAGAAGCAATGTGTATACCCTTTCGGCTGCTTAAATTAATTTGGGCTGCCCGCCCATCTCTTCGCCAAGATTGGAGCCAACCTTGGTTCAATATCATAAACCCTCATGTCCAAGCCACCGAGGGATCTGGGGATTGCGCTTTCTGCACCATACGTCACATCCAAGCACTGAACCAGGAAATCCCATTTCACGATTTGATTGTTGAAGATTTTCATTCCTTACGCGGACGTTATGCCATGGAGCTCATCTGTGATAGGCGGTTCTTCAAGGACCCAAATATGGCACCAGATGACGTTCCTCGCTACCTCTTCTCAGCTATCCAGCGACCGCAGCGGCGACCCTTCCGACAAACTCTGAAGTAGTCAGAAAAGACCAATATGACAATCACCGATACCGAGCAAGCTACAAGCACTATCGATCCTCTGTCTGCCATCGAACCAACCTTTCCGGATTTTGATCGCGATGCTTGCAAAGGTCTCTCCGACCTCGAGTTGCGTCTCATTATGGCGCGGCTCTCAGCTGACAAAGATGGGCTCGTATTCATGTCTCGAGACATTCTTGTAATGACAGACACACTACGAGAGACTTTACAAATCAAAGGATCGCTCTCTGTAAGTTTAATGGCCGCCTATCAGTTTCTACTTGGCCAAAACAACCCAACAACATACATGGTGTCCCCATATATGAAAGATGATCTTCTAAAGCTCAAGAACTTCGGCACAACTGACGCGCTGATATCCTATCTACAGCACACAATGCCGATGTTCATCATGTTACCTTTCCTCTATCATGAGCACTGGATGCTCCTGGCAACAAATCTCCCAGAAGGAACAACCACAATATATAACAGTTCCGATAGCCAGTACAACGCACGACAGAGAAACTACGTCGTGACACCGAAAACGCCAACAGAAGTAGTGGCAAAGGAGTGCGCCGACAAGTTAATAGATTTTCTAAGTCAGCATACAAGGGCGTACGACAAAGATCATTTCCACCGCCCTTCCTTCTGCCACAAATGCCCCCAGCAAATCCGACAATCAAACGACTGCGGCTTCCACGTCCTCTACTGGATGTACACCATCATCGTTCTCCAAAGACCAGTAGAGGAGATGACTGACATGGATTACCATGCTCTATGAGGACAGTTCGCATCCAACCTACTTCATTCCCCAGGGGCAAATGCAGATTTACCTTAGCTTGCAGCCCTTGTCCTAATTACTCCTCAACCTATCACTTTGACACTCTGAGGACAGAGTGAGTGATAAGTTGGGGGGGTACATTAGACAAGGGAGAGGTATCATCTTTATATCCATCTTCCTTCTTTTCCTTTCTCTGTTTATACATTTCCCCTTTTTAACTTTTTTTTAAAATAACCCTTTTTGAGTAGAATCACCCACATTTAACTCTAGAATCATGTTAGTCCCCAAATGTAAATAGCACTTAGACATTTAATGGCGATTTAATAAATGTCACTCCACTATTGATTTTCATGCTTTTGCTTCAATTCTTTATCTGACTCTCCATAGGTCAAAATCAAGGCAGAAATAAGCCAAGCTCTCAAGGATGAGAGGGGAATCAGGCAACTTCCAAATCAAGAAGTTCTGCAAGTGGACCACAAACCAAATAAGTGCATGTTGAAAAACTCTAAGAACAACTTTCCTCTCTTCAAAATAAAAGAGGCTTGGCCGCCCAAAATAAATTCCCAACAAAACCCCAAAACCCAAGCCTGCGAGTTATCGAATAAAAGCCAGAGAGACGAATAAAATTATGAGAGTTGTGCCATGAATAAGGATCTATATAAAGAACCGATGAAGGCTTCACCCGGCCGGCACATTCTGCTGCCCTCACAAAGGCAGATGTGTCGTGCCCGGTAGTGAAATCCTAAGGTATCTAAATATATGAAAGGCTCATAAAGGACTCACTCGGCCGGTACATTCAGCTACCCTCACAAAGGCACATGTGTCGTGCCCGGTAGTGAGATCCTCAAAGCATAGACAGCTCCTCCCCCACTTGAAGGGGGAGCTACACCTCAAAGCCTTTAGCCAACCATCATACCCTCTCTAGCTTCCAGTAGGTCTTTCAGAGAGGTATAAAGTTGATTAGAGTCAACAACATGCACAAAATAAAGGTGGTCCCAATGCGAACTACGAGATACGGAAAGAACCTGAGACCCAAGCAACTCTCGAAATCTGAAAGAGTCAAGGCAAGCAATAAGACTTGATATGACCTTAGGGGAACTCAGGTTAAGAATTGAAGCAAGAGTATGGAAATCCTAATTAAATAAGTTCGCCTCGCCATTGCATGTCTCAGCTCTATCTAACTTGAGGACAAGCTAGACTCTAAGTTAGGGGGGGTGATAACCTCCTATTTTGAACAATTATCTTAGTCCTTTTTCTTAGTCTTTCATACTCTTTCTAAGTTTAAACTATACATAATCCTAATTTTACCCTTTTTGTAAATATACCATCAGACTAACTTTTCCTTTCTATACATGCAGAAAAAGCACAAAAAAAATCATAAAAGAATAACTCAACCCTAAGACCACATGAAGCCAACCAGTCCCGAGACCGCATGGAGTCACACGGTCTCAAGACCACATGAAGCCAACCAGTCTCGAGACCGCATGAAGCCAACCGGTCTCGAGACCGCATGGAGTTCAAATGGTCCCAAGACTGCATGAAGCCAACCGGTCCTGAGACCGCATGGAGTCACACGGTCTCAAGACCGCATGAAGCCAACCGGTCTCAAAAGCGCATGGAGTTCAAATGGTCCCAAGACCACATGAAGCCAACCGGTCCCGAGACTGCATGGAGTTCAAACGGTCCCAAGACCGCATGAAGCCAACCGGTCCCGAGACCGCATGGAGTTCAAACGGTCCCAAGACCGCATGAAGCCAACCGGTCCTGAGACTGCATGGATTTCAAACGGTCCCAAGACCGCATGAAGCCAACCGGTCCCGAGACCGCATGGAGTTCAAACGGTCCCAAGACCGCATGAAGCCAACCGGTCCTGAGACCGCATGGAGTTCAAACGGTCTCAAGACCGCATGAAGCCAAACGGTCTCAAGATCCAAACGGTCTTGAGGTCCAAACGGTCTTGAGGTCCAAACGGTCTCCAAACCGTTTGGACTTCACTTAAGGCCTATAAATAAGACCCCAAGGGTCCATCACGCAGGGGGAAGTTTTTAGACGTCCAAAGGCTGCCTCAATCGTTCCAGAACTCTTGCTACTTCCATCCTCCGCCCAGGGGCTTCCGGTCTGAGACCCATACTCCATCCTGAAGCTTCTTTCTCCTTCTTCGCTAAAGAAGGTGGGAAGGGGAGACCTCATCATCGTGCAACCTTTGAAGACTGGTGGATCGTTGCTCTCTCTCCAAGGGGTTGACTTTCCTCTCTCCTTTGTGGGGATGCTGCTCTCTCTCTCTTCTTGCCTCCTTCTTTGTCCTAGTCATGAGCGAGTAGTCTTCTTCACTAGGGTGCGGGGAGTAGCCCCGCTACCCATGCTTTCATATCATGTAAATGTAATCCTTAGGTTGTAATATAGAGTTCTTTTCTTTGTCAGTTCGACATCAAACGATCAATGAATGCATGTTGCTTGATCTCCAACTTGTGTTATCTTTTATCTTTTAGTATGAATTGTCTACATTTATACTATTGGATTCGAAACTCGTTTGTATGTTGGTTCTTGGTGCATGTATCCACCATGCATCTGTTTCGGTATCTAGAGGTGTATCTCAAGAAGTGGAGTAAACTCACTATCATCCGTTGCACTTTCATACTATGAAATGGAATCAGTTGACGTATGGAAGTGCAACCTTGATAAGTCGAGGAACACACTTTGCGAGGGGAATGATGCAAAGTATTGTGACCATTTGTTCGGGAATGGCTGGTGTTGCAACATTCCTGCACTTCTCGTAGTTAGATTCTCCAAAAGGAGGCTAAGTCTACAAGGATACTAACTGACTGGACTCTTTTTGCAGGTTAAGTTTTTCTTTGCATGTGTTGATCGATGTGTAGTGGCGGTGAAAAACCGATCACACCCTAGTGATCTTTTATCATAGTTTAACTCATTAGATTTACCTGCTTTCTTTACTTTTCATGTTCTTAGTTTAAAACATCAAAATCCAACTTTCGATCTAAATACCATCTTTTGAGTGATTAGGTGAAATTCCAGCGTTTTCTATCTTGTTGCTTGCAACAAGACCGTTGTCCCGTGGATTCGACCCTTAACTATACTGCGGTAAGACTTCCACATATCTTAGCATATGTGGGTGGAGTTTTCTATCTAGTATAAGCAAGGCTAAACTTAAAGACTCACCATCTTTAGGATTTTTAGTGGTGTATGCAATTCCACGTAAGTGGAAACTCCATCAAGGATGCAACTATTGGCGTACCAAATCTGGAGGTAATGCTTCACATGTTCTACAATCCATGTTGGAGAGTTACATATGAATCAGAATGACACTCAAAATGAAAAGTTATGATGCCAACTAATGCTGGAAGCTATATTCAGTCTCTTTAAAAAGGAAGATTTGGACGCTGATTTAGAAGAAAATTTAGTGCAAGACCTTCAATACAAAGGAGAACACCTCAAATTCACCTCAGAAGAAGCAACCTTGGTCAAGTAGTTGGACTCAAGCAGATGGGCAAGCAGGTCCTCCGCTGCACGGGGTACCAAAATGAAATGAAGTGGGATGATTCCAAGCATTGATAATTGCTTTGATGGTGGTTATGGAATCAAAATGAAGATTTACAAACATTAGCGAACTGATTCCATTGCAGCTCTGCATTATTCCATCTCATACTCCATTACCGCTGTTTTAAAAATTCAATTCTCTGTACCTATATTAATGTTCATTAGTGATCATACCATGTATATACATGCTTTTGTGAATGTTAAGCTATGTGAAAGATGAATATATGAACGTATTGATCTGTTGCATGTCACAGATCTAATGTGTATACCAGCTTGACTTGAAATAATATCCAATGTTTATTCAATTTGCTACTTCAAAGTATTCATGGTATGTATGTGTGCTTACATTAATATAAGTGCAGATCAATACGAAACAAAATACATAACAGAAATTAACATATTCTAATAGATAAATTGACCACTGCACACATTTGAAAGCTTTTAACACAGCTCAAAATGCTTGTTTTATTAGTATAATTGTCCGACATCTTTGCAAGAAACTGGACTTATTGTCTGGCATCTTTGCAAGCCAGTTTTGTTATTAATCCGGCATTACTGTCCAGCATCCTTGTAAGCCAGTTTTGCTATTAATCTGGCATTACTGTCCGACATCGTGTAATGTCGATTTTTTATTAGCCCGGCGTCTTAGGAAATGCCGCAGCCAGAAGTGGCACCATTAAAATTGGCATGCAACTGGCATATTCAAAAATGCCAAAAAAGATTGAATCTGACACAAATCTGGCCCAGTCACGACATTTTAAGCTATCGGAGAAAGATATATTTGTTGTAGTGTGTGTCAAACAAGAAGCTAAGTGGCCATAAAGCATGTGGTAGATCATATTTTGAGTTGTCCGCAAAAGGAGAAGAGCGGAGGTAAATATGCAATACAATTGGTTAGCGATGTGACAATGAAAGAAAATATGGTCTATGGATTCTGACTCATTTGATCGAAGCATGCATGGAAAGCACCCGTGGAACAGTTGAAGGATCAACTAGGTTTGGAGAGATTTTGCTTGCAACAAAGTAGGAAAATTATAGTTTTATCTTTAGTTGCATTTATTTTCTAACATTAGATGGAACGTAGGCATAGAGCAGTTGAAGGATAAAAAGAGTGCGCTTGCTTGATTGAGAAGGCGTCGCCCCATTTCTAACTTATTATTGTGGTTGAGGGAAGGAGATGAGTAATTTGATTTAAGATATAGTTGGAGAGTATAGCTTTCTCTCTTACCGGGGTATGGTTTGGTGACTGCCCTTATTTTTGCATTTTCTTTGGCTCGTTAGTGACGAGATGAATCAAGATCACATCCTTATTTAAACAAAATGTTGTTTGGGGGGGTGGATATTAGCTGAGGCTAGAAAGGAGGTGACACAGTTTGGAGGCCCACTGGTTGAGGTACTTGGTGGGTTAATTTTAGGATGATGTTGGTGGTGTTGAGATAATCTCTTATCATATTAGGATAATAAATATTGTCTTAACAATATAAGAAAGTCCAAATTGATGTTAGATTTGGAGTTTGAGATATTATTTCCTTCTCAAATTCTCTTTTCGATTTGATTTTGAATTGTATTCTCATTATCCTATACAATTTGAATAGTTGTATCCTCTTATTCTACTCCTAATCTGGGTTGGTCTATCTTTGGGTCTGTAAATAGAGTACCAAGAATATGTTGCCGGTGTGCCAAAGGGGAAAGCCAAAAAGATAGACAAAGAGGGGAGAGAGAGAAAGAGTGGGTTATAAGATTCTATTGTGGGCATAGAATTGCGAGAGAGAAACAATCATTGTAATCTTCTTGAAGTTACTTAATAGAAATTTGTGGTTCTCTTTGCCAATATTGTTCTCTCGTTCGTTGTTCATTTGGCAATTATTGGATCTGTCGACAGGAGTCATTCTTGTTCTTCTCGTGCATTCTGGGGTTGTTTATTGCATAACGAGTTTTTCTTGGGATTGAAGCTTCCGCATAACTCTTCAAGTGGTATCAGAGCAAGGTCATTGAAAGACTATCAGTGAGCAATGGTTGCACGTAAAGCATTACAACATCGATGAATACCATGGGGAGTTATGAGATGTTTGATGGAAAAAGCAATTATAGTGTGTGGCAGAGCATGGTGAAAGATGTCCTAGTACTACAAGGGCTAATTGAAGCACTTGAATGAGAGAAGCCAAAAAAGATGTCTGATGGAGACTGGAGGATGATGGAGTGCAAAGCAGTTAGTACAATTTGTCTAAGTCTTTCTCCTGAGGTAAAGTACTTTGTGATCAATGAAGACTCACCAATGAAATTATGAAAAGTTCTAGAAGAGTTGTACATGGCAAAGTCAGTGACGAACATATGGGTGCTAATAAGGCAATTGTACAAATTGCGCATGGAAGAGGGCACACGGTTCGTCGACCATCTCAACATCTTCAACAAGCTTGTTACACAACTTGTTAGCATGGAGGAGAAGATTAGTGAGAGCGATAAGGTAGTTCTCATAGTTTCATCTCTACCACAGTCATGGGAGAAATTGCTGATGAATATTCTTATCGAGAAAACTACACTCAACTTCAACAAGGTGGTTGCATATATTTTGGAGACAGAGTCTTTGAAGAAGCCATCATAATCTTCCTCAGGTGGTCAAGCTTTAGCTGTTACAGATGACAACAATAAAACAAGGGTCACAGGAAGAGGAGTCGAAAGGAAAAGGGTAGACATGCATGATGCATATGTGAAGAGGAGGGTCACATATTAAAATATTGTCCAAAGTTGAAGGAATTGAAGTGTGGAGTTTGCTCGTTGGTCGAAGAATATTTAGAAACCCTGACTATTTTGGAATCACATGCATGTAATGGTTGGATATTTGATTTAGGCTCTCGCTTCATCATATGTCCAAAGAGTAGAATATTTGATGAGGGTTCTCTATGTCGAGCATGTGGAACTGTTCACCTAACAGATGACAGACTCTACCGAATTTCCGGAATTGGAACAGTTTCATTCAAGATGTTTGATGGAGCATGTCACACATTTTCAGGGGTCTCATATGTCCCCGGTCTCAAGAGGAATCTAATATATGAAAGAGCACTTGAATCCATTTGTTGTAAAATTCTAAAACAAGGTGGAGTCGTGCAAGTTACTTGCAAAGGGCAAGTAATCATGAAGGGTACCTGGTCCATTGGAGCATATCTATAATGACCACATTTGTCCTTAATTGGTAAACTATAGTTTACCTGAATGATTACATGCTTGATTAGATTGAACATCGTTTAGACTTGATTAATGATAGTAGATCAAATGTGATGTTTCAAACCTAAGAAGATACTCTAACTATCATTTTAGTTTGAAGAATTAGGGTTTGAGAAATGTAAACCCTAATCGGAAAAAATTAGGGTTTTGATAGTACATGAATATGGAATTTGATCAGGATAGCAGTGTGGTAAATGATTTTTCATATATTCTACAAATTTTTATTTAATTGAATTTTGTATAGGACATGGATAACTCAATGATGCATATTAGAGAAAAATTTCAGAATATTTTAGTGTTCTTTGAATGTAGTTCTTGGTCGAACTATACTACAACCAAAATGCTGACAGAGTCCTTTTCAACAGTGTAGTGTTTTATTTTAATTATTTATTGGTAACTCCAAATGATCTAAAATTTTAATTGGAGATCTAAAACTCAATCATAAACAACATTTAAAATTTTCATAATTTTTGGATGCATTTAGACCTTATCAGTAGACAAATTACAGTAATATTTTTATGATAGAAAATTCAGCTGAAATAAGAGAAAGTATAGTGAGGGGTCAATGTGAAATTGACCCAAGCAGCTCAATTGATCTATATGGTCAACCTAACACACAAGGAGCTCTCATAATTCGTGATTCAATCCAGAGAAACAAAATCCTAGAGAGAGAGGGAGAGTTAGGGTTTGAAAGGAGAAAGTGATGGAGATGCTGACCTAGGGTTTTACGGTCTGAGGAATGATGAAATCATGTAAGTTTAGCTTCTTTACATAGACTTTAATGGTGAATCTTATCTCACATGTCAAGATTCCATCCCTCCTCTGACTTGATCCAAAATGGTGTCAAAACTTCCCCTTTTCTCACTCTTTCTTCATAATCCCTCATTTTTAGGGTTTCCGAGTGGAAAGGAAGAAGAATCAGGTGAATTGCTAGGGATTTGATATGAGATTAAGATGTTTAGGGATGAGCTGCGTTTTTAAGGTGTTTTCACACCTTAGGGTGAGTGGGAACTTCCTTTAAACAATATATTGCATGAAAATTGGTTAAATCATCCATAATATTTAATTGCTTAGTATGCGACTACAAACCCTGAATTGTGTGTTTGATCTAAGTTGTTGCAAAATGATATGAAACAGATTATTCCTCTGTTTGGATGAATTTAAGATGCTAAAATCAAATTAGAAATGTATACAATACATCCTAGTGACAATTCCCTAAGTATTCGCAGAGGTTATAAGAGTAAACTGAAATATAGGGAATTTGTCTATGACTGAAATTGTTGTATAATTAAATAGGGAAATTTGTTTATGTAGATTCCCTTGGTTATGAATGATTGTTTATCTGAATTCATCATACATATATGTCCTATACTATCTTGGATTTCATTTAAAGTGAATAGCATTTGTTTGATATCTCAGTAAAGAGGGTGAAACCCTAGATGCGAGGAATGTTGGATATTTGCAAATAGATATCGTGAAATCCATTTGAACGGATTTTCTTGACATGATATACTTTATTTATTCAATTTTATTATTGATGCATGTTATATCAGTGAATGGCATGGAAACCCATATTTAGCTCAGTTCTAAGGTTTCATAAATATATTGATTTTATATGATTTGTTGATAGTAGTCTTTATTCAGTGAATGTTTATGTCGCATGAAATCCTTATGAGAGCCATGTGATAAGTGAATGGGGTAAATGAAACCCTAATGATAGGGTGTTCAATGAATCAAGTATTTTGATATTAATGGTCTCAGTATGAGATGTGGTGATGCACAACTCAAGATTTGGATTGGGTGCACATTTTCCAAGAATGTACAAATAATTTACAAGTGCAAATGATGATTTCTCATATGTCAAGTAATTACGTCTTATCAGTGTATTAAGAAGTCCAATTGCATGATTCTAGTGTATAAAGTATCAAGTGGACATGTATTCTGTTATTCAAGAATTTTAGTCTATCTACAGGTATGAAATTTTGATTTCTCAGTATATTACAGTGTTTTGAGTATACTTCTCAACCAAGTTTAGAATGATATACATGTTGTGTTATAAACTTCAAATAAATAGACGCGGTACCATAGAGATACCAGAGTCAAGTATAAGTAAGGAAAAGATACAATATAGTAAGAGCTTTCCAAGAATAATAAAATAATAGACTTCGGTGCCCTAAACAACGTAGATTCCCTACAGATGTCCGCACCGCAGGGAGGAAATGATCCACCCTGGCAGTGACCAGTATATGGGGATCGAATCACACCCACAGAGCGTGCGGGGAGACGAAGCCCTTGAGGAAGCCTCCTAAGATAAGATAGGTTACCCAACATAAACTGGAGATCCCAGTGGTAACCCAGAGGTACCCACAGAGCGTACCAAGATGAGGCCCACAGAGCGTCTGAGACCCTCCGCATGTGTACTCAGCCTAGAACGAGAGGTCTAGTTAAAGGCCAGTTGTTTAGCTGCCTTAGTCAGATGTGACAGTTCGAGTCAAGTAGACCATGATTCAGTTCTAGGCTTAGATTCTCGGGTTTTAAGATAAGTTTTGTATGGTGAGATCATAGTTCACTATGAGTCTTCATATGCAGAGTACACTACATATGATTAGGGCATAAGTTTAAATATGTTCGTATAGGTTTAAAGAGTTTCTTATAAGTAAGAAAGGCTAAGAAAGATTTGAGTACATCAATTATTCTTTGTATGTTTCTGAATTATTAGTTCTCTTTGAAATTAATCAAGCATGATCATATATTGATTTTCTCTTTTAGATATCTAGAGTATCATGTCATATTTATGATTGTCAATGATTAGACTGTTTAAAGCTTACTATTGGTATATTTAGACTAACGAGTTTTTATCCAAACAAGGATAGTTTACCCAACTTAACCAATCTCCAAAAGTATACGGAGGAAGTATAGTCGAGGTCGAACACAAGGAGCTTAGGCAATAAATTGAGCAAAACAACACTAAAGTTCAACAATCTAGATCAGTTTAAAAGAAATGGTGAAGCTTATCTAATTGCAGAAAATTTAGATTAAAAATGACAACAAAAAGATTACTAGAAAAGTTTAGGTTCATATATTAATGGATCTTGGGCGTTAGAATTTCACTCACATATCATAGCATATCATAGAAACATGATAATTTAAACATACATAAGCCCTTGTTAAAGGAAAAGTTGTGTTACACTTCACCTCCCGATGCAAGTGCAACGATCACAACTCAAAGGTACACTCTTGTGCATAAATTTTGTTTTTGATCACAACCTATTCCTCAACTCATTTCTCTCCACTCCCGTGGTAGAGAAAGAGTTGCCAAGAAGGGTATCTCCATACATTCCTACCTATCTTCTCAGATCGTGCAAGAATGCAAAAAACATGTATATAAAGTGGCCAACAATACATGCAAGAGATAAATAAACTGGTACATTCATGATTGAAAAACAAGAAGCATAATATTTAGTACAAAATCACTTATTCCATACATGCTATGACATGGGAGCTACTCTCCCATGCCCAAGAAAAAGAGAATTACTCGTCCATAACCATGCCTTGTAGATTTGTTATGAAAAATTCAGTTCTAAACACGATTTAAAGGAGGAAAAACAAAGAGATCTAAAGTTGTAACCACAAGAAGGAGGAATTCTGGCTTGGGGACGAAATTCTCCTTCTTTAGCTACTCCAAAACAGACTAGCTCCTTTCCCAAGAAGCTGCACAGAGTTGGGGAAGCTTGGCTGCACCTTGGAGAAGACAATGGAGAAGAAGAAATGGCTTCTTTTTGCAAGAAACCACCTTAGATCTCTCCCAAAATCACCCTCCTCTATTTTTCTTTGGCTTGGGATGAGAGAAAACTTCCAAAATGACCCAACATTACTGCCCCTTAAGTTCCCTCCTTCATTTAAACACAAACTCGTATTTTTAAAATTTCTGAAACTGCCTGGTGTATGTCGTGCATCTGGGTGCACGCTGTGCACCAACACTGACAGGTTGCTCCAGGTTGAACTACGCACGGCATGCACATAAGCAATGCACAACGTGTGACTTTCTAGGAGTTTTATTGGTTGCTTGACGCTCCAGGTGCACACCGTGCAGTTGAGTGCACGCTGTGCACATGCTTTTCTATACATTTCTAGAAACTCGCATGCTGTGTTCGAGGCCCGAACACGCCATGCATTCTACAATCTGGGTGAAATGGAACTTCTTCTAAAGTGATGCACATCATGCATTTGTCTTGCACGCCGTGCATCCTGGTGTCTGGGTGAAATGAAACTTCTTCTAAAGTGATGCACGTCGTGCATTTGTCCTGCACACCGTGCATTCTGCTGTTTTAGTAGAATTGAGCTCTGAAATTAGTTCTTTTGGGACATATCTGCAATGCAAGTTTGCAATAAGTAAAGCAACAAAAAGATGGCAAAAGTAATATGAAAATAGGCTAAATAAAATCAGAATGAACCAAATTTGTGTGTGATAGTATGTGAAAAGATGATGTAGAAATCACACAAAAAATCCCCCTAAGCTGGAACTATTGATTGTCCTCAAGCAAAAAGAACAAGGTTACATTCAAGAAGAACAATCAAGTTTATACATGGATTAAAAGAAAGATAGGTATGCAATCAGCTCAGCCAACCATGCACATTGTGTTTGTGTTCCTTGTTGTCATCTCAAATTTTCAACATCTAAGATAGAGAAATTAAGTCCAGCAGGGTTAGTTCCAAAACAAACAAAATGATCAACTAGACAACATTAAATAGAATTTGGATAATCAAGCCAAACAATCAGTGCATGCACATTACAAAGTTTTCAGCTAGTAAAGATATAAGATGATGAAACCAATGCTAACATTAACAATACTTAATTGCACTCTTTTTCTTAAGGATATGATGATGGAATTTTTGGGTTCCGGCATTCGACTGCTAATTTAGGCTTATGCTCATGAGGAAAGACGATTGGGGTGTTGTTTTTACCCTCTTTTGATTTTCATATCACCAAACCATCGTTGCCAGATCGGACTCACACTAGGCTAGCATAATATGTGGGCCATTTGCCATCTTTTATTGGGTCAAGATAAACTGTTGATGGTACAACACCAAAGAGTCATGTACATGGGGATTTTTCAAATTCCATTTCATTCATACATGCTCTTGATTTTTCTTTTCATGTAGCCAAGACACATGAAGGACCAAAATAATTCTAGCATACAAGGGGGGGTTCATTCTAACAAGATAGTCTCAAGTCATATTAATTTTTACCATTAAGGGATAGAACAAGGAATAAAAAGGAAAATACATGATACAACTGACTCAAATAAAGAAAAGCTGAATGAAAAACTACAACTACCGGCCAGTTGTGCACCCCCTAAGCTTGAAATTAGTAGTTTCCTCACTGCATCAATCAAACTTATGGAGTTCATAACTAGGTACCTGTCATTGATGTGATCAGAAATAAGAGCCTCCACCCTCCTGATTAGGGAAGAACTAGCTGATGATGTCGGGGATGTCCATCAGCTGGGTGGAAGAGTCGGGTTGCTGCTCTAGAAACTAAGGTGGTTGTTGTTCTGAAAACTGAGATGGTTGTTGTGGGCACTCCGACGGTAGAAACTCGGACTACATGCTGAGGCGGTGACTAATACGATGGTGGGGCGGGGTAAAGGCCCTGAGAGATATGCCAAGCATCCATCCGGTTGAGCATGTCGTACATCGTAGTGTACTACATGCTCATCTAGTCAAAACGGTTATCAATGTGTTCAAACCTCTACTGAACGTAATTGTAAAGGTGCCTCACATCAGGCATCGTCCAAGTGTCCTCTGTCTGAGTACTGGTGGAGGGTGGAAGTGGAGTAGGAGCTGCTGGTGTATCTGCTGGCGTAGAGTTGCTGGTGTTGTGGGTGGGTGTCTCTTCATCGACTTTAGGCTGTAACTCTACCTTTCAACTGGCTTTGTTCCTGATATCATTGCGGGTTGAATCGGGGATGACGATGAACTGCTTCTTTGTGATAAAAACCTTGAATTTACTTGTGCTACTGCCATGTTTTGATATCAAGCCACAAGAAATAAGATAGTTGATGTCTACAAGGTTTTTCCCTGGTGTAGGTTCTAGGACACCCACCCCTAAGCCTAACTACATTGCAAGTATACTAATCAGCCCACCGCACATGATGTCACCTGCCTCTCTTAACTTCTTCTTTTTGGTCTCTAGAAGCTTATTTACAATGTAGTAGCCAGAACTGATTTGCTCATTCTTTACTAAGCACCATAAGAAGAAAAGATCATTTTTTCCTACGACACCTTGAGTCTCATTTTTCGCAAAGGGTCCTATGCTTAGAAAATGATGCATAACTCTGAAAATTGGATTATGGAGTGAAGAAGCTCAGGCATTTCTAGCTCTGTGCACCGTTTCACTAGTAATCTCAGATAAAAAAGAATCACTATGGAAGGCAGGTGGATAATCAATATACCCTCCATAGTTGCACTTAAGTAAAGAACAAAACCATTTAAGATCCATAGAAAAGAATTTGTCTAGAAGTCAAAAATTGATTTTCAGATATGGCTCATGGCAGTTTTGTGGGTCATTTTCTTTTTTGAAGGTGGTCAAAAATTCATAAACTAGGTGGGGGTAGGTCTTTGACACTCTAGTGCAAATATGGTGTAGACCTAAGAACTGTAGATGCTCTATGACCTCATTTTTTAAACCCAACTTGTCAAGGGTTTCCTCGTAGACATAGCAGGAAGGTAGAACATGCCTGGTGATGAGGATTTGTAATTTGCATCTTCCTCTGGGGTGACTTGGAATTGAGTAGAGTGTACAAATGTTGTTGGTGCCATCTCCGAAGGTGTTGCACTTGTAGCGGGGCATGCTTTGGATGAAGGAGGTCCTACATGGCGTCTTCCTGTACTTCTCTTGATAGGTGACATGTTGCTGTAGTAATGCATAGCGTGCAGTTTGTTGTCAAGATGTGCACCTGTAAAGATGTTGTTCCTACCCTGGATGAAGAATGAATGGTGTGCAAGATGAGCACACGACATGCACCTGTAGATAAACTGTAGAATGAATCAGGCGGTGTTGTTGCTATCGGGTTGGCTAGCTAGGGTTGTGGCAGAGAAGAAGGTGGCTGGCATCGGCTTCTGTGAGTTGATGTTTCTGTCAGGTGATGCAGAGAGGAAATGGATGGAGAAACTAGTACCGATCGTGGAGGATGAGTTGGGGTGGATCGGCAGGATTCCCCTCTTGTTGCTTGACGGTGGCGTTGGGGGTTGCTCAGTTGTGACACCATTATTGGTTGCTCTTGCTTGACAGTGGCGTTGGGGTTCGGTGCTAGGGTAGAGGCTAAGAGAGGAGGTGGATGAAGAAGCTCTAGCTTGAGCGGCAGTGTTGGCGGAGAAGAAGGTGACTGGCATGCAACCTGAAACCCTTGCTTGAGCGGGGGCGTTGGCGGAGAAGAAGGCAACTTCTCTTACTTGACGGTGCACAACTGTGGAAAGAGGGAACGACGTGCAGAGATGCACAACTCTTGTGGAGGATGATGGCGGTGCATGGCTGGAGTGCACAACTGCTAGGGTTGGAGTGGGGAATTAGGTTGTGCACTCCAGCCCTTCTTGACTAGTCTTTACAAAAAATGACATAGTGTGCATGTTATATGCACAGTGTGTTCCTCTTCAGTTTGGACTGTCTTTAACGCTCCAGTGCTCGACGTGCATTCTGATGCACGATGTGCATTCTAATGCACGATACAGACCAATTCTTTCACATAGATGCACGGTGTGCGTTGATCAATGCACTTCATGCATGTTTCTAGAACATTTTCTTGTCATTTGAAAAACTAGGTGCACGTCGTGCATCGAGAAATGCACGACGTGCGATATTCCAGAAACATTTTTCATATTTAAAGCTCCCAGGTGCACAACATGTATAATGAAATGCACGACGAGCAAGTTTCCAGAACATCATTCAGTGCATTTTCTGTTGAAGTGCACGCCATGTCAATGAAAGACACGCCATGCATTTTGGAATTTCTGCATAAAATAGTAGTCATTCAGCACAAAACAAAGATAGATATGGTGGCAATCAAGTCTAAATTATTACATTCATCCATGATAGGCTTATTAACCAAATTAAAGAGTGTTTTTGACTCAAAGAACTTAAAAGAAATCTATCCTAATGTGGGGTCAACTCCCACAAGGTCCTCCATTTAGAATTTGGAGTAAGACTCTTCAATTTCTTCAAGCATCTTGGAGGGAGCAAGAGGATCCCTTCTCTACTTCATCTCCACAAAAATAAAGTTTGCAACACTATCCATTCACTTTGAAGTTGCCATCTTTGCCTTGGAGTTCCATAGTTCCATATGGAAAAAAGTTTAGCACCAGGAATGGGCCGGACCATTTTGATTTCAACTTCCCAAGAAATAGCTTTAGTCTAGAGTTGAATAACAAGACTTTATCTCCTTCTTGGAAATCTTTCCTGTGGATCCTCTTGTCATGCCAAGCCTTTGTTCTTTCCTTGTACAACCTTGCGTTCTCATAAGCATCAAGGTGGAGTTCTTCAAGTTCCTGCAGCTGCAAAAAGTGTTTCTCTCCTGCTTTCTTCATATCAAAGTTCAAGAACTTAATTGCCCACAAAGCACGGTGCTCCAATTCTAGCGGAAGGTGACAAGATTTGCCACAGATTAGCTTGAAGGGAGTAGTCCCTATGATGGTCTTATAGGCTGTGCGGCCCATAATGTGTCATCAATCTTTAAGGCCCAATCTTTTCTTGAACTAGAAACAGTCTTTTCAAGAATATTCTTCAGTTGCCTGTTTGAAACCTCTACCTTCCCAGATGTTTGAGGATGATAGGGTGTAGAGATCTTATGAGTCACACCATATTTAGAGAGAAGGTTGTTGAATTGTTTTTCAGCAAAGTGTTCCTCCATCTGAAATTATGACACTAGGAACTCCAAACTGAGGGAAAATAATCTTTTGAAAAAGCTTAATTACTGATTTAGCATCCGACGCTTTGGTTGGAATGGCCTCAACCCATTTGGAAACATATTCACAAGCAACAAGAATGTATTGATACTCGCAAGAAGATGGGAATGGTCCAATGTAATCCACTCCCCATACATCAAACACCTCAACCTCTAAGATAGAGTTGAGAGGCATGTCGTCATGGTGGAATAGACCTCCTATTCTTTGAAATCTATCACAAGATTTGACAAATAGATTGATGTATTTGAATAATGTGGGCCAATAAAAACCATCTTGTAGTATCTTAGAAGCAGTCTTCTCTCCTCTGAAGTGTCCTCCATAAGGTGAGGCATGGCATTCAACAATAATATTTGGGATTTCCTCTTCAACAACACACTGACAGATCAGTCCATCACTTCCATGCTTGAATAATAGTGGATCATCCCAATAATAGAATTTCACATCATGAAAGAATTTCTTCTTTTGTTGATACGTCAAATCAGGTGGGAGTTGTCCAGTAGTAAGAAAGTTGGCAATGTCCGCAAACCATGGTGCTTGAGTAGATGACAATGCATATAGTTTTTCAATAGCAAATAATCTTCAATGGGCAATGGGTCTCCAGCCTCTGTGGTTAGTCTAAAAAGATGGTCATCAACATTATTTTTTGTACCTTTCTTATCTCGGATCTCAAGATCAAATTCATGTAGAAGAAAAATCCAGAAAATAAGACGTGGTTTGGCATCTTTCTTGTTCAAAAAATACTTTATGGTGGCATGATCAATATATACAATCACCTTTGATCCCACCAAATATTGTCGAAACTTGTCAAAAGCATAAACGATGGCTAGCATTTCCTTCTCTGTGGTTGTATAGTTGATATGTGCTTAATCAAGGGTTTTTCTTCCATAATAGATGGAATGGAGTTTCTTGTCTTTCTGCTATCCTAGAACAGACCCCACTACATAATCACTTGCGTCACACATTAGCTCAAAAGGGGAATCCCAATCCATAGGTTGAATAATTAGGGCTGAAATGAGGGCCTCTTTGAGCTTAGAAAAGGTTGTATGGCAATCATTGTCAAACACAAACTTGGCATCTTTTGCAAGTAGGGAACACAACGGTTTTGCAATTTTAGAGAAATCTTTAATGAATCTTCTATAAAAACATGCATGGCCAAGAAAGCTTCAAATGTCTTTAACTAAAGATGGAGTAGACATCTTCTCAATGGCTTCAACTTTTGCCCTGTCCACTTCAATACCTTTGTTAGATACAACATGTCCTAGTACTACACCAGATTGTACCATGAAATGGCACTTCTCCCTGTTTAGCACTAGGTTAACCTTTTTACAGCGGGCTAAGACTAAAGATAGGTTCAATAAACATTGATCAAAAGAATCACCGTATACACTAAAATTATCCATGAAATTCTCCATTATATCTTCAATAAAATAAGAGAATATGTCCATCATACACCGCTGAAAAGTAGCGGGAGCGTTGCAAAGACCAAACGACATACTAAGATAGGCATATGTTCCATAAGTACAAGTAAATGTGGTTTTCTCTTGGTCGGGTGGACAAATAGGAATCTGAAAAAATCTAGAATACCCATCCAGGTAACAAAAATAAGAATGCTTAGTGAGGCGTTCAAGCATCAAATCAATAAAAGGAAATGAAAAATGATCATTGCGAGTTGCCTTATTCAGACGTCGATAGTCAATACACATACACCAACTGGTAACCATACATGTTTGTATAAACTCATCATTGTCTCCCTTGATAACAGTTGCACCTCCCTTCTTAGGAACCATGTGAATGGCACTAACCCAGCGGTTGTCACTAATGGGATAAATGATTCCAACATCAATTAATTTGAAAATCTCTTTCTTTACCACTGTAAGCATATTTTGATTTAGGCGTCTAGGTGGTTCAACTGTTGGTTTAGCATCATCTTCCATATTAATTCTATGCATACAGATTGAAGTATGAATGCCTTTTAGATCATCTATGGAATAACCAATGACGTCGTTATAACGCAGTTCAACAAGTAATTTATTTTCTTGGTCATTGGTTAATTCATTATTTATTATAACAGGGGATGTAGAGTTTGGGTCAAGAAATGCATACCTTAGCCCGAGTGGAAGGGCTTTTAGTTCTACCTTTTTTTCTATTGTACCTTCATCAACTTTATCATCAACTAGTGGAGCATCTTCATTAATAGTTTGTGCTTTAGAAATAGAAAGTGCTCCAGAAATTTTTGAATTGTTGAGTTCAGTCGCATAATCATCATAAAGATTGATCATCAAATCAGCAATATCTTCATTATCATCCTCAATTGGATCAGTAGTATCTAACAAACATATTTCTTCAGCACGTGCGGGTGCTTTCATTGCAACATGAATAGAGAATTCCATTGCTTCTTCACCAACATGTAGAGTGAGCTTTCCTTCCCGAACGTCAACAAGACATCCGGCAGTCCTCAAGAATGGCCTTCCAAAAAGAACTGGGTTGGAAGGGATCTCCACCATATCAAGAACAACAAAATCACACGGTATATAGAACTTCCCGATATGCACTAGTACATATTCCACTATACCTTTTGGGTATTTATTAGAATGATCGGCTAACTCAATATCCATCTTTGTTGGCTTCAAATCTCCAAGATCCAATTATTTCCATAAGGTGGATGGAATGAGACTAATACTAGCACCAAGGTCTACTAGACCTCTGTCAAAAGTGGTATTGTTGATCTTACATGACAGTGTAAAAGCTCCCAAATCATCAAGCTTTTGTGGAAGGCGGTTTTGAATAATAGAACTCACTCTTTCTGAAAGCATTACTATTTCAACCTGATCAACTTTTCTTCTTTTAGTCAAGATATCTTTTAGGAATTTAGCACAAGAATGCATCTCAGCAATAACTTCAGCAAAAGGAAGATTGACATGTAATTTATTAACAATGTCCATAAACTTCCTAAACTTGAGGTCCTCCTTTTTATTACTAAGCCTTTGAGGAAAAGGTGCAGTGACCTTGAAAGAAGGTGGTGTTTCAGTTCTACCTTTCTCCTTGCTACAGTTAGGAGTGTTGGACTCCTCTTCATTGACTACCTCCATGTTCTTCTCTTTGGATGGAGAGGGTCTTTCAATCTTAGCTCCACTTCTTAGAATAATTACATTAGCTTGTTGCCTTGGGTTCACTTCTGGTTGGCTTGGAAGAGAACCAGACTGCAGAGTCCTTTGTTGAGTTAGAGCTTGTTGTGCTATTTGGTTCTCCAACATCTTAGTGTGAGTGGAAATACCATCCACCTTTGCAAAAATTTGAGCAATGACATCTTTCAACAACTTGTCATTTCCTCAAAGTTTTTCATTCTGATGCATTTGTGTAGATATAAAATTTTCCATCATAGCTTCTAAGGAAGAACCTTGGGGTTGTTGTGGCTGTTGGTAACCCCTATTGTTGAAAGCCGGCGGATTCCCTTGATGGTTTACATGTTGTTGTTGTCCTTTTTGGAAGTTTTGAGTGTTGCTTGTGTTCCTATAGGAGAAATTAGGATGATCTCTCCATCCCGGATTGTATGTGTTGGAATAGGGATTGTATGTGTTGGAATAGGGATTGTATTTCTTATTTCCTTGCATTCCAACAACATTGACCTGTTCAAAATTCCCTTCAATTGCATTAGGAGAAAAACATGAAGAAGAAGTATGTCCTGTATTACCACAAGCTTCACATATAACTTCAGCTGATTGGATTTGCAAAGTAGTCATCTTCTCAAACTTCTATATAAGAACATCCAGTTTAGCATCAATAAGATCAATGACATCAACAGTGTGTTTCCCTCCTTGTTTCCCCGTTGATGAACTAGTTGTAGAGGATAATTTTACTCCCCTATCTCCTCCCAATTGTCAATGATTTAGTTATATGTCTTCAATAATGTCATATGCCTCTATAAGATTTAGTAATTAATGCACCACCAACTGCGACATCTAGTGTCAACCGAGTGTTGTAGAGTAGTCCATTATAGAAAGTTGAAGCAACAACCAGTTAGTAAAACCATGGTGTGGGCAAAGGCGTTGATGATCCTTAAACTATTCCCATGTATCATAAAGAGTTTCTCCTTCATTTTGAGAGAAGAAATTGGTGAGTTGATTCCTCAATTGGGTTGTTTTGCTAGGTGGGAAGTACTTTGCAAGAAAATCATTTAAGAGTTGGTCCAAAATTTTGATTGACTTCTTTGGAAGAGACAAAAGCCATGCCTTAGCTCTATCTCTTAGAGTGAAAGGAAAAAGCATAAGTCTCACTCCTTCAGGAGATACCCCATTGATTCTGAAGGTATTCAGATATTCCAAGAATTTGGCAACATGAAGACTTGGGTCTTCATTGGTTATGCCTCCAAAACAATTTTGTTGTATCATTTACTTCATAGAAGGAGCAATTGAGAAGTTGTTATCTTCTACAACAAGCAAGTCAATGGCCCCACAAATGTTTATGGCGACCGACATCGGGAAATCCTTTAAAGGACGATCGTCCTCCATGGCTGGATCGCTTGGTGTAGCTTCCTCAAAGAGTGAAGAAGAAGGTGGTGGTGATGATGGTGATGGAGGAGTACCTCCTAGAAGTGGGCGTTCTACTCTTCTTGCTCTTCTCAAGCTTAAAAGAGTAAACTCAATTTCAAGGTCTAACAACACAGTTGTTTGAAGACCTCATTGTGAGCGACGCATACAACCTGAAAAAAAGAGAGGACTTGAGAACACAACTGAAAGGTATATGAAATTCAATATATGGAAATGGTGATCTATCCTCGAATACTAATTAGTACTTATTACTCCAAATAAACTACCATAGCTCCCCGTAAACGGTGCCAAAAACTTTTTGGTATATTTAGACTAACAAGTTTTTATCCAAACAAGGATAGTTTGCCCAACTTAACCAACCTCCACAAGTATACGGAGGAAGTATAGTCAAGATCGAACACAAGGAGCTTAGGAAATTAATTGAGTGCAGCAACACTAATGTTCAACAATCTATATTAGTTTAAAAGAGATGGTGAAGCTTATCTAATTGCAGAAAATTCAGATTAAAACTAACAACGAAAAGATTACTATAAAAGTTTAGGTTCAGATATTAATGGATCTTGGATGTTAGAATTTCACTCACATATCATACCATATCATAGGAACATGATAATTTAAACATACATAATCCCTTATTAAAGGAAGAGTTGTGTTACACTTCACCTCCCGATGCAAGTGCAATGATCACAACTCAAAGATGCATTCTCATGCATAAGTTTCATTTTTTATCACAACATGTTCCTCAACTCATTTCTCTCCACTCCCATGGTAGAGAAAAAGTTTCCAAGAAGGGTACCTCCATACATTCCTACCTATCTTCTCATATCATGCAACAATGCAAAAAACATGCATATAAAGTGGCCAACAATACATGCAAGAGATAAATAAATCGGTACATTCATGATAGAAAAATAAGAAGCATAGTATTTAGTACGAAATAACTTGTTCCATACATGCTATGACATGGGAGATACTCTCCCATGCCCAAGAAAAAGAGAATTACTCGTCCATAACCATGCCTTGTAGATTTGTTACAGAACATTGAGTTCTAAACATGATTTAGAGGAGGAAAAAAAAAAGCGATCTGAAGTTGTAACCACAAGAAGGAGGAATTCTAGCTTGGGGACAAAATTCTCCTTCTTTAGCTGCTCCAAAATGTACTAGCTCCTTTTCCAAGAAGCTGCACGGAGTTGGGGAAGCTGGGATGCACCTTGGAGAAGACAATGAAGAAGAAGAAACAACTTCTTTTTGCAAGAAACCACCTTAGATCTCTCCCAAAATTGCTCTCCTCTATTTTTCTCTGGCTTGGGACAAGATAAACCTTCCAAAATGACCCAACATAATTGCCCCTTAAGTTCCCTCCTTCATTTAAACACAAACTCATATTTTTCAAATATCTAAAACTGTCAGGTGCACGTCGTGCATCTGGGTTCACTCCGTGCACCAACACTGACGAGTTGCTCCAGGTTGAACTACACATGGCATATGCATAAGCAATGCAGACCGTGTGACTTTCTAGAAGTTATCTTGGTTGCTTGACGCTCCAGGTCCACGCCGTGGACATGCTTTTCTATACATTTTTGGAAACTCGCATGCCATCTTTGAGGCCCGAACACGCTATGCATTCTACAATCTCGGTGAAGTGAAACTTCTTCTAAAGTGATGCACGCCGTGCATTTGTCCTGCACGCCGTGCATCCTATTGTCTGGGTGAAACAAAACTTCTTCTAAAGTGATGCACGTTGTGCATTTGTCCTACATGTCGTGCATTCTGCTGTTTTAGCAGAATTAAGCTCTGAAACTAGTTCTTTTGGGACATATCTGCAATGCAAGTTATGTGATAAATAAAGCAACAAAAAAATGCCAAAAGTATTATGAAAAGAGGCTAAATAAAATCAGAATGAACAAAATATGTGTGTGATAGTATGTGAAAAGATGATGTAGAAAGGTCACAACACTTACTACTGTTATAATTGATATTAGTTGCTCAAAAGTATATCTGTAGTTATATCAGTTCTTTTGATTGTTTCTTTGAAGTACTCATTCACTGAGTGAGCAGACTCACCCCTCTACTGACAATTTTTAGGGAAATCACATGGACTTGAAGAAGGTCAATGCATCATAGTAGATCTACCACAAGAGTTAAGTCTGAGTATAGTTAAGTTCAATCAGTCCCTGTCACTCTAGGTCCTTGTATAGATGTGAGAGAGTTGTAAATGATGTTTTGTATGTTTGTTTCCTTAATAAGAGAGAATGCAAATGATTGTCATGTCGTATGTACATGGAAGTGTGAGAAACATAACGAATGTATGGATGTGTGTCATTAATGTTGAGATCATATTAGGGAAATAAAAGTTTAATTCTCTTGTAAAGTTTGTTTATGTGATTGGATGTGAGAAATAAAGAGTTTGAAAAAGAAGAAAAAGTTAGGGGTGATCTTTGTATCACGCTAAATCCTCAATTTATGCCCTAATCTCATGATTAATGGTAATTGTGAGATCGGGGTGTAACAACCTTGGTATCAGAGCTTAGGATGAGTTGTCAGGGACCATTAAGTTAGTAAGTTAGAGTCATAAGTGTGGAAAATAGGAGATGTTATGATGTTAGATCTAGGGATTTGAGTATTTGGATATCCTGGCCCAATATCTGAGTACTTGGATCAACAAGTATCCAGCTACTCTGTCTATTCTTTCATGTATACCCTAGCTAGGTATACAGTGGAAGGATGGTCTAGAGAGGAACCCTAGAAATATTATTGTTAGAAATAAGATAAGTAACATGAATTTAGAGCATCAATATAAAATGGGATAGAACTTTCATTTCATATTATTATTTTATTGGAGATGAATAGAAAAGCTCTTATATGTTTGAATTCAGATATTCAATATTTCGAAATACATATGGGTCTTTAAGATTTGTTGTACACTATGCAATTGTAGCATTTATTGATTACATTCTTTGTATAAAGTAGACTAGATATGATCTTTGACTGAGCTTTCCTAAGTGGATAAGTTTTCTTCCACACATTTGAGATGAATAGGAGTTGAGTAATCCTGAGTAGCTCTTGGCTTCAAGACTGCAGGTTCGGCCTGGTCAGGCTGGCAGGATGCATTAATGGGATCTAATGACTCCTATTAGTAACATAACAAGAGTAAATTCTGGATAGATTAGATCCAAATTCTAGTATGAATGTATATACTCTAAGATTTTGAAGTATAAGGGAAAGACTGGGATAACTAAGAATCAGTTGGAACTGATATTTGAGATCCAACTTTGGGGCCTCATATGAGAAACCCTTAATTGGGAATAAAGGAACATGACATAAGGTTCAGATTAAGTTTAATTATTAATATTATATGAACTCTAAATATGAAATATGGAAAAGATATGAGAAAAGTATGTAAGGGGCCAAGATAGTAAGAATTAATCATGAGGAATGGATTATATAACTGAGTACAATGTTTTTATGTACTCCAAAGCAAAAGGAAAATAGAAGAAAAGAGATAAGTATACAATAAGTACATAGAAGTGAAGAGTCTTCAGAAGAGTTAAAGTGAAGAGAACTAGATGAGCAAGTAAATCATAAAACTAGGATAAGAAACTTAGTTGAAACAAAGAGAAATGTTGGAAATAATGAGCTTGATTAAGGAATGAGGGTTATGATATAATTGAGAGCATGGAATGTATACCTTTATTAATAAGTTTAATACATTCATCCTTACTGTCTTTGGATTCTAAGTCTCTATAGAACAAAAAACTAGTTTCTAAAAGAAGAACAAAAGTGTAGCTAAATAAATGAATATGTCATACAAAGGTAGACTATATTCAGGAAGGAAAAACTTGATTGAAAGAGAAACTATGTTTCACCCACGCATGAGCCATTTGATTTAAAATGAAGGATATGTAATGTGTTAAACATGAGGTGATACTAGTAGAGAGATTATTGATTTAGAATTTCAACTTCATATCAGTAGAAGGATAAAAGGAAATATATGCAACACGGTATACATGATCATACACATAAAAGAAGCAACATGATCATAAGAGAAAACTAGAAATTAAAGATGACTTGTGGAATAGTAGTGTATGGTAAGGGGATTATGGAAAGTAAAGAAGGGTTTGAAACATAATGGAGTAATATAGATTATAAAAGAAAGAGGTTGTGAGATTCAAGAAAGTGCTAATTAGTCAAGTATCCTTGTTGATAATTAATTAAACCTACATATGAGAAATGTATTAATGAATGTTTGAAGATAAGAATTCTAAGTCTCAAAATCATCTTCTCTTTCATATCTTCCTTAATGAGAGCAATGTGGGAATGAAGTGATAAGAAAATGAATTATATATGATGCATAACCACCATGGTAGAGACATCTAGTGAATGTAATAATGACTTACAATATGATGATGAAACCCTAGTAGGGTAATTGAGAATGTAATCTATCTGAATGGCCAAGTAAGAGAAAGGAAATTCAATCGATAAGATAAAGAAGACTTTAGTAAAACTTGTGAGATCCAAAATTTGAATTTCAAATTAAGGGAGCAAAGTCACATCACAATAACGTCATGTGATGCGATGATTTTGAGTCGCATTTATAGACCTGTTTTACTTGCGTTTTATGCGTTTATTGGTCATTTTGATGGTTAATATTGCATAATTCACTAACTTTAGTCTATAATCCTTCTCAGTGTCAAATCTCTCTTATTTTATTGTTTTTAGCATAAATGATTACAATAATAGGTTTTATCTCGGCTTATGTGGTTTTGTTTTGCAACTTCAGGAAAAATACATATCTGCAGTTGTCGATACCATCGACGGCTGACGATACTATCGACACAGCCACAGGTAGGCAGCTGCAAGGAGCAGCACAGAGTCGATACCATCGATAGGGAAGTCGATGGTAGCGACATTCCATCAGGTTGCTGGCGACCAGTCAGTCAATACTATCGACCCCAAAGTCGATACTATCGACACGTTTAGCTTCAGTGACGGAAAAGGGATAAAACCGACGCCTAAGGGTGTCGATGGTATCGACAGCATCAAGCACAACGAAGAAAAGAAAAGAAGACTTGCTGATATCATGTAGAGTTGATACCATTGACTCGTGTCGATGGTATCAACACCATCAGATTAGAGTTTGTTTCAGATCGGCTCTAATCCAACGGCTGTGATATTTTTGGAACCTAACTCGGTGATTATACCTAATGACGGAGGCCGAGAGCAGGGTATCACGTCATTAGCCACTGCACACATCCCGAGAAGGGTGGAGAAAAAAACGGAGCCCAGAAGCACGCCCCAGCCGTTCCGGAAGCTGAAGAAGACGTTTTTCACCGCCGAAAGGCTGTAGATCGTGGATTCTACGCCAAGGAACGCTTGAATCTTCTCGGTTCATGGGTTTCATTACTTATTCACGTTTTTCTCCATGTTTCCCCTTTTCTCAACCATGTTTTGCTCTGAGATGAACATTATGGGCTAATCCCCTTTATCTTTAGGACTGGGAGTAGCCCAAGGAAGCATTGTATGACATTTTTATCATAGTAATTCATAATTTATGTCTTAAATCCGTGGTATGATTTTGTTTTCTCAATTATATTGTTATGCTTGATCGCCATAATGATAATCTAATGCCTTTAATTACTTTGAAAGAAGAATTAATGGTTGAAAAGAGATGAAATTCACATTAATTAGCAAATCCCTTTAACAAGGTGATGTAAGGTTAATGGTGGAAACCCAGAGGTCGTTTCTAATGCACCTAGTTTAGGGTATAGGTTACTACGACGGTGGAACTAACCTAGACATAGTTAGTGAATTGTACCACGACAGAGGGCAATTCTGACTACAGGCCACTACCCGGATTGAGAGATAAGTTTGAGTAACTATATGAAAATTCATACAATGAAAACTCACGGTGAAACCGCAATCCTAAAGATCTCCACTTGAATTGATTAAACTAAACATTTAATCAATTACTTCATTTTATTTTCTTTTATTTTATTTTTCAAACAATTCTCATAACCTTTTTTATTGGTCTAGCTGATTGCGAGTAGTTAGTAGTATTCTACCGATAATTTAGTGTCCCTGAGTTCGACTCGGGCCTCACAAGGGTCTATATTACATTGACGCGTGCACTTGCGTTCGACGCACGATAAAATCGTGTCAAGTTTTTGGTGTCGTTTCCGGGGACACGACAGTTGTCGGCACTACGAGTGCTGCAAGCGGCCATTCTAGGCCACATTTTTATTCTATTATTTTATTATCATTTTAGAAATTCATAGTTCTATCTTTCATATTATTGTAATCGTCTAGCACTATACTGAACTGAAATTATCATCTTGCAGGTACTGGTGCATTGTGAAGACGCGTAGCACCGACTATACGCAACAATCACTAGAGGTTCCACTGCCAGGACCAGACGACGAGGAGAACTATATTCAAGACCAACCAGACAAAATAGATTCTGACTCAGAACAAGAAGCCATGGCAGAAGAGCAGACGATATGGGAGAAGATAAATGCTTCTTCCTCATCCGCTTCAAAGGGGCCAATAAAGAAGCAAGAAATCAATATCCCAACTAATAAAATTGATCCTGCATTGATAAATTTGGTTAAATCTAATGCATTTCATGGGCTTAAAAATGAAGATCCGGTGACTCATATAAGCCAGTTCGTGGAGAATTGCGACATGATCAAGATAGACATGTTTCCACAGGAGACATTGTACTGGAAGTTGTTTCCTAGCTCTCTGGTGGGAAATGCATGAGAATGGCTACATAATCTCGATAATGAGTATGTGGACTAATGGAACCACATGGTGGAAGTTTTCTTTGAAAGGTTCTTTCCGCCCGAGAAGACAAATGATATGATCTGAAAAATTCATAATTTTGGTCAGAAAGCAGGAGAGACTTACTCTGAGACCTAGGAACAATTTCAAATCATGATAAGGAGGTGCCCACATCATGGGCTTGACAAGGAGAAGTAGGTAAAAATCTTCTATTTTGCTCTTTCTGAGCATGATAGAAGTAACTTAGACTCTGTAGGTTCATGTTTCTTCTTAAACAACATGGGCACGAGGTGTTGGGAAATTTTGAAGAACATGGCTAAGAAGCAATCTTGGGGCGACAAAGACGCTGTAGAGCATGTTCGAGCTGTAGGGGAGTCAAAGGCCATCAAAGAGATAAATGAGAAGATGGACCTTCTAGCAAAGAAACTACTTGCAAAAGAAGATGCAAAATCAGATGATGAGGCTCAAGTAAAATTCATGCACCAGCAGCAGGGGTACAGAAACAATGACTATTCATGGAGGAAAGACAAGAAATTTTCTTGGAAGGACCCAAATAATTTGCAGGACCCTGACGCAAAACCCCAACCGTCACCAGAGGATAAGAGAAATGAGTTGTTCAATCAAGTAATAAAGCAGAATCGGGAACTAATGAACACTTTTGGCCAGCAGATCAAGCAACAAGGTGAATTCATGAATCAGTTTGGGCAGACCTTACAGAGTCATGGGGCTCAGATGAGGATGATAGAGACATCTTTGGCACAGATGGCAGCTGAGATAGCAAATTTAAAGAATCCAGTGCAGCAAGGCGTTCCAGGTAATACAAACATTTCAGGAGGAAACCAACAGGATAAGGAAATTTTGCTACGGAGCGGTAACAAGATTTTAAACCCCAGGGCCGATGAACCAAGCACACCCCAGCCAAAAACCACAGGTGAGGCCACTGAGGAGGTTCAAATTCCAATCACCAAGCCGGTAGAGGATGTGGTGGAGAATGTCACATCCAAATCAGTTGCTGAGGAGGAGACATAGAAGAGGACGCCATATGTGCCACCACATCAAAGGGCACAGACTGTCCCGATCCCATATCCCAATAGCGTGAAAGCCAAGAAAGTGGATGCTCAATTCAAGAAGTTTCTAGATAGCTTAAGAAAGTTTTCGGTCAACATTCCTCTTTTAGAAGAAATCGAGCAGATACCCTCCTACGGGATGTTTTTGAAGGACATCATCACAAAGAAAAGGAAAATCCCTGATACTAAGGTTGTGGTTCTCAAGGAGCAGGTGAGTGCCTTCATCATGGGCACATTGCCACCTGAAAGGCAGGATCCGAGCTTCTTCAATATTTCATGCTACATTGGTAAGGTGAAATTTGGCGAAGCACTGTGTGATTCCGGGGCAAGCATAAATCTGATGCCTCTCTCTACGTTCAAGAAATTGGGACTGAAAGAATCAAGGCCAAGCAATATGAAAATATAGTTGGCGGATAATTCAGTGGTGAAACCATATGGTATTTGTGAAGTTGTGTTGGTGAAAGTCGATCGGTTTGTATTTCTAGCAGAATTTGTTGTAATGGAAATGCAAGATGAACATGGCAATGAGTTACTCCTTGGACGACCCTTCCAAGCCACTACTGACATGATACTTGATATGGGGAGAGGTCGTTTGACCATGGGTATCACTGATGATTGGTTTGAGATGGTCATGCCCTCCAGCACAACACAATCAAAAGCTAAAGATAAATGCCGCATGATGAAGCACTTTGATCAGAATATTTCTATCTGTCTAGGGAAGCTGTTTCTAGATATGGCTCATGTAATGACTAAGGTGGATAAGGGGACAATGTATGTAGACATCATGGATAAGACCAAGGTTGTGTCTCTTAGCAAGGCTGTGGGTTTTCCCAATGATGAAGAGGAGGACATCCCGCCTTTTATTGAAGAGGAGGCTATAGCAAGTTCTGTTTTCAATGGATATCCAGAATTTCCTCTTGAAGCCTGCCTGGTTAATATAACACATGATTGGATGAGAAGCAAGTCACTACAAGAATGCGCCAAGATGCTTCAGGTGCTGCTGTGTTTCTACACTAGGTACTATGAAGACCTTGGAGAACTCCCACCACCGCTTCAGTCATCCTTAATCAGCACGCCAGATTTGGAATTGAAGCCACTGCCACCTCATTTGAAATATGCATTTCTAGATGAGGGTGAGAAGCTGGCAGTGATCATTTCGGCATATCTGAGTGTCGAGGAGGAGGATCAACTGTTGATCGTGCTGAAAAACCACCAAGGTGCATTCGGGTGGTCAGTTGCGGACATCAAGGGGATTTCCCCTACATTGTGCCAACACAAGATCCGGCTCGAGGAGGGAGCCTAACCTGTAATTCAGGCACAACGCAGATTAAATCCTAGCATGATGGAGGTCGTCAAGAAGGAGGTGATCAAGCTCCTTTCTGCATGTATCATCTATGTTATATCCGACTCAACGTGGGTGAGTCCTACACAGGTAGTCCCTAAAAAGGGGGGAATTACAGTTACACATAATTTGTTAAATGAGCCAGTCACGAACCGTCTGGTAACCAGGTGGCGTGTATGTATAGATTACCATAGATTGAATGCTGCTATACTTAAGGATCATTTTCCTCTTCCATTCAGTGATCAAATTTTAGAGTGATTGGCAGGTCGATCTCATTTTTGTTTTCTCGATGGTTATTCAGGCTACAATCAGATTTCCATTGATCCTAAGGACCAAGAGAAGTCCACCTTCACTTGTCCTTATAGAACATTTTCATCCCGCCGTATGCCCTTTGGATTGTGTAACGCACCAGCAACCTTTCAGCGTTGCATGCTAGCCAATTTTTTCGATATGGTTGAACGTTGTTTGGAAGTCTTTATGGATGATTTCTCCTACTATGGTGTGTCTTTTGATGAATGTTTATACAATTTGGATAAGGTTTTGCAACGATGTGAGGACACACATTTGGTTCTCAATTGGGAGAAATGCCACATGATGGTTAGTGAAGGGATCGTGCTTGGACATAAAGTGTCGAGCAAAGGGTTGGAGGTAGATCGGGTAAAATTTGAGGTTATTTCCAAATTACCTCCACCGAATTCGGTGAAAGGTGTAAGGAGTTTTCTAGGTCACGCCGGTTTTTATCGCCGCTTTATAAAAGATTTCTCAAAAATTGCCAAACCATTATCTGATTTGTTGGAGAAGGATGTTGTGTTTGATTTTAACAAAAAGTGTTTAAATGTGTTTAATGCGCTTAAAGAAAAATTGATTTCCACTCCGGTTATGCAAACACCAGACTGGACAAAACCATTTGAATTGATGTGTGATGCATCAGATTTCGTAGTAGGGGCTGTTTTAGGACAGCGTGTGGACAATAAACCCGTTGTGATTTTCTATGCATCCAAAACTTTAAATGAAGCACAATTGAATTACATGACAACTGAAAAAGAGCTTCTTGCCGTTGTTTTCACTTTTGAAAAATTCCGACAATATCTTGTAGGATCTAAAGTCGTGGTATGGACGGACCACGTCGCCATAAAGTACTTGATGGAGAAGAAAGACACCAAACCTAGACTGATTAGGTGGATCTTACTATTACAAGAATTTGATATTGAAATCAAAGATAAGGCGGGAATATAAAATGTAGTTGCTGACCATTTGTCTAGGTTGGAAAGGGTAGATGAGAAGGATGTGCATATACCCATTATTGAGACTTTTCCTGATGAACAACTTCTTTCTGTTAAATCTAAATATCCTTGGTTTTCTTATATTGTTAATTATCTTGCCTACAAAATTATCCCAGATGATTGGACATACCAAGAGAAAAAGAAGTTTTTCCACTCTTTGCGATATTATTTCTGGGATGACCCTATTCTGTTGAAGCAGTGCAGGGATGGTCTGTTGCGCAGGTGTGTACCGGAGGTGGAATATGAAAGTGTCCTTCATCATTACCATACGCTACCGACTGGTGGACACCATGCTAGTTTCATAACGGCGGCCAAGGTACTTGAGAGCGGCCTTTACTGGCCTACTTTGTTCCGGGATGCATATGACTATGTGCGGTAATGCGATTCCTACCAACGGGCAGGTAACATTTCAAAGCGAAAGGAGATGCCCCTCAATGTATTTCAAGAGATCGAGGTGTTCGATCTGTGGGGTATTGATTTTATGGGACCCTTTGTGTCCTCCAACTCTAACTTGTATATTCTATTTGCTGTTGACTATGTATCGAAGTGGGTAGAGGCAATACCCACTAGGACTAATGTGCCTCTGTAGTGTGCAGGTTTGTCAAAGAATACATTTTCTGCAGGTTTGGTGTACCAAGAATGATTATTAGTGATGGAGGTACACATTTCCAAAATCAGAAATTTGCGGCATTGTTGAGAAAGTACAGGGTAAAGCACAACATTGGTACCCCGTACCACCCACAAACATAGGGGCAAGTGGAAGTCTCCAATAGAGAGATTAAGAAGATCTTGGATTGCACTGTGGCTTCGACGAGAACAAACTGGAGTACCTTGCTACCGGACGCTTTGTGGGCATACAGGACAGCATTTAAGACACCTATAGGCACTACGCCTTTTAGGTTGGCTTACGGTCGGGCCTGCCATTTTCCGGTGGAATTGGAGCATAAGGCGCACTGGGCGCTGAGGAAGCTGAATATGAACTATGATGAAGCAGGAAAGAAACACTTGTTAGAGCTGAATGAACTTGATGATTTGAGGATGAATGCCTATGAAAGCTCGTAGATTTACAAGGAGAGAACGAAGCGGATTCACGATCAACACATTCAGATGCGTGTCTTCAATAAGGGAGATAGTTTGCTCTTGTTCAACTCACGGTTGAAGATGCATCCCGGGAAATTGAAATCCCGATGGAGTGGACCGTTTACTGCAGAGGAGGTCAGGCCACATGGAGCAATCATGGTGTGTGATGGCAGGACAACATTCTTGGTTAATGGACAGCGATTGAAGTTGTACTTCGGTGAAGATTACACGAGGAGAGTGCATGAGGTCAAACTCATTACACTTCCGGATGCATGAGGAGCTTGAATTCATCTAGCCTAACACGTTAAATAAGGGAGCTTGTTGGGAGGAAACCCAACCATTGGTAGTTTCATTTAGTTTCTTTCACATTTGTAAGTTAGTTTGATTCAATTTTGTTTTTAGTGTAAACAAGGTACCTTGATCGTTTGTTCAATGTGCAGGACTGAGGCAGGGTCGATATCATTGATCGTTGTGTCGATGGTATGGACAACGGTACAGTTAGGCGGCTGCAAAAATTTCTCTGCGTCAATACTATCGACGGCATCGTCGATGGTATCAACCTACCATCAGGTTGCTCGCCAAAATGAGGTTGATAGTATCGACATGGATGTCGATACTCGTGAGATCTCTGGAGATATTCAGATGAAATTTGTCTCAGTGAAGTCGATACCATCGACGGGCCTGTCGATGGTATCGACCCGATTACAGGCAGAAAGCGGCGGCTGGGCCTCGCGAGGGTGTTTGCCCTAAGCAGAGTTGATACTATTGACTTGCGTCGATAGTATCGACGTGACACGTCACCGATCCACGAGCGGAAATCAACGGCGATAGCTACATCACGAGAATCGATCCATGGGATGGGTCAATACCATCGACATCTGTCGATGGTATCGACACGTCATCGATCTGGGCCCCCACATTAGGCTATCGACAACCGTCGATGCTAGCAGAAGACCAGATTGTGCTACAGGTGTCGATACCATCGACCCGCGTCGATGATATTGATGGGTGCACAACAGCGATGGTCTCAGCTATAAAAGGAAGGGATGGTTGTCATATGACGTCACACTTTAAGAGACTTTTCCCTCCACTTGTTTCTTGCATCTTGTTGTGCAACCGGAGCCCGGCTACGAGTATCCAAGGAGCGCGATCTTCCCAGAGCCTTCACCGAGTGGAGATTGTCTTCTCCGACCTTCACTAAGCTCCATCTTCTATTCCTTCTTTCTCGGCGATGATGGTGCATACAACCGGTGCATCTTATTCACGGGAGAATCCTATGGAGATCCCCGAGTTCATTCCTCCACCTACTGCATCTATTCCTCGTCCGAGGATTGTCCACCCTTCTACAGAGGTCTGGAAGGTCTACGAGGAACTGATGAAGAGAAAGATCGATCCCACGCACTATGTTGATTGGACAATGGTCTGTGACCTGGGGTTCAATGACAACCTCACCTACATCTTGAAGGAGCAGGTGAGACACACAACTAGGAGGCCCGATGAGCTGGAGTTCCACACCGATGACCAGCCATTCTTCGGCGAGTGGCCGACTTACAAGGAACTCGTGGCGGCGTTCATGGCATCATTGGACATCAATGTGTTGCCCAATGACTTGATCGCCACTGACAGAGAATGGAAGAAAGGGCGGGTGTTGTTCAGACTCTTCAACATCAACTACACTATCAAACTCGCCCAGTTCAACTCGGTGTACAACTGGTATCATGCTTACCAGCACCGGAGGCCAGATAACAAGATGAACTACGACGCCATATTCACCCAGCTCGTGACTGCACCCATTGGCAAATCCGTCAGCTACCACAATGCTATAGTGGCAGATTTCGAGCATCTATTTGTGCGGGTTATTCACCGCATGCTCTTCACCTCACTATTCGCTCGCGGTGACCTATCTCTCAGCAACTTCCAAGAGACTGATTTGTTCTTCCTGCACAAATTGCTGAAGCGCGAGGCATGCAATTGGGGCATGTTCTTCTTGACGCGCGTGGTAGCCGTAAAGAGGAGTACGCGGAAGGTTCCTATCCATTTTGGAGGGCTAATCACACCATTGGCCGTCTATCTTAGGTTGGATCTCTCCCAGCTTCCTCCCCTTTCCACCAGGAGCAAGGTCAACCTGCAACATCTACACCACTCCAACCTCCTCCTGCTCTGTGATGGCTTGGCATATGCACATTGCCATGTTAATCACTCATATCAAGAGTGTTCACTTCCAGACCCCGTCTTCAACATCGAGGGCGCTCAACATTTCAGGTGGCCTGTCATAGCCATTGAGGACTCAGATGAAGACAGAGACAATGACGACAATGATAATGACGACGACGAGCATGAAGAGGAATAGGAGGCCTTCACTCCTCTCCGGGTACGAGTAGCACCCCGGAAGCGTCCCCGCATGCATACGGGTGCATCTTCATCTTCACAGCCTCCACCATCATAGCCCTCTTATCAAGGAGAGGATGACTACTCCATGCAAGGGATGTATACAATGCTATAGGAGATTCATCAGACGCAGCAACAACATACAACTTCATACGCCAGTATTCAGGATACAACAAATCGGCTCTTAGATAACCAGAGTGCCATTTTCGAGAATGAGCGCCTCCTTGACAACCAACAGCACATCCATGACAGGTTGCATAGGATGGAGATGCAGCAACAACCCTTCTACGATCATTACTGGAGCCAGAATTATTTTGGGGGGTATCCACAACCTCCACCAATGCCCCAGTATGATCCGAGCTTCCAGGGGCAATACCCATCTTGGGACCCCACAGATCCGCAGTACCCGCCTCCTCCTGAAGAATGATCGGTATCACTATTCCACCTTTTAAGGTTGTTTTTTACTATGAGGCCATAGTCAAATTCAAGCTTAGGGGGGGAGTTGGAACAATTTCTATCCTTTAATTTTCTTACTTTTAGTTTTTATTGTTTTGTCTTTTGTCATTTGTTTTTCTTAGTGCTTAGTTTGTTTGTAGGATCCACACTCTATCTAGTGTAATTGTGGATGTCTAAAGTCATGTGTCATCTCGTTGCTTGTACATGGGAATTAGGGGCAAATTTGAAAATTTTAGTATTTTTGCAAGCTTGTGTTGTTTAACTTTGAGCACATAACTTAAGGAAATAATTGGGTTTGTCAACTCTAAAATAGGAAATCACAACTGTACATTCCTATGATTCATGAAAAGTGGACGGAATTGGTTGTTTGAGCCTAAACTGACCAAATGATAATGAGACTTTAATTTGAAATGAGAGAGAAAAACCTCTTAATTACTACACAGGTCAGTAAGGAGGGACACATAATAATTTTCAAAGGTTCAGTCAATTAGTCTTGTGATCTATCCACCCCATTGTTTTCATAATCCACCTTAAGAACTGGAAGTACATTACGGTTTTAATTTCTTTGATTGCATTTCATGTAGGTAGGTTTTTCATTGCAACTACTTCCATATATTTTGCATGAAACTGAAAAAAATATAGAATAGCTATACATGCACATTATCCTTAGGTGCGTGTCATTTAGTTGCATACATGTCATTTTGTAGCTGCATTCACATTTTTGTGCATAAAGTACATCATGCATCTTATGTCTTCTGAAACATAAAAGGTGATGAACTTGTTCCATACCTTATGAATGCTTCAAATGTATAAGTTATGCAGCAATAAGTGAGCCCGACAAATAAGTCATTGTCAGCTATGAAAATAAGGGTTTAAAAAACAGTTTTGAAAAAAAAAGAAAAAGAAAAAAGAAAAAAAGAAGAGAATTGAGAAGCAAGTAGGATTGAGAAGGAGAAAGGAACATGTCTCACTGCCTTTTAAGAAGAATAAGTACATGATGTAGTTCTCTTAGATATTCCATCTCACCTTGAGACAGAATGATAGTGCATGCATCATTCTACCCAAATGTAGGCATTAGGGCATTCTCACTTGCATATGCATCATTTAGGTCATTAATGTTTTGCGCATGTTAAAATCATATAATGCTTCCATTTATTCCATGAGCCACCCATTCCATCCACCTGTTGCTCGAATTGGTAGGCCATCATGATTTTCTCCTCACTCATTAAGACTAGGAGAGTTGCTTCCATGTAGATGGTAGTTAGGGTGAGCAACGTAGAATAGAATATTGCAAGATGCACCGAGTCTGAACCGGAGAATTTTATTATGGTAACTGCCTTATATGATAGTGTTCATCAATTTTGAGGTAGATATCTTTTATGGATGATTATTGTCACCTTTAGGGTAATTATCATTCTGTGGTTAGTGAGGGCCGGATTGTGAATGTCCGGTGGGGATCATATGGTGATGTTTGTTGTGATAATCTGTTCTTTAGTTGACCCTTGCAATTCTATTCTAGAGTTTGTTGCTCGAGGACGATCAATGTTCAAGCTTAGGGGAGTTTGATGCGATGATTTTGAGTCGCATTTATAGACTTGTTTTACTTGCGTTTTATGTGTTTATTGGTCATTTTGATGGTTAATATTGCATAATTCACTTACTTTAGTCTATAATCCATCTCAGTGTCAAATCTCTCTTATTTTATTGTTTTTAGCATAAATGATTACAATAATAGGTTTTATCTCAGCTTATGTGGTTTTGTTTTGCAATTTCAGGAAAACAAATATCTGCAGCTGTCGATACCATCGAAGGATGTCGATACTATCGACACAGCCACAAGTAGGCAGCCGTAAGGAGCAGTACAGAGTCGATACCATCGACATGGAAGTCGATGCTAGTGACATTCCATCAGGTTGCTGGCGACCAGTCAGTCGATACTATTGAACCCAAAGTCGATACTATCGACACGTTTAGCTTCAGTGACAGAAAAGGGATAAAACCGACGCCTAAGGGTGTCGATACCATCGACCCGCGTCGATGGTATCTAGTCAACATCAGGCGCAATGAAGAAAAGAAAAGAAGACTTGTCGATATCGTGCAGAGTCGATACCATCGACTCGCGTCGATGCTATCGACACCGTCAGATTAGAGTTCATTTCAGATCGGCTCTAATCCAACGACTGTGATATTTTTGCAACCTAACTCGGTGATTATACCTAATGACAGTGGCCAAGAGCAGGGTATCACATCATTAGCCACTGCACACGTCTCGAGAAGGGTGGAGAGAAGAATGGAGCACAGAAGAACGCCCCAACCATTCTGGAAGCCGAAGAAGACATTTTCCACCGCCGAAAGGTAGTAGATCACGGATTCTATGCCAAGGAACACTTGGATCTTCTCCGTTCAAGGGTTTCATTACTTATTCACGTTTTTCTCCATGTTTCCCCTTTTCTCAACCATGTTTTTCTCTGAAATGAACATGTGTGGCTAATCCCCTTTATCTTTAGGACCGGGAGTAGCCCGGGGAAGCATTGTATGACATTTTTATCATAGTAATTCATAATTTATCTCTTAAATTTGTGGTATGATTTCATTTTTTCAATTATATTGTTATGCTTGATCACCATAATGATAATCCAATGCCTTTAATTACTTTAAAAGAAGAATTAACGGTTGAAAAGAGACGAAATTCATATTAATTAACAAATCCCTTGAACAAGGTGATGTAAGGTTAATGGTGGAAACCCATAGGTCGTTTTTAATGCACCTAGTTTAGGGTATAGGTTACTACGACGGTGGAACCGACCTAGACATAGGTAGTGAATTGTACCACGACAGTGGGCAATTCTGACTACAGGAAACTACTCGGATTGAGAGATAAGTCTGAGTAACTATATGAAAATTCATACAATGAAAACCCGTGGTGAAACCGCAATCCTAAAGATCTCCACTTGAATTGATTAAACTAAACATTTAATCGATTGCTTTGTTTTATTTTCTTTTCTTTTATTTTTCAAACAATTCTCATAACCTTTTTATTGGTCTAGCTGATTTCGAGTAGTTAGTAGTAGTCTACCGATAATTTAGTGTCCCTGAGTTCGACTCGGGCCTCACAAGGGCCTATATTACATTGATGCGTGCACTTGCGTTCGACGCATGGTAAAATCGTGTCATCATGCTACTGATAAGTACCAAACCCTAGAATGTTTAGAGTTGTAGTATTTCAAGGGATGTCACTAGTGATTTGACCTTGAATACTAGCATCTCTATAAAATAAGATTATGAGATTTGCACTATGAGAAGTAAACTAGCACTAAGAGTAATCCAGGGTTTAAAGATAGCTAATCTGAAAGGTAGATAAACAATATGGAAATGATTTTGGGGCAAAGAGAAAGATATAAATTTGAAATGTAACAAGTTTGTTTTGAAAAAAGGGAGAAATACAATATGAGTGAAGTGCGGTATGAGATAAATTCTTGCAGTGATATCAAGAATGATGAATTATCTATTCTTAGCTTGTATGTTTCAATTTTAGGGATGTTTATTCTATATGATCAAAATGAGAAGGATAAGTAACAAGAATTAAGTAGTAATGAATGAGGAGATAAGAGAAAACAATGGCTTTCAGTAATATGTGAAATTTTTTTAGAAGTATAATTTGTTCAAGGTATATTAAGGGATGTAAATTGGTTCTACGTATGATTTTAGTGTACATGTGCAAGCAATATGTTAATTAAAGGTGTCTGATAGTTGTAGTCATTCATACCAGTAATCCATCTTAGTATTGTATAATTGTGGTATGGCGATATGGGTTGAATAATGATGAAACAAATGAAGGGTTACCCTGAATAAGGTAGTCTTACCTATTCACTCATATGAATGGAAGGGATGATAACCATATTGTATATATATGTAACCCTAATGAGGTATAGATTGTTATACCTAGCTTTAATATAACTAAGCGATGGTAATTGGGTATGAATAGTCCTTGAATGACTAATACAATCATGGAGTACTTTGTTACTATTGTTGAAACCCTAGTATGCTATAACCTAATGGTTACACATTGAATTATGTGTGAGTTCATACTTGAGAATAATATGGAATGTGATGGTAATGCTTCACCTTATGCATCCAGGATGCAATGGGGATGTCGTGAGTAGTACTGTACAATTGCTGTTGAATCTAGTCTTCCAACTCAAGACTGTTTTCCTATTTGAGTAGCACAATAGTAAAATTCAAATGAACATGGTGAACTCTCTTTTGTGACTTAGAGGTAATACATAACCATAGTATATATTAAGACGTATGAATTGAGATAGTTGGATAGGGTTATCAATGATGAGGTAACATCTCAAGAGAATGCAAATATTAAAATGGTTGTTTCTCTCTCTATCCTATGATTGATTGTGGATTAGAGAATTTGTTGGATATCATTGGGAACTGTTTGATACATGTTGTGATTATAAAATAAATAAATGACTTAATGTTGAAAAGTGCATTTAAGAATGAAATACAAGAATGTAATGACATGTAAGATTTCAGAAGCTTAAAATAAACTTTGAATATACTTTGTTTGTGTGTTTATGTTTCGGGGACAAAACTTTTTAAGGGGGTGAGAATTGTAATGACCACATTTGTTCTTAATTGGTAAACTAGGGTTTACCTGAATGATTACATGCTTGATTAGATTGAACATCGTTTAGACTTGATTAATGATAGTAGATCAATTGTGATGTTTCAAACCTAAGAAGAAACTCTAACTATGATTTTAGTTTGAAGAATTTGGGTTTGAGAAATGTAAACCCTAATCGGAAAAAATTAGGGTTTTGATAGTACATGAATATGGAATTTGATCAGGATAGCAGTGTGGTAAATAATTTTTAATATTTTCTACAAATTTTTTATTTAATTAAATTTTGGATATGATATGGAAAACTCAATCATACATATTGGAGAAAAAATTCAGAATATTTGAGTGTTCGTTGAATGTGATTCTCGATCGAACTATACTTTGACCAAAATGCTGACAGAGTGCTTTTTCGTAGTGTAGTGTTTTATTTTTAATTATGTATTGGTAACTCAAAATGATCTGAAATTTTAACTAAAGATCTGAAACTAAATCATAAACAACGTGTAAAATTTTCATTATTTTTAGATGCATTTAAACCTTATCAGTAGATGAATTATAGTAATATTTTTATGACAGAAAATTCAGCTGAAATAAGAGAAAGTATAGTGAGGGGTCAATGTGCAATTGACTCAAGCAGCTCAATAGCTCTATATGGTCAACCTAACACACAAGGACCTCTCATAATTCGTGATTCAATCTAGAGAAATGAAATCCTAGAGAGAGATGGAGAGTTAGGGTTTGAGAGGAGAAAGTGATGGAGATGCTGACCTAGGGTTTTTCGGTCTGAGGAATGATGAAATCATGTATTCTTAGCTTCTTTGCATAGACTTTAATGGTGAATCTTCTCTCACATGTCAAGATTCCGTCCCTCCTCTGATTTGATTTGAAATGGTGTCAAAACATCCCCTTTTCTCACTCTTTCTTCATAATCCCTCATTTTTAGGGTTTTTGAGTTGAAAGGAAGAAGAATCGAGTGAATTTCTAGGGATTTGATATGAGATCGACATTTTAAGGGATGAGCTGCATTTTTAAGGTGTTTTCACACCTCAGGGTGAGTGGGAACTTCCTTTAAATAGTATATTGGACGAAAATTGGTTAAATCATCCATAATCTTTAATTGTTTAGTATTCGACTACAAACCTTGAATTGTGTGTTTGATCTAAGTTGTTGAAAAATGATATGAAACGAATTCTTACTCTCTTTGGATGAATTTTAGATGATAAAATCATATTAGAAATGTATAAAATACATCCTATATAATGAGAATTCCCTAAGTATTCATAGAGGTTATAAGAGTAAACTGAAATATAGGGAATTTGTTTATGACTGAAATTGTTGTATAATTAAATAGAGAAATTTGTTTATCTGGATTCCCTTGGTTATGAATGATTGTTTATCTGAATTCATGGTACATATATTTCAGATACTATCTTGGATTTTATTTAAGGTGAATAGTGTTTGTTTGATATCTCAGTAAAGAGGGTGAAACCCTAGATGCGAGGAAAGTTGGATATTTGCGAATAGATATCGTGAAATCCATTTGAACGGATTTTCTTGACATGATAGACTTTATTTATTCAATTTTATTATTGATGCATGTTATCTCACTGAATGGCATGAAAACCCAAATTCAGCTCAGTTCCAAGGTTTCATACATATATTGATTTTATATGATTTTTTGATAGTAGTCTTTATTCAGTGAATGTTTATGTCGCATGAAATCCTTATGAGAGACATGTGATAAGTGAATCGGGTAAATGAAACCCTAAGTATAGGGTGTTCAATGAATCAAGTATTTTGATATCAATGTTCTCAGTATGATATGTGGTGATGCACAACTCAAGATTTGGGTTGAGGTGCACATTTTCCAAGAAAGTACAAATAATTTATAGGTGCACATGATGATTTCTCGTATGTCAAGTAATTAAATCTTATCAGTGTATTAAGAAGTTCAATTGCATGATTCTAGTGTATAAAGTATCAAGTGGACATGTATTCTATAATTTAAGAATTTTAGTCTGCCAACAGGTATAAAATGTTGATTTCTTAGTATATTACAGTGTTTTGAGTATACTACTCTGTGAAGTTTAGAATGATATACATGTTGTGTTATAAAAATCAAATAAATAGACGCGGTACCAAAGAGATACCAGAGTCAAGTATACGTAAGGAAAAGATACAATATAGTAAGAGCTTTCCAAGAATAATCAAATAATAGACTTAGGTGCCCTGAACACCGTAGATTCCCTACACACTGTAGGGAGGAAACGATCCACCCTGGCAGTGACCAGTATACGAGGATCGAATCGCACCCACAGAGCATGTGGGGAGATGAAGCCCTTGAGTAAGTATCCTAAGAGAAGATAGGTTACCCAAAATAAATTGGCGATCCATGTGGTATCCCAGTGGTACCCACAGAGCGTACCAAGATGAGGCCCACAAAGCATCTCAGACCCTCTTCCTGTGTACTCAGCCTAGAAGGAGAGGTCCAATTAAAGGCCAGTTGTTTAGCCACCTTAGTCAGATGTGACGGTTGGAGTCAAGCAGACTCAGATTTAGTTCTAGGCTTAGCTTCCTGAGTTTTAAGCTAAGTCTAGTACGGTGAGATCTAGTTCGCTACGAGTCTTCATATGTAGAGTACACTACATATGATCATGGCATAAGTTAATATATGTCCGTACATGTTTAAAGAATTTATTATAAGTAAGAAATGCTAAGAAAGATTTGAGTATAGTTTCCCAACAATTATTCTTTATATGTTTCTGAATTATTAGTTCTTTTTGAAATTAATCAAGCATGCTCATATATTGATTTGCTCTTGTAGATATCTAGAGTATCATGCCATATTTATGATTGCCAATGATTATACTCTTTAAAGCTTACTACTGTTATAACTAATATGAGTTGCTCAAAAGTATATATGTAATTATATTAGTGCTTTAGACTGTTTCTTTGAAGTACTCATTCACTGAGTGAGTAGGCTCAACCCTCTACTCACAATTTTTAGGGAAATCACATGGACTTAAAGAAGGTCAATGCATCAGAGTAGATCTACCACAAGAGTTAAGTCTGAGTATAGTTAAGTTCAATTAGTCCCTGTCACTCTAGGTCCTTGTATAGATGTGAGAGAGTTGTAAATGATGTTTTATATGTTTGTTTCCTATAAAGAGAGAATGCAAATGATTGTCATGTCGTATGTACATGGAAGTGTGAGAATCATAATGAATGTATGGATGTGTATCATTAATGTTGAGATCATATTAGAGAAATAAAAGTTTAATTCTATTGTAAAGTTTGTTTATGTGATTGGATGCGAGAAAACAAACAGTTTGAAAAAGAACAAAAAGTTAAGGGTGATATTTGTATTACGTTAAATCCTCAATTTATGCCCTAATATCATGATTAGTGGTAATTGTGAGATCGGGGTGTAACAATATTGATTGGTTGGAGATTTTCTAACCAAAAGAGGAATAGCTGATGAGAGTTCTACCAACACTAGAGGCATAAATGAAGCATTGGCACGTGAGGCGGGCATCATGAACCTAGATAATGCTATATGTGAATCACTATCAAGTGTAGTCAAGTGTGAGGCTGCAAGATCGACTACAAATTTTAACAGATTCAAAAGTGAAGCTGTCAACTGTTGGAAGATGGAAGATGTGGGAAGACCGACCACGTAGTACCATCGAGCGAGTGCGGCTCAGAAGAGGTAGAAACCTATGGCATGGAGGGCCAAAGTTATGAAGGATGCAGTTCTTCCAACCGCAGATGGACGCAGTGCAGTTGATCAAACTATACATCTTGAGGAGCTCGCACATGATGGGTTAATTTTAGGGTGATGTTGGTGGGTGAGTGAATATCATATAGGAAAGATGTGTTTAAGGCTTTTGATATCAATTAAAGGTGAATTAAAAATATATCTAAATCTATCTTTAAGTAGTCACTTATGTTATGACCTTGAGGCTTTAATGTTTGCAATGCTTCAAGATGTTTCTCCATATTGGAAAGTGTTTGTAGAAATGTTTTTTTTCATATTTGTAATTGTTATAGTTTTTTCTTAGACTTGAAGTGACCCAAGGAAGGGTACACATGTGAACAATGTTAGATTAGACTCTTTGGAAAAAATATTTTTCATGTAGGAAAAAATCATGGTTACCATGGTTACGATGGAATTTATTTGCATCTTTTTTTATATTTGCAATTGTTGTTATATTTTGTTAGAAAAAAGTGAAACAAGTAGGGTAAATCCTGTCAATAATGTGAGATTAGATATTTTAGAGAGAAGCATTTTTCATGCAGGGAGAAGTCTCGGATGCCTCCATCCAACTTCCCATTTAGGTTTAGAAATGCTTACTGCATGTAGGGTGGATTCTTAATCGCCCTCACCCCACCCCACCCGAAGATAAACCAATTGGAGTGTGTCTAGAGTTGTTTTAAAGATAAAGAGAAATGCATGTTAAAATATGTTCGATGATAAATAGGGTGAACTAACTAGTACTACTCATCCCTCTATGGGGATGGACAATCTAGTACAACCTAAGAACTTTTATTTAAAAGTGCAAAAAGTTGGGCTCAAAGAATTAGAGGCAAGGCTTAAGAGGAAAACCATGTCATTAGTAAGGATGGGGGCTTGCATACATTGAAGTATGTTGACGTACATATCTACCTTATGTTTCCAGATGTGGAAGCTGAATATAGTTGAATTTGTAAAAAAAAAATCCTAAAATACTATAGAAAATTCTATAATGCATCTACTATTGGTGGATTTTTGTACGGATATTTTGGTAGATATGATTGAGAGATGGGTCGATATAAATCCCCATAATTGTGGTAGAGTAAATAGTTCCATTGTCTACGGTACCATGGGGCACACGGCTAAGCCATTGATAAACAATGGTAAAATATTAGTTATATAAGGAATCACCTTACTGAAGACCGTTCCAATTTCAAGAATAACCATGTCAAGATCTGATCAGATGGATAGAAAAGGATGATGATGACATATATAATTGTATCCATAAGATCCAACTATATGGGGACTTATTGTTGCAAATGCATTTCCAAATACAAGGCCATTTTGCATTATCACATTTTTTTAAAATTCAAGCTATCAAATAGCTAATGTGTGTGAGATTTGAACTATGCATTAGTAGTCTCACTTTAAAATATATAATCTTCATGAATTTTTGTCCTTCAATGAATGTTGATTTCTTGGGTGAGAGAATGTATTCAAGTTTACTTTGCAATCTTATATTGAGAGCCTTGGTGATGATTTTATATCTATTATTAAAGAAGACTAGTAGGCCAGTAGCATAAACCAATTTGCATGGGATTGGTCTTCTTTGGAATCAAATGTAGGTGCATGTCAATGGTCTAGTTGATTACTTTATGGATGTTTTAGTTGTTTCACATGTTTTTCAGATGTTTATTATGGAAATATTTTGAATGCTAAAAAGAGGGTGATTTGTGAACTAAGTCCCCACCATATTTATAGGGGAAACTAGGAAAATCATTAAGTTTCTAAAAAAAGTACACATATAAGGAATAGTAACATAACTAAAGATTAGGGTAAGGCACTAAGTTACAAATGAAAATTTTAGGCACCAAGTTAGACGTAAGGAAGTTGTTGGACACCCATATGATGTTAAAACTCAGTATCTCCAATCCTAGTGATGTACAATTGAGTTTTTTTTTCTTTGATAAATTGAGGATAAAGAATAAAAAATAAAAAATGGTGCATACTAGTTTATAAAAAGGTTCAAAATCATTAAAACATAAATATCATCAATCTTGGGTGCTCATATATTTATGCCATTGTGGGATCAGAAACAGTAGGTGGAGAAGAGTTTACATTGCGGCTAGACATGTCTAACTTGCTTGAACATTGTAGGGGACAAAGGAGGAATATGTTCATTCTTTCTTTATGAGAGAAGAGATGGTTTACATTACCAGATATCTAACCTTGGAGACCTCCTCCACAGTGTCCAAGGTTTCAGATGAAATTTTTAGTGTGCTTGCCTTCAAGATGGATTCCTCTTTGTTGTTAGGTTCTAACTAAGATATGTAGATTCTAGCCTTATCCACTAGTTGCTAACTTATGCTAATGGCATGAAAGTGCTATTTTTGCTAGGGATGCACATGTTAGGATTTTATATAAAATTACTTTTATGCTAAAAAAGAGGCCTAGGATCCAAAACAACATGTGTCTCAGGGCAGCCATCCAACTAGCTTGATGTACCAATACTACAAAGACTTCTAGGATGTTAGACTTGTCGATCTAGCTTGTGGATTGGGGGAAAACAAGTAGGGAATGTGCTTGGACTTCTCCCAACGACACATGTCTCTAGGAGTGTTTTAAAGGGTGATCCTTTGACCATTTCACACTGGGGTCTAACCCTCAATGGTGGGGCACTTACTTGCCACACACATCACTTGACCTCGGTCCATGTGAATTCTCTGTCAAGCTGAAGTGGTATTTTAATGTGATAATGGGATAAAATTGGGTGCATGTCTAGGGTGTACTCTGAAGGTTTTAGGTGTTAGTTGTGGGATATAGGTCTCTTGTTGGGGTGATTTTGATTGTCTCATGGAAATATCTTGGTTTACGATCTTGGTGACAACATATAAGAAAAGTAGCTTGTGTCCATTTTGGTAAGAAACGTTTTCATTGTGAGAGTTTATCATTTGTATAGTACAATCATCACCTTTCATCATGATAGAGATTAGGATATGTTCAATTAATTGATTTGGTGATTATCAATCATGGTGATTGTTGAATCACATATTATAACTTATACAAGATCTGATCAAAAAGTCCATGGTCTATTGGATTTGTTCAGAACTATACTAAATCATCTCTATGTATGTTAACGTCTGATAGGATGTTACTCACAAACATGATACAATTGCATATTTTTCTAATTCTAATGCGTCCTATATTTAGTTTGGTCATATTTAAATAACTATGGTAACACCCATAGTTCATTTAAATATTTTCTAATTTGAATTTTGTTTAAACTTACTGATTTATTTTTGTAATCGCTTAAATTGATATTTTTCATGACATTTGATACATTCAACAACCAATTTAGATGGACTAAACATGGATTACCAATAGTTTTCTCCTCTCAATATGAGATTTGAGTCATGGTTGGTGAATCCACCCATGATGAGGACTGAAGTCTTGCAACTGACCAAATATCATTTTCCTATAAGTGTGTTAATTTGATGATGTAGGATATAAATTGTTGATTGGGTACCATCATACTCATCGAGGGATATAAAACTTTAAAGTAGCCTTATGTTTATTACATGAGAAAGGTTATGAAATATTATTATCTAAATTAGACATAGTTAATGGTGGTTGTTGTGCCAATGCTTTAATAAATTTATTGAATTGCTTTCTTAAGAATGTGTTGAAGAGAATTGGTAATGCAATAATCCTTTAAATCAATTCCCATATATGTGAGTCTTAAATGAGGGTGAATTGGATAAAAGTGACTAAACATTGAGTTTCAGAACATATATTGGATATGAGAGGAAAAGAAATCATTAATTACCTTCAAAAAGGTTTTAAAATGAGGGAAATTAGTATTTTCATCCTTAGAATCCTTCATAGTACTCCAGAGCATTTTTCAGACACTTGGTTGGCCCACTCACCCTACTGGGCAGCTAGATCTAGGAAGGCTATGTACCTAGTCAGGGCCCTAGTGCCCTGGTTCTAAAGTTAGAATAAGGGGTGAGTTGTCGTTTACTTTTTGACCAAAATTCTATAATCAAGGGGCTAGACAAAAATTATATCCCCACTTAATCGTGACTTAAAAAAACATTTTGAGGGTCAACCATTTGTCTCCAACTCTGAGAACCACATCCTTCATTTTTTTTGTTCTATGTGCGATTAGAGAGTAACATTGGCATATAGTCATTGTCCATACTCAAAAGTTAGAGCTTGATCTGTCATTTGTCTTTCTCTTTGTTATAGATATGGAGTTTTCTCTCATCTATTGGTCCTTCGCTAGCATCATATGTGACATGTAGTATGATACCATGTGTGGGATATCTCCAAAATTGTCTTTTTGAGGGAGAGCAATAAAAACATTAGAATAAGGACTTGATATTCAAGGACAAAGGGCATTGAGTTGGTCTTCATGTGTAGGATTGCTTGACCTTCCTAATGTCAGGGTAGATACTAAAACGATATAGTTTTGGGATTTGAAGGCCAACATACTCTGATTTCTACGATGTATTTGATGCCAACCTTAGAAGAAACATCATATATACTGCAATTGCAAGTAAATTGGGTGTGAATAAGGTTTTTGCTAAAATCATTCTCATTCAAAGTGGTTTTATGGTGCAATGCAATGACTGTTGGACACTTCTCATCTCAAAACTATATGGCTAGTTATCACACCCTATGGGGTCTTTTTCTAGAATTTTTTGATCACTTTGTTTTGATAGACAATAATCTATCTTAATGGAGAATAAGTGGTATTCCACATTCTTTATGAAATGGAGGTCAATGTTTAGGAATAGTAGATGGTCGCATTGCAATTTCCTGAGTTGTACCAATGTTTGAAAAGTGTCAACCATAATAGTAACATTAAAGAGGGAGTTGTATGTTCACTGCAATTTGGTTGGCGATGCATCTGGTTTGTGCTATATTTTTACACCACTAGGGTGGGATGTGTATGTAGTACATCCATTTCACCAATCACACCTAATTTTTGTTGTTGGACTTCCTTGCGCTCAAGGATGATTAGTTAGATGGCTTGCCATTTTGATAGATAAAGAGGTTTGGTTGTGATGTGTCCTAACAGAGTGATATGCCATTTCACACATTCTACATATGATGGATTTGATGATCTTGTGGTATCATCAAGTCTAAATTTTTGTGCAACCTATAACCAATTTGGACATCAACATGTTAATTGTGCAACTCTAGACAAGAATTCCTACTTAGTGGTAGGAGGACATGCCTAGTAATTAGATTGCATCGTTGCATGACCATCGACATTGATGGAGTCATAATATGATGTTTTCTTTGAAAGCCTACCCAAAATTATATATAGTTTTTGAGGAGTATGAGTGACATCATCAGAACTGTCCACATTTGGAGGTGACCTGTGTTGATGAGGGCAAGCTACATGTGGAAGAAAAGCTATATGTTTATGTTTAAGTTTGGTTTTGATTTTGTTATCTTTTTATCTTTTGTCCTGGAGTGAATACATGAAAAGTCCAATGAAATGTAGTACTATTTCCTTTATATAACAAGATTCTAATTTACAACATGTTGACTTGCATACTAAGCATGAGTCATGTATATGGTTGGAACTCCTAAATTAAGGAAGTAATAGCCTTTTTGTCAAGGAAGAAAAGCCATGTGGGGAAGTATGGAGTGGTTTGGTGAAGGTATTAGATGTTGGTGGATGATTTTTGCCTACTTTACTTCATTAGTTTTATAACCAATGTCCCTAATACATAATGTTAATGAAGTCATGGCTGATGTTTCTCTTGTTTCTAAAATTCCTCATGAGGTGCGTGTTATCCTCTGGGGTAAGTATTAGGATTTGTTTCCCCCACTAAATCTTAAAAAAGGTTTTCTTTTAGGTGTGGACCATGTGTTGGTCTGTTTTTAGGTAGCACTCTGTCATAGGTACATGATATATTATTTGTACTAATTAGGTTGAGAGCTTTGACATTGGTACTTAAATCCTTAGGATGGAAGTTGGTTTCTCATTGGTTGAAGACAATGTATTGAATGATATATTTTTAAATAGTTTGTAGTTTTATGGGTATGTTGTCATTAGCACGTGCCTGGTGGATTCATTAAAATTTCTGGGTATTTTCACTTGTAGCATTTTGAGGGAAGGGGGTACATCACATATATCAAAAACTTGCAAAAAATACTTTTAGATAACAAATCCATAATACAATATAATGTTGATATTTAAAGGCATAGAATGGATATGATATATTCCTTGGAATGCACTAGTTGTCTAAAAATTATTCATGTTACCCAAGTGAGGATCCTTTCTTCTGGATCTAGATTAGAAGTCCTGATTTTTTTTATTGTTGTTGTCTCATCCTTGCAACAATACCATGTCTTCTCCTTAAAGAATTTTCTTGTCCTCAAGACTCCTCCAAGGGACTTGGCCTCTACAAGAGTCATGGTCATGGATTTTAAAACATCCAATCTCATTCCTACTTGCAAGTAAAAGTAGAATCAAACTATGAAAACTCATACTATAATCCAATTAGTTGATTCACATCTCAATTGGTTGAATGGACACATCAAGAAATTCAATATAATTGACAAATCCAATTTTGCATCAGACTGGTCTCTAATTCCATGCTATTTCTTGATTACATTCCAATCAATTGACTAGGATACCTGATCAACCAATATGCCACATCTACAAAGTGGTGATTATCTATCACTTGATATTTAATCAACCAAATCAGCCAAACCATTTCATCGACTGACTATCTTCTTTAGTTGACTGGTTGGGCAGGAAATCAACATATAACATGATAAAGAACCATTCGAACGGTGACACTATGACCCTGTCTTAAAATGAATTTCTCTCTAATCTTAGTTTATTGTCATAAGTATATTCTTTATTAATTTTTAACAACTAGTGATCATTATAAATGCCTACTTTGGTTCAAATTTCACTTTCTTTTCCTAGCCCCAAGTTTCCTTACAAGTTGCAAACTTAATTGTAAATGAAAAGCAATATGGGGCCTAATTAAAATTTATGTGAAAGTTCCTGAAATGCGTTTTTCTTCATACCCATACTTTTTTAGCATTGAAAGAAATTGGTTAAAGATAATATTCTAATTTGACTTCAATTGGACATTGTTTGCCTTGATCTTGTAGTTACATGTACGTTTCTGGACTAATGTGAAAATTCACCAAAATTAAGAATTAATTATTGTTTCTATTAACTAACTAAGTCCATGTTTTCCTTCATAAGTGTATTTTATGAGTTTGGAGTTTTCGGTTCTAATTGAGTAATGACAAGTTTTCACTCCTTGCCTTGGGTCTAGACAACTCACTTAATATGTGGGATATTTTAGTCTTTTAACTTATTAACATATATCTACCCAATCCCCTCCACCATATCTTCTATTTCACATCCAAAGGACCTTTAGGATGAGGAAGAGAATCCTCGAAACCTACAAGAGCTCCATGAACCTCTATGGCCATGAACTTTTGGTTGCATGTTTGTGCTTGTTGGAGATGCAACTTCCTTGGTGGATCTTGGGCCTTGAAACTTTGTTATCACTGCTATATATGTAATATATCTTCTTTAATATCTCTTATCTTATGTATGCCTTTCTTATTATTCTTCTTCCTTTTGATGACATTTGGGTACTTTTGTGGTGTTTGTTGCTCCAAACAACAAATGCACACTCTTTTCTCCTCTTTTTCTCAAGCTTTGTCCTTGATCATGGGTTAAAGAGATTCTTTGGAGCCTTTAGAAGCATGTTCATGAGGTGTGGTGTTGAGTTCTAGTATGGAGCTCGAGTTCATCATCCATGGAGGCTCATCATCTTAAGGAATGAGCTTGAATATGCTTGCATGTTTATTCATGCTGATGATCAAGCTTTCACAGGACATCCCAATTCTTGATAGCTTTATTTCTAGCCTTGAACATGTAAGATCATCTCTTTCTTTTCTTTTTTTCTCATTAATTCATGTTTCTTCTTCCTCTTTGGCTGAATTCCATTCTCACCCATGGTAGATTTAGCTTTCTAGCCTAAATCCCACCTTTATGTCTCTTTGACCTAGGCGAAACTAATATTATCCATACATAGCCTAGATGGGGCTTTGAGGGTTAATTGTGGTGTTTATAGGATGATACACATGTAATGGAAGAGAAGGCTCCTTCCCACATGTTTTTAAGGTGGGTTTCTTACTCTCTCCTTGATTTTATCATGCATTCATATCCTAAACAATAAGGAAATGCTTAAATTTCACCTTACATGTTGATATCTTGCTCTAAAAACTAAAATGTGTGCTTATTATAGATCGATTTGCATCCTTATGGGATGAAATCATGATTTATTTGTACCCTATATGCTCTAATGTTGATTCATACTACATATAAGGTGCCTTCCTGTGGTCTTAAGGATGAAAATCCAAAATATATGTGAAATTTCCCTAAAATAACTCATTCATGGCTATTGGGATATCATATTGAGAAAAAAAAATAATGTGATCTTTCTTTTTTATGGGTGATCATCTAGAGTGTACATATAAATGTTTCTAAACATCAATGCTACTATAAAAATGTTGAACAAAGTTCCCATACCAAAAAGTAGCACAACTATACATAAAAATGACATCTATGTGCTTAGTTTTGTTTTAGCCATAACTTCACTAATACAGAATATGGATACAATGTAGGTTATTTTAGGCATTTCGTGTTAGTTCTTAACCGATGACCAAGCAGGAGATGCTAAAACTGAACCATTCTTCATCGGTTAAATTGACTGACGAAAAAACTTTTCATCTTTGATTCTTTATTACAAAGGAACTGACAACCTAACTTCTAGAGAGTGTTGGTTTGATCTTTCCTCATCAGTTTGTTAATGACAAATAATCGATGATGAATAAACTCAATGTCGGTTATATTGGTGATAGAACACTAAAAATTTTAGGTAAATCCCATTGGTTATTTTTAAATGACCGACGTGTAAACGTTTTGTAGTCGGTTAATTACAAAAATAGATGAGAAATACGTATTTTTGATATAGTAGGTCTACAAATATGTTGTCCATCCTACTAGCCTGTCTGGAGTCTGTTGTTTTTCATAAGTGAATGTTTTGAATAACAAGTTCTCTACAAGCATCATGGCTTACCAACAAGCTGGCACACCTACAAGAAAAAGATAAAATTTATATAAAGTAGGCACACCCACATTCTATCATTTTTTTCACTTCAAATGCACAAAAATCCATTAACTCACAACTCAATTGTTTCATTTCTCATCCACACTTCAATTTAATACGTGCATGCACAAATAAACATCATTCTCTTTCTCATACATTCACATTCAATTTCACACACACATATGCACTTAACATTCAATTCACACTTACAAATGCATCAACATCAGCTGCCATCTTAGACTTTTTAAGTCACAATGTAATTATATAACAAATACATATCAACATTCAATTCACACTCATAAATACATACAAATATTCTGACATCAAAGTTCAAACTACCAAAATATTATCAATCAACCATCAAATCTTTCATTCAAGTCCACATTTCCAATGAAGCAGTCTGCCCACTGTTCACATAGGTCATTTAGCTGCTCTAATGTATTGGGTTCAGTATTTATAAAACATAGCAAAGAGAATGAGACTTATAATTAATTTTTCTTTTAGTATTTTCAAATGAGAAAATTAATATGATCCAATACTAATAACTTACATTCTCTATACATTCGATATGTTTTTCATGAGTGACAATCATCTTCATGTACAACATCATGTAATATGTGCATGGCCAACCATTGTCTTATATAGGACCCGACATATTTATAATTACGTTAATAAATGCAATTAAATAGAGTTGGTCATATATTATGCAATTGGAATGAGAAAACTATATACATCAACACTCTTACAAGTTACTAATTTCTTTTTCTTCTCGACTTTCCCTCTACCAGTACGGAATGCTTTCACACCCCTATAAGTTAAATTAACATATATGTTGCATTATTAAACTGTCATATGATGTTTATATTAACAAATATATTGGGGACTAAAAATTATACTTACGCATGAATCACCAATTTTATTGGGTGTCCCTCATTTGGTGGAAAATTTTCACCTGAAGGATGAAAGAAATACAAAATCCAAGTCTCGAGAACAATCACTAAAAACTTCCAATGCCTATCTTTTAGTGAATGAAGGCAAATAAAATAAAACATTAAATCACACAACAAATTGTACTCTTAGGTTAGAGCATATAAACAACAAACCAAAAACTTACCTAATGTTACATATTCTTCGAATCATCAAGAAACTACATCACAGTAGTCACATATTCTTTGACGCCACTCAAATTTCTGAGTACATGGCCAACCAATGATGACCTTAGAAATTCCACATTTGCTATTCTGAAGTCACAAACCATGTAATACAAATGACTGAAATATATAGATAACCAATACTCAGTTTTTATGTAGGAAATAATTAAATAGTTTTTCATGTATCACGGGGTATTCACACTCACCGTTTCCAAAGTACTATCACCTATATATTCAATGAATCATACTTAAAGAGTTGAGAAACATCTATCAGCACTATAACATTGTCCCATTGTATAGATAAGATCTCCTCCCCAAGGTGGATCACAATGGTATCTATTTGGTCTAAAGTATTTAACCATCATGTCAACGTCTTTCATTTAGGGACTAAGGAGTCGAACAACTCTAGTTGAATAAAATGAAGGGGCAGAGGCTTAGGAATCCTAGGGGACTTCTTAGACATTGTATGCTACATGCTTGTATTCTATTATTAGTTTTCAATTATTTTATATAAGTTTGAACATAAATTTGTCAAACCTGAAGAAATATAATGAGTCATTTGGGCCACCCAGTAAAGTCTCCTTCTACCTCTCCGATTGTGTTAGTATCTAGGTGCTCGTATGGGAGAGGTATGTCACTCATTCTTAGAAAGACATGTATGAAATTCACACGATAGTGATCAACAGGAAGGGGAATATTATGGACTGCATTTCTGATAGAAGCCTCAACATCTTCCACGAGATTGTCTGCTAGAACATTGACAACAACACGACATTTTTTAGCCACCTAGAATCTTATAAAACATAATTTAATTTGATAAATATAAATATTGACTTGAAGGATTATTTTATCACAATCTATATATAAATTGACTTGAATTAAATCTTACCCTAGTCGTGCCATGCAGGTTTGGAGGACTACTCCCAATGCACTCCGTGGGCAAGTGACGAATAGGTTTTGTGACTAGTGGAGAAGCTTACTCTGCCTGAGAAGATATATATTTCTCCAAGGTTGCTTCTACAATTTTCTACATGTACTCTTCTTCCACTTACCATTTCTTAGGTTGTTTGCGCTTATGCTGGGATGTGCCAAAAAAAGATTTTATACCATTCCCAACTCCAGTGTCCCTAACATGTCTAGGTTGCTCTTCTGTCCCTAGAACAACTATCAATTCATTGTGTGTGTCCTGAGGGCTGAACTTTCCTGTGACGTCCCCGGATTTTCTAAAACTTAATCTGATGTATGACGTCTAAATTGAAACCCTCACCTCAGCGAGCATTCCAATTTAAACATCCCACACTAGGCTAAGAAGAAGAAAATCGAGGGAGTCAGAAGGATACAATAGTAGCACATGCACATGAACAATAATAAAACCATACACACATGTTCACCGTTCAACATATAATTACAATATGAATTGTTACAAAATTTGATATTACATATTGAACAGCAAACTTACATATACATGTGCTACATATAAACTATAGGATCTTAAGACATCAGGTCCACCTGCACATCAGCTCGCCACACAACTCTCACTATCCTGGATCTTTAAGAGCATAACCACAACCTAAACAAAAGATTACATGTGGTACACGTTAGCACAATATTCAAGAATATTGTACTGAGTACGCCTACGTGTCTTTTATATACCTCTCATCATATGTTGGCAATAAGATAAAACTAATACTTGGAAGCAATAAGGAAATATAATAAAAGCATATACTTGCACAAAGATGTTCATTAGCAAAAGAGAACACATATTTTTAATCACATTTCCATCATATATCTCATACATCTGCCCCCAAGGGCTTTGATGTATTTGTGTAATAAAGTTTGGGTTATATAGCCTACCTTCTGAATATCAGTTGTGTCACGCGCCCCTTTAAGTGGTGGGTTGCGTAGCCTCTTGTGCACCATGGATACGTGATCTAGTGGTCATAGGCTGTCATAAGAAGAGCCACAGATTGGATCAGCTAGTAGGACATTCCAACCAGTTGGATGTCATCATACGACCTAGGAGTTAACTGTTGTCTTTGCGGTTAACCATGAGGGTTTCAATTTAGATGTCACACATCAGATTAAGTTTTAGAAAATTTGGGGATGTCACATTTCCCTCCTTTTCTTGGGCAGACAACTCCAACTAATTATCATCAAAAACCTACAAATCAGTAAAACTTAACAATCCAGTAAAAAAAAGATGGTCATTATTGTGAAACCAAGAAATTTATCATTTTTAAAGACACCTCTTGTGTTGCTTGGATGGGGATTTATCCAACTTTATTTCTCCTTACAACTATGCACTCAATATAGAAAGGCAACCGTCCAGAGAAGACTCGATAGTAGAAGTAGTAGAAATATAAGACCCTTGTTATTGCCCTTTTTTTGACCTTTCTCTTGACCTTTCTCTCTCTCTTCCCCTTGCTTTTACTCTTATTGTGGATCTCCCATCAGGCGACATTTCCAATAACCACATGAACCCAACCATTGGTTGTGCACATTCTTGTCATGCCTATCTTTTTGAGCTTCGTGAATGGCCTGATTATTTCAAACACGTGATATTGTTAAGAAACCATAAGAAATCATAAAAGTATAACTAATTCAATACCTGGAATGCATATGTTTGTCTCCTCTGAACAAACTCCTTCCAATCATCTTTATCAATATAGTTACATTTTAGCCAGGGTTCCTTCTTATCTCCAAAGATATAGTATCTTGTGAGGATTGTCTGATAATCTCTATGTCTTATCCAATGAGCTGCATAACATACTTGCTATTCAACTTTTTATCAAGTTCATATCGGCCCTAAAAAGGTTCAAGATTCAATATTGTTTGGAAATGTAAAGCAAAGAATAGGAAAAAGACTATAAAAACATGACTACATTTATCTCACCTCTAACTCCCTCCAGATGAGGTCTTTATAGGCCTTACTCACTTCTCCAATACTCAACAAGGAGAGGCACTTTACTTCAAACACAGACTCGACAGTAATTGACAAACTCCTACTTAATTGGATCCAACAACACCCTTCCTCCCTTGCCTATTTGTGACATCTTTCATCATAGTTATCTGAAGGTGTCGATAGAGGATGCTGGCACAAGTAGCTGGTTGGGGAGCTCAGAGGTGCCAGTGGAGGAAGCTTCAGATGAGGCTAGTGGAGCTAGGTGGCTTGGGAGCTCTGAGGAGAAAAACGAGGAAGGTCGGAGGAGAACAATGGAGACTCTTATAGTGGCCAACGCTGGAAGGTCCACAGAGAGCAGTAGAAGAGCTCGACAAAATCCTGGTATCCTAAGAGTAGTTGCTAATCAGATAGTCTCGCAAGGAGGGAAATAGGAGAAAGGGAATTTTATAGTGAATTATTAGGTACATTAGGCGTCAATCATTAAAAAAACTAATGGTCTAGGATTTAGGTTGTCGGTTGTGAACAAAAAACCGTCAGTCAAAATTAATCTTTTTTGGCAGTTGTCCTTGATAAACAGACACCTAAAATCATGACCCCGAATTATGTACACCTTCAGTTAAAGTCAAATAAAATTGATGACCGACATCAAGTGGGGGTAGGAATGTTTTCACGGGAGACATGACCTTGAACATCTTTCTTGTTGGACATTGTGGAAAAAACTGACGAGAAACACTAATTGACCCATCTGGTAGATTGCACATGAACCTCTTTATTCTATCGGTTGTACATAAGAAGAAGAAAATCAATGATATGGGATTTTTGGAGACAAATGAAATGCCCATAAAAATTTTGTCCAAACTTCTGTTTTCACGAGTGACAAATAGCGTTGGTTACTTTAAGAAGCGACTGATGACAAAAAAAAAGTGCAACACATATTTTGTCAGCTGGTTAAACTGTGGTGGTTGTCTTCTTAGAAATGATGCTATATATAATACTATTTGGTTTTCTTGAAAAAACAATCGATGTAGTATGTCATATCTATACTAGTGCTTGCTCATACTTTAGAGTTTGAGCATGAAATTTTTATGGTTTTAAATGACTATACTATGAAGAGAATTATACTTTTCAAGTTACAAATCAAGCCTTCCTTAATTTTGAACCTCTATTTATGGAAATGGAAGTTTTTGCAATAAATGGGTACTTTGTAGGATGTTGTCAGCCTTCTTTGTCTCCCATGGTTTTTTATACATAATACTCACTTTAACACATCCTTATACCAGATCAAACCTTCAAAACTAATTTATAATCACATTGTGAACTTGGCATTTGATATGTCCTGAACGGTTTAAACCTCATCATGGCTAGGAATGATATTGTGTTCCCTAATATATATATATATATATATATATATATATATATATATATATATATATATATATATATATATATATATATATATATATATATATATATATACTTAATATCTTATAAAAATCTGGAGTAAAATACCTACATAGATAATGTCTCATTATGGCATCATAACTATTAAGTAAAAATGAAGTGACTTGGGGGCTTATAAATCAAAATGGAATTTTGTAAATTGCATAGAATATGTCACCTTCTCAGATTAAATTCTATATTTCTCTTCTATTATCATCCTATAATTATATTAAATTAAATAAGTGGGTCATAGAATGTAACAATATATGATGTATTTTTGTTATGGCATTCATAGGTATATTTGATTCCTTGAGGCTTTTACATTGAAGGCCAAAATGTGGCTACCATAAATGGGGTCATGAAAGGGTCCAAAGGTTAGAGTTTAATCCATGATTAGATATAATAGAATTAGAATATAATGGGAAATATTATCATATACTTAATATATAGTTTTATGTGGTCATGTGTGTTGATACACTTGCATTTGAAAGTATGAGATATTCTATAGAACAATGAATAGGGATCTATACGAGAAATGTGATGTGATTTGAATACCTTTGAATTAAATGTTTTTAAAAGGAAATGGAATGTGATGTCCTTAATAGTGATGACTAATCTTGTAGCATACTACTAATTTTCTCTAATAGTTATGCTACTTCAAGCTAGTCTAGAGTAGACTTCATAAGTCAAGATGGCACATCTATGCTTACAATTTTGTCCTTATTATATCTAATATTGACTTGATTATAATGTTTGCACCATTTGGCGTTTGGATCAAAACTTTGGATACTACTTGGTTACTATTTTTTGAAGATATATGCAAAATTCCAGTTGGAGGTGACATTCCTGCAAGGATTTATTTCTATTTTAGACTTAATGGCATTTTGGGCCATGTTATGCCCTAGAATTAGTAATTTGGGGCCTTGTCACCGCCAGGGATGGAGTATGAACCCTATTCTATGTGGTTTGAAATATGACGTTTTATATCTAATGTATTTCCCAAATTTAATTAATTTCTACAATTATATTCTCCATTCCTTGTTTGTGATTTGTAAGATGTAATTGAGAAATTGGATTAATTAATCAAGTGTAACCCTAATCATGTAGTGAATTCTAATTGTGAAGCTATCTTAGCATCAAAACCTTTTGGATAGTTATAGAAAATCATATTGTGAGAAGGAGCTCAGAGTCTTACACTATTGAGTATATACGGGTACGGTGAAGATTTTCTCTATCATCCTGAATTCAATGTGTTTGAGAATAGTTGTGTTTGTAGCTCAGTTCGTATGTGATTGAGAGAGGCTAAGGTTGCAACTCAGATTAGAGGGTTGTATGCCCTAACTTTTTGTTGTGGACTATACCCAAGATGGACCAAGATTTTAGTGAGATCATGGTTGTGCCCTACTAGTAGTTGATCCATTGTGCCACTAGAATTTGTTACTTGTACTGACTGAGGGGAAGATATCTATAGGATTCTAGTAATCCTAATATATTATATGGGAATGATTCTAACTTCAAAGTTGCCAACTAGTAGTTTGAGTGGTACGCCTCTAATTGCCCATGGCTTAATAAAAGATGTAACTCATCCATGTAGTATATCTGGTTAGGGTTTCGTTGGTGAATGACACATGATGCTACTATTGTTCTCTTATTAGTGAAAGTTTTGTAATGCTTTATAAATAATCTACAATTGTAGCAAATGTTTTAAGCACTATAATTAATGATTTTGTTTCATTCAAGATGATTATACTATCACAACATTTACTTTGTGATATGAAATTTCTTATACTCTTATTATAATATAGCTTAATTTGGCTAATGGAGTAATGCAAATAATTAGAAATTAAAATGAATAATGAAGTTTTCTTTATATTTTGGTGGGAGTAATGCTCTCATGGTGCAGTGAACTAGGGCATTACATACTATTTTAGTATCACGGGTTCTTCCACGATGTTCGTAGTTATGACTGGGTAATGAGAAAGATGTGGTGATTAGGAGAATAGCATAGTTGAGTATATATAGTCCACATACTCTCACTTTCCTAAGTGATGGGTAGGTCGTTTATCTTGGATATGGTGGGTTTATTTTTTTGATGTTTCTTGACATTTCAAGTTGTGACCTAATTTAGACATCTTATGTAGTTTTGCCTTTTTAGATATGGAACATCTTGTAAACCTATTTATTGAAGTAACTGAAGAGATTCATTTTTTCTTCATACTTCTCTAATTTTGAGATGATTTCAATGAGAAATGGTACACTTTTATACAACATCTTGTAATGATTTATAATGAACATTTGTAACATGAAATTTATGCTTATCATTTTATTCAAAATATCATTTTAATTTTTGATAATTTGCTAGTTTTAAGATGCATTGAATTTGGGCATTCATATCATTGATCATCTAGGGTTTGACCAGTGGGTAGCTTCTCACAAGTGTGGTATCTGAGCCAAGTTAGCTGAGTTTATAGGGAAAATAGAAATTAAAATTTAAAATGATGACTAAGTGATGAACATGACATGGACATAATGCATGCTACTTGAACTTAGAGTTTGGATACCTTGGTCAAGTTTCCAAGTATTGAGGGAAGAATTAGTATGTAACTATCTAGATATTATCTTTATGAGTAATTTGACCAAGTAGTCAGTTGAAAATAGCCTAAAGAGCATAATAGAATATTAAATCGTGATGAAAATAATGAGTCAAAAGGCAATGATATATGTAGAACTCAAATTATATCTTGAACATTTTCAACAAGAGAAATGTATAAATGTGGTATAATAAAATGGTGATATGTGCTGAATTAATCACTTGAGAAAGATAAAGATATATATATATGCTCATCAAAACATAATATTTTAATGATTAATATAGTTAACATAAGTGTTTTATTTCTTATTTCTTTTTAATTGGGATTAGGTCCATTGTCTATGTAATTTTTATTCTAATATGAGTAAAATTAAGTGAGGATCCATATGCCCAGTAAAGTATGCCCATGTATCCTATATATAGGAGACCAAGAACATCTTTAGATACTACTAAATAAATAGTTATTGCTTTTTTCATAGTAATAGATGTAGTGTCCTAATTATAGTCCCCCCACCCTTCTCTATACATAGATGATGCACTTGAATACACTCAAAATGATGTTTCTTATTTTTTATGGGAAATGGGAAGCATTCACAAACTTTCTTGTGGCTTCTCTTCACATAAAAGTTTATCAAAGAAAAAAAAATCGTCATCTTCCCTACATCACACACTCATGTAGTATTCATGAAAACATACATATAACATGTGGATTGATGTTGTTCTCACAACTTATTTTTTGATTGATCGCCAACCATCATCAGTTCTTCACTACCAAAACCCTTTTTTCATTTTGTATCCAACTGAAAAAACATTTTATTTACCACTGTAGGTGTTTGTGTGTGTCGCCTATGTTCATAACTTTGACCCTAGGTTGATAATCTATCTCCCTTGCCATTCGAACAATTTTTTTAGGATACCCCTTTTCTCAAAAGGGTAAAAAATTCTTATACATCAAATTGGTTGTATCAATGTATCAGATGATGTACCTTTCCATGAGGATGTATTATTTTTCTCTTCAATTCCATATTAGTATGCACCCATACAAAATCTGGCTCTCTCCTTGAACCTTTTCCTACAATTCCAATCTCCTTACCTCAAGAACTTGAGAGGAACATGGAAAATGGTCATCAACCATCAATCCCACAATTATCATCTCTTTCAGATCAATCTAATTTGCAAGTTGTGCTTTGTAAAGGTAAACATTCTAACACCATTAAACATCTAATTTTTAACACATGTTTCTGTTCTTGACTCCCTCTAATGAGTTCTACTTTTTCCATTCTTTTGGACACCACCCTTTATTCTCAAGCATCTTATGGATGCCTTGAAGCATCCTGGGTAGAAATGTGACATCTTGAAGACATTCAAGATCTTCATTATAATCATACAAGGGATCAGGTTGATCTTCCATTAAGAAATAATATTGTTGATTTTGGTTGGCTTTCTCTATCAAACATCATTCCTTTGGCTCCAATGAGAGAGTAAAGACTTGTGTAGTTGCAAAATGGTTTACTCCGTCCTTTGGTGTGGATTATTTTGAGAAATTATCTCCTATTATGACGATTGTTCAGTCTATATTCGTATTTCTCTATCAGTACCTGGCCACTTTTTTAGTTAGATATGAATAATTCCTTCCTACATTGAGATATTCTATAACAGTTTTGTATGTAATAATTTCAAAGTTTCTTTGTTACGAGGGAATCTTTTCATAAAGTTTGTCACCTCAAGACTTCCATTATATGATCCCAAAATTTCCTAGAGCATGGTTTAACAAACTCAGCACAATACTATAAAAGTTGGGTTTACATTAATCAACCACAAGCCATTTTCTATCTCATTAAAGTCCCCACACATGCATTTACTTCTTCCTATTTATGTTGACAATATTGTAGTCATAGGTGGCGATACTATTAGCATCAACAAGCTGACATAGTCTCTACAAGACCTTTTTCATAAAAAGGATTTTGGAAGTTTTTAGTATAATTTGGGAATATAAATCCTTCACTCATCCATATGGGTCGATATATCCCAACAAAAATATGTGTTGTATATACTCTAAGAGATTGGGATGATAGATACTAAGCTCATAATCACCCATGTGGATTACCATACCAAAAATTCTTTTGAAGAGGGCTATTTCATTATCCAAAAAAGTATTATAGAGTAGTTGGATGATTGATCTACCTTATAATTACTTGACCTTACATAACTAATGTTTTGGATGTTTTTAGTCAGCACATGAGTGCATCCCTCGAATGACATTAGGGAAACATTCAACATATTTTTCCTTATCTCAAGAGTGACTCAGGATGAGGATTGTCCTACAAATGACCTCAAGAAAAAACTTCTCTATTTTTGGATATAATGATGCACATCGAGAAGAGATGCCAAATTTGGTCCACCTTTGGATTTTGTGTCATGATTGGGGATCTATAGGAGCATAAAGTGATCAGTAGTTTCTCACTCCAACATTAAAGTTGAATACCATGTTATGGCGCACCTCTATTGTGACATTCAATGGGTTTAGTCTATTTTAAATGAATTTGGATTTCTTTGACAAAATCCATTTCGTCATTGTGAACAAGTTCCTACCCATATTACCAATAATCGAGTTTTCCATTAACTTAAAAACACGTTAAAGTTGACTTTCATTTTGTATGGGCTTTGATTAGAGCCAATAATATTGTGATTCCTCACACACTAACAAATTATTGATATCTTGACTAAACCACTTCCTCTGTCACCATTTCAGTATATGGGTCAAGCTCTGACTATAGAGTATCGTCTCTCTAACTTGAGGGGAAGTGTAGAATTGTCAAACTGGATCAAAATCTGTGGGCACCCGGAGGACGACTCGTTTAAGTTGGGTTTGGGTGATGAAATTTTCCACCCGCTAGAAATCACCCAAACCCATATCTACTCTTTGAAATAGTAGGTTTTGCGGGTGACCTGCAGATACTCATGGGTGATCATCGGAGACCCACAGATGACTGAGTTAACTGAGATAAATATGTTATAATAAATATAACACATGTATGACTCTTAAAATATGCACATCCACACATCTATAAAATAGTTAAATGGTTTATGTGTAATGTATATAATGTAAAAAGACAAAGCCTAAAGGCCATGATTAATATGTTTTATTAAATATTTATGCTAATGGAAACAAAGTAGTTATATTCCAATTGTTGTTTATGTTCATGAACACATAGTGATTATGTTTTATGTTTTATATCTAGTTGCATCAATTATATTCTTTTATTTAAATTTTGTGTAGTAGATACCGATAGGTACATGCTATGTAGTAATTTCTAATGTTAGATGAAAAAATATAGTTTTGTTATAGTGAAATATTATGTTATTTGAAACATCAAGATCATTTACTTTTTATTTTAAAAAAAATATTATTTGGTTGTTTTTGTTTACTATTTTATGTTAAAACAAAGTAATGGATAGTGTATTGTGTTTGACATCAAACACAATGAATGGTTCCTCTCATTATCCTATATTTTCACTAAAATTAATTTAAAACGATTCTACTTCTTGTTATAGAGAAGTTGACATGGAACCATTCTTACCCTAATCCCAATCTCGCTATCCAAATGGGTAGTGTTAAAGGGATTAGAGTGCCTATCCCTGAGTGGCCCAAAAATCACACACAGATGATATGCAATAAGGAAATAACATTCTTCTTTATTGAAATGATCTAAAATGTTTATTATATAGGGTACATAGGCAACATGGAAAGAAAGATACATATAAGAGAACTCAACCAACACTACATCCCTTTTAGATAGGCTCCCATGTAGAGTCCAGATAAATGTAGCAGTCTTTATTTTTAGTAGGTAATGAAATGGACTAAATAGTAGGTGCATAGTATGTAGTTCTTTAGATTACCTAAAATCAAGAAAATCATGACACAATCAATGCAATTGCATGCTATGCTATCAAAAACAAGTAACACAATTTATATCAAAATAGCATACTTGGTATGACTTATATTCATAAATACTCAACAAGCAATTTTCCAAAATAGTATTTTTTTGATAAGATTTTAATACAAATTTCCCATTATGCTGATATTGAAAAACATGCTTATATTTTATGTGGCTCCATCACCCCAACGAGATGGGGGATGTCACCAGGATCCTTCTCTCCATATGAGGTATGAGTTCAATTAACATGTACAAGTTCCATCCTCCAAATGAGGAGGTCACTGTACTCAATATCAACATTGTCATTATCATAATTTGGGTAGTCATAATGGGCAATATTATTTATGTTTCCAAGTTTGTATCAAACTTTTATATAGAAAATTAAAAGACTAATCAGTAGGGAATAGTAGCTCAAAAAAACATAGCCAAGTATACAAATTAAGAGCTACATAAAATGTATCATCAACACTATTAGTATGTTCAAGAAGGAGGTATAATAGTGTACCTTCTTGGTGAGTATTCAGAGTATGGACTCCAAGAAAAACTAGATCAACCCCTAGAGTCAGATCCTAGATCAACAAGATTGGATCAAGGGTCAAGATCAGGATGTTTAGAAGATCATGTTTCAATATTCAGGATTAGGTTTACTCATTTATATGTAACCTTGGAGTTAGGGCATTCACTTATAATCAACAATATTTCAAGATATCCAACATTATTCAAGAGTGAAGAATATTTCAAGTATGAATGACCCACTTAGGTATTTCATGAACATATGTTAACCCTAATTATTATCATCATTATTCAATTTATTACCAAGTCTCTAGATCATCATCATGATGGATTAGCATTGTTATTGTTCAAGATTAGATCAAGTTTTGATTGATTTAAAAGTAAGGTCATAGATCAGATATTAGGTCAAATGATCAAGGATGTCACAAGATTTAGAACAATCATCATATTAAGATGTTATCATCAAGATTAACCATGATTTCAGGGTACAAGATTCATATTCAATAGTAGATAAGCCAACAAGGTTATATCTATATTAGTGTTTCAAGATAATCATCAAAGTCAAATATTAGGGTTTCTAGAGATTAATCACAAAATCGAGTCATTTATATAAACAGTATAAGCAAGAGATCAAAATCTAGGGATATCAGTGAAATCCATAAAGAATTAGTCTTAAAAAGTATTTTTAAATTATTCATTGAGTTTTTTTATCAAAATGGCCTATTTGTTCATAATTTTTGGAGTTGGAGATCAAAAGTTAGGGTTTTTGCAAGATTTGATCAATTAATGGATTTTGCAAGTAGAGAGAGGATTAACACCAGAAAAGAAAATGTCCAAGAAAAATATTGGCCAATGGATTCTTCGGTAAGACTTAACTAGCATGGAGATCCCATGGCTAGGAGGCCACCTCCTCATGATCACGTGCGTGAAAGAGAAAGAATAGGGTAGGGACGCAATGCTTGGTGGTCGTCGATCACTGGATTTGCTCACCCAATGATCGTGATCTAGTGGTGTTTGTTCTTCATCTCATCCAAAGGGCTTGTGATCAACACAAAGGTGCCACAGTGGAGGGCTCGCCAAAGAAAATTGGGGAAATAAGGAAGAGAGCAAGAGAGTGGAGGTGAGGGTGTCGTTGGTGTTTGTAGGTGCATCACGAAGTCGGGGGTGGATTTTTTATAGGGTTTTGAGGCTAGATTTATGGTTTTGGGTGGAGCACAACACCCATGGCTACACTCAAGAGTGAGTTCTCTCATATGTTTTTGAAATAGGTCAATTTGAAGTAGATTGAGGGCTGGTTTGGTGTGAAATCGCGAGAAACATTTTCGTTCACTTTGATTTTCAAAATGGGGTCTTATCGAGTCGATTGCATTTTCGGTTTCATATCATCCTCTCTGCAATGAGAGGTAGTAGGGGATGACCCCCTGGTCACTCGATCATGCCTCCAATCCATGGGATCCTGATCCAAGGGTCAGGGTTCACTGCCAAAGTAGGTCACAGATTATTGACCTGGAAAAGGTCAAATAAAAGGCAAACAAAAGGAAATTTTAAATATAACTTTGAGAATTCACAGAAAATAGTAGGAATGTCCAAATGAGGTGAAATTTGGACTATAGGTTCAAAAAAATTTGAATACTCATTAGAAAAAGTGTATTTACCAAAGTATAAAGTTACATGGACAATTTCACTTCTTTGGATAAAGTGATAACTTAACCTAATTTGTGGTGTCATAATGTGTACAAAATTCACATTGGTCATCATATTTCAAATTTGAGTATCAACATTGTTTAAGTATCCAAGAAATAAATTGGGGTCATGAGTGAACATAGTGAGAGTGAAATTGGAATTGAACAAAATTAAAGGTAAAAATCATTTTATCACAGAAACAACTAGTACCACATTTTTTACTGTACACATATTAAATGGGAACCTCTGGGTGGACCTACAACCCACTGAGTTGAGTTTGGGTGTGCTATTGCTCCACCTATTTAACATTGCATATTTTTAACCCTCACCCTCTAGACCCAAATTCGCAATGACCCAACCCACCCATCTGTTTGACAGGTCTAGGTGAGTGTTAGCATAGGTAGTTTATTGCTTCGTTCTTGTTAATCAGTCTTTGGGTCATTGTATCTATAACTCTTATTTTTATATAAGTATACTTAAGTGAGGATCCATCTACCCACTTAAGTATACTCGTGTACACCTTGAATTCTATATATAGGAGACATATACCATCTTTACAAACTATTGAATATATGATTATTTCTTTCTACACTAGTACATTTTAAACCTTTGGTATCACTGTTCTTAGTGTAGATTTCAAATGAAATCTAACACTACAACCCAATATCATCAGTGACTCAAGCACAAACATCACTATTAGTCAAGTTTGTTTTATTAATAAAAAACATGGTACCTCTTTTATTATATCGTCAGTTCCCTGTAGGAGAGTCAATGTCACAGACATCCCGCAAAATTCATTTTTCTAGGAGAAATTTTTGATATAGACATTTAGCGTTGGTTGTGCCTAAACTGATGACACACCCTTTCTCGCAAAATAAATTTGGACTTCAAAACACCTTTGTCATTGATTTTTCTCTAAACAAACTGACGTTGTAGGTCACCTCCACCATGGAAAGTTTTACCTCAAAAAATCATATGGTGTTGGTTCCTTAGTAAGGATCCAACGACCAAGGGTTACCTCCACGTGACCCATGAAAAAATATTTCCCCCCATATTAGGTTATGTAATTGGTTAATGTTTTATAAATGGAAGACTCAATCATTAGTGAGGTTGAAATTTGTTTTATTAGGAATATGGGCCTCAATCGTCAGTTTCCATGTATCCAACGAATGACATATTATATACTGTATCATAGGTTTTTCTTACCAAACCGATGTCTGAGTCCTTAGTGAGTTTGGCATATTTCTATTAGGGGTAAGAACTTACATCATTGGTTTCTAAGTATCCAACCAAAAATATAGGGTCTGCACCACGTGCCCTACAAATTGATATTTCCTCCCAAATAGGGTTATGTCATCAGTGTTGGTTCTAAAAATTGGTGACTAAGTCCTTCGTGAGGTTGGTGTTTCCTATTGAGGATATAGAAGACCTCTGTCGTTGACTTCCAATTATCTAAATGATGATATAGTATTTACTCTATCATCAACTTTACTTATCAAATTAATGATGAAGTCATCTTTCGTTGGTTTCTTTGATTTACTGGCAATTAAGTTCTACTTAACAATACTCACAAAAATTTCTTTCTTCCATTCCCAATTTCATTTTACAATTTGGTTATGCTCTGACAATTAAGTCGGATGGTATCATCGCTATCTATTGACGTTGCTACTTCCTCGTCATCATTTCTATTGCCTTGTCACCTCTGTCTTAGCCTCTCCTCTTCGTTCTCCTCTACTATTGTTGTTGTTGGTGCTTCTATCTCTCATCTTCTTCCACTACGACTATTGTTATGAGTGTTTTCATTGATGATGCTCCTGGTACTTGAGTCTTTGTTTCTATTGCTCAAGCCGCCACTACTGTCGACACATCTGCTGCTTCTTGAGTTTCTTGCTTCCACCATCTACTTCGATGATGTTTCTTAATGTGTGTTTCTTTCTCTTTTTTTAGTTATTTAGCTATAATTTTTGTTTTTTTTATTTGTTTAGATATAATTTTTAAAATGCATGTATAGTTGTTTGTTTGGTTTATTAATAATTTTTCATATAAAATTAAAATGTTATATTTGGTATCACTACGCATATTTAATATATAAATTATATATGTATATCATTGCTTATGATACCAACTCCCATGCTAATTAATGGTAATTTAAATTCTGATAAATGATCGATAGATGTGTGTCATAGAGACTTACCTTAATCCATAAACCCTAATTTCTAAATCGTGGTGTTGGTCTAGAAACTCGTCTGAGATTTATTCATTAGGAGTAAATCTTGGATAGTCACTAGTTTATGATTGTTCTTGAACACTTAATCTCACTTAGGATGTAAGTATATAATGTGTATTCAATTTTCAATATGTTTTGTTAGCACTTCCCCATTTGTCCTACAAGTATATATGTAGGTGGATATTTTCTCATCTACATCAGTGTACGTGGAGAACTGCGGGGAAATGCTAAGGAAATATTCTTGAAATATGAGTACACATTATATGCTCACTAATGAGATTAGGAGTTCAAAAATGGGATATGTGGTACACATTCATTACTAAACCCTAAGACCTATTCTATAAACCCTAAAACCTAAACAATAAACCCTAACCTCTAAATCCTAATCTCTAAACACCTGATTCAATGCTCATTTTCTGTATGATCATAAAATGGATTGATCATGGATATCCATTTCAAATTTCTATACTCTAGACTTTATCACTGGTCATGATCAATTTATTAGATTTATAGAGGAACATAGGAAACAACTTGGAGATAGGTTTTGCTGTCCATGTAGGAATTCTAGTAATAAGTTGAAAGTCATAACTATTTATGAAATCAAAAGTCATTTCATGTGCAACTATATTATATAGGTATATAATTAATTGTACTCACATGGAGAGATTCCAAATATGAGATTAGTAGATGTTGATAGCAATACTAGTGTTGAAGAAAAATATCTGACAGTGTAGATGTAAACGAACCGATTCTATTAGACATGGTTGATGTGATGCTAGATAGTTGTACTGTAAATCTTACTAACCCACCTTCCTTATTAAGAAACATTGTGTATGATGTTGAGAGACCATTATACTTAGGTTGTACTAAGTTCAAAAGGCTGAGAACTATTTTGAGAGTGTATATTGTGAAGGCTAACAATACATGGAGTGACAAAGGCTTCATGTCTCTATTGTCTGTGTTAAAAGAAATTCTACCTGAAGGCAATTTACTTCCAATCTCAATATAAAAATTCAAGAAAATGTTGTCCCGGTGAGAATGAAGACCAATAAGATACAATATGTCCCAATGACTGTGTGTTATTTCAAAATGACTATATTGATTTGAAAGATTGACCAAAATGTGGGGCATCAAGGTACAAAATGATGACTTTGGGTAAGTCCAAATCTGGCTCTTTTGCCAAGGAGATGTAGTATCAACTATAATACCATGGTTTCAAGTATTGTTTGACAATACCATGAATGCAAAAAATTTATCTCAGCATGCATAGGAAAATAAAAACAATGTTTGGATCCTACAACATGCATTTGATTCCCCATAATGAAAAAAAAGAATTATTGTACCCTAAATTTGGTGAGGAAACAAAGAATCTAAGACTTGGGCTTTAAACCAGTGGGATGAATCCAAACAACACATTAAGCAACCAAATAACACTTGGCCTTTTTACTGTTACATATAATCTTCCTCCCTGGTTGTGTATGAAAAATAAGTACGTCATGTTGTCCTTGTTGATGTCTGGCCCCAAACAACCTGGCAAATATATTGATTTTTTCTTGAACCTCTACTTGGTGACCTAAATAAACTCTACGAAGAATGACTTATGTTGCTTTGTGTAGAGAATATTTCGTTTTCATGCTATATTGTTTTGCACTAATAATGACTTTCCAGTATATGGGAGTTTGTTTAGATACACTATAAAAGGAGACAAAACATGCCATATATGTGAGGAGAATATTGATTCAACACGACTAAAACATGACGAAAAGACTGTATATTTTGGTCATTGAAGGTTTCTTCTAAAAGTACACCCTTTGTGATGGTTGCACAAATCATTCAATGGCTAAACTAAGGAACGAAGTGCTCCTAAATCTATATCAGTGGATGATATTTTTCAAAAAATAAAATACTTTATCAATACATTTGGTAAGAGATCACAATGTACTGTTCCCACATAGAATGATAAATATTTATTCAAGAAGAGGTGGATATTCTGGTATATTCCTTGTTAGAATTCTTTGTCAGTTAGACATTGTATCGATGTCATGCATGTTGAAAAAATGTCTATGATAACATCCTTGATAATGTGTTGAATATACCATGTAAGACTAAAGATGGCAACAAATCTACAATGGACCTATGTGAAATAGGTATAAGAAAAGAATTAACAACATAAGTTAGCAGTAATCTTGAAACATAGTTTACCTCTTAATTGTTACATGTTGTTTAGACATGTGAAAAGAACTTTATGTGAGTGCTTGAATATTATTAAGGTACCATATTGATACTCATGCAATATCCATATATTAGTATAAATGAATGATTTGAAGATGATAGGTCTTAAATCTCATGATTGTCACTCTCTAATACAACAAATATTACCTATGGCTATTCATTATATACTTCCAAAGGATGTAAGGTTTGCAATCACTAGACTTTTCTTCTTCTTCAACACTCTATGCAACAAAGTTATTGATACTAAGAATCTTAATAAGTTGTAAATATAAGTGGCCATTACCCTTTTCCATCTTGAGATGTAATTTCCTCCTTCATTCTTTGATATCATGGTACATGTTGTTGTCCATTTGACTAGGGAAGTTAAAATCTTGGGTTTTGTTTTCTTACAATGGATGTATCCTTTTAAATGATACACAAGTGTTTTTAAAGGTGATGTTCAAAACTGTTACCGACCTGAAGGGATTATTATGGAGGGTTATGTGGCTAGGGAGGTTATGGAATTTTGCAATAACTTTTAGAGTTATAATGAAGCTCCTTCCAATGAAAAGAATATTGATCCCTATTCCAGCAAAGGGACTTTAGGAGCATGATTAAAAGTAATTAGTCATGAGAAGTGGGAACAAGCACACTTAGATGTTTTACACAACATCAATGAAGTGGGTATTTATATAACCGAGCATACCAATTTTATCAAGACAAAATATCCATGATCCAATTCAATGTGGCTTGCTAGAGATCATAATAGGACATTATTAGGTGGTTTGAAGATAAAGTCTTGCATCAACTATCTCAAACACCAAATCATGTTGTTGAAAATATCAAATGGCTTGCCTTTGAACAAAAAATAAATGCTATGTCTTATGAAGGGTTTCAAAGAAATGGATTTTCATATTATACAAAATGGCAAGATGATAAGAGTGTTGTTCAGAACAGTGGCATCACCCTTCAAGAGTTTCATTTTATTTTTTAGTGTGAAGGATAAGAGTTTGTGTGTAGCTAAAATGTTTTATTATAGTTTCATTGAAGACATATGGGAGTTTTACTATGCAAATTTCAAAGTTCACATTTTTATGTGTAATTTTGTTGATAATAATTGAGGAGTTGTATCAGATGCATTGGGTTTCACATTAGTGAATTTTGAAAAGATTGGAAATAAGGGTGAACCATCCATAATGGCATCACATGTGAAGCAAGTATTCTACATTGATGATCATTTAAATGGAAAATGGCCTACCATTCTTCATGGGAAAGGCAATTCATTGCAAATTCTATAGATGTAGAAGTGTACTATGAAAAATATGATGAATCTAGTCCGTTATCAGTTGGCTTGCCGAGTTTAAAGTTTGAAGCTAACAATGACTTATATACGTGTGGAGATCATGAAGAAGAATAATAATTGATTAAAGATCAAAGGAGCATTTATTTTACTTTTTAAATGATAGCTGTGCATTTTACATTCATTATTACATGTATATATGTTTCATTTGGAACATGTACTTTTTACATTCAATATAACTTATATATTATTCTATGACTATTTTTAAAATAACATTTTTAGATGGTGTCTGACTATGAGGACGAGAACCTTGAGGATGTGCACTGTCAAGATCAAACTGGTGTAAGTTGTATTCTATTAATACATATATGTGCATTTTACATTCTCTATTACAAAGTTATAAGGTATATATTTTGTTACCTATATGTGTTTCTTGAAAATTGTAGGTAAGAATATTGGGATACACACCCTGGTATCTTGTTGGTTCTAGTTAGGAGAATCATAATCGTGCACATAAAAGAGTCATCACCTTTATGAACAAGTTAGTTGCACAAAGGGGTGAAGGAATAAAGTTGGCTTTGACTTTAATAAAAAAGGAAAACCTGGGAAGAATCATGTGACATCCTCGGATTTTCAAAAACTTAATCTAATGTGGGACATAAAAATTGAAATCTCACCTCAGCGACAATCCCAATTTAAACACCCCACACTAGGCTAAGAAGAAGAAAATAAGAGGAAGTCAAAAGGAAACAATCAGTAGCACATGTACATGAACAATAATAAAACCATACACACATGCTCACCATTCAACATATAATTACAACATGAATTGTAACAACATTTGATATTAAATATTGAACAGACCACTTCTACCTATACATGCACTACCACTAAACTATAGGATCTTAAGACAACAAGTCCACCTATACATCAGCTCGCCACACAACTCTCAATTATCCTGGATCTTCAAGAACATAACCACAACCTAAACAAAAGATTATATGTGGTACACGTCAGCACGATATTCAACAATATTGTACTGAGTACTCCTACGTGTCTTTTATATACCTCTCATCACATCTTGGCAATAAGATAAAACTAATACTTGGCAGCATTAAACAAATATAAAGAAAAGTGTATATTGGAAAAAAGATATTCATTAACAAGAAAGAGAACACATATATTTTAAGCACATTTCCATCATATATCTCGTACATATTCCCGCAAGGGCTTTGATGTTTTTAGGCCTTATGATCTACTACCGAAGAGTTTGAGATCATTTAACGTGTGATATACTACCAAAGAGATTGAGATCTAACACATGTGATCTACTACCAAAGAGTTTGAGATCACTTCAATGTGATGTACTACCAAAGAGTTTAATGCTATCATATGATAGATCTAATATCTTCTGTTTCATGTGTTCATAGCCATAAGTATGGAAAATCAAGCAAGATATCATACAAGAACAATCATTTCATCCAATACCATATGCCAAGTATTTTACTACATATATATGTTGGTATGTATGCCCTGAGAGCCAATCATGAGATGATTGGTGGGATACATTAAGATTGATTTGATAAACATCAAAGGCAAGCTTCCAATTGTTTCTGGTTCAGTCATATGAGATAGCGGTAGAACAGATTGAATGTCTAGAGAATGACAATACTCAATGACGTATGCTTTCAGGTTGAGGACCTGAACGATGAGATCATACGGATGCTAAGAGTTTGTACATTCTTGTTATGTCCCTAGTCGGATGTCATTGTGGAAGGTAGATAGACAACAATGACACACAAGATTAGATTGTGGTGTTGGTTGATGATAGAATCTCATTAGTCATGATATAGAGATATCAAACCAAACACATAGGTACTTGTTAGAGAACAAGTGTACTGGACAGACACACCGTGAGTTTGACACATGGAACCATGACATGGTAGTCACAGTCAGTACTCACAGTGATGGTGGTGAATGTGATTCTTTGACCTGAAATCACTACACTCAACACATGTCGTTGGGTACACTTTGACATCATCAAATGCAGTCATGAAACATGGGTTGTTATAAAGGTGATGATTGGGTGGCTTTGACACATGGGGCTTTTGAGGGGTGAGTGATAGATATGGGATTTGTCCCTCCTTAGGGAGTTTGATATCCAAGGCCACTTGATGAGTAGGATTGAGATAGGCGTGCACACGCATGTGTGAATCAATATGTGATATTGATGCCATACATATCTCATTCAATCTACTCTAAGATCAAGAAAGTGAATGAACGTTGACAGGATGATTGTTCCATGCCTCGAGTTCATTCGGGATATCAGTGACAAAGGAATTATACATTCACTGTAACACCATTCACGAGTAGGATTGAAAGTTGTTCTCCAACTTTCTACTTTCACTTGGGTAGCACTGATGTGTGACTAGGCACCGCTCTTTGTTTGTGAAGTCATAAGTGTTATGGACTTTCACTGCCAATGTGAAATGGACCTGTAGGGTCACACACAGAATTTAACCTAGAAGAGGAGTTTTGTCCACAAACAATGTTTAGATTGATTACTAAAGGAGTTTAGTAGTTCAATTAAACACTCAATTGATTGATAGCTCAAAATCATAGTGTTCAAGGTGTTGGATAGATTGATTAGAGCATCGAATTGATTGAAACCACAATTGACTGATTCTGCACAATCTGCACTCCCAACCAATCGGCTCATGAGATGAACCGATCGGCTCAGCTTGGTGAACCGGTCGGCTCAAGTTGTGAGTTGATCGGCTCAAGGACAGGGTGAACGATTGCTTCAAGAGTTGAAATGATCGGTTCAACTGTTGCAACTAAGCAAGTTGGGAAAGTCAGATTGGTGAGAATTTTCCTTGCGTTTCACTTGCCCAATTTGATTGGAACAAGGATTGGTATTTGATACCAATTAGAGACAAAAGTTGGAAAGTCAATCGGGAACTGATCAGGACCACGAACTGATCGGTTCAGAAAATGAACCGACTTGCTCATGGGTCCCAACCGATCGGTTGAGTGTCAACCGACCGGCTCAGATCCCCAACTGACCATTTCAGAAATGAAACGATCGGTTCAGGTTGCGAGTTGGTTGTTTTGTGGAAAATCTCGAACCCTTCTACTCCTGCTTTTAGTCCTGCATTGCCCAGGATGGAGAACCCTGTCCCATGACCCTCCTATATATAGGGGTATTGGGGGCTTCTCAAGGTACATCTTAGTGCAACCAGTTGCTCTGCAAAGTTGTCGTTCTCTTTGGTTTTGGTAACCGAGAGAGCCCGAGCAAGTGCTACCCGAAAAGGGAGGCACAACAAGGGAAAGACAATTGCAGTTGCAACTGGCAGTAGGAGAGTGTGTTGGTGACTAGTACGTCAACAGGAGGGTGCGACTCCTTCCAACTCCTTGTAGGACAAGGAGTGTGGAGTTTCAGGTGGTCCGTGTGGACTACTTCAGAGGCAGGAGGTTTCTGCCGCTCAGGAGTACAACTGTCAACCCCGACAGTCCGGTGAGAGGAGTCGTCAGTCCCGGTGCGACCAAGAGCTGCACAGACACCATCCAAGACCGGAGGTGAAGACCGCGCAAGGCGCAAGGTATTGTCTCCGAGCAAGCCTCGGGACAAGGTATGATTCCACAAACCATCCTTTCCTATTATATAGACGTTGACGTGTTTCCTTGTTCCGGGTTTGGGGGAGAAATTTTTTGTTTCCGCTGCCTTCTTTGCCTCCCCTAAAACCCAATAGTGGTATCAGAGCCACGTCAACTATTCTATATTTTAGGAATATTGATATGATCGATTTTGGTTTGTCGCCTTTATTTATTGCATATGATGCGAATAAAATAGGCTTTGTGCATGTCCAATCCTGAATCCACAAATCCCAATTACATATATGATATGTATTATTTATGCACTCGATACGCGTTGCCCTTAAACGAGTTTTGTGGTGGATGTATAGCGTGGTTATGGCCAATAAACCCTATCTGTGTATGGTTGTATGTGGTTGCTTGCATCTCGGTCTGCACACCGATCTTCCTTCTCCTATTCCTGATGTAACTCGAAATAATTCGAGATTCTTTCCTACCTTTGCTCCCCCCGAATGTAACTCGGGGTTTCCCTTTTAAGCAATGTAAAATTAGGATAGATTTTATTTCCTATTATGTCAAAGAACGGAGGACATCCTGATGATAACTGAGATGATCGGTTCAAGGCGTGATCCGATCGGTTGACATTCCAGATGATCGGTTCAAGGAGTGAGCCGATCGGTTGATGACCGTTTCGAGGAGCGAGACGAGCGGGTGGCGTCCATGATGAGATGCACGATGACCGGGTGAACCGATCAGTTGGAGGAGCCAACCGATCGACTGGTGGCACACAGACGACCGGGCCAGAACGAGCAATTATGTGATGAGTTAATCTACTCCGAAGGCAAAGCACAGAGTTCATCTTGTACAGGTTGCATGTGATGTAGACCTAGATGATCGTGATTCCTCTTGGCTCAAAGAATCACATTAGGATGGCCATAATCATCGCTTTTATAGTTTTGCATGTTTTCTATGGGATATAGCATGTATATGATACATACTATGTATTGTGGTGATTGGATATGTATATGTATATAAAAACCAAATCCCTCATTAAAATATTAAGTCTTATATGCCTTCCATTAGCGGCACACATGAAAAACTCGATCGACCAAGCATAGGTTATGCCAAAGCGTGGTGCGCTGTCTATCTTGTGGAAGTGTGAAGGGTAGACATGTAGGTTCTGCCAAAGCAGGGTGCATGTTTACCGTGTCGACTTTTGGGTTAGACTTAACTGGTGATTCTTAGAGCATCTAAGCCCAGAGGAAAGGAATGTTCATGGCAAGGTGTTGCGCATGTTCATTCATCAAGAGTTTCATATGATGCAATTGACATGATGGCCTACCTAAATAGTCAAGATAGTGGGCGATTAACCAAAGCTAACTCATGACTTGATGAAATATGGATCTTGCCCACTAGAAGGTTGTACGCTGCAATCTTCCGAATTGATGGTGAGGGCTATCAATTTGAAGTAAAATAGTGGGAGTGATAATTAATTAAAGGCCTAATTATATCGTCAACTTTTCAAATCAATAAAATAAGTCAAAAGAGTTTTGGACTAAAATTACATATATTTCCTTTTGTTAAAATAAATGGTTAATCAACAAATCACTTTATTTGCGATCGGTCTTTGAGACCAACAAATTAAATGGGAATAATTCGACGACTGGTTAGGATGATGAGAAGTGTTCTCAAAGAGTGAAAGCTCTAAGTCCTAGTTATACCAAGGCCAGATAAACTCAATCCCACCACATCAATGGATGAAAGTATGCTTATGGAAGCATACCAAGGATAACATTGATGAGGAGTGCTTAATGTTATGTTCTCTGAACTATGAGTTGCAGAGACAACATGAGACATATGATGTCTCCAAGACACTGTCCTAGTATGTCATGACAGAAGGAGATCCAGTAAGGTATTCACACACTCAATATGATTGGGTATGTGGAAAACCTGACTAAGAAGGATTCCCTCTGAGACAAGAGTTGTCTATTGGTATGATACTGCAAATGTTGCGAGAATCATACAATTTATGATAAGCTACAACATGAACAACTTTGACAAGCGTTGACAGAGTTGTTGGACATGTTGAGGATAGTAGAGGCAAGGATGAAGAAAGACTAATCCTAATCTTTGATGAGATCAATGAAAGGTAAGTCTTAAGGGCAAGGGTAAGGGCAAAGCAAAGAAGTGTTCTGATGCTAGCCAGCAGCCCAAGCCGTCTTCAACCTCAAGGCACATGGGGAAAGGGTGTATGAGGGAATTGCCCTCTATATCTGGAAGAACAAAAGAAGATGAAGGAGGGGATGGATATCTCCACCTAAGGTATCATGAAATGAACCGCTTCTTTATCTAAGGTATATGATACCAAGATATGGATATGTCATATATGATATGTAATATCCGCAAAGAAGTGATGGCCTTTATGAAAGGACCAAGAAAGAAGTACCCATCATTGGAGCAAGTGTTGCTGCCTTAGATAGGAATATCTTTTAGTTTATTTCAGCCTAAAGGGCATGAAATAGAGTTGAGAATTTCTATTTCATATATTGCCAATAGATAGAAATACTTTATTTATCAATATTGTATGACAATGATGGCAATCAATAAAGTTGAGTTTTCAATCTTAAAGATTATCTTGTGGTATTTGATATGCATAAGATAAAATGATACCTAAAAGTTATAAGACAACTCAAAAAAAAAAAAAGATAACTCAAAAATCAAATTAGCATCAATCATGAGAAATTCATTTCTAGTTTCCATGTGATGGATAAATCTAGACTCTTTTGGTTAGAGAACCAGTAAGAGACATGAATATCTTGGACATGATTAATCAATCTTCACTAAAGGTAGTGGGAGAATGATTATCCTATTAGGTGTAATACATGTGATGTATTTACATACCTATTGGAACAAATGCTAATACTTCAGATTGTGTTTAAAGAAATACGAATATGAATATCTTGAAGTGTTCAAGATTATCATAGATGAAGTGCAAAATTTGGTAAAGTTTTAATTCTTGATGAGATCAATGAAATACTTGGACCAAATGTTTGAGATACTTATGAGTGATTATGATAGTGTATCGTAGTGAACTCATGATTAAGGCATGGTGATGTCTAAATCAAGAAGGAATCATACTCTAAGGAGTTAGAGAATGATTATCAAATAATTGAATTCTTCTTAAATAAAGAATACCCCACACTAATAAAGGACATTGAGAATCACAAGGAGTTGTGATTTCTTATATCCTTGACAGATACACCTCAATTATCTATGTGATGAGTTGTTCATGTGATGAATCAACTATCCAGATGAATATGAGGAACTAAATTTTGAGTTATGGTTTATGACCATTACATCCTAAATGACATCCATGTGAACCATAAGGTATGACCTTGATGGTAGCACCCATTGGATGGAAATCCATAAGTGCAAATAAGTCTTAAGCATTAAGACACATGGATAACATTTAAAGAAGGATGATGCTTGTTGATTGCAACTTAATGACTAAGCATTTGGCATATGGATACTAAAACCGCATTCCTATGAGGAATAAAACAAGGATGTGTATGTGACACAACCTATAAGGTTTATGAATCCACTAATGAAAATGAAGTCTATAAGTTATAATGGACTAATCAATGTGATTGATTGAGTACAAGCAACTCAGAATTAGATATTTACTTTGATGATATAGTCAAAGGGTTTGACTGATATGTCAAAGATAAAGAAAGGGATCTGTGATTTAGTGGGAGCGTGTTCACATTCCACATGTTGATGTAAAATGGAAATGTTCTAGAATGGAAATCCAAGTGGAATTATCTTTAAGGAAAATAGAGATGCTTCCTATGTGATAGGAATAGAGATCTATAGAGATAGTTCTCAAAAACCTCTTGACCTGAAAAGGAGAAAGTGTACATTGGCAATCTGTACTGAAGAGTTCAGTATGCACAGATTCAGTGGGAGAAAACTTGTCCATGTTATATGGAATTAGTATCCCAAGGCCAAGTGTCCAATTCTTATGAAGAATGGGAACACTAAGAATAGATATGGATCTATCATGTATGTAATCATCCCATTATCTTGCATGTATCCACATGGCAAGAACAAAATGCATTCATCATCTTGTATGTAGGACATGGCAATATGATGTGCTCATCCTGATAGCTCGTATGTGAGACATGACGAGTGGATGTATGTCTACTTCCAGTAAGGGTTACTGGAATACCATGAGAACATGATAAGTACTTCAGAAGTACTAGTTCTATGGAGATAAGGAAGATTTCAATGTAAAGAGTTACATTGATGCGAACTTCCAAAAGGACAGAAAGTTAATCGCAAAATATATATATATATATGATATATAAAAGTGAAAGTTTGTTGATGATTGGAAGTGTTCCCATAAAACCATTTAAAAGGAAATACCGAGTATCTATGCGTTAGAGAACAACAATGGATACTATATGGATCTGGAAGTTCATGAGATGAACTTATAGATATTCTGCTCATTGATGATAAGTATGGAATCCTTGATCATACAATGTAGCTAAAGCTTAGCAAAGGAATACTAGATCGCATATTACGGAAACTCCATCTCATACGTGTGACGTATAGCGAAGAGATGTGAGACATGCAATTTATACTGAGTTTGGCAAGGTGTTTCCATTACTCACTATGTTGGCACTAGAGCACAGTAACATGTGGGACATGTTTGAAGATCACTACGAATATGATTCAAGGGTGATTGGCTCACAGTGCAAGTGGGATTCTGTTGGTATGTATGCCCTGAGAGCCAATCATGAGATGATTGGTGGGATACATTAAGATTGATTTGATAAACATCAATGGCAAGCTTCCAATTCTTTCTGGTTCAGTCATATGAGATAGTGATAGAACAGATTGAATGTTTAGAGAATGACAATACTCAATGACGTATGCTTTCAGGTTGAGGACCTGAACGATGAGATCATATGGTTGCTAAGAGTTTGTACATTCTTGTTATGTCCCTAGTCGGATTTCATTGTGGAAGGTAGATAGACAGCAATGATTGTGATAGAACAGATTGAATGTTTAGAGAATGACAATACTCAATGACGTATGCTTTCAGGTTGAGGACCTGAACGATGAGATCATACGGTTGCTAAGAGTTTGTACATTCTTGTTATGTCCCTAGTCGGATGTCATTGTGGAAGGTAGATAGACATCAATGACACACAAGACTAGATTGTGGTGTTGGTTGATGACAGAATCTCATTAGTCATGATATAGAGAACAAGTGTACCAGACAGACCCACCGTGAGTTTGACACATGGAACCATGACATGGTAGTCACAGTCAGTATTCACAGTGATGGTGGTGAATGTGATTCTTTGACCTAAAATTACTACACTCAACACATGTCGTTGGGTACACTTTGACATCATCAAACGCAGTCCTGAAACATGGGTTGTTATAAAGGTGTTGATTGGGTGGCTTTGACACATGGGGCTTTTGAGGGGTGAGTGATAGATATGGGATTTGTCCCTCCTGAGGGAGTTTGATATCGAAGGCCACTTGATGAGTAGGATTGAGATAGGTGTGCGCACGCATGTGTGAATCAATATGTGATATTGATGCCATACATATCTTGTTCAATCTACTCTGAGATCAAGAAAGTGAATGAACATTGATAGGATGACTATTACATGCCTTGAGTTCATTCGAGATATCAGTGACAAAGGAATTATACATTCACTGTAACACCATTCACAGATTGTAGGATTGAAAGTTGTTCTCCAACTTTCTACTTTCACTTGGGTAGCACTGATGTGTGACTAGGCACCGCTCTTTGCTTGTGAAGTCATAAGTGTTATGGACTTCCACTACCAACGTGAAATGGACCTACAGGGTCACACACATAGGATTTAACTTGGAAGAGGAGTTTTGTCCACAAACAATTTTTAGATTGATTACTAAAGGAGTTTAGTAGTTCAATTAAACACTTTATTGATTGATAGCTCAAAATCATAGTGTTCAAGGTGTTGGACAGATTGATTAGAGTATCGAATTGATTGAAACCACAATTGACTGATTCTGCACAATCTGCACTCCCAACCGATCGGCTCATGAGATGAACCGATTGACTCAGCTTGGTGAACCGGTCGGCTCAAGTTGTGAGTCGATCGGCTCAAGGATAGGGTGAACGATTGCTTCAAGAGTTGAAATGATCGGTTCAACTGTTGCAACCGAGCAAGTTGGGAAAGTCAGATTGGTGAGAATTTTCCTTGTGTTTCACTTGCCCAATTTGATTGGAACAATGATTGGTATTTGATACCAATTAGAAACAAAAATTGGAAAGTCAATCGGGAACTGATCAGGACCATGAACCGATCGGTTCAGAAAATGAACCGACCAGCTCATGGGTCCCAACCGATCGGTTGAGTGTCAACCGACCGGCTCAGATCCCCAACTGACCGTTTCAGAAATGAAACGATCGGTTCAGGTTGCGAGATGGTTGTTTTGTGGAAAATCTCGAATCCTTCTACTCCTGCTTTTAGTCCCGCATTGCCCGGGATGGAGAACCTTGTCCCATGACCCTCCTATATATAGGGGTATTGGGGGCTTCTCAAGGTACATCTCAGTGCAACCAGTTGCTCTGCAAAGTTTTCGTTCTCTCTGGTTTTGGTAACCGAGAGAGCCCGAGCAAGTGCTACCCGAAAAGGGAGGCACAACAAGGGAAAGACAACTGCAGTTGCAACTGGCAGTAGGAGAGTGTGTTGGCGACTAGTACGTCAATAGGAGGGTGTGACTCCTTCCAACTCCTTGTAGGACAAGGAGTGTGGAGTTCCAGGTGGTTCGTGTGGACTACTTCAGAGGCGGGAGGTTTCTGCCGCTCAGGAGTACAACTGTCAACCCCGACAGTCCGGTGAGAGGAGGAGTCGTTAGTCCTGATGCGACCAGGAGCTGCACAGACACCGTCCAAGACTGGAGGTGAAGACCGCACAAGGAGTGAGGTATTGTCACTGAGCAAGCCTCGGGATAAGGTATGATTCCACAAACCATCCTTTCCTATTATATAGACGTTGACGTGTTTCCTTGTTTTGGGTTTGGGGGAGAAATTTTTTGTTACCGCTGCCTTCTCTGCCTCCCCTAAAACCCAACAATATATCACAAGCATATTGTATAATAAGCCAAGTGAGAGGTAATGGTGTACCTTGATCAAGAGATAAACTTAATCATCATATTCCTCATGTCAACTATGTATCCCAGGTCAAACCCTGATAAAGATAAGATCACATATGATCATCAGGTTCTCATCATCATTAACCCTATTTATATCCATTTTAGGGTTTGCCTATCTCATTATAATATCCTCATGATTACTTGTATTCTTGCCTTATATTTGTATTATTGATGTCATTTTCCAGATTAGAGTTCATCAATTGGATATACTCATGTGTCACATTATTATGTGAACATACTTAACATTATGTCACTTTCATTAACCATAATAGGGTTACATTGCATGTATTAAGGGTGTTCTTCATATAACATGAATTATATGCATATAACTAATATCAGAGTTCCACATTAGCTTTTTGTTACATATATGAGGGTATTATGTGAATTTCATCATTTATTGAGCATGTATGCATTAATTGCATTATTTTTAGTGTTATTAGCACTAATTAGCCATATTAATCAAATTAAATGATTTTGTGCATCACCATAACCATATATGACATCATATGCATTATAAACATGATTATAGATTTACTGACATTTTTTTATACTTTTATATCATCATTTGATATTTATTACTCATGAAACAAGCATAACACATCTTACTTGATATTACTGTTATTAGTGCAACAAAAGACTGATATTATGCTTTCATTGTGTTCTACTCATTTTTATGAGAATTTTGGTACCTTATTTGTATTTTTATGATAATCGATCTATTTTCTATGATTTACCTAAGAACTGTATATTTATGAAAGAAAATACCTCTGTGGCCAATCACGCGCTGCCACATGTCCACTTTGGGGGCGCACTGGTTCTGCTTGAGGCACAGGCGGCCAGCCGGTTCATGGTTTTGAACTGGTTCATAGTTGGTTTGGCTGCTTCAGGCGTTTTGGACCAGTTGCCCTCCTTTCTTTCTGTATTCTCATGCACACGCAAGACCATGCGTTCTCACCTGTACGAGTGTCGATGCTGGGGCTAGGGCTCTGCGGAGCTCCTCTGCGGCTACCTCCTTGCGTCCTCCTCTTCTTGTCTTCTAACATGATCAGTGTGAGTCATTGAGCGGCTCTTTGTTCCAGCCATGAAAGGACGATGCTGCTGTGGGTTGGACCTCTGGCAAGATGTCGATCTCCTATCATTCTTCTCTCGACAGGTCGACACCACTCTACCCGGCTGCACCCTCCCTATGTGCCAACACCACCTGTGCCACTGGTCTCCTCACTAGAGTGTGAAAGGGTGTCACCACAGTCACTCTTACATTCTCACGCTCACTGCTTGGGTGGGGCTGGAACGGCTACTCCTCAAGCCTGCCGCCGCCAGATCAGGAGGAGGGATCCTCCTCCAAGGTCTGTCTTGACAAAGGGCTCTGCCTGTTCTTTTCATACCAGACTGGAGCTTTGCTGCCATGAAACCACCTTCCATGGTCGTCATTCTCCTGGCCATATGCATGCCTTTCAATCTTGTAGTCTCACATCTAGAGTGATGCACCTGCGTCTCCTCCTCTATAGGTCTCTCGGTCATCTACAGTGGTCTGTAGAGTAAGGATGCAGTCAAGGTGGGGAGGTATCTCTCCCTCATCTCTCTGCTACAAAGATCAGTTCAAGGTCTATGAAACTACCTCATCATGTCGAGGCTAATAGCCAGTTGGTTTCTCGTGTCGCCCCACGTAGGGTGATCGTGGTGATGTGGGGTGCTGCCTCGTAGTCGCAAATAGCCCACATCTATGTTTTAGTTGTAAGTAGAGGGTAAACTATAGTCATCTGATCAAAGAATCCAAAAGCAGGACAAGGCCATGCCATCAGTCTATGGCACCCTCACTCCAAAGGGACTATATGTCCTTATTCAAAACTTGGCCCACTACCTACCCAAAAATCAAAAGGGCATGAGTACACTATTGATCCAAGCCCAAGCTTTATTAATTAGAGAACTTAGGTCCATAACCACCAAACTATTCATTATTCAACATATTAAAACCCATATACATCCTTCTAGGAACATCAAAATATTATTAAACTTTAACCAATACTACAATATAACTCAAGGTACCTTGTACACCAATTTGGTGTCAAAACTCAACTGTTAGACCAATCAATTAAATTCCTCAAATAGGCATAAACTTATGGATCTTAATCATAATATAAATCTCAAACCACACTCCAACTTTACTAAAACATTTGGTATTCTCAAAGCAACTCAACATGTATGACTTCACTTGTATCCTTGAACATTTTAGGATTCCAAAAGTCCACTCCATTACATCCTACACACCTTAAAAGAAATTTCGTCCTCAGAATTAAGCTAGAAACCACTTTGTCACATCATATACATCTTAAAAGAAAATTCCGTCCTTGAAATTGAGCCATACTCATACTCCAAGGAAAAACTAAGGATCTTCTTCCATATGTAGGAAACTATCCTATGTGTAACATATCCAAAAAAAACCTCCACAATCATATCCAAACCACTTTGAGGAGGTTTTAAAACATCTAAGGTGAAACCTCACTTCATAGAGGGCTCAAACAAGGGTTTAGCTTCTTAGGTTATGTCATTACATATCTCATATATTAAGGTTTCTCCCTTATCTTAACTCATGCATTATTATTCAACATCATACTAACATGTTCCACAGAAGTTAACTAAGGTTAATTGATTATATCAAGGTATCACCAACATTATGTTGTGCTAACTGTCAAACTATATATTTTTCATCTTTTAATAAGTACTAAGATTAACATGTCGTGTAACATGTCTCATGCACATGACCTTATTTCGTTGCTCATGATAAATTGCAACATTTATTAGTGATTTCATCACAAGATTAACCAAGAATTTCATATTATCATCATTATTCATGTATGTGGTTAACCATTTATACATTGATATCTATTAAACCATTTCTAGGTTTCCCTCATATCATGTCTATGTATCACATCTCGAGATCATATCACATTTTTATCTTTGTTATATCATGGTTGTACTAAACCAACTTATACATGTGGCACCTCAAACATATATCAAAACTTCATCTAGTCCAGTTGAGGTTCTCCTGGCCCATGAGGGTAGTGCCATGCTCATTCTCTCTTAGGTAACTCAACTCTATGAGTATCTCATATACATATACTTTATCTTTCGTCCTTAGTCTAGGGTTCTCATATCACCTCATTAGAACTAGTTATAGCTTTATAAGCTCTAGCCACATAAGCACAAATCAAAACATGTTATGACATACTCTTCATAGGTCTTCTACCCATAAAACATCTTACCCAAAACTTTTTTAATATACCACTAGATTCCTATATGGGAAACCACTAACTTGAGCATGAGGCTTCACAGAAACTGACATAGCTACCTCCTCCAGGGTCTTGGGCTCTCTCCCTCACCCAGATGGCAGACACTCATATTGATGTTCACATATGCACATATATAACCAACCTCTCTCTGTCTCTAGGGTTTGGTCCTCACAAGGACATCTAGGGTTCAACAAGACTATAGGAATCATGCATTAAGAAACACAACTCATTCACTCAGGAGTAGTCTAGTTTAGGACATATCATATCACATATCTCAAAATTCTCATATCTTAGAGTTTAGGTTCTCTGACCTTCTCCCTATGGGTCTCACTCACTTTGGAGTTAACCCTAAAACTGGTCCTAACACTAGAGGTCCTCAAAAGAGCTTGAGGGTCATGTTGACCCACATCTTATCTCATAAAAGCCTATTTACTTGCATCATCAAAACTTATCTCAAATCCACAAAACTAAACTCATGACCTCAAAGACAAACATAGATCATCATAACCATCTTATGTCATCTATGTAAGACTTATACCATATCATCAAAACTTATTTCATCTACTCTATCTATCATAAATCCCAACAAGGCTCTAGACATCTAATCTAGAACTACTCTCTCTTCTAGATTGATGTCATCACTTTCACTTGGGTTGCATGACTACCTCCTACTCATACATGTGTGGGGACATATTTTTTTTAATACATATACATAATAAAATATTATATAGTTTTTCTCCAATAAAACAAGTGTCAGAGAAAACTATCGAGGTTTAGTTTGATTGGAAACAAAAACCAAATCCTGAAAACAAGTGTCCCACACATAGTAGAGAGTACAGTGTCATGAAAACTAAGGAAAGGGGTGTGAACATGGAGTAGACTAGTGTAGCTACTCTAGACAATGTGCTTAATATGTCTAGGGTTTCTCTTCCCTGGATGCACGCCATTTCCAAATAGTGTAACGTCCCATACCATTGCACTACAAGGAAAGAATGACTTCTAAGGTCTTGCTACTCAACAAACACCAGTCTAGACCTAGTTCTCAGACATCTAGGTGCTAACCTAGAGGCTAGGTCAGATCTAGTCTCTAAAAGATGACTAATCTAACCCTAAAAGATTATTATGTTCAAGGTTCTTTAGTTTTGAGTTTCATAATGAGCACATGCCAGGATTTTCTATTGTTCATGCTCTGATACCACCTGTGATGTCCCTGGATTTTCAAAAACTTAATCTAATGTGTGACATCCAAATTGAAATCTCACCTCAACGAGAATCCTAATTTAAACACCCCACACTAGGCTAAGAAGAAGAAAATCAGAGGAAGTCAAAAGGAAACAATCAGTAGCACATGTACATGAACAATAATAAAACCATACACACATGTTCAATATTCAACATATAATTACAACATGAAATGTTATAGCATTTCATATTACATATTGAAAAGAAAACTTCTACCTATACATGCACTACCACTAAACTATAGGATCTTAAGACAATAGGTCCACATATACATCAGCTCGCCATACAAATTTCAATTAACCTGGATCTTCAAGAGCATAACCACAACCTATACAAAAGATTATATGTGGTACACGTCTGCATAATATTCAAGAATATTGTACTGAGTACGCCTACGTGTCTTTTATATACCTCTCATCATATCTTGGCAATAAGATAAAACTAATACTTGGCAGCATTAAACAAATATAAAGAAAAGTGTATACTGGTAAAAAGATATTCATTAACAAGAAAGATAACACATATATTTTAAGCACATTTCCATCATATATCTCATACATCCGCCCCCAAGGGCTTGTTTTTAGGCCTCATGATCTACTACCAAAGAGTTTGAGATCATTCAACGTGTGATCTACTACCAAAGAGTTTGAGATCTAACACATGTGATCTACTACCAAAGAGTTTGAGATCACTTCAATGCGCTATACTACCAAAGAGTTTAGTGCTATCATATGATGGATCTGATAACTTATGTTTCATGTGTTCATAGCCATAAGTATGGAAAATCAAGCAAGATATCATACAAGAACAATCATTTCATCCAATACAATATGTCAAGTATTTTACTACACATATATCACAAGCATATTGTATAATAAGCCAAGTGAGAGGTAATGGCGTACCTTAATCAAGAGATAAACTTAATCATCATATTCCTCATGTCAACTATGTATCCCAGGTCATACCCTGATAAAGATAAGATCACATACGATCATCAAGTTCTCATCATCATTAACCATATTTATATCCATTTTAGGTTTTGCCTATCTCATTATAATATCCTCATAATTACTTGTATTCTTGCCTTATATTTATATTACTAATGTCATTTTCCAGATTATATTTCATCAATTGGATATACTCATGTGTCACATTATTATGTGAACACACTTAACATTATCTCATTTTCATTAACCATAATAGGGTTACATCACATGTATTAAGGGTGCTCTTCGTATAACATTAATTCTATGCATATAACTAATATCAGAGTTCCACATTAGCTTCCAGTTACATATATGAGGGTATTCCATGAATTTCATCATTTATTGAACATGTATGCATTTTTTTTTGGGAAAACTAGAGATTAAGTATTATTTATCCTGCTCTCTAGTGCAGGCCAGAAATTGGGAGTGTTCACATCAATGGCTTGGTCTAACCACGATGGGCTTACAGTAGTACAAGAACAAGGACTGAAAGTAGATAGAGTGTTTTTTGCAATAGCATCGGCTACGCCGTTTAACTCCCTACGGACATGACGTATAGAGAGCTGGATAGGAGAAGCCGTGATGGTGCGAATTTTCCTCCAAATAGCTTGGAGCTTGGGTCCCGGGGGCATCGCCTGGTTAACCATCATAACCGAGGAGATGGAGTCGGAGAAAAGGATGACTCTTCCCAGATTCATGGTATTAATAGTGGAAACCGCATTATAAATGGCATGGAGTTCCACATCTAGCGCTGATTGTGCATATAGAGGTGACCCCCTACCGAGCAAACAAGGGCCAGCATTGGTTATAATATGGAGTCCTATACTGGCCATGTTGGAAGACTCCCGGAAGGCAGCATCTACGAAGACAATATGATCAGGGCTGAAGGTTTGCAATAGAGGAACATATTTCCTGGGATGTACATTTGTAGTAGTCTTGGGCAGGTTCATTATGGAGTTAACCCTCTCTTTGAAAAAACACACTTCTTCATGGACCTTGGGGATCAGCTGTTAATGCACGGTGTTGTTTTGAACCTGCCAGAGTCGCCAGCAAGCGATAACTTTCTGGATTTCGCTGCTGTTATTCATGTTGGTAATTGCATTCCTCCATGTATCTTCATCATACTCAAAGAAACTATTCTTCATATTGAGTGCTCTCCATATGTTTTTACTCATAGGACAATCACGTAGGCAGTGCATGAGCGTCTCAGGTGCGTTATTACACCTTGGGCAGAGAGGGTCGACGTCCATGTGGCGTCGTTGCTTCTGAATGTTGGTTAAGAGTGTGCCATGTTGGAGAAGCCACAGGAAGGTGCGAATACGTTCAGGGGACTTTAACTTCTAGACCAGGTTCCAGTTACCAGGTGTAGCTATGCACTTGTCTTTGCGGATCCATTTATAAGCTGTACTAACCGAGAATGAGCCGTTTGTGCTATGAGGCCAAGTCCAGTTATCCAGCTCGTCATTGTTAGTAGGAGGGGGTAAATATTGGAAGATTTTCCAGACTTCTGGTGGCAGATATGATTGTATGAAGTTGAAGTCCCAAAGACCAGTATCCAGCCTCATCGAGTGCACCAAAAGGTCAGATAAGTCATCTGGTACTGGCCAATCTGGTCTAAAATCACTGATACTCTTCATCAGGATCCATTTGTCCCTCCAAACTGATGTATTTCGTCCTGAGACAATCGACTTATGGCAGGTTTCCCTTAGTATATCCAGATTGCGTTTGATGAAGGCCCACGCAGAGGAGCAAGGAGTGTTGATGGCTTTTTCAGCTCGCATATTATTTTCTTTCATGATCTTTACCCCAGGTCATTTGTGCTTTCGATCCCAATTTTCCTGCAGAAACTGCGTTTGCTGCTGCGTGAAGTATTGGGGGAAAAGAAACAACGTGATTTTTCTTTAGAGACAGTTTGGCCAGACGTAGTAGCGAACTCTGAGAGTACATTGGCGATGACACTCTCCTGTTCCACATACCCTTCCGCCATTAAGAGGATGTCATCGGCAAAGAAGATGTGTGAGAGAGGTGTGACGTGTCTTGTAAGTTTGATAGGTTTCCATCGGTTGTCTTCAACAACTTTAGAGATTGCCTGTGAGAGGCATTCCATACAAAGAACAAAGATGTATGGGCTTAGTGGGTCTCCTTGACGGACCCCTTTGGTTGAGCTGAAGGGGGCGAGAGGTACACCATCCCACAGAATAGATGTGTTGCCACTCGAGATGATATCCATGATCAAGTTAACAGTAATATTTGGAAGTCCAGCTTTGACGATTGTGTCCCGGATGAAGTTCCAATTCATACGATCAAAAGCAATGGAAAGATCGAGTTTCATGCATACCCATTGCTTGCCCGACTTTTTCTGTCTCATGGAGTGTATAAGTTCTTGAACAAGGATGATGGTGTCGCTTATACGCCGGCCAAGGATGAAGCTTGTTTGAGTCTCATTTACCCATGAGCTCAGGTGTGGTTTGAGACGTTCTACTAGAATTTTTGAAATAAGCTTGAAACAGGTGTTATTGAGTGATATCAGCCTTAACTCACTGCATTTTTGAGGTTGTCTGCACTTTGGAATTAGAACCATATATGAGTCTGACAAATGAGCATCAATCTTGCCAGTGTTGAAAGCCTCCTGGACTGTGAGAGTGACAGAATGTCTGACCTGCTGCCAATATTTTTGGAGAAAGCTTGTGTATACCCCGTCTGGGCCTGGGGCTTTCAGAGGGGACATTTGAAGAAGGATGATTTTGACCTCTTTAGCGCCAGGTGTGCGAGCAATATAATTGAGCGCTTGATTAGAGTGTTGAGTGAAGTGCCCTACATATGCAGCGGCCACGTCCGTCCTGGCTGTGGACTGTCCGTCGTCGGTGAGTAGGCGTATGAAGTAGCTAGAGACGAGATGCTTGAGCTCTTCAGGATTTTCAATCCAAACATTCTCCTCATTTCGTAGTCTGGTAATTTTTGCATGGTGGCGACGGGCTTTGGCATAAGCATGGAAGAAGCTTGTATTGCCATCACCATATTGGAGCCAGTTGACGTGAGCTTTTTGTTGCCAATCCATCTCCTCACGAAGAAGGATATTACTGTATTTTTCTTGCAATGAAGCTACAAGTAAATCGTTAGTAAGGCTCGAATTAACAGAGTCTTGTACCTGGCAGCGGTTGAGGCGTCTCATGGTGTCCTCCTTCGTCTTCCTTATGTTCTTATTTGTCTTTTTTTCCCAACTAAGCACAGATTTGGAGAAAGGCGGTAGGGCCTAGAGAAAAGACGCCCTGGAGTCCCACTTTGGAAGGATTTGATTATTAAACTCTGGATTAGCAATCCAGCTAGCCTTGGTGCGGAAGACATGTGGCTTGTTGTCAGTATTGGGAGGGTTAGAGATGAGGATGGGGTTGTGGTCGGAGTAGAGGCGGGGCAACACTGATGTACGCAGCCCCCCTTCCACTGTGAGCCAGCAATCATTGGCGACGACCCGGTCTAGCTTCTCGAGGAGTTGCTTCCGTTTGAAGGTGTCATAATGTCCGCTAGTATGGACTTCGGCGAGTCCAGTATCTAGAAGCAGCTTATTGAACAGTTTGTAGTTGCGTCGGTCGAAGGATTTACCTCCTTTCCTCTCTGACTTGTCAAGCATCGTGTTGAAATCACCGAACACAGCCTAAGCATCGGTAATGGTGGTAGAGATTTTAGTGAGTCGTGTCCAGAGTAGATTCATCTTCAGAGGGTGAGGGCTGCCGTAAACAACTATAAGGTGCCACATGTTGTTCACTCTGCAATGAATAAGCTGACGGTGATTAGGATTGATCTCAAGGTTGCAGTGGTTTCTATCCCAAAGGATCCATATGCCGACGGAGAAACCGAGTTCTTCCACCCTATGGGAAGAGGAGAAGCCAAGATTTTTTTATTATTGTGTCTGCTGTGGTACCACTACATCGAGTCTCGATGAGTGCTAGAATATGGAGATGGTGCTTAATCTTATAATCCTGGATTAGACAAATTTTATCCTTGGAGCGGGCTTCTTGGATATTCCAGCAGAGGATGTTAACCATTAAAACAGCTGGATAGAGAGGTTGACGGGTTGATTAATGGAAGGTTACTCGCCTCCTTCATTAACTATTGGCCCCTCAGCGGCGGTGGCATCTGAGATGTCCATTTCTTGATTCTGGTTGTCGAATTCTAATTGTTTCTTTGTGTGGCCTGGGTTTGGGTTGGTGAACATTTGGGCCAACCTTCCTTTCTTTCTTTCCCTCCTGGGACTGATCATAACATTCTGATAGACGACGCGTCTGTTCCTGAGCAGGACGCCACTATCCTTCGTGGTGTTACCCCAACTGAATTTGTTAGGAGGGATGTCCGACCTTGGCTCAGTGTTTGCCCCAGTGAAGACGAATGCCTCCCTGTTGTTAGGGGGTTTTTCACGGCCTTCAAAGACTTGGTCGTCGATTAGGATGGTGACAGTGTCATCCTTTACTGCGGTGTTGACGCCTGGAGGACATTCGTTGCCCGTCGTCCTCTTAGGTGGTGGGTTATTCTGCTTCTTTTTGTTCTTCTTGTGGACAACTTTCTCCCATCCACCATCCTCCTCCTGTGTTGCAGGTGTGTGGGTTGGCTCTTGAATGGTTTTTGTTGGGGCTTGGTTTGTTGTGGATTTTTTGTTTCTTCCTTCGTTGCTTGGTTTCTCCTTCTTTGACTGCTTCTTCTTAACGGGCTTCAAAGCATGGATTGACGCTGAGTAGAAGAAGGTTGCTGGTGGAACGACAGTGGTCGAGGATGAGGCTTCCGGTGGTGTGAAAGGCTTGACGAAGGAGCAGTCGGCGTCGGCATGGCCCAGCCTGCCACAACGTAGGCACACCGTTGGTAGGTTCTCGTACTCAAGACGGTAGTGTTCACCGTTCAAGAAGATTCCGAGAAGAAGGGGTTGGGTGGTGTCGACTTCCACTACCTGGAGAGCGAACTTGCCGCGGTCTCCTGTAGTTGTAGTGGCGTCGATTTTGATTGTCCTCCCCACCAGATCTCCTATGCTGGAGAGAAGTTGGTTCTGGAATAAGAAGACGGGAAGATCAACTACCCTAGCCCATACCACAAGCTTGCGGGGTAGAGGGTCTGAAGGTCGGAACTTGGGCGATCATGATTGGACAGATAGATAATTGCCGAAGATGGTCCAGGGCCCCTTTGTCATGGCGTTGATAAAGTCCTCTTCGTTCGCAAGTTGGACAATATAGTAGCCAAGTTCAAGATCGATGACTCTGAAGGATTCTGATGGCGACCATAGGAGAGCTAGCCGGTTAACAAGGGTTTGGAAACCGATGTTACCTCCGATTAGTTTCACAATAACAACATGTTTCCATGGCTCTAAGAGTGGTGTAAGAGAGGCTGGATTTACTGTGATCGCTGGTAGGGCTCCGCTGCGATCCACCAGTATGTCTTCCGTGCGTAGGGTGTCTGGGGAAATGAGCTTGATGGTGTCAGCGGCCTTGCAACCCATCATAGAATCTTTGTATGATTTCTCCGGTGTCTCGACGCCGTCGGACGCAGCATCACAGTTTGGTTGGATCATATCGTCGTTCGCATGTGGGGTGTGGGTGTCTTCATTCATAGGCATACTACCATGAACGTGGATTCCTCCGCATCCTCTTCCTCCGCAGCTGCGTCCGCCTTCGCGCCCTAACCCTAGGCGCTCCGTAGACACCATTCTAGGGAACTATATATAACTCCAAATCAATCTGAGCATGTATGCATTAATTGCATTATTTTAAGTGTTATTAGTCCTAATTAGCCATATTAATCAAATTACATGATTTTTTGCATCAACATAACCATATCTGACATCATATGCATTATAAATATGATTATAGATTTACTGACATTTTTTCTATAATTTTATATCATCATTTGATATTTATTACTCATGAAACAAGCATAACACATCTTACTTGATATTACTGTTATTAGTGCAACAAAAGACTGATATTATGCTTTCATTGTGTTCTACTCATTTTTATGAGAATTTTAGTACCTTATTTGTATTATTATGATAATCAATCTATTTTCTATGATTTATCTAAGAACAGTATATTTATGAAAGAAAATACCTTTGTGGTCAATCGCGCGCTGCCACGTGTCAACTTTGGTGGTGCATTGGTTCTGCTTGAGGCACAGGCGGCCAACCGGTTCATGGTTTTGAACCCAGTTCATAGTTGGTTTGGCAGCTTCAGGCATTTTGGACCAACTGCTCTTCTTTCTTTCTCCATTCTCCTGCGCACACAAGACCAGACGTTCTCACCTGTACGAGCGTCACTATTGGGGCTAGGGCTCTGCAGAGCTCCTCTACGCTACCTCCTTGAGTCCTCCTCATCTTGCCTTCTCATATGATCAGTGTGAGTCGATGAGTGGCTCTTTGTTCCAGCCATGAAAGGTCGTCGTCGCTGTGGCTTGGACCTCCAGCGAGATGTCGATCTCCTATCATTCTTCTCTTGAAAGGTCAACATCGCTCTACCTGGCTGCGCCCTCCCTATGTGCCAGCAGCATCTGCGCCACTAGTCTCCTCACTGGAGTGCGAAAGGGTGTCACCAGGGTCACCCTCACATTCTCACACTTGTTGCTTGGATGGGGCTGGAACGGCTACTCCTCAAGCCTGTCGCCGCCAGATCAGGAGGAGGGATCCTCCTCCAAGGTTCGTCTCGACAAAGTGTTGCATCTGTTCTTTTCATGCCAGACTGGAGCTTTGCTACCATGAAACCACCTTCCATGGTTTTCATCCTCCTGGCCGTCTGCATGCCTTGTAGTCTCGAGGTCTCGCATCTACAGTGTTGCACATGCATCTCCTCCTCTACAGGTCTCTCGATCATCTGTTGTGGTCTATAGAGCGAGGATGAAGTCAAGGTGGGGAGGTATCTCTCCCTCATCTCTCTACTACAAAGATCAATTCAAGGTCTATGAAACTACCTCATCATGCCGAGGCTAATAGCCAGTTGGTTTCTCCTGTCGCACCACGTAGGGTGATCGTGGTGATGTGGGGTGCTGCCTCACTGTCGCAGATAACCCACGTCTCTGTTTTAGTTGTAAGTAGAGGGTAAACTACAGTCATCTGATCAAAGAATCCAAAATCCAGGACAAGGCCACGCCATCAATCCATGGAACCCTCACTCCAAAGGGACTATATGTCCTTAGTAAAAACTCGTCCCACTGCCTACCCAAAAATCAAAAGGGCATGAGTACACTATTGATCCAAGCCCAAGCTTTATTAATTAGAAAACTTAGGTCCATAACCACCAAAATGTTCATTATTCACCATATTAAAACCCATATACCTCCTTCTAAGAACATCAAAATATTATTAAACTTTAACCAATACTTCAATATAACTCTAGGTACCTTGTACACAAATTTGGTGTCAAAACTCAACTGTTAGACCAATCAATTAAATTCCTCAAATAGGCATAAACTTATGGATCTTAATCATAATATAAATCTCAAACAACACTCCAACTTTACTAAAACATTTGGGATTCTCAAAGCAACTCAACATGTATGACTTCACTTGTATCCTTGAACATCTTAGGATTCCAAAAGTCCACTCCATTACATCCTACACACCTTAAAAGAAATTTTGTCCTCAAAATTAAGCCAGAAACCACTTTGTCACATCATATACATCTTAAAAGAAAATTTCATCCTCAAAATTGAGCCATACTCATACTCCAAGGAAAAACTAAGGATCTTCTTCGATATGTAGGAAACTATCCTATGTGTAATATATCCAAAAACAAACCTCCACAGTCATATCCAAACCTGTGACGTCCCTAGATTTTCAAAAACTTAATCTAATGTGTGACATCCAAATTGAAATCTCACCTCAGCGAGAGTCCCAATTTAAACACCCCACACTAGGCTAAGAAGAAGAAAATTAGAGGAAGTCAAAAGGAAACAATCAGTAGCACATGTACATGAACAATAATAAAACCATACACACATGTTCACCATTCAATATATTATTACAACATGAATTGTTACAACATTTAATATTACATATTGAACAGAAAACTTCTATCTATACATGCACTACCCCTAAACTACAGGATCATAAGACAACATGTCCACATATACATCATATCTCCATACAACTCTCAACTATCCTGGATCTTCAAGAGCATAACCACAACCTATTTGGGGACATCACAAATCACAATACTTCCATGTAATATCTAGGGGTTATTTTTCATAGCAAAGTGGAAATAATAATAGAATCTTGGCATAAAGTTGTTCCTTCCACAAAATATTTCATATGGAAGGACATAGCTACAATATATTCTAACTTTTAAAGATATTCATGATTCTATTTTTAAAAATACATCATTAAGTAAGAGCATCTTTGACAATGGTGAAAAATTGTATGGTAAAAAAGTGTTGCAACCCTATGTGAGGATATTAAGGAATTATAGGACAAATTTGACAAGAGAATACATATTGAGTGACAAGAAGAAGTCCCCCAGGGAGCAATGGTCTATCTTGACCCAATGGTGTTGGTGGAATTTGTTGCTTCAAGACAAAGTGATGAACTCAATGTATTAAGCCTCCACCTTTAAAATACATTCTTATGATTAATCATATGAATATAATGTATTACATAATTAACATATATTTTGTATTAAATAGGGCTTACATGACCCTAAAAAAGAAAGGCATACAAAGAATGTGCACAACTACAAGTTGGGTCCACGTGGCTGTAACATCCCTCACCTGGGTTATAAACTAACCCTAGGTGTTTTGCCTAAATATGTAATTAACTACTTGTGATAACTCCCTGGCATGTAATTAAGTTCCTCAGGAACATACACTTTCAATTTTGCCCCTTTTTAAATAAAGTTGTAGTATTGTTTTGTAAATGCAGGGACCTATGTGCAAATTACCCATTTAGAGGGGTTAACTTACAAAATTACACAGGTTAAGATATTCCTCTGATGATGAGATATCATATGAGTAAATATGATGAGGTATGATGGATTTCCCAAGCTTGGGCATCAAGATGCAGCTTGTGGAACAATCCTTGTGCTTAAAACCCTAATTTTTGGAGTAACGTGCAATTACCCAAAATGTGGGGTGCAACTTGTAAAATACACCTTCTAGAATACCTTTTATGACTTTTGAAATCATTTAGAGTAGGAATGATGAATGGGGTGCTTCAATTGAATAATCAAATAAGAAGAATGACCTCTGTAGTAAAATCACTTAGTATGAGTAAGGAGACCTTTCATATATGTACCTTAGGTTGCATGTTGGTTTTCTTTACCCTTAGATCTTTACTTTTGATGGGCTTTGCTTAAGTTATGATAGTTTGAACGTGCCTTAGAAGGAAGGAGGGACCTAGATGAGAAATCCATAAACTAGAGGTCCTTATGGTGAAAACTAACCTAAGCTATATAAGCCTCTTCCTTTGCAAACCAAGTAAACGTATTCTCTTCTCTTCTTCACTTCTCATCTTGCTCAACTGACCAAGGCAGACCTCTGGAGCTCAAGGAGATGATCAACTTGTACTAAGGTGAGAAGAGACCATCTTCTAGCTCGGATTCATGGAGGAATTCCTTGTATAAGGTTGGTTTTATGGTTATCTCACTTAGGTTTCTTGTTCTAGCCGACCTTCCCCAACCTTTTCTTGGAGAAACTTCTTTGGCCGAACTGTGGAGCTTAAGACGCCATTAAAGGCTTGAAGCTTGGAAGCTTTTAGCTCTTGGAACAACGTTTGAGGTGGGTTTTATAACTCTAAACTTCTTGCTTTATTATGCATATCTATGTTCTTACAAATTATACTTAGTTCTTCTTCTTCCCCATTCTTCCTTGCACTTTTGCAAGCAATCTGTGGAGTAACTGACCTGAACAGAGGTTGAAGATGATGGGTGTGAATTCCTAGGCAACTTTATCAAATGACCTTGGACCCTTTGGTCTAAACGGTTTGCAAACCGTTTGAAATCAAACGGTCTCAAACCGTTTGATCTCATGTGGTCTTGCAAGACCGTTTAGAATCAAACGATCTCAAGACCATTTGATAGGGTTGACCAAGGGAAGACCGTTTGGTGGTATGTTCGAAACATGTTGAATTTAATATCTACAAAGAATCATAACCTAATTCCAAACCAATCACAAGTTGAAGGCACTTCAACCCCCTATACCCTAATCGGGTTGAATTGCTGTTTTCAAGAATAGATTTTGGTCAATTTTTGGTTGAAGGGCCCAAACGGTCTCAAGACCGTTTGGGGTTCATCCAAACGGTCTCAAGACTGTTTTGTGACAACCCAAGACCGTTTGGAGGTCTAGGGTTAAGGAAATTTGATGGTTTGAGGGTCCAATCACAATAGGTTGACGAATTGATAAAAGTGCTGATTTTAGACCTAATTAGGGTTCAACCCTTATCAAATTAACTTAGATTTTGATGAAACTTTGGGCAAACGGTCTCAAGACTGTTTGGAGGATGTCCAAACGATCTCAAGACCGTTTGGGCCAAGTTTGGGCCAAATTGGATGTCAATTGATGGGTTCAATCTCAATTTGATTCACATTGTTGAACATTGATGACTAGCCAATTGGAAACCCTAATTGAGTTGGATTCAACCCTAATTGGCTTCCAATTGAGGGTCAATTTGGTGTCCAATTGATTAAGGTTAACCATAATTGACTTAATTTACAGGTGGTTAACAAGGTTATTGTGACGACCCCAATTTCTACATACTTTCCTTAGTGACACATACAGATATGCGTGCACTCATATCCATAAATGTCAAAAGGGAAAATAATAGAAATCAAGATAGCCAACTTAAATCAGAGAAAAGCCAAGATTAAGTTCACAACATAACAAATAGCCACACCACATTCCATTCAACAATATAAGATAAAGTCATACATATTGATACTGAAGAAAGAAGAAGAATAAGTCTACGATTATTACATTGGATCTCAATCATCCTCAACATAATTTAGGGAAAGAAATAAACTAGCAACTAGCAAGAAGAGATAAGAGAACTAGATCTATCTAATAAATCCTCCACACTTATTATTTGTGCCTTCATGTACTTTGAATATGCATTGCACTTTAATCTTCAATTGTTCCTTGTACCTAGAAAATACGAGAAACAAAAACATCAACAAAGTTGGTACGTGGAATAAAAGCTATACTATGCTGACATATAAAATACTCGAATTGAAGAAGAAGAAAGAAAACATTATTTAAGGGCAGAAAATCAGGTAATCCCAAGTTATTAGCCTCATTTATAGTGAACATGCATTACTATGGTGGACTTAGCACATAATTGCATAAATAGTGGGCCCTTCCCCGTGTACCTTGTACTCTAGGGATCTCCCCGTATACCATGTACTCTAGGGAGGTGCTAGTCAACATTAAAGCTTTCCCTCTCTAATAGGGAGTTTAATGAGCACCACTAGTAACTACACTTCACTTATATTCAATTATGTTCTTTTATGTTCAAGGCGGTAAAATATCAACTAATCATATATCAACATCCATCAAGGTGTATCAATTTCATGCAACCAATTACATATACTTAACATCCAGCAAAAACTAGTCATATAATTATATCCACGTACCTCTAAATCTCAGATCTGGATTCCACAAGTCCTAAGTTAGGAGAAGACAATAGATCACCCTGAAATGTAAACAAAACCCTATGTTACTATGGATTCTCATTATTCCACATTAGGGCTTCTTATTAGGGTTTAGGTCATTTAGAGAGGTCACCTAGGGGATATATATATATATATGTATAGGATTTCGAGTTGGGGTCTGAGATTAGAGTAGTCCAGATTATAAAAGGACATTTCAGTTATTAGGGTTTCCATAATTTGTACTTCATAATCATGATGAGGTGAGAAACCTAGAGATTTAGGTTCTTCTCAATTATTAAATCATCTATCTTCCATAAGTAGGATTTCGAGTAACATTATGACTAAGATCATAATTAGGATTTAAATATTCCCAAGACAGAAATAAAATCAGTTATAACCATTATTCCACAAAACAATGTATTAAAAGGGTCATTAGAGATGGTTGGCCATATTTTCCAAAAATGGTTCATATCCAGGTCGTGATTATATTTTATTCAGATATCTTGGATTTTTCTGATGAAAATGGTATATTTATTCGTTATTTTCTGATAATCCTACTATTTTCTAGGGTTTTCCTAAGATCTGACCAATCAGGGAATATTCTAAGGAATTAAAAATAAAAAAAAAAAGGTTTGCGAGCTCTGACTCGCGGATCATGCGAGGGATCCGACTAACCGGACCCTCTCACTGACCCGCGAGCAAGCGCTCGTCTAAGCGGGGTCAGGGTCACTGGAAGGTCAGGAATACCCCTGACGCCATCCTGCTGGCTCGTTTCTGGGTGAGGGCGAGGAAGGGAAATCACCCCTCCGAATGTTCCTGCTCGCGCCATGGCTGCAGCGAGGGATCGGAGGATGATCGACCGAGGTGGGATGTGATTCCAGGGAGTGAATTGGGGTTGCGCCACCTATCGGGTTGAGTTCGTCGACTCGCGGCGGTTGCGGGGAGGTCAGGTTCGTCGGAGAAGGTGATCTAGATGTCGTTTTCCATTCAAAACAGACTATCACAGGCCGAAGAGGAAAGTTGGGAATTACCTGCCCTCGGGTTGGATTGAGGGAGTCCACAGCTTTGCGGAGGTCCGTCGATGTTGTTGCAGTCCTCCCGAGGCTCCGAGACAGTCCCAAGCTCGCCGGCGGTGGAGCTTTGGAGCTCAGCTGTGGCGGCTCGTCGACCCGAAGCTCAAGGCCTTCGTGGCTCCAACCGAGGATGTCGGTCGCCTCGCCTAGACTCCTAGATGGTGTGGTCGAGGGTGATTGAGAGGAGAGGACTGCTAGAGGGAGGACGAGGTCGAAGTCGGGCGAGCAGGGGGTGCTTGAGGTCAGGGAGTAAGGGGTGGTCTCGGTTGCAATTGAGGGGTTCGTGAGACTAAAAGGTAGATGGGGTAGCTACTGGACTCCTTAAATAGGAGTGGGGGGTGCTAGCGAGGAGAGCCCTAATTTGGCTGTCGCCGCCAGTGAGAGGCGCGAGAGCTCGGGGAGTCGTTCTCCCTGATCCGGTGGAGAGGGATGACGTGGTGAGGGTCGTTGGGTTCGGTTTGAGGAGAGGAGGTGGTCCTCCAAATATCTTGCGAGGAGGAGGCGGGGTTCAGGCGCGTGAGGTGGTTGTTGGTGTTGGCGTTCAGCTGGGGTCGAAGCCGAAGGAAGCGGGAGGTGGAAGACGGGGTCCTGGACCCTTGGATCGAGATGGAGCCGCGGCCTTCAGATCGAACGGCTGAGATCAAACCCAGCAAAGGGCCGCGCCCAAGCAAAGGGAAAAGATGGGCCGCGTGACATTTAAATGTCCAAATTAGATGTAGACCTTAGTTCTAGGCTAGTTTAGGTGATATAATACACCAAAATTCCAAAGTAAATAACTCACAATTGGTAATTCCATTTGTGATGAGATTTTTGGCATAGTTTTATAATACTATGATTTAGCTATGGTGGAAAGTTAGGGTCCCAATTCGATTATTGACTATGTCAATTGATTAATGTCATGATACTTGTATTATTGACTTTATGTACCATTATGGATGGTCTTAAGTGAAATTAATAATCCACTAAATCAATTTATTGAGAGAGATGGTCAAGGAAAAAAGGAACAATTAAAATTTGTAAGAGAGATGAATTAAATAATAATATATTTAAAAACTCACTCTGTCACATTCTCCCCTCCTTAAAAGAATTTTGTCCCCAAAATTCAAGCAGCCTGGAAAAGATATGGATACTTTTTCTCAACCTCGGTCTTTAGCTCCCAGGTGGCATCGGTTTCATCATGGTGGCTCCAGAGAACTTTCACCATTTCAATTTGACGATTACTGCGAAGCTCTTTTGACTTGAAGTCGAGAATTCTGACTGGGGACTCAGCATATGACAGATCATCCTTCAATTCAAGAGGCTCATGATTTAAGATATGACTGGAATCTTTGACATAGGGCTTCAGATTAGATACATGAAACACATTATGCATGGCACTATACTGAGGGGGCAAAGCAAGACGATAGGCACATTCGCCAACCCTTTCTAGGATCTCGAAGGGTCCAACATAACGAGGACTGAGCTTTCCTTTGTTCTTGGCCAAAGCTCGAATAGGTCGGATTTTCAGAAATACATGGTCACCCTCCTTGAATTGACGTTCTTGACGGTGAGCATCTGCATAAGACTTTTGCCTATCCTGTGCTCGCTTCATTCTCTGCCTAATCAATGCAACCTTATCAGAATACAACTGCATCTCCTCGGATTTCATCAGGGTACGCTCTCCGACATCATCCCAGTGTAACGGTGATCTGCATGGTCGACCATAAAGAGCTTCATAGGGAGGCATCCCAATGCTTGCCTGATAGCTGTTATTATAGGCGAACTCTGCTAAAGGCAAGTAATAGTCCCATGAGCCTTCCCAGTCTAGAACACAAGCTCGTAGAAGGTCCTCTAGAATCTGTACTGTACGTTCTGACTGCCCATCTGTTTGCGGATGGTAAGCTGTACTGAAATTCAACTTAGTACCCAATTCCTCTTGAACCTGTTTCCATAGCTTAGAAGTGAACTTTGGGTCCCTGTCTGAGACAATAGATGCTGGAACCCCATGTAGGCGTACTATCTCCCGTACGTAGAGATCTGCCAACTCAGAAACCTTTGCGGTAGTCTTCACAGGAAGAAAATGAGCTGATTTAGTGAGACGATCCACGATGACCCATGCAGCATCGTATCCCTTCCTGGTCCTGGGTAATCCCACCACGAAATCCATGGTGATGTGTTCCCATTTCCATTCCGGAATCTCGAGGGGTTGTAGTAGACCGCCTGGTCTCTGGTGTTCGGCCTTAATCCTTTGACATGTCAAACACCTGGACACGAAATCGGCAATATCACGCTTCATGCCCCTCCACCAAAACTGACGTTGTAGGTCTTTGTACATTTTTGTTGTGCCTGGATGAACTGTATACTTGGACCCATGTGCCTCATTTAGGATTGATGTCTTTATAGCTGACTGCTCAGGAACCCATATACGATTCTTGTAACGGAGACCTCCATCCAGACCCACGGCTAGATGTGTTTGCGGCTTTGACAGAAGGGAAGAGAGTTCTGCAAGATCGGGACTAGCCTTTTGTGCCTCAAGAAGTTCGAAATGCAGGTTGGACGTGATGGAAATGTTATTGACATGCACACGATCAGACAAAAACTGCGGCTTCCAGCCCACTAGATCCTCCATGTTCCTCCATTCGGGGACAGAAAGAGATGTACATACTGCCCTTTTTCTACTAAGGGCATCAGCGACTACATTTGCCTTCCCCGGATGGTAGGCAATAGTGAAATCGTAGTCCTTTAGGTATTCAATCCATCGTCGTTGACGCAGATTCAAGTCCTTCTGAGTCAAGATGTACTTCAGGCTTTTGTGGTCAGTGAAGATGTCGAACGTTGCCCCGTACAGGTAGTGCCTCCAGATCTTGAGGGCATGAATGATTGCAGCTAATTCCAAATCATGGGTGGGATAATTAAGTTCATTGGGTTTTAGCTGTCTAGAAGCGAAGGCCACTACTTTACCATTCTGCTGCAGAACACATCCTAACCCATTCCTCGAAGCATCAGTGAAAATCAAAAACCCTTCGTTGCCAGAAGGTAGAACAAGGACAGGAGCCGACGTCAACTTCTGCTTTAACTGCTGGAAACTGGACTCACAAGTATCTGACCATATAAAATGCTCGTCCTTCCGAGTAAGCTTGGTTAGAGGGAGTGCAATTTTGGAGAAATTTGGAATAAAACGACGATAATATCCGGCCAGTCCTAAGAAACTCCGAATTTCAGAAGGATTACGGGGAGGTTGCCAATCAAGTACAGCAGAGACTTTGGCGGGATCAACCGATATACTACCTCCAGAAATGACATGCCCAAGAAACATAACCTTATCTATCCAGAACTCACATTTTGAAAGTTTTCCATAAAACTTCTGGGTTCGAAGAATGTCAAGAACTGATCGTAAGTGTTCACGGTGTTTTTCCATAGAATCAGAATAGATCAGGATATCATCAATGAAGACGACCACAAACTCATCAAGATAGGGTTGGAAGACTTTGTTCATCAGATTCATAAATACCCCTGGTGCATTGGTCAAACCAAAAGGCATCACCAGAAATTCGTAATGCCCGTAACGAGTTCGAAAAGCAGTTTTAGAAATATCAGAATCTTTGACTTTGAGCTGATGGTATCCAGAACGGAGATCAATCTTTGAGAAAACTTTAGCAGTACGAAGCTGGTCGAAAAGGTCATCAATACGAGGAAGGGGATACTTGTTTTTAATAGTAGCCTGGTTCAACATGCGATAGTCAATACACATACGCATAGAACCATCCTTCTTTTTAACAAAAAGAACAGGAGCTCCCCAGGGGGAGACACTAGGACGAATGAAGCCTTTGTCAAGAAGTTCTTGCAACTGTTTCTTCAACTCCATCAGCTCAGCAGGAGCCATCCTATACGGTGCCCTAGAAATCGGAGTGGTTCCATGAAGGAGATCTATGGAGAACTCAATGTCTCTATTTGGAGGCAGCCCAGGAAGCTCCTCCGGAAAAACATCAGGGAAGTCACGTACCACCTCCAGACTTTCTACAGGCCCATTACTAGGACTGGTCTCTGAGACTAATGCGAGGAAAACTTTACATCCCTTAGAAATAAGCTTTTTAGCTTTAAGAGAGGAGATTATAATATTGTTACAGAATCCACTTCCTCTAGGGATTTTCACAGGATAAGAATGAGGGTGAGAGAGAATGACCATCTTGTTTCTACAGTCAATGTGAGCATGGTATGTGTAAAGCCAGTCCATACCAAGTATAACATCAAAGTCTTCCATAGTTAAGAGAATGAATTCGAAGGGCATATCATGATTTTCATATTTAAGAGAAAGTTCATTAGTTTTCTGTAAAGTTGTGAGTATTTTGCCACTCGGAGTAGACACGTCCAAAACATAGCCCAAATCCCGGATGTGAAGATTTAATATGGATGCCAGAGTTTGAGAAATAAAAGTATTTGTAGATCCGGAGTCAAATAAAGCCTTCACAGGATGACCATTTAATAATACAATGCCTACATAGGGAAATCAAATTATGAATAATTGCAGGCTTGAACAAGATATCGAATTATAAAGAAATTAGGTTACCTTCACAGAGCTGGTTTGGATTTGCCTTGGCCTCTTCTGCATTTACTGCAAACACCCTGCCGTTGCGGTGTCCCTGAGGCTGCGGAGCACCACCTACAGGATTTCCAAAGATGGAGGGAGTGGGGCACTTGGCAACAAAATGACCCTCCTTTTTGCAGTTATAGCATACGGGCTTGGTGTGGCGGCATACTCCACCATGGTGTCGTCCGCAAGTCTTGCACTTCGGGTGGACAATCTTCTGTTGATTTCGATTGTTCTTCTGTCCTCCTTTCCCTGAACCTCCTCCTTTCCCTGATCCCTTGTTATTATGGCCTGGGTGGAACTTCTTAAACTTATCCTCTTCAGTTGTGGTTAACCCTAAGTATCCCATGCTAGAAGGTTTTTGCATGCCCTGCTCTCTCTCCTGCTTGAGGGCCATATCTAGGGCTTCATCTATACTTCTGGGACGAGAGGCTATGACTAGGGTTTTTAGGTGGGCGGAAAGGCAGTCAATGTAGTGTTCAGTAAGACGGTCTTCAGTCCTGATGGGTGCATAACGTTCCAGAAGCCTAAACTTCCTGGTGTAATCAGCCACTGATAGACCTCCCTGCCTTAACTCCATGTACATCTTCTCCTTCCTCTTCCTCTCAGCTATGGGCATAAAACGATCTGTGAAGAGGTTTTTAAAGGCTTCCCACTCCATGTTGTCTACTTCCTCACCCCTATTCCCGCCATAGTTCTCCCACCAGATTTTTGCCCCTCCCTTAAGCATATGGGTGGAAAACCTAACCTTCTTCTCATTAGGTACTTCTAGGGTATGAAAACCATTTTCTATGGTCAACATCCAGGCTTCAGCTTTATCCATAACCTCAGGCTGATCCTCGCCCCAAAAGGAATCAAGGTTTAGTTTAATAAAATCTATCACTGTCACATCTTTCTTCTTGGATGGGCTGGGTTCTGGGGTCCCTTTTGTGGCGAGGGTTTCCATAAAATCTAAAAGGATTTTCTTCTGTTCTTCCCACCTTTCCTTGGCCTCAATATCGGGATCAGGTACTTCGGAGGTTTCACGTTCTTTTCTTTTCTTAGAGGATGATTCCCCTGAACTGCGAGTCTTAGGAGGCATCCTGAAATTAATTTGAACATATTAGATTATTACTTCAGCAATTATTCTTGTCATAATTGTTATTATTTTATTATTCTCATGATTTAATGATTAATATTCTGAATGTTATGATTTAGGGAGGATATCCTAAAATCCTTATCAGTCGATCCTTAGGACTTTCTAAATAGAGAGACTCCTTCCTAACCTTATTACAGGGGTAAGAGGGAAAATTTAATTTATTTCAAAGCATAGATGAGAGGGAGGAATTTTTTTCCTATAGAAGAGGTGAGAGGGAAAATCTATAGATGAGAAAATTCCTAATTTAAGGTATGCCCAAGAATAGGGGACACTTAGGATATCGGCCAGGTAGACTTATACTGCCATAAAGGTAGCCTCGTGATTGCCAAGCTAAGTGGCTCGGAGACTTTAGTCAGACCCATGGCAGATGCTATCCTAGACACCTCAACCCTTCACATCCCTAACTCAAGGACTACCCTAGACTCATAATAGGGTGAATGAAAGTCATGTGACTATGATGTGTGAACCTCGCTCTGATACCAACTGTGACGACCCCAATTTCTACATACTTTCCTTAGTGACACATACAGATATGCGTGCACTCATATCCATAAATGTCAAAAGGGAAAATAATAGAAATCAAGATAGCCAACTTAAATCAGAGAAAAGCCAAGATTAAGTTCACAACATAACAAATAGCCACACCACATTCCATTCAACAATATAAGATAAAGTCATACATATTGATACTGAAGAAAGAAGAAGAATAAGTCTACGATTATTACATTGGATCTCAATCATCCTCAACATAATTTAGGGAAAGAAATAAACTAGCAACTAGCAAGAAGAGATAAGAGAACTAGATCTATCTAATAAATCCTCCACACTTATTATTTGTGCCTTCATGTACTTTGAATATGCATTGCACTTTAATCTTCAATTGTTCCTTGTACCTAGAAAATACGAGAAACAAAAACATCAACAAAGTTGGTACGTGGAATAAAAGCTATACTATGCTGACATATAAAATACTCGAATTGAAGAAGAAGAAAGAAAACATTATTTAAGGGCAGAAAATCAGGTAATCCCAAGTTATTAGCCTCATTTATAGTGAACATGCATTACTATGGTGGACTTAGCACATAATTGCATAAATAGTGGGCCCTTCCCCGTGTACCTTGTACTCTAGGGATCTCCCCGTATACCATGTACTCTAGGGAGGTGCTAGTCAACATTAAAGCTTTCCCTCTCTAATAGGGAGTTTAATGAGCACCACTAGTAACTACACTTCACTTATATTCAATTATGTTCTTTTATGTTCAAGGCGGTAAAATATCAACTAATCATATATCAACATCCATCAAGGTGTATCAATTTCATGCAACCAATTACATATACTTAACATCCAGCAAAAACTAGTCATATAATTATATCCACGTACCTCTAAATCTCAGATCTGGATTCCACAAGTCCTAAGTTAGGAGAAGACAATAGATCACCCTGAAATGTAAACAAAACCCTATGTTACTATGGATTCTCATTATTCCACATTAGGGCTTCTTATTAGGGTTTAGGTCATTTAGAGAGGTCACCTAGGGGATATATATATATATATGTATAGGATTTCGAGTTGGGGTCTGAGATTAGAGTAGTCCAGATTATAAAAGGACATTTCAGTTATTAGGGTTTCCATAATTTGTACTTCATAATCATGATGAGGTGAGAAACCTAGAGATTTAGGTTCTTCTCAATTATTAAATCATCTATCTTCCATAAGTAGGATTTCGAGTAACATTATGACTAAGATCATAATTAGGATTTAAATATTCCCAAGACAGAAATAAAATCAGTTATAACCATTATTCCACAAAACAATGTATTAAAAGGGTCATTAGAGATGGTTGGCCATATTTTCCAAAAATGGTTCATATCCAGGTCGTGATTATATTTTATTCAGATATCTTGGATTTTTCTGATGAAAATGGTATATTTATTCGTTATTTTCTGATAATCCTACTATTTTCTAGGGTTTTCCTAAGATCTGACCAATCAGGGAATATTCTAAGGAATTAAAAATAAAAAAAAAAGGTTTGCGAGCTCTGACTCGCGGATCATGCGAGGGATCCGACTAACCGGACCCTCTCACTGACCCGCGAGCAAGCGCTCGTCTAAGCGGGGTCAGGGTCACTGGAAGGTCAGGAATACCCCTGACGCCATCCTGCTGGCTCGTTTCTGGGTGAGGGCGAGGAAGGGAAATCACCCCTCCGAATGTTCCTGCTCGCGCCATGGCTGCAGCGAGGGATCGGAGGATGATCGACCGAGGTGGGATGTGATTCCAGGGAGTGAATTGGGGTTGCGCCACCTATCGGGTTGAGTTCGTCGACTCGCGGCGGTTGCGGGGAGGTCAGGTTCGTCGGAGAAGGTGATCTAGATGTCGTTTTCCATTCAAAACAGACTATCACAGGCCGAAGAGGAAAGTTGGGAATTACCTGCCCTCGGGTTGGATTGAGGGAGTCCACAGCTTTGCGGAGGTCCGTCGATGTTGTTGCAGTCCTCCCGAGGCTCCGAGACAGTCCCAAGCTCGCCGGCGGTGGAGCTTTGGAGCTCAGCTGTGGCGGCTCGTCGACCCGAAGCTCAAGGCCTTCGTGGCTCCAACCGAGGATGTCGGTCGCCTCGCCTAGACTCCTAGATGGTGTGGTCGAGGGTGATTGAGAGGAGAGGACTGCTAGAGGGAGGACGAGGTCGAAGTCGGGCGAGCAGGGGGTGCTTGAGGTCAGGGAGTAAGGGGTGGTCTCGGTTGCAATTGAGGGGTTCGTGAGACTAAAAGGTAGATGGGGTAGCTACTGGACTCCTTAAATAGGAGTGGGGGGTGCTAGCGAGGAGAGCCCTAATTTGGCTGCCGCCGCCAGTGAGAGGCGCGAGAGCTCGGGGAGTCGTTCTCCCTGATCCGGTGGAGAGGGATGACGTGGTGAGGGTCGTTGGGTTCGGTTTGAGGAGAGGAGGTGGTCCTCCAAATATCTTGCGAGGAGGAGGCGGGGTTCAGGCGCGTGAGGTGGTTGTTGGTGTTGGCGTTCAGCTGGGGTCGAAGCCGAAGGAAGCGGGAGGTGGAAGACGGGGTCCTGGACCCTTGGATCGAGATGGAGCCGCGGCCTTCAGATCGAACGGCTGAGATCAAACCCAGCAAAGGGCCGCGCCCAAGCAAAGGGAAAAGATGGGCCGCGTGACATTTAAATGTCCAAATTAGATGTAGACCTTAGTTCTAGGCTAGTTTAGGTGATATAATACACCAAAATTCCAAAGTAAATAACTCACAATTGGTAATTCCATTTGTGATGAGATTTTTGGCATAGTTTTATAATACTATGATTTAGCTATGGTGGAAAGTTAGGGTCCCAATTCGATTATTGACTATGTCAATTGATTAATGTCATGATACTTGTATTATTGACTTTATGTACCATTATGGATGGTCTTAAGTGAAATTAATAATCCACTAAATCAATTTATTGAGAGAGATGGTCAAGGAAAAAAGGAACAATTAAAATTTGTAAGAGAGATGAATTAAATAATAATATATTTAAAAACTCACTCTGTCACAGTTATGGCCAATTGAAGGCTTCAACATGGATAACCATAATCGATTATAATCTTTGATTCACTTTTGAGGTCCATGCGGTTTGAGCCCATTTGGACCAAACGGTCTCAAGACCGTTTGGATCCAAACGGTCTCAAGACCGTTTGAGGCCAAACGGTCTCAAGACAATTTGGGGCCAAATGGTCTCAAGACTGTTTGGGCTCAAACGATCTCAAGGTCGTTTGGACCAATCGATCTCAAGATCGTTTAAGATCAAACGGTTTCAAGTCGCATAGCTTCAAACGGTTTGGAGGTCAACTTTCTCAAACGGTCAATGCACCCATGCGGTCTTGGTGATCCATCCGGTCTTGAAGGTCAAACTATCCAAACGGTCAACGCCCCCAAACGGTCTCAAGACCGTTTGGAGGTTTAAGGTTGAAACCGTTTGGAGACTTTTAGGGCTGATTATGCTTGATCGTTTGAAGGTGTAATTGGTTCAATGTTGGTCTAATCTAAAACCTAATGGTACCCTAAGACATTAAGGGACTAAGTGACTAATGGATTGACCCATGATGGTGAACAATGGTGTACTTTACCAAAATTCCCTTGAAGGGTTCAATCAAATGATACCTTGTTTTAATCAAACCCTAATCACATGATAGTGGTGATTTGGATTGTGATAGTCAATGAGGACTTGACCCAACCTACTCTAGAGTGATGTAATCACCATCTATTAGTAAGAGGAGAGAAAAAGTACCATTTATGGTTGAAACTCAAGTAAAGTACCTTCAATACATATGAATGTGCACGATTAAGGTATGATCCACCTAGGTGAGATCATAGTAACCCTAATTATGATAATTGATGAATCTTAAACTAATTTAAAGGCATCAATGGTGATGTTTCTCATATATGATGATGTTATGAGTTCAATTCACCATGAAGTGTATAGTAAACCCTAATTCTAGGGTGATAATATGTAATGTGAATAGTAAACCGTAATTGATGAAAATCAGGGAAACCTAACTCTTGTAAGGGTATGAAGGTACAACTCTTGAAATGAATTGTTTACTATTATTAGTTGAATTAACCATGCAGGTTCTTATATGAGGATGATCATATCTAGGTAAAGATTATGATACCATATTCATTGTAAGCATGTTATTAGCTTTATGAATAGTGACATATCCTCTTGCCTAGTAAGTGGCATCTTATGAGATTGATAGGTTGTGAGAGCCATGAGTATCATCAAGGTCATGCTAATTAGATGACTTGTGATGAGATGATTAAGAAATGATAATTGATGTGAGTTAGACTTGTTACATTTAGTATTCTACTTTCATATCTGTTTTGCTAATGATTAATGTTTGAGAATATGTATGATGTTAAAAGAATACTGAAATGTACCTAACTAATCAAGTATAATCATACCATGTAGAGCCTTGATCATAGATCCATCATTGTCAGAAGTTAAATGATGGTGAAACAAGTTTTCCTAAGGGAACTCCTGGATCACATACTTTTGAGTATGTGGGGGAATATGGATGTGTATATCCTTACATCCTAGTGTAGGAATTGATGTAGATGTATCTTAATCCATCAACCCTTCACTATATGTTTATACCGGGGTGATGTAACACTATTCTGCCAAGGAAATCTTTTATACCGCATCGATGAGAGATAAACAAGAAATCTTTCGATGGTGAAGAGGGTACGAAATGCCACTATGACTCTAATAGTGAAGTACCAAAATACCCTGCTGAGCTATAGTAGCAGAGACACCAGATGTCCTACATGTTTATCCTCACTCTGACTGAGGAAGATGAGGTTATAAGAATCCGGCTCTTTTGATGACCTAGGTATGATACCGATGCGACTTAACAGTGATCGGTTGGAGTATGAGCGGTATACCTCATCTCCGCAGGGCATAATGATGTTTGTAAAACATAATCAACCGCGTAGTATATCTTCTTAGGTTGAATTACGAGATACATGAATGATGTTACACTGTATAGTTCATATTCTCTTCATATTTCTCAAATGTTGTTGTTCTACTTAATGTCAATCTACTATAGATTACCTTAAAATCTTTTATTGCTTATATTGTTCTTTGATTTCTATAATAAAGCTTCTGGCTGAGAGTTATAACTCTCGCTGGGACAAATATTTAAAATTGTCTCACTCCGTAGATTTCAAATTTTTAGGTGGTCGTCGAGGACGAAGGAACCAGCTTACAGGTGATCAGTACTAGCAGCAGCACCAGGAGCAGCAGTGAATATCAGGTGGAGATACTGACTGCTGAGTCTTGTAGTTAGATAGTACTATGTCGTCTCTGTACTCTCAGGTCCTTGGAGTTAGTGGTCTGAGATTTTTTATTTTTGACTCTTGAGATTTTGTATCTTGTTGTGTATAATCACTCAAGAAGTGATTTAACAGAAATGTTGATTGTTTATCTTATTTCTATGAAAGAATTTTTATGATTTTAAGGTCTTGCCTCAAAAAGTTTAATTTTCGGTGATTTTTGTATTCCGCTTCTAATTGAATGCTTCCACTGAGTTTATATCGTGGTTTATGGATCGAATCGTCTTAATTTAGTGGTATCAGAGCTCTAGGTTCGCTGAGTCTACAGAGACATAAGACTTAGTATGTCGAGTCTATCCTTAGTGTTTCTTTCTTATCTAATAGAATCTTCTTGTAACATCCCTGACCTGGGTTATGAGTTAACCCTAGGTATTTTGCCTAAATATGTAATTAAACCTTTGTGATTAACTCTGAGCATGTAATTAAGTTTCTCAGAAACGTATATTTCAGTATTTGCTCCTTTTTATTTAAAGTTGTAGCATTGTTTTGATATACAGGGACTTATGTGAAATTTACCCAGTTAAAAAGGGTTAGTTTGCAATTTTTCACATGTTGAGATGTTCCTCTGATGTTGAGACATCATGAGAATCTCTTTGGCAAAGTTTGAGGGATTTCCCAAGCTAGAGCACCAAGGTGCAGCTGTGGAAGCAATCCCAGGGCTTGAAACCCTAATTTGGGGTAAAATGCAATTTACCCAAATGATGGGATGCAATTTGTAAAGAATGTCATCTAAAGTATCTTTTAGACTTTTGCCATTATTTAGAGAAGAAATGATGAGGAATTCACCTCAATTGAGTTATCAAGTTAAGAAATAGGCTTTGTGATTGAATAATCAGGGTATATGTGCAATATCCCTTTAAGTATGAACTTTATTATTAGATTGTTCTTCCTTGCCTTCTTTTCTAAGACCTTAAGAGAAGGTGTGTCCTTAGAATAAAGAGGAAGGGACGATCAAGTAAAGAAGGAGGGACCTAGTTGGAATTATGGACAACTTATGAACTAATGTTGAAAATCCTACCCCATGTATATAAGCCCTCCTTCCCTTAGTTGCAAGGGAACTTAACCTTCGTTCCCTTACTGTTTCATTTCACCAAAGACGACCAAGGACTTCCTTGGAGCTAAGGAGGACGAACAAGGGGTGCAAGGTAGGTTTAAACCCCTCTTCTTGCCTAATTCCATGGTTAGAATTCGAATTCAAAGTCATCTTCATGGCTAATTCTCGAAACCCTATCTTTCTAGCCGTCTCTTTTCATCCTTCCTTGGAGTTTTCACCTTGGCCAACCTGTGGGAACTCAAGGACGCCATTAGAGCTTGGAGCTTGAAAGCTTGGAGCTCAAGAAGAAAGCTTTAGGCGGGTTTTATAACTCTAAACCTATGCTTTATTATGTGCATCTTTATATGCGATTTGATGATAGCTCTTAGTATTTCCCTACTTTTCCCTGCTATTTTGCAAGCAAACCCGTGGGATATCTGTACTGTTCTTGAGCTAGAAGATGAAGGCGTGATTTCCAAGAAAAACCCACCGCTTTTCTTTTCCTTAAACGGTCCTAACAGTTTGCTCTCTCGGACTCAAGACCGCGAGGTGAGCAAACGGTCTCGAGACCGTGAGAGGGCTCGCGGTCTCAAGACCGTTTGGCCCCGTTGACCGAGCGTGGACCGTATAAGAAATCTGTTCCTAATTATATAGGCTAATTACCCTCAAAATTTGAGAGACTAACTCCAAAGGAATCGGGAGATATGACCTTTTTAAGTCACAACTTTAAATGAATTAATTGCTGATTCTCAAACGGTCTGAAATTGCCTTTTTGGGCAAACGGTCTCAAGACCGTGTAAGGTCGTTGACTAAGCATTTACCGTATGAGATTACTGTTCAAAATTATGTTAATTAACAACTCACCAAGTTTGATGGTCTAATTCCAAACGGGCTAAGAGTTGAAGGGTGAATACTAGGGCTAACCCTAGGTGAAATCAGTACTGAAATTATGGTGACCTAATTAGGGTTTTTAGGGTTGATTGACCTAAACGGTCTCAAGACCGTTTGGGGGTCACCAAACGGTCTCAAGACCGTGAGGGCAATCAACCAAGACCGTTTGGAGGTCTGGGGTCAAGGATAGTTGACCAATTAAAGGTACAATTACACCAAATTACATTGCAACTAAATATTGACATGATCATCAACTCAATGGGTCAGACCTTGATGAATCTGCATTAGAATCCAAAATTTGGATGGGCAAACGGTCTCAAGACCGTTTGGAACTCATCCAAACGGTCTCAAGACCGTGAGGGCAATCAACCAAGACCGTTTGAAGGTCTAGGGTTGAGTAATTTGACCAATTGAGCACCCAATTGCAAATAAGTTAGTAATTTAATCAAAAATTCTGTTTGTGGTTCAATCATGGTTCAACCCCTATCAAATCACCTTAGACTTTGATAAAATCTTGGTCAAACGGTCTTAAGACCATGTGGGGTCTACCCACATGACCTCAAGACCATTTGGGCCAAGTTTGGGCCCAATTGGAGCTCAATTGAAGGGTTCAACCTTGTGTTGATGCACACTGTTGAGTGTTGATGGGTGAACATTGATAGACCCTAATTGAATCGATTTCAATCCTACTTGGTCAACAATTGAGGGTCAATTGGTTGACCAATTGGTCAAGAATAATCTTGATTAACCCAATCCATAAGTGGTCAACATATATTAGACCTTTTAAAGGCTTCAACATCGTTTGACATTAGTGGTTGCACCTTTGAGCCTTGTTGAAGGACCAAGCGGCTGAGACCATGTGAGCCTCGCGGTCTCAAGACCGTGAGAGGGCTCGCGGTCTCAAGACCGTGAGGGGGCTCACGGTCTCAAGACCGAGAGGAGGCTCACGGTCTCAAGACCGTGAAGGGCCTCGCGGTCCTGAGGTCAAAGAAGGGCAAACGGTCTTCATGACCCTCGCGGTCTCAACTCAAATTGGTCCTCGCGGTCTCAACTTTAATTTGGACCAATGGGAGGCTTCGCGGTCTTGAACCCTTGAAGAGACTCACGGTCTTGAAGCCTAAGGGGGCTCGCGGTCTTGGAGCTAGAAAGAGGCTCGCGGTCTTGGAGGGTCAAAGTGGGCAAACGGTCAACACTTTCAACCAATCTCAACCCAATTGATGATTAATGATTGAAATCAATCAATGTGACTCAAGGTTGACCACATTCAATCATTTGATGATGTAAATGGTTCAATGTTACCCAAATCAAACCCTAATGATAATCTAGGATAGTAAGGGGTTATTTGACTAAGGTTTTTGACTATGATGATGATCAATGGGGTGAATTACCAAGATACCCCTGAAGGGTCAATTGAGTTATACCTTGCTCAATTCAAACCTTAATTACATGAGAATGATGTTTTTAGTCATAATGACTCTATCTAACCTGATCTAGTCTAATGTTATCATCAACCATTAGTATGATGAAAGAGAGAGTACTCTAGAGAGAGAAAGTACCCTAGAGAGAGAAAGTAACTCTAATCACTTAATGGTGATGTTTTGGCTATGTAAGCCTATGATGTCTCAACCCAACCTGTTTTAGAGTGATGTTGACATCACCTAACCTTATGATGAGAGAGAAAGTACTTCTAGAGAGAGAAAGTACTTCTAGAGAGAGAAAGTACCCTTTTTAAATGGAAACTCAATTGAAGCATCCCCAATACACAGAAATGAGCATAATTAGGGTATGATCCACCTGTGTGAGATCATAGAAACCCTAATTATGATGAATAATGAACCTTTAACTAATCCAAGAGCATCAATGAAGATGTTACTCATACATGATGATGTTATGAGTTTAATTCACCTTGATGTGCATAGTAAACCCAAATTCAAGGGTAATGGCATGCTTTTGAGCAATAAACTCTGTTTGAATAGAATTAAAGATTTAACTCTTATGACAAAAGTAGGAAGTACATTCCTTATTGTTGTATTGCCTTTATCAGATGTATTAACCATGCAGGTTCTGATATCAAGGTAATCATATCCAGGTATGGATGTTGATGTTATATTCATTGAAGGCATGTTGTTAGCCTTATGAATTAGTAAAGTAATCTGATGCCTTGCCAGTGGCATCCTATGCTGATATTGGGCTATGAGAGCCATGAATACCATCAAGGTCATGCCTTAGAGATGACTTGTGATGAGGATAATGAGAAATGATGATTGATATAAGTTAGGCATGTTACATTTAGTATTCTTCTTTTATAGCTGCTATGCTACTGTTATTGTTTGAAGAACAATGTATGCTGTTAAAGAATACTGAATGTACCTAACTAATCAAGTATAATGTAGAGCCCTGATCATAGATCCATCATTGTCAGAAATTAAGTGATGGTGAAACAGGTTTTCCTCAGGGAACTCCTGGAGCACATACTTTTGAGTATGTGGGGTACATGGATGTGTAGAACCTTACATCCTAGTGTAGGAAAGTGATGTAGATGTGTAATCCATCCATCCTTCACTATAGTTTCATACCGTATCAGTGGTAGGTAAACATGAAACCTCCTGATGACGAAGAAAGCACAGATATCCGTATCAGTGGTAGGTAAATATGAAACCTCCTGATGACGAAGAGAGTACAGAACGCCACTGTGACTCTAGAATAGCGAAGGACCAGTTTACCCTGGTGATCTATACTAGTAGAGACATGAGATGTCCTACAAGTGATCCTCTTACTGACTGAGGAAGGTGAAGGTCATGAGAATCCGGCTCTCTTAATGACCTATGTATGATACTGATGCGGCTTCTCAGCGATCAGTTGGAGTTTGAGTGGTAAGCCTCATCTCCACAGGGCATAATGTTGTTTGTAAAACATAATCAACCATGTAGTATAACTTGTTAGAGATGACTCCAAGTTAGTTGATTGATGTTACATTGCAATAATGTTGATATTCTCCATATCTCCTAATTTGTAGAGATCTTGTTATATCTGCAACTGTTATAGAATGCTTTGAAGGCTTTACTGTTTAAGATATTCTTTGTTGTTATAATAAAGCTTCTGGCGAAGAGTTATAACTCTCGCTGGGACAATTATGTATAATTGTCTCACCCCGTAGACTTCAACTTTCTAGGTGGACGTCGGAGACGAAGAAACTAGCCTACAGGTGATCAGTCTCAGCAGCAGCAGCACCAGGGGCAGCAGTAATCTCAGGTGGAGATTTGTCCTGCCATGTGGTGTAGTTAGAGTCAGTCCTATGTGTCCTCTGTACTCTCAGGTCTTGGAGTCTTGTGTTATGAGATCTTGAGATTTTGTATCTTGATGTATATAATTACTCAAGAAGTAATTATCCTGAGATGTAAACAGTTACCTCTCTTTATGAAAGGAGTTTCTATGGTTACAAGTTCTTATCTCGAAAAGTTTTAATTTCCCGTGATTTTTGTCTTCCGCTGATTACCGATTCGCTTCCGCTAAGTTTTAATCGTGTTTATGTCATGGTTTGGAAATCAGAGCCCACAATTAGTGGTATCAGAGCTCCAGGTTCAGTTGAGTCTACAGAGGCATAGGACTTAGGATGTCGAGTCTACCTTTAGTACTCCTTCCTTATCTAATAGAATCTTCTGCTCCTCAGGAGAAGAAGATACATAAGAATGTCAGAACATCGCGATGAGCACGTGGCAGAGAGTAGTGCTAGTGCACCTCGAGGCGGTGCAAGAGTTCCGAGAATAGAACAACCTGCACCTGAGTCGCCAAGAGAGCCACCCCAGTTTGACCCAGCTGACATGAGTGATCCAGCTGTACAGACGATGTTCGGGCAGTTCATGACTGCCATGACACATATAACCGATAGGATGCCCATTCCTGCACCTAGGGCACCTGTCCAGCCTGAAGTACAAGGTATTGGTAAGACATTCGAACGACTTCGTCGTGTCGGAGCTACCGAGTACTTCGGAACTGCCGACCCTGCAGATGCTGACTTATGGTTGACAGAGTTGGAGAAGGCTTTCAGGATTCTTATGATTCCGGAAGCTGAGAAGGTTAGACATGCTGTCTATCTTCTCAAAGGCAGTGCTGGTCACTGGTGGAACATGGAAGAGCAGAAGAGACCTGGAGTAGAGTTCTCATGGGAAGAGTTTCGTCGGGAATTTATCAATAGATATTTTCCAAAGACCTTCCTAGATGAGAAGATCTCTCAGTTTGAGAAACTAAGGCAGGGTATGATGAACATTAGTGAGTATGAAGCTAAGTTTATGGAGTTGTTGCGGTTCTGTCCGCACATGGCCGCTACGGATGAGGAAAGAATCAGAAGATTCGAGAAGGGTTTGAATTCTGATATGTCAACCCCTGTGTCTGCCTTAGAAAACAGAGAGAGATTCTCTACCTTCGTTGAGTCAGTCCGAAGGATAGAGAGATCTGTGGTTGAGAAAAGACAAACCCATAAAAGATATCCACAGTTCCAGGGTTCTTCATCTAGGGATCCCAAGAGACCTAGATTCTCTGCACCTAACCCTCCACCACCCAGATCAAGTTTTCAAACTCAATGGACACCAAGCAGAGGTAGAGGGCGGAGTCAACCGCTTCAAGGGACACACAGTTCTGCATCAGTGTCAGTTACTGGACCACCCAGACCACAGCAACAGGAGAAGAGTTGCTACAACTGTGGTAAGGTGGGACACTTGATGAAGGATTGCCGTTCTAGGCCTATCGGTGTGATACAACAACCTCCGAGACAGAATCAACAGGGATCTCAGAATAGAAAACATCAAGGAGCAGCTCGAGGATGTGGACAAGCGTCTCAAGCTGGATCATCAGCACCACCTCAACACCAGGCGACTGCGAGGTTCTATGCTATGAACCCACCTGAGGCAGTGGTCAATCCACGGGTAGTGGCAGGTCAGATGAAACTTTTATATTCTGATATGTCTATATCCTGTGTTGTATCTGTTCTGATTGATCCGGGTGCTACGCACTCTTTCATCACTCATGAAATGATTCGTAACTGCAATGTGACTGTTAGTCATAGAGCAGATAGTTTGTTGTTAGAGACTCCGTTGAGTGGGTCTGCCGTTTTGCAGGAGGTGTGTTCTCCCTGCATCCTTTTCTTTTCTAACCATCGCATTCAAGTGGATCTTATACCACTTGATATGCAGGGATTTGATATAATCCTTGGGATGGATACCTTAGAAAGGTATAGAGTTGTCTTGGATTGTGAGTCCAAGTTAGCTGTGTTTGCTGATGAAAGCAACACATGGATCTTTCAAGGTGAAAGAAAGATTCTGCCCACCTGTCTTGTATCAGCTATGGTTGCTGATAAGCTGTTGAGGCAAGGATGTTATGCATTCTTAGCCCATGTGGTAGATGTTACCAAGGAAAGGACCAATCCTGCCGAAGTTCCCATAGTCAGGGAATTCGAAGATGTGTTTCCGGAAGAACTTCCTGGTATACCACCACCTCGGGAGATTGACTTTGAAATCAATCTGTTTCCAGATACGAAACCCATAGCTCAAACTCCGTATAGAATGGATCCTGCCGAGATGGCAGAACTCAAGAAACAGCTTCAAGAGTTACTTGAGAGAGGTTTTATCCGACTGAGTACTTCACCTTGGGGTGCTCCGGTCTTGTTTGTTAAAAAGAAAGATGGGTCAATGCGGTTATGCATCGACTACAGACAACTTAATAAAGTGACAATAAAGAATAAGTATCCTCTGCCGAGGATTGATGATCTCTTTGACTAGTTGCGTGGTGCAACAGTCTTTTCAAAGATAGACTTGAGGTCTGGATATCACCAACTTCGTATTAAGGATAGTGACATATCCAAGTCTGCCTTTAGGACAAGATATGGTCACTATGAGTTCACGGTTATGTCGTTTGGACTAACCAATGCACCAGCTGCATTTATGGAACTCATGAATAGAGTTTTTCGACCTTTCCTTGATCAGTGTGTTGTCGTTTTCATAGATGACATACTGATTTATAGTAAAGATGCTCAGCAGCATGAGCAGCATCTTCGCCAAGCTTTGACCTTGCTAAGAGAACATAAGTTGTATGCTAAGTTTAGCAAGTGTGAGTTCTGGCTGCCGGAGGTATCTTTTCTTGGACATGTAATATCCGCCTCGGGAATTCGTGTTGACCCTACAAAGGTAGAATCTGTTCTACAATGGGAACAACCGAAAACACCGACGGAGATTCGAAGTTTCTTGGGGTTAGCTGGCTATTATCGAAGGTTCATAAAGAACTTTAGTTCCATAGCTTTACCCTTGACCAAGTTAACCCGGAAAGATGTTCCTTTTTCTTGGAGTGATAAGTGTCAACAATCTTTCCAGTTGCTGAAGGAGAGGTTGACAAGTGCACCTGTATTAGTGCTACCTGAACAAGGAAAAGGATATGTAGTTTTCTGTGATGCTTCCAAAAATGGATTAGGATGTGTGTTGATGCAGGATAGACAAGTGATTTCTTTTGCTTCCCGAAAGCTTAAGAAACACGAGGAGAATTATCCAACACATGATCTGGAGTTAGCAGCTGTGGTTCATGCTTTGAAGATCTGGAGACATTATCTCTACGGAGAGACATTCCAGATTTTCACAGACCACAAAAACCTTAAGTATATCTTCTCTCAGCATGAGCTCAACATGAGGCAACGTCGCTGGATGGAGTTAATCAAGGACTACGACTGTACAATTGATTACCATCCAGGTAAGGCCAATGTTGTTGTAGATGCCTTGAGTAGGAAATCAGCAACATCAACCATGAATAGAGCACAACTAAACTCTTTAGTATGCTCTAGAAGAGATATGCTTATCTCTTTAAGGCAAGACAATGTACAGTTGAAGGTGTCATTGCTAGCCGGTTTGTTAGCTGAGATGCATATTAAACCTACCCTAAGGGAGCAGATTAAAGAAGCACAGCTAGATGATGCTGCAGTTCAACATATAAGATCTGAGTATGGAAATGAGAAGCAAGATGGGTTTCATGACTCAAAAGATCAAGTAGCTTGTTATAATGAAAGAATGATAGTGCCGGATGTGGACAACTTAAGGAAGTTAGTCCTGGAAGAAGCCCATTCTTCCATGTATGCTATGCATCCAGGGAGCACCAAGATGTATCGGAATTTGAAGGATCTGTATTGGTGGCCTGGGATGAAGAAGGACGTTGCAGAGTTTGTTCTGAGGTGTCCTGTGTGTCAACAAGTTAAAGCTGAACACCAGAAGCCTGCAGGAATAATGCAACCTTTGCCCATATCACAGTGGAAATGGGACCATGTGACCATGGACTTTGTTGTTGGCCTACCCAGGACAAGCAAAGGGCATGATTCCATTTGGGTAATTGTTGATAGGTTGACTAAGACAGCACATTTCTTACCTGTCAAAACAACCTATTCTGCTGAAAAGTTATCAGAGTTATATGTTCAAGAGATAGTGCGTTTGCACGGAGTTCCTGTCACAATAGTTTATGACAGAGGTCCTCAGTTTACCAGTCGTTTTTGGGAACAGTTGCACAGAGCCTTAGGCACTAAGCTGAGGTTTAGTACGGCCTTCCATCCACAGACTGATGGACAGTCGGAAAGGACCATACAAACCTTAGAAGACCTGTTACGAGCATGTGTTCTCCAGTTCACCGGAAGTTGGGATCTACACTTAAGCCTAATAGAGTTTGCCTATAACAATAGCTACCAGCATAGTATTGATATGGCACCTTATGAAGCCTTATATGGTAGACGTTGTAGATCACCCTTGTGTTGGTTTGAGACTGGTGAGCACCAGTTGTTAGGTCCCGACCTGGTGCAGCAAACCACAGAAAAGATTAAAGTAATACAACATAAGATTAAGACTGCTCAAGATAGGCAGAAATCTTATGCTGATAAACGTCGTAGACCTTTAGAGTTCCAGGTTGGAGACAAAGTGTATCTTAAGGTCTCACCTTGGAAAGGGGTCCTTCGTTTTGGAAGGAAGGGGAAGTTAGCTCCTAGATATATGGGGCCTTATCCAATCATTGAACGGATTGGAAAGGTAGCATATAAACTAGAGCTTCCCCCAGAATTACAGAGGTTACATCCTGTGTTTCACATTTCTATGTTGAAGAAATGTCACCCAGACACCGAGTCAGTTCTACAACCTATGGAAGTAGAATTGAATGATGACATATCCTATGAGGAGGGACCAGTGTCGATCCTTGATAAACGAATTAAAAAGTTAAAGAAGAAAGATATAAGTCTTGTGAAAGTCCTCTGGAACCATCGTGGTATTGAAGAAGCCACTTGGGAATTAGAGGATGAGATGAGAAGGAAGTATCCTGCCCTTTTCTCTTAGTATGTTTTATCGATTTCGGGGACGAAATCCTTGTAAGGGGTGGATAATTTGTAACATCCCTGACCTGGGTTATGAGTTAACCCTAGGTATTTTGCCTAAATATGTAATTAAACCTTTGTGATTAACTCTGAGCATGTAATTAAGTTTCTCAGAAACGTATATTTCAGTATTTGCTCCTTTTTATTTAAAGTTGTAGCATTGTTTTGATATACAGGGACTTATGTGCAATTTACCCAGTTAAAAAGGGTTAGTTTGCAATTTTTCACATGTTGAGATGTTCCTCTGATGTTGAGACATCATGAGAATCTCTTTGGCAAAGTTTGAGGGATTTCCCAAGCAAGAGCACCAAGGTGCAGCTGTGGAAGCAATCCCAGGGCTTGAAACCCTAATTTGGGGTAAAATGCAATTTACCCAAATGATGGGATGCAATTTGTAAAGAATGTCATCTAAAGTATCTTTTAGACTTTTGCCATTATTTAGAGAAGAAATGATGAGGAATTCACCTCAATTGAGTTATCAAGTTAAGAAATAGGCTTTGTGATTGAATAATCAGGGTATATGTGCAATATCCCTTTAAGTATGAACTTTATTATTAGATTGTTCTTCCTTGCCTTCTTTTCTAAGACCTTAAGAGAAGGTGTGTCCTTAGAATAAAGAGGAAGGGACGATCAAGTAAAGAAGGAGGGACCTAGTTGGAATTATGGACAACTTATGAACTAATGTTGAAAATCCTACCCCATGTATATAAGCCCTCCTTCCCTTAGTTGCAAGGGAACTTAACCTTCGTTCCCTTACTGTTTCATTTCACCAAAGACGACCAAGGACTTCCTTGGAGCTAAGGAGGACGAACAAGGGGTGCAAGGTAGGTTTAAACCCCTCTTCTTGCCTAATTCCATGGTTAGAATTCGAATTCAAAGTCATCTTCATGGCTAATTCTCGAAACCCTATCTTTCTAGCCGTCTCTTTTCATCCTTCCTTGGAGTTTTCACCTTGGCCAACCTGTGGGAACTCAAGGACGCCATTAGAGCTTGGAGCTTGAAAGCTTGGAGCTCAAGAAGAAAGCTTTAGGCGGGTTTTATAACTCTAAACCTATGCTTTATTATGTGCATCTTTATATGCGATTTGATGATAGCTCTTAGTATTTCCCTACTTTTCCCTGCTATTTTGCAAGCAAACCCGTGGGATATCTGTACTGTTCTTGAGCTAGAAGATGAAGGCGTGATTTCCAAGAAAAACCCACCGCTTTTCTTTTCCTTAAACGGTCCTAACAGTTTGCTCTCTCGGACTCAAGACCGCGAGGTGAGCAAACGGTCTCGAGACCGTGAGAGGGCTCGCGGTCTCAAGACCGTTTGGCCCCGTTGACCGAGCGTAGACCGTATAAGAAATCTGTTCTTAATTATATAGGCTAATTACCCTCAAAATTTGAGAGACTAACTCCAAAGGAATCGGGAGATATGACCTTTTTAAGTCACAACTTTAAATGAATTTAATTGCTGATTCTCAAACGGTCTGAAATTGCCTTTTTGGGCAAACGGTCTCAAGACCGTGTAAGGTCGTTGACTAAGCATTGACCGTATGAGATTACTGTTCAAAATTATGTTAATTAACAACTCACCAAGTTTGATGGTCTAATTACAAACGGGCTAAGAGTTGAAGGGTGAATACTAGGGCTAACCCTAGGTGAAATCAGTACTGAAATTATGGTGACCTAATTAGGGTTTTTAGGGTTGATTGACCTAAACGGTCTCAAGACCGTTTGGGGGTCACCAAACGGTCTCAAGACCGTGAGGGCGATCAACCAAGACCGTTTGGAGGTCTGGGGTCAAGGATAGTTGACCAATTAAAGGTACAATTACACCAAATTACATTGCAACTAAATATTGACATGATCATCAACTCAATGGGTCAGACCTTGATGAATCTGCATTAGAATCCAAAATTTGGATGGGCAAACGGTCTCAAGACCGTTTGGAACTCATCCAAACGGTCTCAAGACCGTGAGGGCAATCAACCAAGACCGTTTGAAGGTCTAGGGTTGAGTAATTTGACCAATTGAGCACCCAATTGCAAATAAGTTAGTAATTTAATCAAAAATTCTGTTTGTGGTTCAATCATGGTTCAACCCCTATCAAATCACCTTAGACTTTGATAAAATCTTGGTCAAACGGTCTTAAGACCATGTGGGGTCTACCCACATGACCTCAAGACCATTTGGGCCAAGTTTGGGCCCAATTGGAGCTCAATTGAAGGGTTCAACCTTGTGTTGATGCACACTGTTGAGTGTTGATGGGTGAACATTGATAGACCCTAATTGAATCGATTTCAATCCTACTTGGTCAACAATTGAGGGTCAATTGGTTGACCAATTGGTCAAGAATAATCTTGATTAACCCAATCCATAAGTTGTCAACATAGATTAGACCTTTTAAAGGCTTCAACATCGTTTGACATTAGTGGTTGCACCTTTGAGCCTTGTTGAAGGACCAAGCGGCTGAGACCATGTGAGCCTCACGGTCTCAAGACCGTGAGAGGGCTCGCGGTCTCAAGACCGTGAGAGGGCTCGCGGTCTCAAGACCGTGAGAGGGCTCGCGGTCTCAAGACCGTGAGGGGGCTCACGGTCTCAAGACCGAGAGGAGGCTCACGGTCTCAAGACCGTGAAGGGCCTCGCGGTCCTGAGGTCAAAGAAGGGCAAACGGTCTTCATGACCCTCGCGGTCTCAACTCAAATTGGTCCTCGCGGTCTCAACTTTAATTTGGACCAATGAGAGGCTTCGCGGTCTTGAACCCTTGAAGAGACTCACGGTCTTGAAGCCTAAGGGGGCTCGCGGTCTTGGAGCTAGAAAGAGGATCGCGGTCTTGGAGGGTCAAAGTGGGCAAACGGTCAACACTTTCAACCAATCTCAACCCAATTGATGATTAATGATTGAAATCAATCAATGTGACTCAAGGTTGACCACATTCAATCATTTGATGATGTAAATGGTTCAATGTTACCCAAATCAAACCCTAATGATAATCTAGGATAGTAAGGGGTTATTTGACTAAGGTTTTTGACTATGATGATGATCAATGGGGTGAATTACCAAGATACCCCTGAAGGGTCAATTGAGTTATACCTTGCTCAATTCAAACCTTAATTACATGAGAATGATGTTTTTAGTCATAATGACTCTATCTAACCTGATCTAGTCTAATGTTATCATCAACCATTAGTATGATGAAAGAGAGAGTACTCTAGAGAGAGAAAGTACCCTAGAGAGAGAAAGTAACTCTAATCACTTAATGGTGATGTTTTGGCTATGTAAGCCTATGATGTCTCAACCCAACCTGTTTTAGAGTGATGTTGACATCACCTAACCTTATGATGAGAGAGAAAGTACTTCTAGAGAGAGAAAGTACTTCTAGAGAGAGAAAGTACCCTTTTTAAATGGAAACTCAATTGAAGCATCCCCAATACACAGAAATGAGCATAATTAGGGTATGATCCACCTGTGTGAGATCATAGAAACCCTAATTATGATGAATAATGAACCTTTAACTAATCCAAGAGCATCAATGAAGATGTTACTCATACATGATGATGTTATGAGTTTAATTCACCTTGATGTGCATAGTAAACCCTAATTCAAGGGTAATGGCATGCTTTTGAGCAATAAACTCTATTTGAATAGAATTAAAGATTTAACTCTTATGACAAAAGTAGGAAGTACATTCCTTATTGTTGTATTTCCTTTATCAGATGTATTAACCATGCAGGTTCTGATATCAAGGTAATCATATCCAGGTATGGATGTTGATGTTATATTCATTGAAGGCATGTTGTTAGCCTTATGAATAAGTAAAGTAATCTGATGCCTTGCCAGTGGCATCCTATGCTGATATTGGGCTATGAAAGCCATGAATACCATCAAGGTCATGCCTTAGAGATGACTTGTGATGAGGATAATGAGAAATGATGATTGATATAAGTTAGGCATGTTACATTTAGTATTCTTCTTTTATAGCTGCTATGCTACTGTTATTGTTTGAAGAACAATGTATGCTGTTAAAGAATACTGAATGTACCTAACTAATCAAGTATAATGTAGAGCCCTGATCATAGATCCATCATTGTCAGAAATTAAGTGATGGTGAAACAGGTTTTCCTCAGGGAACTCCTGGAGCACATACTTTTGAGTATGTGGGGTACATGGATGTGTAGAACCTTACATCCTAGTGTAGGAAAGTGATGTAGATGTGTAATCCATCCATCCTTCACTATAGTTTCATACCGTATCAGTGGTAGGTAAACATGAAACCTCCTGATGACGAAGAAAGCACAGATATCCGTATCAGTGGTAGGTAAATATGAAACCTCCTGATGACGAAGAGAGTACAGAACGCCACTGTGACTCTAGAATAGCGAAGGACCAGTTTACCCTGGTGAGCTATAGTAGTAGAGACATGAGATGTCCTACAAGTGATCCTCTTACTGACTAGGAAGGTGAAGGTCATGAGAATCCGGCTCTCTTAATGACCTATGTATGATACTGATGCGGCTTCTCAGCGATCAGTTGGAGTTTGAGTGGTAAGCCTCATCTCCACAGGGCATAATGTTGTTTGTAAAACATAATCAACCATGTAGTATAACTTGTTAGAGATGACTCCAAGTTAGTTGATTGATGTTACATTGCAATAATGTTGATATTCTCCATATCTCCTAATTTGTAGAGATCTTGTTATATCTGCAACTGTTATAGAATGCTTTGAAGGCTTTACTGTTTAAGATATTCTTTGTTGTTATAATAAAGCTTCTGTCGAAGAGTTATAACTCTCGCTGGGACAATTATGTATAATTGTCTCACCCCGTAGACTTCAACTTTCTAGGTGGACGTCGGAGACGAAGAAACCAGCCTACAGGTGATCAGTCTCAGCAGCAGCAGCACCAGGGGCAGCAGTAATCTCAGGTGGAGATTTGTCCTGCCATGTATGGTGTAGTTAGAGTCAGTCCTATGTGTCCTCTGTACTCTCAGGTCTTGGAGTCTTGTGTTATGAGATCTTGAGATTTTGTATCTTGATGTATATAATTACTCAAGAAGTAATTATCCTGAGATGTAAACAGTTACCTCTCTTTATGAAAGGAGTTTCTATGGTTACAAGTTCTTATCTCGAAAAGTTTTAATTTCCCGTGATTTTTGTCTTCCGCTGATTACCGATTCGCTTCCGCTAAGTTTTAATCGTGTTTATGTCATGGTTTGGAAATCAGAGCCCACACTTCTGCTCCTCAGGAGAAGAAGATATATAAGTATGTCTGAGCCACATGAGGAGTACGTAGCAGAAAGTAGTGTCGCTGCATCTCGAGATGGTGCAAGGAACCTAGAAATAGAGAAGCCCATACCTGAGCCACCCAGAGAGCCACCTCAGCTTGACCCAGCTGATATGGGTAGCCCAACTGTTCAAACCATGTTCGGGCAGTTTATGACTGCCATGACACATATCACCGACATGATGCCCATGCATGCACCTAGGGCACCTGTCCAGCCTGAGGGACAAGGTATCGGTAAGACGTTCGAGCGACTTCATCATGTCGGAGCTACCGAATACTTTGGGACAGCTGACCCCGCAGATGCCGATCTATGGTTAACCGAGTTGGAGAAAGCCTTCAGAATCTTGAACATCCCTGAAGCTGAGAAGGTTAGACATGCTGTCTATCTTCTCAAAAGGAAGTGCTGGTCACTGGTGGACCATGGAAGAGCAGACGAGACCTGGAATAGAGATCTCGTGGGAAGACATTCGTCAGGAATTTGTCCACATATATTTTCCAAAGACCTTCCTGGACGATAAGATCTCTCACGTCGAGAGATTGAGGCACGGCATGATGAACATTAGCGAGTATGAAGCTAAGTTCATGGAGTTGCTGCGGTTCTGTCCGCACATGGCTTCCACAGAAGAAGAAAGGATCAGAAGGTTTGAGAAGGGTTTGAATGCCAACTTGACTACTCTCGTGTCTGCCCTAGAGAACCGGGAAAGGTTCGCTACCTTCGTTGAGTCAGTCTGAAGGATAGAAAGATCCGTAGTTGAGAAGAGGCAAACCCAAAAGAAATATTCGCAGTTCCAAGGTTCTTCATCTAGAGACTTTAAGAAGCCTAGATTCTCTGCACCTACACCTCCACCACCCAGATCTAGTACTCAGACACAATGGGTACCAAGTAGAGGTAGAGGACGAAGCCTACCACTACAAGAGACTCACAGTTCAGCATCAATGTCAGTCACAGGACCACCAAGACCACAACAACTGGAAAGAAGCTGCTACAACTGTGGGAAGGTGGGACATTTGATGAAGGACTGCAGGTCTAGTCCTGTCAGTGTGACATAGCCTCAGAGATAGAATTAATAGGGGTCACAGAGAAGGTAGTCTCAAGGAGCAGCTAGAGGACGTGGACAAGCATCTCAAGCTGGATCATCAGCACCAACTCAACCTTAGGCGACAGCGAGATTCTATGCTATGAACCCACCAGATGCAGTGGTCAATCCACGGGTTGTGGCAGGTTAGATGGAACTTTTATATTCTGATATGTCTAAATCCTGTGTTGTATCTATTTTGATTGACCTGGGTGCTACGCACTCCTTTATCACTCAAAGAGTGATTCGTAACTGCAATATGACAGTCAGTCATAGGGTAGATAGTTTGTTGTTGGAGACTTTGTTGAGAGGGTCTGTTGTTTTGCTGGAGGTATGCTCTCCCTGTATCCTTTTATTTTCTGATCATCGCATTCAAGTGGATCTTATACCACTTGATATGCAAGGGTTTGATGTAATCCTTGGGATGGATACCTTAGAAAAGTATAGGGTTGTTTTGGATTGTGAATCCAAGCAGGCTGTGTTTGCTGATGAAAGCAACACATGGATCTTTCAAGGAGAAAGAAAGATTCTACTCACCTGTCTTGTGTCAGCTATGGTTGCTGATAAGCTGATGAGGCAAGGATGTTATGCATTCTTGGCCCATGTGGTAGATACTACCAAGGAGAGCCCCAACCCTGTTGAAGTTTCTGTTGTCAGAGAATTTGAAGACGTGTTTCCTAAAGAACTTCCCGGTATACCACCACCTCGGGAAATTGATTTTGAAATCAATTTGGTCCCATATACACAACCCATAGCCCAGACACCGTATAAGATGGCGCTTGCCGAAATGGCAGAACTCAAGAAACAGCTTAAGGAATTACTTGAGAAAGGTTTCATCCGACCGAGTACTTCACCTTGGGGTGCTACAGTTTTGTTTGTTAAAAAGAAGGACGGGTCAATGCGGTTGTGCATTGATTACAGACAACTCAATAAAGTAACAATAAAGAATAAGTACCCTCTGCCGAGGATTGATGATCTTTTTGACCAGTTGTGTGGTGCAACCGTATTCTCAAAGATAGACTTGAGGTATGGATATCATCAACTCCGTATTAAGGACAGTGACATATCCAAGTCTGCTTTTAGGATGAGGTATGGTCACTATGAGTTCACAGTTATGTCGTTTGGACTGACTAATGCACCAGCTGCATTTATGGAACTCATGAATAGAATCTTCCGACCTTTCCTCGATCAGTGTGTTGTCATCTTCATAGATGACATTCTGATCTATAGTAGAGATGCTCAACAACATGAACAACATCTCCGTCAGGCTCTAACTTTGCTAAGAAAACATAAGCTATACGCTAAGTTTAGCAAGTGTGAGTTCTGGTTGCCAGAAGTATCTTTTCTTGGACATGTAGTATCTGCCTCGGGTATTCGTGTTGACCCTAAAAAGGTGGAATCTATTCTATAGTGGGAACAACCGAAGACACCGACGGAGATTCGTAGTTTCTTAGGGTTAGCTGGCTACTATCGAAGGTTCATTAAGAACTTTAGTTCTATAGCCTTAGCTTTAACTAAGTTAACCCAAAAAGATGTTCCTTTTGCCTAGAGTGATAAGTGTCAACAGTCTTTTCAGCTGTTGAAGGAGAGGTTGACAAGTGCACCTGTGCTTGTGCTACTTGAGCAAGGTAAATGATATGTAGTTTTCTGTGATGCCTCCAAGAATGGACTCAGATGCGTGTTGATGCAGATAAGCAAGTGATTTCTTTTGCTTCCCGACAGCTTAAGAAACACGAGGAGAATTATCTGACACACGATCTAGAGTTGGATGTTGTGGTTCATGCTTTGAAGATCTGGAGACATTATCTCTACGGAGAGACATTCCAGATTTTCACAGACCTTAAGAATCTTAAGTATATCTTCTCTCAGCATGAGGCAACGTCGCTGGGTGGAGTTAATCAAGGACTACGATTGTACAATTGATTACCATCCAGAGAAGGCCAAAGCAGTTGCAGATGCCTTGAGTAGGAAATCAGCAACATCAACCATGGATAGAGCACAACTAAGTTCCTTAGTATGCTCTAAAAGAGATATTCTTATCTCTTTAAGGCAAGACAATGTGCAGTTGAAGGTATCATTGTTAGCCAGTTTGTTAGTTGAGATGCATATTAAACCTACCCTAAGAGAGCAGATAAAGGAGGCACAGCAAGTTGATGCTGCAGTTCAGCAGATTAGATCTGAGTATGGTGATGAAAAGCGAAATGGTTTTCATGATTCAGATGATCAGGTGGCATGTTATCATGGGAGGATGATAGTACCAGATTTGGATAACCTGAGGAAGTTAGTCCTTTAAGAAGCTCATTCTTCTATGTATGCCATGCATCCAGGGAGCACCAAAATGTATCGAAACTTGAAAGATATGTATTGGTGGCCTGGGATGAAGAGATGTTGCTGAGTTTGTTCTGAGGTGTCCTGTATGTCAGCAAGTTAAGGCTGAACACCAGAAGCCTGCAGGAACAATGCAACCTTTACCCATACCACAGTGGAAGTGGGACCATGTGACCATGGATTTTGTTGTTGGCCTACCCAGGACAAGCAAAGGACATGATTCCATCTGGGTAATTGTTGATAGGTTGACAAAGACAGTGCATTTCTTACCTGTCAAAACAACCTATTCTACTGAAAGGTTATCACAGTTGTATGTTCAAGAGATAGTGCATTTGCACGGAGTTCCTGTCACTATAGTTTCTGATAGAGGTCCCCAGTTTACAAGTCATTTTTGGGAGCAGTTACACAGAGCCTTAGGCACCAAGTTAAGGTTTAGTACAGCCTTTCATCCACAGACTGATGGACAGTCTGAAAGGACTATACAGACCTTGGAAGACTTGTTGAGAGCATGCGTTCTCCAGTTTACCGGGAGTTGGGATCTACACCTAAGCTTGATAGAGTTTGCCTATAACAATAGCTATCAACATAGTATTGATATGGCACCTTATGAAGCCTTGTATGGTAGACATTGTAGATCACCCTTATGTTGGTATGAGACTGGTGAACATCAGTTGTTAGGTCCTGATCTTGTGCAGTAGACTACAGAGAAGATCAAAGTTATACAACAACAACTTAAGACTGCACATGATAGGTAGAAGTCTTATGCTGACAGACGACGTAGACCCTTAGAGTTCCAGGTTGGAGATAGAGTGTATCTCAAGGTCTCACCTTGGAAAGGAGTCCTTCATTTTGGAAGGAAAGGGAAGTTAGCTCCTAGATTTATGGGACCTTATCCAATCATTGAATGAGTTGGAAAGGTAGCCTATAGACTAGAGTTACCTCAGGAGTTGCAGAAGTTACACCCTGTGTTTCACATTTCTATGCTGAGGAAATGTCATCCTGACACCGAGTCAATTCTACAACCTATGGAAGTAGAATTGAATGAAGATATAACTTATGAAGAGGGACCAGTGTCAATCCTTGATAACAAAATGAAAAAGTTAAAGAAGAAAGACATAAGCCTTGTGAAAGTCCTCTGGAATCATCATGGTGTCGAAGAAGCCACTTGGGAACTAGAGGATGAGATGAGAAGGAAATACCCTGCTCTTTTCTCCTAATATGTTTTATCGATTTCGGAGACGAAATCCTTGTAAGGGGTGGATAATTTGTAACATCCCTGACCTGGGTTATAAACTAACCCTAGGTGTTTTGCCTAAATATGTAATTAAATACTTTTGATAACTCCCTGGCATGTAATTAAGTTCCTCAGGAACATACACTTTCAATTTTTCCCCTTTTTGAATAAAGTTGTAGTATTGTTTTGTAAATGCAGGGACCTATGTGCAAATTACCCAGTTAGAGGGGTTAACTTACAAAATTACACAGTTTAAGATATTCCTCTGATGATGAGATATCATATGAGTAAATATGATGAGGTATGATGGATTTCCCAAGCTTGGGCATCAAGATGCAGCTTGTGGAACAATCCTTGTGCTTAAAACCCTAATTTTTGGAGTGAAGTGCAATTACCCAAAATGTGGGGTGCAACTTGTAAAATAAACCTTCTAGAATATCTTTTATGACTTTTGACATCATTTAGAGTAGGAATGATGAAAGGGGTGCTTCAATTGAATAATCAGATAAGAAGTATGACCTTTGTAGTAAAATCACTTAGTATGAGTAAGGAGACCCTTCATATATGTACCTTAGGTTGCATGTTGGTTTTCTTTACCCTTAGATCTTGAATTTTTATGGGCTTTGCTTAAGTTATGATAGTTTGTACGTGCCTTCGAAGGAAGGAGGGACCTAGATGAGAAATCCATAAACTAGAGGTCCTTATGGTGAAAACTAACCTAAGCTATATAAGCCTCTTCCTTTGCAAACCAAGTAAATGTATTCTCTTCTCTTCTTCACTTCTCATCTTGCTCAACTGACCAAGGCAGACCTCTGGAGCTCAAGGAGATGATCAACTTGTACTAAGGTGAGAAGAGAACATCTTCTAGCTCAGATTCATGGAGGAATTCCTTGTATAAGGTTGGTTTTATGGTTATCTCACTTAGGTTTCTTGTTCTAGCCGACCTTCCCCAACCTTTTCTTGGAGAAACTTCTTTGGCCGACCTGTGGAGCTTAAGACACCATTAAAGGCTTGAATCTTGGAATCTTAGAGCTCTAGGAACAACGTTTGAGGTGGGTTTTATATCTCTAAACTTCTTGCTTTATTATGCATATCTATGTTCTTGCAAATTATACTTAGTTCTTCTTGTTCCCCATTCTTCCTTGCACTTTCGCAAGCAATCCGTGGAGTAACCGACCTGAACAGAGGTTGAAGATGATGGGTGTGAATTCCTAGGAAACTTTATCAAATGACCTTGGACCCTTTGGTCTAAACGGTTTGCAAACCGTTTGAAATCAAACGGTCTCAAACCGTTTGATCTCATGCGGTCTTGCAAGACCGTTTAGAATCAAACGATCTCAAGACCGTTTGATAGGGTTGACCAAGGGAAGACCGTTTGGTGGTCTGTTGGAAACATGTTGAATTTAATATCTACAAAGAATCATAACCTAATTCCAAGGCAATCACAAGTTGAAGGCACTTCAACCCCCTATACCCTAATCGGGTTGAATTGCTGTTTTCAACAATAGATTTTGGTCAATTTTGGGTTGAAGGGCCCAAACGGTCGACCATTTGGGGTTCATCCAAACGGTCTCAAGACCGTTTAGTGACAACCCAAGACCGTTTGGAGGTCTAGGGTTAAGGAAATTTGATGGTTTGAGGGTCCAATCACAATAGGTTGATGAATTGATAAAAGTGCTGATTTTAGACCTAATTAGGGTTCAACCCTTATCAAATTAACTTGGATTTTGATGAAACTTTGGGAAAACGGTCTCAAGACCGTTTGGAGGATGTCCAAACAATCTCAAGACCGTTTGGGCCAAGTTTGGGACAAATTGGATGTCAATTGATGGGTTCAATCTCAATTTGATTCACATTGTTGAACATTGATGACTAGCCAATTGGAAACCCTAATTGAGTTGGATTCAACCCTAATTGGCTTTCAATTGAGGGTCAATTTGGTGTCCAATTGATTAACGTTAACCCTAATTGACTTAATTTACAGGTGGTTAACAAGGTTATGGCCAATTGAAGGATTCAACATGGATAACCATAATCGATTATAATCTTTGATTCACTTTTTAGGTCCATGCGGTTTGAGCCCATTTGGACCAAACGGTCTCAAGACCGTTTGGATCCAAATGGTCTCAAGACTGTTTCAGGCCAAATGGTCTCAATACCATTTGGGGTCAAACGGTCTCAAGACCATTTGGGCTCAAACGATCTCAAGGTCGTTTGGACCAATCGATCTCAAGATCGTTTAAGATCAAACGGTTTCAAGTCGCATAGCTTCAAACGGTTTGGAGGTCAACTTTCTCAAACGGTCAATGCACCCATGTGGTCTTGGTGATCCATGTGGTCTTGAAGTTCAAACTATCCAAACGGTCAATGCCCCCAAACGGTCTCAAGACCGTTTGGAGGTTTAAGGTTGAAACCGTTTGGAGACTTTTAGGGCTGATTATGCTTAATCGTTTAAAGGTGTAATTGGTTCAATGTTGGTCTAATCTAAACCCTAATTGTACCCTAAGACATTAAGGGACTAAGTGACTAATGGATTGACCCATGATGGTGAACAATGGTGTACTTTACCAAAGTTCCCTTGAAGGGTTCAATCAAATGATACTTGTTTTAATCAAACCCTAATCACATGATAGTGGTGATTTGGCTTATGATAGTCAATGAGGACTTGACCCAACCTAATCTAGAGTGATGTAATCACCATATATTAGTAAGAGGAGAGAAAAAGTACCATTTATGGTTGAAACTCAAGTAAAGTACCTTCAATACATATGAATGTGCATGATTAAGGTATGATCCACCTAGGTGAGATCATAGAAACCCTAATTATGATAATTGATGAATCTTAAACTAATTTAAAGGCATCAATGGTGATGTTTCTCATATATGATGATGTTATGAGTTCAATTCACCATGAAGTGTATAGTAAACCCTAATTCTAGGGTGATAATATGTAATGTGAATAGTAAACCCTAATTGATGAAAATTAGGGAAACCTAACTCTTGTAAGGGTATGAAGGTACAACTCTTGAAATGAATTGTTTACTATTATTAGTTGAATTAACCATGCAGGTTCTTATATGAGGATGATCATATCCAGGTAAAGATTATGATACCATATTCATTGAAAGCATGTTATTAGCTTTATGAATAGTGACATATCCTCTTGCCTAGTAAGTGGCATCTTATGAGATTGATAGGTTGTGAGAGCCATGAGTATCATCAAGGTCATGCTAATTAGATGACTTGTGATGAGATGATTAAGAAATGATAATTGATGTGAGTTAGACTTGTTACATTTAGTATTCTACTTTCATAGCTGTTATGCTAATGATTAATGTTTGAGAATATGTATGATGTTAAAAGAATACTGAAATGTACCTAACTAATCAAGTATAATCATACCATGTAGAGCCCTGATCATAGATCCATCATTGTCAGAAGTTAAATGATGGTGAAATAGGTTTTCCTAAGGGAACTCCTGGATCACATACTTTTGAGTATGTGGGGGAATATGGATGTGTATATCCTTACATCCTAGTGTAGGAATTGATGTAGATGTATCTCAATCCATCAACCCTTCACTATATGTTTATACCGGGGTGATGTAACACTATTCTCCCAAGGAAATCTTTTATACCGCATCGATGAGAGATAAACAAGAAATCTTTCGATGGCAAAGAGGGTACAGAATGCCACTGTGACTCTAATAGCGAAGTACCAGAATACCCTGGTGAGCTATAGTAGCAGAGACACCAGATGTCCTACATGTTTATCCTCACACTGACTGAGGAAGATGAGGTCATAAGAATCCGACTCTTTTGATGACCTAGGTATGATACCGATGCAACTTAACAGTGATCGGTTGGAGTATGAGCGGTATACCTCATCTCCGCAGGGCATAATGATGTTTGTAAAACATAATCAACTGCGTAGTATATCTGCTTAGGTTGTATTATGAGATACATGAATGATGTTACACTGCATAGTTCATATGCTCTTCATATTTCTCAAATGTTGTTGTTCTACTTAATGTTAATCTACTATAGATTACCTTAAAATCTTTTATTGCTTATATTGTTCTTTGATTTCTATAATAAAGCTTCTGGCTGAGAGTTATAACTCTCGCTGGGACAATTATTTAAAATTGTCTCACTCCGTAGATTTCAACTTTTTAGGTGGTCGTCGAGGACGAAGGAACCATCTTACAGGTGATCAGTATCAGCAGCAGCACCAGGAGCAGCAGTGAATCTCAGGTGGAGATACTGACAGCTGAGTCTTGTAGTTAGATAGTACTATGCCGTCTCTGTACTCTCAGGTCCTTGGAGTTAGTGGTCTGAGATTTTTTATTTTTGACTCTTGAGATTTTGTATCTTGTTGTGTATAATCACTCAAGAAGTGATTTAACAAAAATGTAGACTGTTTATCTTATTTCTATGAAAGAAGTTTTATGATTTCAAGGTCTTGCCTCAAAAAGTTTTAATTTTCGGTGATTTTTGTATTCTGCTTCTAATCGAATGCTTCCGCTGAGTTTATATCGTGGTTTATGGATCGAATCGTCTCAGTGGCTATGCAAGGCCTCTCCAATAGAGATTGGAAGCATCTTCTTCTTAGTAGCCTACTCCTGGGGATATTAAGTTTTCTATTACTCTTGCACCTTTACTTCGCCATGAGGAGTGGATAAGTCAGAGGACAAGCCAATCTGGAGAAATACCCGACCCCACAACTACTGAGGTGGCTAAAAAAATGATAAAATTCAACTCTCTAAGTGCATGTTTATTTTGACCTTGATTGTTATGTTTTACTAACCAATTTGTATTGATGATGATTAGTGAGAGTTGTATGAGCAAAGAAAATAAGGCAAACTCATCCCTGTGGGCGAAAGGGATGAATTCATGGTTGCTTTGGGTACTCTAGAGAACTTGGCCCTATTAGGTCTATCGGGATTGGTGTTGGTATAAGATTCTTTTTTGGTTTATCGGAGCATAAGTGCAAATCTATCAAGAAAGGAGGATTGTCACAAGACCAGGTACAACACATGATTGCAAAGGGAATAGAGGAAGCAATGACATAGTTTCATGCTTCTCAGTCTCAACCTCCTCAAATAGTACATGTGCCGCCCCACTCTTTGTACATGATGGAACCTCCTTCGATAGTGGTGGTTGGGAGTAATCTCATGGACCCTCCATCTAGCATGCTTGGTGTAGGCTTTTTTGCAATACAATAGTCATTCATGTGAGTTTATAATATTTTTTGTGTTTAAATATATATAACATTATGTATAAAATTTTATGCATTGAGGCCATGCCGTCTTACATTACTAGAACCTAGATTCTATGTCATTGCAACTGGATACACTTACCCACCCCTTGTAGGCAAAATGAATCGTAGTTCTCCAATGCCAACCAATGGGGTTTCTATGTGAATCAGGCTTGTCTATGACTCTTGGAAACAAACAACACTATCATTTGGCCACCCTGAGCATGAGACAATAGGTGATGCAGAAGGCAACTTGGTTATGCAATCCAAAATGGAAGTTATGTATGATAATGTATGCTAAATTTTCATTGCTTTTGTATTGGTGATTGTTTTCTACTTGTTTATATAATTGAAAACTAATATGAGAATATGTGTAGGTCATAAAACCCAAGAAACATCCTACTGTTCCTTCTTCAGTTCCTCCTCCAAATATTCAATTACCTACTTGGATTGCAAAGGACCTATCCTACTCGCTAAATCCTAACTACATTGGGTTGGCATTATGGTTACACAACTTAGAAGAAGGGTTGACTATGATAGTCAATATCCAGGAGGACATTGTAGGTTAAGATCATAGTACTAGGGTATTGTTTCCTAATATTGTGGAGTTATTCACTTACGATTTCTTCAATACAACTACAATATAACTTTGGATATGGTAAGATCTTATGGCTAAATATCTTGTTCTACATATGTGAAAATATATGTTTATCTATTTTCTCATATGTTATTTTAAACATATATGTTTTAGCTACATATATTGGGTGTGTGGACAGTTTAATGTGGCATTTCTAGTTCCATCATTGTTTAGTTGTGTAGACAGAGACCCAACATCTATTAGTAATCACTAAAAAAATGGTCTTTAACTATATAAAAAATTATAGCAAATGTGTCAAATTTTGTAGCTAAAAGATTTATCTACATTTATCCTTTGCATTTAGCATATGAAGCTAATACTTGTGTAGCTAATTGTTTTTTCTACATTTTAAAAACTTGTAGTTAGATACTCTTGTAGCTATGAATGCATATGTAACCCTAATTGTAGTTAAAAATGTCCTTACACATAAAAATATAGTTGCAATTGTAGATAAATATACAACTACAATTGTATTTGTAGCTATGATATGTAGGGGGGAATGAATTGTTACAATTGTATATGTAATTCATGTGTAGAAAAAATTGGTACTTACTACACTTGTAATTGTAGTTAGTGTGTAGTGAGAGACATCATGTACTAAACATGCATACATATGCTGTTAGATTATGTATGCAGTCATGAAATTATCAATACAAAGGTATTTTTTTGAAAGAAGAAAAATTGAATGTTGATTCAGACCAAGTTGTGGTTATGATGTCAATAATCACACTTTTATTTATATTGAAACAATGAGTACACATGGGAGGGACATAGATCTTGCCCCAATTTTGCAACATGGAAATAAGATATATGTATACAATGACTCCCATTAGAATATAACTTTACATCACTCTCGAATTTCACCCCACATTGTACGCTAGCTTTCAAAACTTTTCCAAGAAGCTTGAAATAAAAATCATCATGCATTTGTCACTTGGATTGGGACCCATAGGATCAGGTTCCAATTTCATATCATCAGACTATATTGCCACTGAAGAAAAAAGTAGAGCTAAAACATCTTCAGGTTTCAAGCCATTTTGATCCTTGTAATCTCTAGATTTCAAGACATTTTACTTTGCCTTCTATGCCATTTTTTTTACCTTAGCAAAGCATATGCCCTTCTTGTCATAATCTTGTAATATGCCCAACAGATCTTGAGACAACAAAAAATTAGGAATTTAATAATGCAGCCAGGTAGAGTATGCCACTTATGTTGATACGTGGTAGAAAAAGTCCATGCTCCAACTCCACGGAAACATTGATGTTCACAATGTGATATCTACATTAAGATGGCCCATAAACAAGTAGAAGTCTTTATTAAGTTCAAACAAATGTATTAGGAATAGTTTTGATTGCAACATACTGGCGTGTGAAGTCATTCATCCAAAACTATTGCATTGAGGAACATTACAAAGAGCAAGAGCATCTTCCTGCATTGTAATCAACAAGCATATCAGGAACTCACACCGTGCCCTCAAATAAATCATAACACTGATATAGTAAGGGAGCTATCAAGATTATTCATAGAAAATAGATTGAACATGAAATCGATGTGTTACTAAGCAAAAACATATTTAAAGTTTCCAAATAAGTTCACGTTGTTGGCAGTTATGTGTTGTGTGAGACACAAGACCACACTATGCATTCCAACTTGAATAAACATTTACATACAAGAAAAGCAATGGGACCTTTCGTGTGGAAGAAACATCAGCTTGAAATAAAAGCATGTTAACATCAGCTATGGAAACATGGAAGGTGAATGGTCAATGTAGTTCTTTCTAATGAATGAATTCAATTGTGGTACTAGTTCACCTATCATTGATCAGTTTGTTTGATTGTTAGTTAGATATAAGATAAGTGTTTAGACACAATTCCAACAAAAAAGGAAATAAAATATAGAACACACTACCTCACTGTGAACAAAGTTTATTGAAAGGAAAATGACCTCACAATGAACTAATATTCCATTACATATACAACACCATTTTTATCCAAGTACAATGATTCAATTTATGAAAATCTCTGAGCAAAGCTCTGTACAGTGAGAACAATCACTTGTGTTACCAATTTTGCATAGTTAAAAGAGTATTTGGATATATCCTCTAAGTTTATATTTTAAATTATGTATAATTTTAATTCAGATGTAATATTATAGAACACTGAGCATATAGATTTGAAGTCACATTGTCTTCCTGATTCTAAATTATATTATAATTAGCCAAACACACTTTTCCTAGCTTTGTATCTCCCTACTAAACCGGTTCAAGGACATATTGGTCCTCAAGAACTTCCCTTATTAAAGAACTTTATGTTTACATGTACATTTAACTTGAGTTAAATGTTATATGGGATACAAAATCAAATGCATAGAGAGAGAATGCATTCATGGGAATGTATATCCAATATTGTGTGGCATATGGTGCACAAAAATGAAGCAATAAAACACAATAGGATACATTACCTAAACCCTTCCTAAATTGGAAATCAGAGTACCACCTTTAACATTAGCCATTGTTTTTGGTGTCACCTACATACAATACTCATTCTGATTATGAACCAAAGGGTTTAAGATTTCTTTTAGATCAATCAAAGGATCTTTAGGAGAAATAATTACTAAATTGAAGATAGAGGCTTCAAAAAACATTTAAAAGCAAATAATTAGAAGATATTTTTGCAGAAGAGAGAAACTTAGATGCCACATTTAAATATTTTGATACTATGGGAAAGAGAGTGATTATATCTCCCTTCAGTGTTATGTGCGTTTTTGGTACTTTGCTTATAATTTTGACTTATGAATTATATCTCATTGTGAAATTTGAGTTTTCTTTTGTTTGCCTTCTTTTCACTCAATAATAAGCATTGGGAGTTGTTGGTAATTGTCCTCATGATGATAACTATGTGTTATCTAGATCCTTTGGGAGATAGAGTAGGGATTTGAGGACGTGCAATTAAAATGATATTATTTGCATAAGTAAATTTCTATATCCATCAAAATATATTATTATTTACATCATTACATGACTATTTACTAATTCAAATAGATGTATTACATTAAGTTATAGGGTTATAAATGATTCAAAAAGACTGGAGGAAAGGTATATGAGAAAAGAAATTATTAAGTTGGAAGGTTGTTGAGGTAGTTTTCTAACTCCAATGCATATATACGCCAATTATGCTTACTTTTTATTTACTAACATTTTGTATAACTATAAATTTATAGTTCACTATATAAAATAATTGTGCAAATACTATATCATGTGATATATGGACATGATTGTCAAACAAGAGGCACTAGACATCTATTATTTCGAAAAGATAATCTCACTTGAATCATAAGTAAATAGTCTCATTTGATAATATAAAATAAATCAAATCAAACTCTTGAATTATGTCTTTCTCCTTGTAGTTGTTTGACACGATAGAACCCTATACACGAAGAGCTTGATGAGATGCAAGAAGAGCGGGCACACTCCTTGGTTACGAAAGTCAACTTTAAATATGATTGGGACAATATATTGGTTTTCTAAACATTGATGTAATTATCTCTATATACATGCTATGATTATGACTTTTTGCAACTTATAATTTGATATAAATGAACTGTTGGTGCATTTGTGAATGATGTGTGTATATATAAATGTGTGTGAAAGAATGTGAAGAGGAATGAATATGATGAGAACTATATTATTCCATGTCATGAGAATGGGATTGTATGTGTGTTTTCTAAATTATGTATGTGCATGAGAATGAAATTACGTGGTGAAGAGAATGGAATTGGATAATAGAATTAATGTTGGTGGATAATAGTGTTTATGTATTTGTTATTATAGGTTTTGTAGGTATGCTGGCCTTTTGTTAAGATGAACATAGGATGGAACTTGCAATTCTATTGAACTATAAATTTTGCATCCTACTAAAAATGAGACAACAAGTCTACTCTCCCGCTATAAAAAACATATATGTGATGTTGGTTTCTATAAAAAAACCCTATGATGTTGATCTATGTCATTGATTTTGCAATTAAAATTGATGACACAACTATCATTATCAATACTTTTTTTACTGATAAGGAAATACAATGTCAATTCTATTAAAAAAAACTGACGATCCAACTATTAATACCAGTTTTGGTTTTAACTGGTAAGGAAATACAACATCAGTTTGACTAAAAAAAACTGACAACATAGATTCCCAACATGGTCGTGATATCCAGCCCTCATCAAGGATGTGATATTTCTTTGCATCGTTTGTTCTCTAAAAAATGATAATACAAAGTTATGTGTTGTCGGGTGTTTTTTTGTGAACTAAGGACTATAATCCCAGAACAATCTTATAAATAGTTGTTGATATTGCGCTATGTCAACATTTTTATTTTTGATAGCAACATGTGTTGGTTCTAGAACATTGATTTTAGATTATCACAGAAACTAATGTAGTATGACCTTAGATGTAGTGTCACTCACATAGGTGTCATTACAAAATTGATGTTATAATTCCAATAAATTTAATAGATAGTTTATGTGTTGGTGATATAAATAGAAAAATATATGACACTATGAGGTTGAATTTGCATATGAATAATATAGAAAGGAGTTCTAGAAACTTGGAAGACACCTTGTATGGACATGAATCTAGTGTTTGAAATTGATATTCCAAAGAACAATGAGGTGAAGAGAGATAACAGTGTATGAAATTTGATCAGGGGAGATCTTAGAGTAGTGTATAAAATGTACGGATGTGAATGTGGAAGTTTTAAAGGAATATATGTTATAAGAAGGATTTTATATATAAAAATCCATATTCATAAAAGGATACTAATATGAGGAGTGTAATTTGAGAAGATAAATATGTAGTTCGATAAAAGAGAACAGTGTGACCTATTGTATTCTCAAACCGTCAAACATGTGCTATGAAGAGTTGTAGTAAATAATCATGCTAGTATAAGAATACTAGGGAAGTATTCAGAAAATATATCTTATGGATGAAAATAATTTGACTAATCATGAATAATAGAAGTAAATATACAACAAGATTAGGTGATAGAATCCCTAAAGTGATATAGGTTGTGATTCTGATCAAGGATGTATGATAGTAATTTGGATGAAAATTGACAATGAATGACATAAAGAAAGGCAACTATAAGTTTATGTTATAACAATCATGAAACAAATAGAATAATACTATGAAGAAAAAAGAATGAACAATGACCTAATGGTTTGATATTATGTTTACCCAATCCCTTGGTATGATTAGAAGAAATGTGAGGTATCATGAAATGTACCCATGTGAAATTCAGTTGGATGTGATGTTATAACAAGCCAAGGTTGTTACCAAGCATGAAAAAGATGAATATATACATAAAGAAGTCTATTGATTGGATAATTTATAGGAATGAATTAAAAATCATTTTAATACTTAAATGTTTATCATAAATATGTGATAAGAAGAGTACTCACATCTGTGAATGTAAAATAGGAGATATTCACCACTAATGGGTAAATTGAAATATGATAAGAGGTAAAATAACATACAAATGACTAACTAGATAAAAAGAAGAAGCAATTAAGTGAGATCATAACATGAATTCTTAAATACATGCCAAGGATCCTGAATAAAAAAGGGAATAATGCATAAGAAAATGTTCCTTAAAATTGGTTATAAAATATCTATCTTGAGAATATATAAGAAATTTCATGATGTATAATCATTAATGATGACGAGGTAACATAATTCTTACCATACTACTTTTAGGATAAGGTTACATGTTTTATTATTATTATTCTCTTTCCTAACCTCAAGATTTTGGGGATAAAATCCTCTACATGGGCTTACAATTTGATACCATGAACCTAGATAGAACTTAATTCCTATCTAATCTTGTTTTATCACAGTAATTGTATGCTTGATTACATTTTAAGAGCATGGGCTCAATATATATCCTTACTTCGTTTCAAATTGCACTTTGTTTGCCCTAGTTCTAAGTTTCCTTGCATGTTGTCGACTTAATTATAAATTTAACATAGTATGAGGACTTAATTGCAAACTTATGTCAAAAATGCCTAAATATGTGATTCCCTTCATACTAATACTTTCTTAAGCCTTGAAACAAATTGGTTAAGAGTAGACTTGGTTCTGAAACTAGTTGCATATTGTTTGCCTTGATCTTGTAATTACATGTACATTTGTGGACTAACGTGAAATTTTAAAAGTCTGAGGAATTAATTTTAATGTGTATATTAATTAAATAATTCCATGTCTTACTTCATATAAATGCTATATTTTGATGAGTTTGAATGGTTTTCAAACTTGTTGAGTAATGATAAATTTGGCCTCCTTGCCTTAGGTCAAGATAACTCATATAAATTGTGGGTATTTTAGTATTTTGATCTTTTCATTTATATCTAAACATTCCCTTCGACCCCTCCTTGCATTTTAAAACCAAAGGATGTTATAGGACGAGGAGGACCATCTTGGAAGCCTGTAAGATCTCCATGAACCTTGATGGCCATGCATTTGTGCTTACATGTTTGTCCATGTCAGAGCACAACATGTTGGTGGATCTTTGACCTTGCAACTTTTGTCACTAAGATAACCATTTTTATGTATGTTATTTCTTGTATTCCTATATTCTATATCCTTATGACGATCTCCATGGACTTGCATGGTTTTTAATTCTCCATACAACTAAAGCACCCTTGTTTCTTCTCTTTCTCCCTAGCTTTGCCCTATATCTTATTTGAAGGAGCTTCTTTGGAGCCTTTAAAAGTCTGTTCATTAGGTGTGGCATTGGTTAGTTGTTTTCTTTTATGGATCCAGAGTTAGTCCTACATGGAGGCTCATCATCTTGAGTAAGGAGCTTGCACTTACTTGGATGTCTATGCATGTTGATGATTAAGCTTCCATAGGACATCCCAATGCATGATAGCTTTGTCTCTAGACTAAAATATGTAAGATCATATCCTTATTTACTATTTTTTGTTGATGATAATTATTTCTTTTTACTCTTTCTCGGCCAATACCCTGGTCACCCATGGTTCTATTAGCTTCTAGAGTTAAAAATCCAACCTTTCTCTCTCTTCAACCTAGGTGAGAGTACATCTAGCTAGTTGGAGCCTAGATGGAGATTTGGTGATTTTTAAAAGCTGATAAATGTGTCTGACATGAGGATCCTTCCCTCAGGTTTTTCATGTGGATTGATTAATCATTCCTTGATTTAATCATGCAACCATAGAGTAAATCAGAATAAAATGCTTAAACCGCACATTACATACCTAGATCTTGCTCTATATGCTTAAATGTGTGACTATTGTATATTGGTTTGCATTGTTATGAGATGATCGCAGAATGTATTTCTTTCCTTTATGTTTAAATGTTTATTGATAGTGTATAAGGTGCCTTATTGGGGTCTTAAGGTTGAATATCTGAAATATATGTGATTTTTCCCTAAAAGTGACTCAATCATGGATCTTCAGATACCATATCGATGAAAAACAAGTTATAATGAACTTGACTTATATATGTATGATCATCTAGAGTGTATATTTCATGTTTCACAACTTTTATTCTGCTCAAAATCTATTTAACATAGGTCATATAGCTAAAAGTAACCCATCTATACTTAAAAATAACATCTATGTGCTCACTCTTGTTTTAGCCATTTTTTTATCACACTTTAGAATGTGACTATGAAAATATGCATTGTGTTATATGATTGTAATATGAAGATAATTATACTTTCCATGGTAAAAATAAATCCTTCATTTATTTTGAACCTCTCTAGTTCCAAAAATGGCATTTTATGCGATAAATGTGTACTTTGGAGGATGTTAAGAACCTTCTTTGATTCCCACACTTTTCTATACATAACCTTCATTGTAACACATATTTACACATAATTTAATCCCTTAAAATTAATAGTGAAACAACTTTGTGAACTTGGCATATATATTTCCTAAATAGTTATTTGAACCCTATCATGGTTGGGAATGATATTATGTTCCCTAATAGATACTTTGATATATGTGTGTGAGTCTATATATATATATATATATATATATATATGTGTGTGTGTGTGTGTGTGTGTGTGTGTGTGTGTATATATATATATGATTTAATCCCTTAAAATTAATGGTGAAACAACTTTGTGAACTTGGCATAGATATTTCCTAAATAGTTATTTGAACCCTATGATGGTTGGGAATGATATTATGTTCCCTAATAGATACTTTGATATATGTGTGTGTGTCTATATATATATATATATATATATATATATATATTTATTAATATATATATATGTGTGTACTTGTATGTGTATTAAAATGCTTTAGATCTTCTAAAGGTTTCTATACTCATACCAAATCATAAATCAATCAGGAAGTAAAATACTTAAATGAATAATTTTTCATTTTTTAGTTATCACATCATAAATATAAAGAAAACATGAAGTGATTTGGGGTATTACAAATCAAATTTGAAATTTATGTAGTTGATTTAAATCTTAATTGAAATATGTCATGTAATGGAATATGTCACCTTATTAGATTAATAGCTATATTTGTCTTATCTTATTCCTATAATTATGTGAAACTGAAAAAGTGTAGTACAAAACATGTCATTTATATGATGTATTTTGGAAAATATATTGTGGTATATAGATGCTTTTAGTATTTTATTTTATCTTGAAGTAAATGAAGTGGATACCATCATTGGGATGACGGTAAAATCCAAAGACTAGAGTTTCATCCATGAATTTACTATAAATGTATTAAAAGATAAGAAATTTTTTGATATACTTAATATGGAGCTTTGAGTGGTCATGTATGTTGATACAATTACCCATAAAATGATGAGACATGCTCTACAACAATGAAGTAGCTTGTAGGACATATATGTGATGTCCTGAATAGTGATACTACTCTTGTACCCTTTTTACTACTTTTCTCTAATAGTTACTCTATTGGAACCTATTTGCAGTAGACTTGATATGTCAAGATAGTTCATCTATATTTTGTTTTGGCCTTCTCGTACCCTCATATTGACTTGATCATTTTGTTTTACAATTTGGTGTTTGAATATAAAATATTGGATACTATTTGATTACAAATTGTTGAAGATATGTGCAAAATTCCACATGGAAATAAGATTCCTACTAGGAGTGATTTCTATTTTGGCCTTAATGGCATTTTGAGCCTTGTTGTGCCCTATAGTTGGTGAATTGGGGGCCTTGTTATGGCTAGGGATGGAAAATGAACACAAGTATGTGTGGTATGGAATATGTGGATTCATTATATATCTAATGTAGTGGTTAAACTTAATTAATTTCTACATTTATATCTCTTTTCCTTGTTTTTAATTTGTTAGATACAACTAAAAATTAAATAATTTGATTAATTAAGCAAGTGTTACCCTAATTATGTAGTTTTGTGTGACCATGATGCTATCTTACTTTTAGAACTTGTTGGGTAGTGAAATGAATTTCCTTGTTGCAACCTCATATTGTGAGAAGGAGACCAGAGTCATATACTTTTGAGTATATGTAGGTTTGTTGGGGGTTTTCACCATCATCATGACTTCAAGGTGTTTGAGAACATCTATGTTTATATCTCAATTTATATGTGATTTAGAGAGGATATAGACATAACTTGGATTTCAAGGTTGTATACCTTGTGTTTTGGTGTCGTGGCATGTGTACCTAGGATAAACTAGGTTGTTAGTGGGATGGTCATTGTTCTCCTATGAATAGTTGAGTCAATGTGTCATTATATTTTCACTCACACTAACTTAGTAGATAAGATATCCAAGATTCTGGTAATCCTAAGATCTTATATGTGGTTGGTTACGACTTCACAATGGTCAGCTAGTCGTTTGAGTGGGCACCTTAAACTACCCACGGCTTAAAAACAACACAATGGTTTGGTATATTTGGTTAGGTTTTTGTTGGCGATTTACATTGGATGTTAATATTTTGCTCTTATTATTAGTAAGTTTTGGGATGCTTTATAAATTATCTATAATTTTCAGGATCACCTGAATCACTATGACTAATGTTACCTTTATTACATTCAAGATGATAATAATATGAGAATATTATTGTGGTAGTACAACATGCAGTATACTATTATAATAAATATGCCTTATTTTGAGTTATGGAGTGATATGGATAATTAGAACATAAAAGGAATGGTAAGGTTCTCTCTATTTATCTTAGTCCATCCTAAAATATATCTATGTATGTTTATATCTTGGTGGGATTAATTCTCTAGATGGGTCTTTTTTAGATTCTCACATGGTTCTTCCATGATGCTTTTAGGTATGTTGGCACAACGAAAAGGACGTGGTGATCAAGATGTAAAAAGATATAACATAGTTGTGTCTAGACTATCCCTACACTCTCACTTTCTTGAGTTATGGGTAGATATTTTATTTTTGATACAATGGGTTTAGTTTCTTGATGTTTCTTTATGATTATGAGTTGTAATCTGTTGGACATGTCATACTATTCTGCCTTTATAGATATGGATCTCTTGTAAACCTATTTGTTGTAGTTAATGAAGAGATTTCAGCTTCTCTTCGTATCTTGTCAACTCTTGAGATGATATTAATGAGAAATAGTATTTTTTCATAAAACACCATGTGATGTATTATGACGACCACCTGTAGTTGGATCTTTTTGTGGATTTTTTATTTGGAATATTATTTTTATTATTGATAAGATACTAATTATAGGATGGGTTTAGTTTTGGTGATTCATCCCGATGATGATTACAGTTTGATCAGTGGGTGAGTTCATGTGAGTGTGGCAATAGAGACATGTTACAAGAGTCTATAGGGACAATATGAATTTTGACTAAAGTGTTAACTAAGTGATGAACGTGGTATAAGCATAGTACAAGGTACTCCAACTCAATGTTTGTATATGCTATGAAAGTGTCCATGTATTGAGGAAAGACTTTGTATGGAACTCTCTAGATGTTATTTTTAAAGTTCACTAATCATGTAGCCAGTTTAAAATACATAAAAGAGTATAATAAAATATGACATCATGATGAAAATAATGAGATAAAAGATGTTGAGAGATGTGGAACATGGATTAAATTCAGAGATTTTGAAAAATAGAAATGTATCACATAGGCTATACCAATTATAAAGTCCGATACTCTAATCACATGAGAAATGTAAAGTTTGTGTTGCTTCATTAAAACCTAAAAAGGCTGATGATTAACAAAAAAGGTTGGCCCTCTGATGTATTATATTTTGCATGTGAATAATATACAAAGGAGTTCCTAAAACTAATGAGGACACCTTCTGTGGATAATAATCTACTATGTGAAACTAATATTCCAAAGAATGATGAGGTAAAGAAGAAGTAACTTTGTTTATGAACTTTAATTATGTCCAATATTCAGTGGAAACCCTAAGTAGTGTATAAACAAATGGATGTGTGTGATGAAATTCTGGATAATACGTATTATAAGAAGGATTTTAGATTTAAAATCCATATTTATAATAAGAGACTCAAAAGATGAGTATTTTGAGATGATAAATTGTTAGGGTGATATAAGAGAAGAATGTCACATAAGGTATTATAAAACCATCAAATGTGTGTTATGAAGACATGGATTATGAATTATGGATGCCATGTTGATGATTGTGAATTGGTTTAGGTAATAGGAGACCCTAAAACCAAGTTGTAACATTAAACATAGATTTACACAAAATGTATGCCCTTGATGTCCTATGAGGTCAGTGAAACCCACTCATATTTGTAATACTGGCTTTGTGGTTCTTTACCAATCAAGATCTGACTCAGTACCACTGACTTGTTTATTAGTGGCATCGACAAATTCGTTAGGAATTTCAAATGGCTGAGTCAGTTCCATCGAGCTAATAACCAGTGGTACTTACTCTGGAATTGTGTTTCCGTCAACATATTTTGATGATATCGACACTAGAACATTGTTTCTCTATCATTTCTAGGAAAACTCTACATGTCCAAGTTGGTGTTAATGACTTGAGGCTAGTTCTATCAATTTTCCCTTCTAAATACTTGATATTCTAGCATTTATACAAAAAACACCTTAGGAAAATAAAAAAACATGATTTAGGAAGGAAAAATACATACAAAAAAGAATATTTGATGCACATATGATTATATCCTAATTTTTTGAATTGTGAAAGAGAAGGTAAAATATTAAGATCAATCAACACTAATATTACCACAACTAGTAGGTGAGAATGATGATAATTATGCATGTATAAAAAGCCCCTAAGCTTGAATGATGCTTGTCCTTGAGCAGCAATGTTTTTAAATTAGGCTGAAATAGTTAGCAACAAGACAACTTTAATTAACTCGACTAGCCTAACCACCTCCACCAATCAGACACAAACTAGTTTGGGCCAGCCACAAATCTCATAGCTACTTTACAAAGATCAATTGAGTTCATAACATAAATGTTAACAATAAAATCACTGAGAAAATAAATTGAATAAAGTATAAAAACATCATGTACTCTATGACACATGCTTGATGTATCCTACAACCTCCCTATCTACATATCTCTAATATATAATATATATACACATATATATATATATATAATATAATACTGAATAAATCCTTAAATATAAGTAAATGAGGGTAAAACTAACAACAGTAGCCTATCATACATGGCATTCGGTGGATGGAAAAAGGTGGCTTGAAATAGGAACCAAAATACAATCCAAGTCACAGTGTCATATAAAATTATGTTTATATATGATGGATGTCATGAAACATCACCTAAAACCTACTTAACTGAGGCTAGAATGATGCATGCATGGATGCCTTGTCCTAATTGCAAAAAAAAACATTGAAGGTATTTTTCTTAACTAGATTTCACATTCTTCTACTAAATGATTTAGATTCTGAACTCACAGAAGTCCTTTTTATCCTTAATTTATTTATTTATTTTCTTCTTTTTCATATTTTCTTCAAAATATTCCTTCTTTTATATAAAAGAATTGATAATTCTAGGGCTTCACAATTAGGGAGATGAAGTAGGGATATAATTTTCTCTCGAGCTGTGAAGTAAAGATTGTAGTTGTGAACATAACTTATGAATGATATATGCACATGCAATCTACAAGGAAAATGTTATGCAATTATAAATCTAAATTTTAAATTTATAATGGGAAAATAACATATATGAATCCTATGTGTATATAAAATGTGACCATATGAAAATAACTTGGATCGTTAATTTCTTCATTTGGTGGTCGTAAATCTGATGAGGGTGGATGAGATCATATGACTAAGAGACATTGTCCTCCCAACTATGATATATCCCTCCCATGTTAACTTGTGAATCTAGGTAAAATCAAAGTCCATTTTAAAAATTTACATGAAAAATCACACTACCACTTGGTCAGTTTGGACTCAAACACTATCAACATACCAGAAACAATAGGATTATGTTGTATTGTTCATTAAACATGTCTTCAAAGTGACTTGTCCAAGTCAATTCTAGAAATTTGTTCAGAAAATTTTAATGCCTACAAACTAAAATTTTAGAGCACATGTCAAAATAATAACTTTGTACCATGCCACAAGAAGTACTAACCTAACATAAAATTTTTGTTTTTTAGTTTCTTTTTCAAGGGTATGTCTAAAATTACACTAGCTAGAAGGGGACCTAATTTTTGAAAATAAACTTAATAATAAATGATGCAGAAAGAAAGAAAGAATGATAAGGTAATGATTCCAGGGAAAAGAGATGAGTCATTCCATTTTCCCCTGAGTTTGAGTTTGACTTTGTCGCCAATGTCAAATGAAAAGAGAGGAAAATAGAATGGGATACCTATGTAGTTGGGATGGAGGAGAGAAACATAGTGATCATGTTTCCCAACAATATGCCCATGACAAATGCTCAAGCTTGGTGAGGAATTTGAGATGCAAACATGACATGTTGACATGTCTAGTATAATCTATGAGCTTGGATTGAAGGATTGTATGTGATGACACGATGAAACACCTCTTCAAATGCTTACTTTAATAGAATTACACATGGCTTAGTTTTCCAGAGTCGATGCCACCAATATGTCTTGGATATATCATTTTTACTAGGTGGATGTCAGTTTTGATAGAAATATGGGTTGTCGATATGCCATCTCATAGTGTCAATGTCCATGCCGCCAACTGAGAAGTCAATGGTACCAAGTTGAAAGCAAGTTTTTACTATTTTATTTTCTCATTAGACATAATGCTATTGACACAAAGGTTTGCGGTACTGAGTATGCATAAGAGATTCTAATTGAATTTGCATAGATGTCAATGCCACCAACTAGGTGGTCAGTGGTATCAACTCTGACTTCAAATATTATTGTTTAATTAGTTTTGTTAGCTCAGTATCATCAACACTAGGGTCCGTGGTATATAGTTTAATCATGAGTCTACATGTATCTTTCGTTAATCAAATTGTTACCACCAACATAAGAGTCGGTGGAATTTACTATGTATGAGTGTTTTCCTATATCCCCTCTGCATGATCTTGGTGGTACTATACATAAGGTTGGTGCCATTGAGTCTATTAAATTAATCATCTTTAACAATGCAAAAGGGATTCGATGCCACCAACATTGAGGTGTGTGTTGTTGACTTTGTGAAGTTTCTAAGCACTAAAATAACACATAAAGGTACCTTATTTACTTTCATCAAACCATCCTATGATGTAGTTGTAGACCTCATTAGAATAAAAAAAATTATTCAACCACTAAAAAATTGAACAAAAGCAAATGAAAAACTAATTGGTGGTTTATCTATCACAAATAATGTAACATCCTCAATTTCATAGATATTGTAAGTCTTTAATGTGGAGTTTTCTAGTAAGTGTGCCAAGGGACCTAATGAACCTAACCATGGCGAGGTATGTAATTAAGTTCACAATATTTGTAATACAAGTAATGTGGTCAACCAATACACACATGCTAACTTAAATGTATATGATTGTAGTTGGGTGTAGATGAATATGAATGAATTATTCTTGTGAACAATAAGGTGATGAACATATATAATATGAAGAATTGAGTTTCTAGTTTGAGCTCTAGACCAAATTAGGTCTCATTATTAAGGAAGTAAAGTAATGTTGACCTAATGTATCATATAAAAGCTTCCATTGAGGGAATATTGATTCATGGTTTATTTCCATAATTGAGAATAGATAATGGACCTTTTGAGAAATCAAATAACGGTCTGGGGGGCCTAGAACCTTATTCAATCATGATTGAGCCCATTCAAATTCACATATGGGTCCTTGGAGTTCAAATTTGGGGATTTAGCATTTTGTGTTCATAATAAATACTCAACATAATTTTGATAGGTGGATAATTTATATACAAGATCAAGGGAGAAAATTTATATGTTTTTGATTTATCTAGTGGCATAGGATATTAAATTAGTAATTATTTAGTTTTTATTTAAAAGATAGTTCTGGATTGTCTATCCACTTAGATTCTACCTAAAATCTTGCTCATATAAAGATGATGGTAATATAGTGTTTGTATCAAAATTTGGGATCAATTGGAGCTAAAAACTAGGTTATTTAATTATTTATTAAATTCGGACTTTTATCAAAAAGAAGAAGAAAAATAAAAAAATAAATAAGGGGGTGCTCTAGTCGGTCGGACTGAGAGCCGCATCCCCTATATGACAGGGCACAAATAGAGTCCCCTCAAGGGGGGAGCTATGGCCAAGATTCAAAGAAGTGGAGGCTATAAAAGTCTTAGTTTTTAAGAATATAGGGTTAGACGAGTTCTTGGCTAGGGCTTTGACTCGAAGTTGTGCGGGAGAGAAAACCAGAGATGAAGAAGAAGAGGGAAGCACCGCTGGCGGCAATTAGGAGGGTCGGTCGTTTGTTTTAATCAACCATGATGCCCTAGAGTAAGAAGAAGGTGTCAGCCATGTACAGGAGGACGAGCCACACTTAGAGCAAGCCTTGGATCGAGGTACGTGTGGGCTGAGGAGTGAGCCTAGCTTGCCGAAATTTGGCCTGGCGAGCGGCGGCGGCCAGGAAGCGTGGGCGCACGATTGGAAGAATGAGGAGCCACTCAGGGATAACGGGCAAGGAAGGAGGTGGATGCTTAGAGTAGATCTGCAACCAATAGAAGGGTTGCAAAGGTGAGGCGTTGTTGATCATCACCCTTGCATCTTAAATCGACAGCTGTGATCATTCCAAATAAAGGTAACTTCAAAAATTCATATCTTGAGATATAGAACTCATATTTTATCAAATACGGTACCTACAGAAAGCTCATAATGTCTACTATCTTATAAAAATATGTCTATAGTATGATTGGATATCTGATAATTATTGCTAGTCGATTTCTAGAGTATATGTAATTTTAATGTTTTGAGAACTAAAAATAGTAAATGACTTTTCAAAATTAATGAATATTTTATGGTAAGTATATTTTGTTGTGATATAAATCATTGCAAACCCTAATAACCCTGATTTGAAGTTTTATCTATGACTTTCATGCAAACCCTAATAAGGGCATTTTGGGTATTTCACCCATGATCTGATTACAAAATGATCTGATATTTTAATACATTATTTTACTACATTATACGATTAATTTTCTAGATATTTGATAGAGTTTCTTATGTTATCATATTAGTATTTAGTTTTGGACCTAAGTGGCCATTATGTAAGAATAATTGATGATTATCCTAACAGAATAAGTGATATATGTATGCCTAATTAGGCCTAATATTAGTAATGTGATGGTATTATACTTGGATTTCCTAATTGATTCAGTTAGTTTAGAATATGTGACTATGTTTGAGAACTATTCTCATTATATGAAGTATATGTTCATATTAGTGCATAAGATGATTTATGTCTTATTTGAGTATAAATATTATAGTCACTATATATTAAGAGTTTATTTAATTTCAATACCAATATTTTATGGTGATTTTAGATTAAAGTTATGTTCAGTGTATAAGAACCCTAAGTTGGTATATAAAGTTAGGAAGATGGGGCTTTGAGATTTAGAAATAGAAAGAGGGAGCATATACTTGGACTAATAGAACTATGATGATATCCAAGTTATTGAAGTTATGGAACTTGGAATCAGGACCTCCTTATAGATACCCCAATACAAGAGGTAAGTGGTCCATGCCCATGAGTATTCATGTTTTATTCTCAATATGTTTACATGTCACTTAATAAGAATTTCATGATTTATGTAATTCAATATGCTATGACATTAATATTAAGATGTGTAAATAGGATTATTCCCATACTTATATCATTATGTAAGTTCACATACTCAAAACCTCAAATAGAGATATGTTTCCCACTATGGTTGTGACTCATGGACCGGGTCCATGAGAAAAGTTAAGGAATTAAGTTCCTATAAAATTTAGTGTCAATGATTTATATGCATACTTAGTTGATGATTTGGGATACCTTTGTGTTAAGATTCTAAATACAAATATGATATTAAGAACTTTGCATACTTATACATATTATCATGTACTAAGATTTTAGGTATAAACATGTTACCAAGATTTCTTACATATGTATATATGCAAGAAATAAAAAGTTAGTTAGATCCCTCAGAATGTTTAATATCTAAGATTTATGTACAATCAAAGAATACAAGTTTTGACATCGTTCAATTTCCAAAATAAAGTTACTATTGGGATCAATATGAATTGTAAAATGAGTTTAGGATATTATTATAAGATTATGATGCATTAGGTCATGATTAAGTTGCAAGATGACATTTTATAAGATTTTGATTTTTAAGATTTAAGACTTCAGTTCATATGAACACATTAAGATCATACTTAATGAGAGTTTATGAAGATCAAGTTATATTATCAAAAAAATACTGTTTTTGGACATTTTATACCTATGTTACTTCCATATACACTACTTAAGTTACCAAGTATCTCTATATTCAGTTCATATCTTTTTCATAATCCTTTAGACTTAGTTGTCATATTCAGTATCAGTAAAGTCATTTGTACCAAATTAGAGTTTCAGATGAAGGTTTACATAAGAATAAGAATACCAGATTTAGATTCAGAATTAGTTTACTCATTGTGTGAGTAGACAGATATTGAATAAAGATACATGACAAGGGTTATAGACCCAAACTCTATTATGTTGTAATTTGAGATACACATTGAAATCTAGTAATAGATTCAGTTCAGAATTTAAGAGCAGAGATTCAAATTCAGAATTCAGTATAGGTTCAGTACTCTATTTGAGATAAGTTTAGATTTAGAAGTTAGTAAGACTAGACTTAAGATAATTAATTCAAAACCTTCACATAATACATTATATAATAAGTCTTCACTAGAGAGTCCCGGGACGATTCAGAGGGCGCACTGCGCCAGACACTATGGGTGTCAGAGAGGGAATTTATGCCAATAGAGGGTGTGTTGCACAATAAAGGACACTTCGGTGTCAACAGAGGGCACATTGTTCCAACAGAGGGTGTATTGCACCATAGAGGACACTTCAGTGTCAACAGAGGGCATGTTGTGCCAACAGAGGGTGCGCTACACCATAGAGGACACTTTTGTGTCAACAGAGGAACAGAGGGCATGTTGTGCCAACAGAGGGTGCGCTGCACCATAGAGGACACTTTGGTGTCAACAGAGGAGGACTTTTTGTATAATGGTGGCCACAGTCAGATAAAAACCATAAGTAAAAGATACTTCAGATTAGATCATGCCCATAATCTTATCCATAAGTATGATGAAAGGGAATTAGATAAGATAAATATGACCCATGCACTGTGGTGCAGGTCTTGAGATCCATGTACTAGGGTACATGTCTCTAGAGAAAGATAAGGTAGAAAGATAAGGATTTAGATTAAGTAATAAGAGAGAATATGTTATAGATTTTTTTTACTCAGAGTTTGATGTTAGTTTTATGTTTATAAAATCCAATTTAAGTTCTTTAGCAATGTATATTTCAAAATACTTGTGCCACTTACTCTAATGACTATTTTTCCCAATGCATGTTTGGGGACGTGATGTCCACAAGATTTGGAGCAAATGAGGATCAAAGGAACAAGTGAAGGTCTAGGAGATTTTCAAGATTTCCTAGTGGGGTGCCATCTACTGCGACGATCCAGAGTTCAGACATCTTTTATTATGTATAATATTGTTATCATGGTAGATTAGATGACTTGTTTTTCTTTGTCAAACTTTGTATGAATCAGTTTTCCAGTTATGCAAAGTGTTTCATTTGCTTTAATTGCAAGGATCATCATGTTTGTGAGACTCCTAGATGAAGGAAAAAATAGCTTTCGCTCATGTGTTATGAAAATGTGGGTGTTACAATATGGTTTCAGAGCAATTTGGTAAATGGCCACTAGGCAGAATATGATTCTCATAGTCACCCTAGGATGAAGATAAGAGATTAGGGTTTAGGGATAGATTCCCATAGAAAGATACAATGACCTAGAATGACCCATAATTTTCACCTTAGAAGAAATAGAGATGTCCGAGAGAGATGTTTATATTCTAGGTCTCATGTTTCAACCTAACCCTTGCTAATGATGTTGCTTCTCCATTCTTAATGGTTATGGCCAACCAATTGAGAATGGAAGAGGAATGTCATAAGAACTAGACTTTGATAAACCTCTCATTCTTACTGGTTTGTGTGGTATGAGACACATGTATTAGTAGGTTAATGAGAGATAGCATGTCAGGATCTCACATTTCTGGGTATGTGCTTGATCACCACATATCTAGAAATGTAGGAGGTACCTGGAAGACCTAAGATTAGATGGTGAATTACACCTAATGTTAGAAATTCATGACAAGGTTGAGTCAGATGCCCTAAGTGTAGAGACAAGTTTTAGCTTCATAGACCTTAGGTATGAGTTGAGTAGTAGACCAAGGTAACAAGTAATGCTCACATAATCATTTAATAAAATACATTACATATCTCTTTTCATGCAAAATTTTGAGCATGTGTACCTTAATATGTTAATTGTCAATAAATGATGAGGTAAGCAGATCCCTAAGGTGGGTAGTATCCTAGAGAAATTTCGAGGATGAAATTTATTTTAAGGTGGGTAGAATTGTAACATCCTCAATTTCATAGATATTGTAAGTCTTTAATGTGGAGTTTTCTAGTAAGTGTGCCAAGGGACCTAATGAACCTAACCATGGCAAGGTATGTAATTAAGTTCACAATATTTGTAATACAAGTAATGTGGTCAACCAATACACACATGATAACTTAAATGTATATGATTGTAGTTAGGTGTATATGAATAAGAAGGAATTATTCTTGTGAACTATAAGGTGATGAACATATAAAGGTGATGAAAATATATAATATGAAGACTTGAGTTTCTGGTTTGACCTCTAGACCAACTTAGGTGTCATTATTAAGGAAGTAAAGTAATGTTGACCTAATGTATCATATAAAAGCTTCCATTGAGGGAATATTGATTCATGGTTTAGTTACATAATAGAGAATAGATAATGGACCTTTTGAGAGATCAAATAATGGTCTGGGGGGCCTAGAACCTTATTCAATCACGATTGAGCCAATTCAAATTCACATATGGGTCCTTGGAGTTCAAATTTGGGGATTTAACATTTTGTGTTCATAATAAATACTCAATGTAATTTTGATAGATGGATAATTGATATACAAGATCAAGGGAGAAAATTTAGATGTTTTTGATTTATCTAGTGGCCTAGGATATTAAATTAGTAATTGTCTAGTTTTTATTTAAAAGATAGTTCTGGACTGTCTATCCACTTAGATTCTACCTAAAATATTTCTCATATAAATATGATGTTAATATAGTGTTTGTACCAAAATTTGGGATCAATTAGAGCTAAGAACTAGGTTATTTAGTTATTTCTTAAATTTGGACTTTTATCAAAAAGAAGAAAAATAAAAAATAAATAAAGGGGTGCTCCAGTCGGTCGGACTGAGAGCCGCATCCCTTATTTGATAGGGCACAAATAGAGTCCCCTCAAGGGGGGAGCTATGCCCAATATCCGAAGAAGGGGAGGCAATAAAAGTCTTAGTTTTTAAGAATATAGGGTTAGACGAGTTTATAGCTAGGGCTTTGGCTCGAAGTTATGCGGGAGAGAGAACCAGAGATGAAGAAGAAGAGGGCAGCGCCGCTGGCGGCGATTAGGAGGGTCGATTGTTAATTTTTATCAACCGTGATGCCCTAGAGCATGAAGAAGGTGTCAGTCATGTACAGGAGGACGAGCCACACGTAGAGAAAGCCATGGATCGTGGTACGTGTGGGATGAGGAGCGAGCCTAGCTTGCCGGAATCTGGCATGGCAGGCGGCGGCGGCCAGGAAGCGCAGGTGCACAATTGGAAGAAGGAGGAGCCACTCCAAGCTAACGGGCAAGGAAGGAGGCAGATCCTTGGAGTAGATCCGCGACCAATAGAAGGGCTACAGAGGTGAAGTGCTATTGATCATCACCCTTGCATCTTAAATCGATGGCTGTGATCATTCCAAATAAAGGTAACTTAAAAAATTCATATCTTGAGATATAGAACTCAAATTTTATCAAATAAGGTACCTACAGAAAGCTCATGATGTCTACTATCTTATAAAAAAATGTCTAGAGTATGATTTGGATGTATAATAATTATTGGTAGTCAATTTCTAGAGTATATGTAGTTTTAATATTTTGAGAACTAAAAATAGTACACAACTTTAGAAATCAATGAATATTTTATGGTAAGTATATTTTGATGTAATATACATCATTGCAAACCCTGATCATCTTGATTCAAAGTTTTATCTATGACTTTGATGCAAACCCTAATAAGGGCATTTTGGGTATTTCACCCATGATCTGATTACAAAATGATTTGATATTTTAATACATGATTTTACTACACTATATGATTAATTTTCTGGATATTTGATAGATTTTCTTGTGTTATCATATTAGTATTTAGTTTTGGACCTGAGTGGCCATTATGTAAGAATAATAGATGAATATCCTAACATAATAAGTGATATATGTTTGCCTAATTAGGCCTAATATTAGTAACATGATGGTATTATACTTGGATTTCCTAATTGATTCAGTTAGTTTAGAATATGTGATTTGAGAACTATTCTCATTATATGAAGTATATGTTCATATTAGTGCATAAGATGATTTATATCTTATTTGAGTATAAATATTATAGTCACTATATAGTAAGAGTTTATTTAATTTCAATACCAATATTTTATGGTGATTTTAGATTAAAGTTATGTTCAGTCCATAAGAACCCTAATTTGGTATCTAAAGATAGGAAGATGGGGCTTTGAGATTTAGAAATAGAAAGAGGGAGCATATACTGGGACTAATAGAACTATGATGATATCCAGGTTATTAAAGTTATGGAACTTGGAATCAGGACCTCCTTATAGATACCACAGTACAAGAGGTAAGTGGTCCATGCCCATGAGTATTCATGTTTTATTCTCAATATGTTTACATGTCACTTAATAAGACTTTCATGATTTATGTGATTCAATATGCTAAGACCTTAAGGTTAAGATGTGTAAATAGGATTATTCCCATACTTCTATCATTATGTAAGTTCACATACTCAAAACCTCAAATAGAGATATGTTGCTTACTATGGTTGTGACTCATGGACCGGGTCCATGAGAAAAGTTAAGGAGTTAAGTTCCTATAAGATTTAGTGTCAATGATTTATACGCATACTTAGTTGATGATTTGGGATATCTTTGTGTTAAGATTCTAAATACAAATATGATATTAAGAACTTTGCATACTTATACATATTATCATGTACTAAGATTTTAGGTATAAACATGTTAGCAAGATTTCTTACATATGTATATATCCAAGAAATAAAAAGTTAGTTAGATCCCTCAGAATGTTTAATATCTAAGATTTATGTGTAATCAGGGAATACAAGTTTTGACATCGTTCAGTTTCCAAAATAAAGTTACTATTGGGATCAATATGAATTGTAAAATGAATTTAGGATAATGTTATAAGATTATGATGCATTAGGTCATGATTAAGTTGCAAGATGACATTTCATAAGATACTGATTTTTAAGATTTAAGACTTAAGTTCATATGAACACATTAAGATCATACTTAATGAGAGTTTATGGAGATCAAGTTATATTATCAAAAAAATACTATTTTTGGACATTTTATACCTATCTTACTTCCACATACACTACTTAAGTTACTTATTATCTCTATATTCAATTCATATCTTTTTCATAATCCCTTAGACTCAGTTGTCATATTCAGTATTAGTAAAGTCATTTATACCAAATTAGAGTTTCAGATGAAGGTTTACATAAGAATAAGAATACTAGATTTAGATTCAGATTTAGGTTACTCATTATGTGAGTAGCCAGATATTGAATAAAGATACATGATAAGGGTTATAGACCCAAACTCTATTATGTTGTAATTTGAGATACATATTGAAATCCAGTAATAGATTCAGTTCATAATTTAAGAGCAGAGATTCAGATTCAGAATTCAGTACATGTTCAGTACTCTATTTTAGATAAGTTCAGATTCATTGTTTAGTAAGACTAGACTTAAGATGATTAATTCAAAACCTTCACATAATACATTATATAATAAGTCCTCACTAGAGAGTCTCGGGACAATTCAGAGGGTGCACTGGGCCATACACTACGGGTGTCACAGAGGGCATTTATGCCAACAGAGGGTGTGTTGCACCATAGAGGACACTTCGGTGTCAACAGAGGGCACATTGTGCTAACAGAGGGTGTGTTGCACCATAGAGGACACTTCGGTGTCAACAGAGGGTGCACTGCACCATAAAGGACACTTCGGTGTCAACAAAGGAGGACTTATTATATAATGGTGGCCACAGTCAGATAAAAATCATAAGTAAAAGATACTTTAGATTAGAGAATGCCCATAATCTCATCCATAAGTATGATGAGAGGGAATTAGATAAGATAAATATGACCCATGCACTGTGGTGCAGGTCTTGAGATCCATGTACCAGGGTACATGTCTCTAGAGAAAGATAAGGTAGAAAGAGAAGAATTCAGATTAAGTAATAAGAGAGAATATGTTATAGATTTTTTTACTCAGAGTTTGATGTTAGTTTTATGTTTATAAAATCCAATTTAAGTTATGTAGCAATGTATATTTTAAAATACTCATGCTACTTACTCTAATGACTGTTTTTCCCAATGCATGGTTAAGGATGTGATGTCTGCAGGATTTGGAGCAGCTGGGGATCAAAGGAACAAGTAAAGGTCTAGGAGATTTTCAAGATTGCCTAGTAGGGTGCCATCTACCACGACGGTCCATAGTTTAGACATCTTTTATTATGTATAATCTTGTTATCATGGTAGATTTGATGACTTTTTTTTCTTTGTCAAACTATGTATGAATCAATTTTCCAGTTATGCAAAGTGTTTCATTTTCTTTAATTGCAAGGATCATCATGTTTGTGACACTCCCAGATGAAGAAAAAAAAAGCTTTCGCTCATGTGTTATGAAAATCTGGGTGTTACAAAGAATCATTGTTTTATCTTGCAATATTTCATTCCACTAATCTAGGTTATGTTTTGCAAATGATACTATTGGATTTAGAAATCTAAATTGTACTCCATCATATCCTATGCCCAATGTTCTTACCCATGTAAATAATCACATCTTTGGTATCTTGGAATGGCTAATCAAAATTCATATCCATGGCTATCATGAATTCCCATCACTATGAAATTGACTGGATGTATGAATTTGTCTACCTTCACTAGCATGCCCTCCCATATTTTGGAGAGTATAAAAATAAATTTTTCCTCCAGTTGTATATGAACGTTAGCTTTTTTGGCTCCTTCAATCCAACCTCTTGAATGTAACGAGGGGCCTGATATTGGTGCTTGCCCCTAACTCACACAAATCATTCCTTAATGTCTTATTGTTGATGGATCATGAAATATTTAAGAAACACGTGTCTTTCCTCTTAGGTGGAAACCTTCTCTGGATCAACGCACTAACCAATTCTTCAATTATCATGGTGTCCTCATTTAGAACACTTCCCATAGATTGGGATATGCTCAATGAATTCAAAACATGGAAGATTAATATGTGGCTTCATAAACATACTCAAAAGTTTGTAGATTCTACTGTCACTCTTGCCTGAGTTCAGACTATTCAAGGATGGTTTTAGTGACACATGGTTGCACATCAATTAATGGATGCATGGCACCTTGGTTGTCTCCTCCCATAAGCTTTCTTTGGAGATGATACTCACTAGATCTAATCTGGTGTTGCAATAACTATTTGTGGTTGCTTCTCCCCAGGTACTAGAGTACTCACATGTGCATGCTTCACAACCTCACCTGTGTATCTATTCCCTCCCAAGAATCTATTAGAAAATGGAATCAACATTATATAAACTTGCATGATTGGGTGATTCATGATTTTGGCAGTCTGCTCAATAGTGTATGCCTTCCCACTATAAATTATTATCAATTTTCCATGTTGGTGATTATGGAGAGCCTCCATGTTGTGTAGAAAACCTTGTTAATTTTCCATCTATAGTCTAAAATGTTAGTAGACAATATGAAAATTGAGTCTCTAGACTCCTAATTTGAGAACCATGGATTTGTATCTCACTACATGACTTGCCAAAGTATGATTTTGTCATTGTCGTAAACATCTTGCAAGCTATCCAATTTGTTTAGGCCTTTTTCTATCTAATTTTGTTGTTGCATGAGATGTTATTATTGTTAGGGATCATTTTGAAAAATATTTTGGTCCTTTTGGGAAAAATTAGGGTGATTTCACCAAGGCAACTGATCATTACTCCTATGTTTGAGTTGTTCCATGTACATGCATTCCTTCTCTTGAAATGTGGTTTAGGGCCCCAACTTCTTGGCCAAAACACTCATTTATGATCTTAGTCCATCCATCTCATTTGCCTCCATTGTGCTCTAGCCTACCCTTCTCTATTCATGATCTTCTCTCCATGACTAGTTCATGGCAATATTCTTCATGATCTCCTTGAACTACACCACAAAAGTATTTGGAAAGAAAAATATATTGGATGAGTCAAACAAGGCCCCCTCTAAGAGTCATATGTCATGATAGAGAATTTTTCCTTTGTGTAGATTAGAAATATTATGGTAAGGACACTTCATCAACATGTCTTGGAATCACTTCCAAGATTTTTAATAAGATTGATAAGGAGTTTTCTTGAAGTTATGGATGTTTTCTACATGTTCGTTAGTCCTCTATGATGGAATGTATCTATGAAAAAATTATTTACCATTTGATCATGTGTCACTACATATTTTTAATCTATGATGTCCAACCAGGTCTTGTCTCTAACCGTTAGAGAAAAGGGGAATGGCTTCAGGTATATCATAGTGGTTCAGACATGGTCAATATTCAACATGTCACAACACTCAAATAAATAACTATGTGTATCATGGAATATTCGTGTGGGTGTTCATGGAATGCTTGAGGTTGCAAAAGCATTACAAGACTAGGATCAAGTTTGTTTATAGACACGTCAACTCCTACTTTATTATGGGACCTTACTGAGCTTTGGTATAAGAGGCACGAATCATCTCCCTTACATTATGTTCCTACTAAGATGTAGATAAAATTTTGCACTACCACCACCACTTCCATTCTCACTATCCACTTCAATATATTATTATTTTTCTAGTGAGGGTGGAGTAGGGATGTGTGTTGAGGAATGTAGTGTATGATCATGGTAATCACTGGTGTGAGTTCATAACATGCACTAGTACATGCAGTAAATCAAGAGAAATATCACGACCAAAAAATACTAGCAATGGTACCAAAGCAATTAGCAAAAATTTAAGTACAAATGAAAAATGGACTAGAAGGTCCAATTCTAGTAGATGTAGTGCTAGTTTTTGCTAGTTCCCATGAAACATAGTAAAAAACTTGATATGACAATATTGTGTATGTGAATGCAAGTGTAAAGTTGTCAAGTAATAAACTATGTGGGTTTCAAGTTGTAAAACTCAAGAAAATGTGGAATGCCAATGATAGGTATTAAACAAAACCAAATCATCTAGGCCAAAGAAACATGTTGGTTTAGTTTATTAGTTAAATTAAGAATTAAAATGAGAAAGCAAATTAAATATATGGTTGTGAATCAAGATGGATGGAAACATCTTTGTTAGATAATTTCAACAAAGTGATTTCTATTGAATTCAATTCAAATATTTACAAAGCATCATTGATTTTAATTTGGAACTTGAATATAGTAACACCCTCCCTTGAACCATGATACCATATCCAATATGGTCAATATTGTACTTTTCCACATTCTTTGTTCGATATTGAATTATGAATGTCCAACTCTTCATTATTTTCTCCCAGTTTTTAGCCCACTTTTTCAACATTGGTAATTGAGTTTATGAAAACTTCCATCATGTAAACCCCTTTTCAAAGTGATCAAATGTCTAATATTATCATCTATATTGTCAGGTATAGACGTCAGATTTAGGTACAAATTAGATACAAAAATTTGCAACAACAACTTTACTAATAAAATTCAATTGTTCAATATATAACTACACCACTCTACTCCCGATGTCTAGAGATTATGGGAAATATGGTACCAAAGAAAAACTTTTGAAGAGAAGAGAATTTAAAAATAGAGATACAAATCCCTAGAGAGAAGATTAAAGGGCATGTAGAAGATGAGCACAAGCCTCTACTATTTCAACTATCAAAACACCTCCATGATCCATAGGTTAGAGTTATTTCTCCAAATTTCTTCCCCATTATCTCATGTTGGTTGTTAAAGTCAAGCCTTGTGAATCACAGATGATAGGTTGACGGCTGTGGCCTAGTTTATGTTATCGAAAATCCAAAAACCAAGATATAAAGTCAATCATTAAGTTTAATGCACAAAATATTTACCCTTGATGTGTTACAGGATCTGTGGCACTGTCTTGTGTCAATACTACCAACTGTAAAGTTATTTTCCAACAAGGATGTGCCACCCAGTTGTCCTTCACTAATGTAGATTTCTTCATTAGGGCTTTTTTGTGGCTAATTTGGTGCCCCTAAGCTATCCATCAGTAGGACCAACTTTGGAATCTTGTTGCCATCGACATCGGTTGAAGTTATTAATTATGGACCATTCTTTCTTTATTATTTTCTTTAAAATATCCTCCATGTCTGAGTCAGTGGTAGAAACTTAAGGTTTGTGCTATCAAGTATGCCTTGTAACTATTAAGTATGCCTACATCTAAACAAACAACACATTACACAAATCAAATAAATTATAACATCATCCCAAATACATTAAAAAGAGTCTAATTGATGTAGAATTTATTATATATTGTAGAAAATATTGTGAAGTCATGTCACATGTAGTCCCCATTTCCCTTTTTCACCATGTGCACTCTGTCGTTACCTCTCCAAGCCTTATAGGCATGACCTCTAAATTTGATCTCTCGTAGCTAATTTTTCTATAGCATTTATGTAATTCATTTATAATGATTGTATGATATACAGTTTTTTTTGGTCAGTCAAAAAGTGTGTTACTATATTACCGAAACTTTGGGCACAGAGTACCCCATTACAGCAAGAACAAAAACATTCATACCAATAAGCCATTAATCAAGGGTAAAAGAACAAGAACCCTCAAACTGTACATAAGGCTTTAATCCTAAACAACTCTACCTAATGACATGAAACCTTAAGCAAAGACAAGCACTCAATAGCATAAGACCACCCACAAATTATGAGTACAATGACACTGCACATGGACCACACCCCAACAGACCCAAAAATCTAGGATCTTAGCACCTACACACAAGATCAAGGCTTTAGAAAAAAATCCAGGAATCAGACTAGGTCCAAGAAAATAGCTGAATGTGCAAGCACTAACTGAATAACAACTAGAAACCAAGCATCAACGTCAACCCCTACTCCTTGATTAGCTCCATCTTGATTCTCAGAAATCTTCTATTTGCACAGCAGCACCCTAGAGCATCCGATAGGAAAATGAAAGCACCAAAGGGACCTTCAACCACTGGATCCATTATATCATATTGCCTCAGCTAACCAATCATTCACACACTAGCCTTATCCCCAATCTCTGAAATTGTGTGGAATAAACAGTCAACAGGAAACAATAGGGTCCTTTGAACCAATGCCAAGAGGCTAAGAGGTCAACCCCTTATGCATACCAGAGACCAACCAGCAAGAAATGTGGAAAGAGTAGATGAAATCAACCCCCTTCCTTTCTCTTCCTTGCTCCTTTCTATGAGGCTGAATCAGGCAAAGACCCCGACCAGAGACCAAATGCCCATATGTACACAGAGGCATTTCACCGGGCACCTTGCGGATGCTCCTTCACATGATGCCTCTATTTGCACAGTGGCATAACATCGAACACTTTGAGAGTGTTCCTTCACACAGCAGTAGGGGATAGCAGGAAACCACCTAGATGACGCCACACCACTACTGTGTCGGGGGCGGAACCCCAGAGCAGGGGACAAGGCCTGAGCACAACACCACGTCATGGCCGAGGGAGAGCCCTACGCAGGATGATGCCTGAGTGAGTCCAGACACCTGCCAAGGAGCCAAACTCCACCTTGGATACCTAAGCATGACCAGATGCAGACGACGGCACTGTGAACCTGTATAACCAGGTCATATCTCAGGGGGGGAGGTGGCACAGGTGCCAGGGTCGGCGGAGCAAAAGGCATGAGCGACGACAGGGGAAGGCTCTTCTCCACTCATCTCACTGGAAAGAGATGGAGTCGATGGATTGAAGGTGTCGACCTCGTCAAGTTGCCGCTCTCGTAGCACAGCCCAACCCGCATCTTTCAAAACCAAGAGGGCACCCGTCAGAGCAACTGGGTTGCAGTTCAACGCTTTTCCTCCAAGAGCAGATCAAAGCTTCAATCGACATGGTTGATAAGCCAGGGGGAGGGCACACCTGAGAAGATGGCCCCTCTCCCCAGTGGCACCGCTGGGTAGAGAGAAGAGAGAGAACACCCTAGAGAGAAAGTGGAAAACCCTTATTGCCTTTGTATGATGTACAATTAAGATCAAATGTGTAATATATCTAATTAAAATGGATTCATATTGGACTTGGGAAGGTTTATAAAATTTAAATTAGGAAGTTCCACCATCCATGTTTCTCTCAGGAAATAGGACAAACAACCATTACATCAGATATTCCTTTTTGCTTATAAACAGAGTTTGTTTCAGTGTAATTCACACAATGCTAAAAACTAGCCAACATCCAACTCTAGCATCGATTAAAATTTCAACATAGGTAATTGACCCCTGTATGCTTTAGTTTCTAGTGCCATCAGCTAAGATTTGGCATATAAAACTTAGCTTGTGGTACTTTAGCTTTATATTTTTGTATAGTGTATTATATATCTTAGAGCAGGGGGTAAGTAGTTGAATAACATCAATAAGACATCCCATTAATTTCCCCAAAATGGGTATAATCCATGCTAACTGTGTCTACTCACTAGTAGGCACCCCAACTATGAATAGGGGTCTGTATGGGAGCTCCCAATATTACCTTATGATATACTCGAGATAAAGTTCCTCTGTGCTCTAATAACTCTTTGAGGTTGTTCTCTTCCTAAAACCATTAGGATGAAAGGATAATTATAAGAGAGATATCCCTATTTGTTAAATGTAAAGTTATACTTCTTCTAGTCTCTCTCTATCAAAAAAATATGGTTTGAAGATATTCCTAGTCTAAGGAAAGGGAAAGGTAAGTCCCTTGTAAGGTTGTTGGTTCCCTTGTCTCAAAAGGGAACATAGTTATCATTAATCTGAAAAGGAAGGTCACTTAGTTTTTCTCTTGTAAAGTGAATACAAGGTGGTACTCATGGGTTATAAATACTAGAGGTTGACCTTTTTAGGTCGTGGAGCTATGGCCTTATGAGTTAGAATCACTCTAAATTATCTTCCTTCATATTATGGATTGTTCAATTATTCCCCCTTGCTTTTACTATTTTCATTATGTATTTTGCAATATAATTTGAAGGTTTAAGTAATTCATATTAAGTTTTAAATATCTCAATTCAGCCCCTCTTGGGACTAGAGATCCTAAATTTTCCCAAAGGCCAGGAAGGTGACGGAGGAACTATAGTATTATATCAGTGTGTCATGATTTTTGAATGAAGAGTTCATGGAGTGGTTGCAAAAATTGTAGAGAAACCAAGCAACAATATATAATGTTTGTGGTGGGATTCTTGTAAATAATCCTGAGAACCCTACCTACATAACATGGAAGGTAAAATGTAGGGCATGATAATAAGGAACTAAATATTACAATGATGGTGGTCGAGAAGGACATCAATATCACTTGCAGATGGTATGGACAAGCTACAACTCAAAAATCCCATAGAAGATGCATCATATGATCAAACACCTCCATCTCTAGGTGACCTAGTGATTTTGATAATTTTTGTAAAATACATACAACTTCTAAAGTAGTCTCAAATGAAATTCATGTAAGTTCCTTTTGCCTTAAAGATCAACACGAGGAGGTTAGGGTGAATAAATAAGCCTCCTAACTTCAAAAACAAGTAAGGATAATGAGGGAAGAAGTTTTTGACTACAAGTAATAAGATATTCCTTTTGATGATTGCCTGTCTATATTTTTGTACACATATTGAACTTGGAAGAAAGAATGAAGGTAATATAAAAGTAGAGTGAAGATAGAAGGTCTCCAAGTAACATCCTCTTCCTTTTACTTGTCTTCTTCTCTATCCCCTAAATAAATTCAAGAAATATAAAAAGGAAAAGACTAGGAAAATGAGAAGGTTTCCTTTTCAAAACTCTATTCTTTCAATCTCTTTTTGTTATTATTCCAAGAAAGAAAGGAGAAACTTGAAATTATAATTCCAAAATCCATAAGACTCCTAAGTAAATGAAACAAATAAAAATAAGGCATACCTTTTTTCTTCTTGGATGCAAGCCAGTTGAACAAAATATTATAGCACATGGATTTGGCAGAATGCCATATTCTACAAGTCATTAGATCCTATTAAATACCATGTTCTATGAGGTGTCCATGCTTTCTTCACAATACTGTTAGGAAACAAGATGGTGGCACTTTCCCAACGCTCTAAATGACATACCTCATCTCTGAGCCACTAACATCATAAAAGAACTATACTTACCACTCATATCCAACATGAAACCTACACCATTTGAACTCTCTTGAAGCCAGAGAGGGAACAATATTACTATTTTGTACTATGACCATGTTCATTCTAGTAGGATCCTTTCTCAAGAAAAGGATATATGACACATTGATAGCTTGTGGAATAATAAGGAGGTATAGTGTTCCTCTTGTAACATCCTAAGATTTGAGGCCTCGGATAACATGATCTTAAAAGGAATGATTGGACTACCCATATCACCAAGGTACACCTCCTTTTTCGGGAGCCCATCACTAAATAACTCCATAGTTAAGCGTGCTCAGCTTGGCGTAGTACTAGGATGGGTGACCAGTTGGGAAGTTGACCCCGGCTTGCGCATGAGTGAGATTAAAGCGCGCAGTTAAGGCTAGTGGTGGTCTGTGGGGCCAGTCGTCATTCCTGAAACTCTACTAGAGCCTTGGGCAGTGGGTCCGGGCGTTACAAATGGTATCAGAGCTATAACCCCTCATTAGGTGGGGCCCACATGGACATGGCATGTCAGTCTTGAGCCGTGCGGTCCAGGCATGTAGGAAAGGGATGTCCATGGGGGTAAGAAGCTACCTAAAGAGAGGTAGATTACAAGGGATAGCACAAAGTTAGGGGATAGGTAAGGATTGAGTAAGTATGGTTTAAAACGTAATCTGGGTTGTTAAATGATTAATTGAATGATTATGTTGTTAACATATTTGCATGATTATTGTTTCCCCCGCATACCAGCTCCGACTGATCGATGTTTTGTTTGTCAGCGTTTGAGGTACAATGAAAAGAAAAAATAGTAAAGTGGCATATGTGGTATTAAATGAGAATTAAGGTGTAAAGGAGGATTAGATAGATTAGTATCTGTGTGGATAAAAGTTTTGAAATCCTAGTTTAAAAAGGTAGGTAAAAGTTTTTATTTTATATCAATTTTTAGTTTAGTAGAGGAATTTCATAATTGTTAATGATTATTTGTCGAACCTTTGATCCGGGTTATTGGTTAACGGCTCTGTCCTTTCGGTCTCCCTTAATTGGGGGTTACCGGGAGGTGGGGTCATAACACCTCTAGTCTAGTATATAGTTGAACTACTAATGACATCTTCTAGATCTTGAGCTATCTTAACTGTTTGTGTAAAGAATTGAAACACCACTCTACTAAATATGGTAAACAAAATCAAATGAATAGCAGTGGTAGTTAAAAACTTTACTATATCCAATTTCATAAAGAGTACATAAAATTTTCCCAATAAGGGTGTACATGCTTTATTCAAAAAGAGGATCTAAGTAGTGGGAAACTCAACTACATCAATATGTCTCTTTTAAAATAAATAACTTATAGTCCATAATGGAAGGATGAAGTCCTTCTCCTAGTCTTAGGCTGGTTCACCATGATATTGTTACGCACTATGATCCTAAACCTGGGTGGTTGGGATCACCCAGAAAGATGAGATAAAAGTACGTGTCAATTAAGGAATAAGGATAATTATAAACTAAAGTACGAAATAATAAAGATTCACTATGCTAGAGGGTCAAGAAAATGAGGCAAGTAAATAAATAAGAATTATACCAAGTTAAGTAATAATAAAGTTGTTTTCATGATTTAATATGACTACATTAAGCTAGCATAGGGTTGAGGCACCTACCTAATCTCAACCTTGATTTAATATGACTACATTAAGCTAACATACGGATGAGGCACCTACCTAACCTCAACCTCTATATGAGGGAGAATTAGCACATTCCCAAGCACCCAAATATATATAAAATGGGGACAATTATCACATTGAAATTGAGATGAATAAGAGCACGGGGAAGGGGTCCAAGAAGGCGACTGCGATGGCGATCGCATTGACGACTGAGGAGGAGATCCCTAGGGCGCGGATGGAGGGTTCGAGATCGACGGCCTCCATTTCGGTGGATGTCCCGCTGGTGCCTGTGGGGAATGCGGAGATCCCTCTGGTCGATCTAGCGTCAAGGAAGCTTCCATCAAGTGAGGGGACAGGATGTTCTTCGGAAGGGAAAGTTAGGGATGAGAAGGAAGTTCGTGTGGCGGAATTAGGGAAGACGCCATGGGCGGACCTCTTCAAAGCAGGTATTTCTTCACTGGTAGGATCCAGGACTCTACGCACTGTTCCATTGGAGGTCTTGGATGGGAGAATTGTCTACCCGCAAGCGGAAGCTGAGGAGAATGCTACAAAGTGGAGGAAGTCGGTGGCAGGTTATGTGATCGATCTGAAGGTTCATCTCCCCTCGCTAGAGAAATACCTTGCCTGGTTATGGAAGGTGAAAGGTACAATCCGGATCCTATCACGACCTCATGGTTTCTTTATTATCAATTTCTCAAAGGAACTGGATATGAATCATGCTCTGGAAGATGGCCCATAGTTCGTGAAAGGGAAACCTCTGGTTCTGAAGCAGTGGCAGTTGGGTGATAATCTAGAGAAGGAGTCCTTGTCGGAAGTTCCTGTATGGATTCGTCTTCATAATTTCCCTCTGGAACTGTGGGGAGATATGATGTTCAGTAGGATCGATAGCTTCCTGGGAAGACCTATTGATGCAGATAAGGCTACTAAAGAAGGGACGAGGATTGAGTTTGCCAGGTTTTTCGTTCTTATGTCTGTTGAGTCATCATTTCCTGAATTTATTGATCTGATAAGTGATACTGGGGCTGAACACAGGGTTTTCTTCCAATATGATTGGACGCCTAAGAAGTGTGATGTTTGTGGTTCTTTTGGGCATGAGAAGCCCTCCTGTCCCAAGAATGGCCTGAATCGTCTTCCTGGAAATGTAAATAAGAAGAGGGTGCTGGAAAAGAAGCAATGGGTCTTGAAGGAAACGAAGGTAGGCAATGAAGTGCCCGAGGCCTCTAATACTAATCTGTAGAAGGAAAGGGATGTTGAGAAAGTAAGCTCTATTATTCCTGTCAATAACATCTTGATAAATCTGGATGAAGGGAGAAGGGGAAGTCATGTGTCCCCAAGTGATGAAAGAATGGAATCTTCTAATTGCAGTTGTCCCTCGTGTGAGACTGGTTTTCTTCTGTCTGGTGTCGATGGCCAGCCTGGGGTTGACTATTCAAAAGATATGAAAGTCCAAGACCTCATGAGGATTTGTGAAAATCAGGAAGTATCTCCTCTTGAAGTGGGCTTGGTTCAGACTACCCCTGTCGATGATGGCTTTCAATTGGTGAAGTCCAAGTCAAGAGGTCCCCCAAGGATGACTAAAACTAATAAATCTCAGGTGTCCTTTGTGGCAAGGATGACAAACACTTCTAAAAACAAATTCCAAGGATTGGATTTTCTGAATGTTGATGATTGCTCAGTTACTGTGGCTAGCAGGCCTCTAGCCCCCGATGGGGGGAATGAATGACACCTGTTCGATTACTTCCTGGAATGTGAGGGGCCTCAATAAAGGAGGTCACCAACATAGGGTCCAGGAAGAGCTAGGGAGGGTGAAATCTAATGTTTTCTGCATTTTGGAATCTAAAATTAGAAGGAAAAAGATTTGGAGAATTATGCAAAGAATGTGGCCTGGTTACAGTTGGTTTGTTAATCATGAGTCTCATCTGCTTGGAAGAATCTGTGTGGTGTGGGATCCCAATAATGTTGATATCAAGATTATTTCTTATTCTTCTCAAATGGTGCACTGCTTATGTAACTAGGGAGGAGTATGCTTCTATTTTACTACTTTTTATGGTTTCAATGAGGACAAGAAGAGGTCTGTTCTTTGGGAGGAGCTTAGGGACATTAATACAAGTATAGATAAAGCCTGGATGATATGTGGTGATTTCAATTGCGTTAGACTTTCTGAAGAAAGGCTGGGCAGATCTTATCCTAGCAAGCATTCTATGCATGAATTCAATTCTTTTATGGCTGATGGTGGTCTTTATGAAGCTAATATGAATGGGCCTATGAATACGTGGGATAATAGACAGGAAGGAAGTAACTTTACTACCTCTAGAATTGATAGAGCCATTTTTAATGATCTGTTTCTTAGAGAATGGCCTACTTATGTTGGTGAGGTCTTTTCTACTATTCACAGTGATCACAAGATTATCCGGATGTCTCTTCATTGTAAAGGAAGGAGGCTTAATATCCCTTTTCGGTTTATAAATTCTTGGAATTAATGTGAAGGGTTTTTGGAGGTTGTGAAAAGGGGATGGGATACTGATGTTCATGGTTTCCCTATGTTCAAAGTCATCAAGAAGTTGAAGTGTGTTAAAACTGAGCTTATCTCCTGGAATAAAAAGACTGTTGGCAACTTCAGTGATGAAGCTAGAAGATTGGAAGGTGAGGCCCTCAAGGCTAAAGAGCAGGCTGATCTACATCCTCTGGATACCAATCTCAGAGATAATGCTGCAAATATGAGGAAGGATTCTCTCAAAGCTATTGATTTGGAGGAAAACCTTCTTATGAAAAAATCGAGAATACAATGGTTGAAGCTGGGTAACAAGAATACAAAGTTCTTTTATTCCTCTTTGCATACTAGAAGACAAAGAAATAATATCCACTCCCTCCTTATTAATGATACTATGAGCTCTGACCATATTGAGATTAAAAAGCATATTGTTGATTTCTATAGTGATCTGTTTTGTAAGAAGGATGATTATAAAGCCTGCTGGGATGATAAGTGGACTCTTCCTAAAATTTCTCATGATCCCATTAACATTCTTTTGAATAAAGTCATGAGGGAAGAGATTGAGGGAGTTTTCAAGGATTCTAATGACAATAAGGGCCCTGGACCTGATGGCTTTAATGCTCATTTTTATAAAAAGACATGGTCTATCATTGGGGATGATGTTTCTAGAGCTGTGATGGATTTCTTTGAAAAAGGTTGTTTGGTTAAAGAAGTAAATAGAACTTTTATAACTCTCATTCCTAAGATTAAAGAAGCTACCTCTATAAAAGACTGGAGGCATATATCTCTATGTAATTTCATTTTCAAAATTATCTCTAAAATTTTGGCTAATAGGCTGAGCCTCATTCTTTCGGATATTATCAGTAAATGTCAGTTAGCTTTTGTGAAGAATCGAAGGATTTCAGATGCTATCTTATTGTCTAATGAGCTCATTAGTGATTTATCCTGTCCTAATGGGGTTGGTAAGTTCTGTGTAAAAGCTGATATCACTAAAGCTTATGATTCTATTAAGTGGAGTTATCTCCTTGACATCAAGAAAGCTATGAACTTCCCAGCTTGCTGGAATTATTGGATTTTTTCTATTCTAAACTATACTACTTATCAGGTTCTTGTTAATGGTGAACCTTCAGATGTGATTAAACCCCATAATGGGCTGAGGCAAGGAGATCCTCTTGCCCCCCTCCTTTTTGTTCTCTGTATGCAAGGGTTTACATCTATGATGGACTTCAATATTTCTCAAGGTTTCTTTAAACCTTTGAAATCTTCTAAGGAGCTGAGTGTTTCCCATACTATTTTTGGTGACGATCTCATGATCTATGGGATTGCTGAATATCCTAATGCTAGATGCTTGAGGTAGATTTTAATGGACTTTGGTAGAGTTTTTGGGCTAGTCATAAACTCCAACAAGAGTCTTATATATTTCAGTAAGAATGCTGTGAAGGATGTGTTTACTGAGTATGTTAATATCAAAGAAAGTTCTCTGCCCTCTACCTACTTGGGAGTTCCTTTATTTGTGGGGAAGCTTACCAACAACATGTGTCGGCCTTTGATTGATAAGCTGAAGATTAAATTGGATAGTTGGAAAACCCATCTCTTATCTTTTGCAGGGAGAGTGGAGTTGGTTAGGTCGACCCTCTCTGCCTATAGCCTTTATTGGACTGCTGTTTTTCCTCTTCCTGGCTCTATGATTGAAGAGTTTGATAGGATTTGCAGATATTTCATTTGGGGAGATAAGGAGGAGAAGAGAGTGCTGCATCATGTCAATTGGGAGTCTATTTGCAAACCTAAAAATGAAGGAGGCTTGGGGATTAAAAACACTGAGGATATTAACAAATTTGGTCTGATCTTCAACTTCTGGAACATTGTTCTTGATAAAGATAACCTCTGGGTTAAATGGATTCATGGCAAATACTTAACGAAAAACTCAATATGGAATTACTCTTGTAAACCTAATCACTCTTGGTTATGGAGAAATATTATGAAGGTCAGAAAGGATGTCCTGCTGAACACCTCTTTCCAAGTTGGAAAAGGTGATAAAATTCTTTGGTGGGGTGATCCCTGGTTGAAGGGAGCTATGTTTCTAAATGATTGTATTGAAAAAAGATTTTGTTTTATGCTTGGCTTGGGAAACTTGATTAAGATCAAGGATATCTTACAGGATGGTGCATGGAAGATCCCTGGAAATAGGAGGTTGAGCCCTCTCTTGAAGTTTCTCACTGAAAATGTGTCCATATCTGATAATCTAGACCAGATCACATTTAATGGTAAAGTGGAAGTCAGAGTGAAGGATGTTTGGAACTGCATTAGGTGCAAATGGCCAAGTCTTGGATGGGCCAAACATCTTTGGAAGTTGAAGATTCTTGAAAATTACAAAATGATGTGTTGGAAGTTGGGTCTGGACTGTTTTCCTGTGATGAATTGGATGAAGAATAGGCATTTTCAGCTGCCTTCCATTTGTATGCTTTGTAGGATGGATGAAGAGTCAACTACTCACTTGTTTCTGGAATGTGTTTGCTCCTAGGCTGTTTGGAGGAAGGCGGTTATGGATGGTTTCATGTCTGTTATCCCTAATGATTGGTTGGCTATATGGAGCAGTTCTGATAAAAGGATGGCTAGTTTCTTCTCGATTTTTGTTTATTACATATGGATGATTCTCAATAGGATTATCTTTGAGAGCTGGTCCTATGATGGTGATATGGTGTGGTCCTGGATTTGCAGGGATTTTAATCTTCTTATTGATTGAGTGGTTTGGTTGGAATCCTCTTCTGGGTGTGAGCAGGGCTACTGGTTGGTCTGCTAGGTGTTTTCTTTGTTGTGGATGTGCTGTTCGGCCTGGTCTGGTGGTTCTTTGTACTTTTTGCAGGGCTGCAAATGTTGTCTTTGATCTACAATTTCCCTGTTTAGAGGATGGTGGTATCTTTTTGTTTCCCTTGTATTTCCTTTTTTTCTTCTTTTTGCTTTGGGGATAGCCCTCTGTAGCTTGCTATCCTAAGCTTGTATATATTTCCTGGATTCCTGGTGTGGTGTTTTGGGACCCACCAGTTCTTTAGATGAATAAAGAGAGTACCACACTTGCTTGAGCAAAAAAAAATTATCACATTCCCCCGGGCAAATTAACACATGCCCACTATGGGTGGTTGTACAGATGTATGCGACATTAGTTAATTAGTCATTTACATCATCATGCTAAAATAGTTCAATGGCAGATGTAAGGAATTGTTAACTTTTGCAAGTGGGGTCCAAGACCCTAGAATAATTGAAATGAAATAACAAGAATTAATTAAACTAAGATATAGGCTCATGCATCATTGAGAAAATAGGATTGGATAAAATATGCCCAACTTAGGGTTAGAATGCACATACAAAAATAGGGTTGTACATACCTCACTTGAGATTCCTAGAGAAGACCTTTCATCAACTAATTGTTTCCAACGTCACTTTAACCCTAGATACAAGTTTATACACATGGACTACAGTTTATAAAGCATATTATGTGAGAAACCCTAATTTTGGACCTCCTATGAAAACCATTGATTTAGGACTCAAACCTTGGACCAATTGAATACTTTCATTCTCCGGATTAAAAAAACATATTTATTTCTTAAATTTGGAGTTAAAATGGATTAGTGATATATTTTAAGGATTTTTATATAATTAAAATTGTTTTTATAATAAACATTAAAGCATGGATGCAAATTGATACTTAAAACCATAAATTATGATTATAAATGAAAAATACTTTCCAACGACTATTTATTTGTTTTTTTTCTGATAATCATACAATTTACTATGAATTATATAAAATCGACCAATCATAAAGTAAGAAAAATCCACATGTATAGATCCAACCCAGAGGCTCGGCCTTGAGGTGGGCCATCACTGGGTTGGACATATTGTGGTTGGCCAACTCACCAAGGGGACCCGCTCCAGAGGTTCATCGATCAAAAGGGTAAGATCAGGCATTGAAAGACCAAAATGTCTATGCTCGATTAATTATTTGATTAAACAACCAGGGAAAAAGTGTCATTTAGCCATAGCAAAAGACTCACGATTAACGACAAAGGCATTCATGAAATTACTAAAATACCCTTGCAAGATTAATTAAGTGATTGAAAGAGTATGGCCATTGGGGTCATTTCTTGATCCAGCTTGTTCATGCTCGTCTGTCATGGTGAGGCACCCATGCTGGAGCTTGAAGCTTTGATGTTGCCATGCCTTCACAACCAAGGTGTGAGTCTCTGGGAAACCATAGAATGACTTGTGGAATTTGACAAAGCTGGGGAAGCAAATGCCAAGGGCCAAGGGCCCCTGTGTCACCAGGTCATAATGGAGAAGTCGAGGAATATGCAAGAAGGTCGGGAGATCTACAAAGCATCGAGTAGGCATGTAAACACTGAGACGAGATGTGGAATGCGTCCATGAAGGTTAGAAGAGCTCGACCGATGCCTTGCGAAGACCGAGAGACCACTGCGGCACTGAGGTAGCTAGCACCGGTGAGAGCCTATATGCACGCCTATATGATGTGGAGTTTGGGAGCACATCAAGCCAAAATGATAGAGGAGAAATGAAGATCAGAGTCCAAGGAAGCTTACTTGGATGTTGATTTGGCCGGACATGGTGAGGAACACTGGGGTGAGACCAACATCGTCAGAGATGAAAGGTGAGCAGGTCAGGGGGGCATGAGGCTCGAGAAGATGAAATTGGAAGAGGAGGAGAATTGTGCGGGGACTGAGGGTCGTCTTAGACCTATTTTATAGGTGCAAGGTAGCTCGAGGCTCCATGTGGAACTCAGGGGTTGTGAGACCAGCCAGCCCTAGATTGGGCATTTCGTACATCCAGAGAGAGAGGGTGAGCAAAACCACCTTTCAACTTAGGAGGGAAAGATGAATTCATTGGCGAAGAGAGTTTGTGAAGAGGTGCATTGTTGGTGGATTTAAGAACTGGAGAAGGAAGACCTATGAAAAAGCTTCTGACCCCTGAAATGGATGTGGGTAGGGGATGATGTCCAGGTTGTCAAATCAGGTTGTAAAATAGTTAGATCTTGATGATTGAATGTATGCCATTGGATGGCATGCGTGAGAGTGAAAGGATGAATAATAGGAGTGTGACAACGATTAAATGATAGAACCATAGTGTTACTCACACATAAATGATCATTTCAATGAAAACTTAGTCAAAGGTTTAGCAAAACTTCCCAAATTAATTTGGAGGCTTAAACATGGTCCAAATGACCTCAAATTGGGACCATATGCTAATAATTATACCTAGATTAATGCTATGAAATTATATTTTTGTTTTGCAAAATCTTTTGCCCTTAATCACCATATTGTCCATTAATGTATATATTAATGCATTTTAAAGGGTGAATTAATAAAAAGACATTTATTAGAAAATCCTTAAATAGAATTTCAAGATGGATATTAAAAAATCATTCAAGATTCAAGTCACACCTCCTATTCTCCTTTTTATTGCTTTAAAAACATTTAGGAGGAGAGAGAAAGGAAAAGAGTTATTTCTTTCATTAACTAACTCAAAACCACATTACTTATCATTTCTTGTTCCAAAAAAAACCAAAAAACTCTAAATTAGTATAACCTACTAATTATCTCACATTAATGGTCATTTTTCATTATTAGACTCTAATTAACACTCTAGTTGAGATATTTGTACAAAAGCCCATGCACTGTCATGAATGTGGGTAAATATAGTTCAAACCATTATAGGTTGCTCAATTTCAACATTGAGGATAAAGAGGATAGAAAAGATAGGAAAATTTAGGAAAAAGGACCAAAAAAGTACATGAAGGAAATAAAATCTTGAAAATAAGATAAATTGCAATTGAATCCAAGATTCAGTATGTTACAGCACTCCACTCCTTAAAGAGGATTTCGTCCCTGAACTCTCAACAAGAGGGAAGGGTGAGTATGTAACATCCCAACATTAAGCAACTAGGTAGTTACATCTAATCTATGGTACTTCACATGCTCTACACATAAGTTAAGTTTTACTAAGTTTTCCACTATACATATTACCTATTATCAAATATTACACAAGTAACTTTTTGGCTCATTGGTATTATCTCGATTATGAAATTACATAATCCTTATTAATTGTGTCATGTTGTATTTACATTATTTGTAAAATGAATTATATCTCAACATTACGTATAAATCATATGTATTTCATATTTACTAGTTAAGAATTTTAAGCATAGTTAGGGTTTACTAAGTAATCTCAATATTTTTTACTGTATTAGGTCACAAACCTTAATAAACTTGAATTTATGCTCCATATTCCTCATATTACCATCATGTAGAATTATCACATTTTATTTTCTAAGGAATAGATAATATTATCCAACAAATTATTAAGTATAAATAATGTCACATTAATTTCTTACACTTACATTACACATTGTCATATTACACTTTATACTCATATTAATGTAATCATTAATCGTTTTCTCCTATTTACATTTCATATTATAAATTATACATTTAACATCTCATTAGGATTTAATGCATGATTATGTGAATCTAATTACTCCTTATCACATTCGAGTCAATATATGTATTTTAGTGAATAAGTTGGAACACTTTGCATATTAATGAATTGTTTCATATTCCAAATTATGATTAGGTGATTATAAACCATTTATATGTGTCAAGGTATATTATTGATGATGACACCTAATGTTATGACCGCATCTGAGCTTAATTAGTAAACTAGGGTTTACCTGGATGATTATATGCTTAATTGGATTGATCATTTCTTAAATCTAATTAATGATGATAATTTAATTATGATGTTTTAAACCTAATATGAACGTTAAGTGTTCTATTGTTTGAGAAATTAGCGTTTGAGAAATGTAAACCCTAATCGGCAAAAATTAGGGTTTACTTGGATGATTGTATGCTTAATTAAGTTGAACATTGTTTGAACCTTGATTAATGATGGTAGTTAAGTTCTTATGTTTCAAATACAACAAGAAGGTTTAATCATACTTTGATCCACATAATTAGGGTTAACATTTGAAAACCCTAATCGGCCCAAATTAGGGTTGTGATAGTACATGAATATGAAATTTGGTCAGGATAGTAGTGTGGTAAATGATTTTTCATATTTTCTAAAAATTTTGTATTTAATTTAATTTTGGATATGATATGGATAACTAAATCATGCATATTGGAGAAAATTTTCAGAATTTTGGGGTGTTCTTTGAATGTGGTTCTCGGTCGAACTATACTTCGACCAAAATGCTGACAGAGTGCTTTTCAGCAGTGTAGTGTTTTATTTTTAATTATTCGTAACTCCAAATGATCTGAAATTTTAACTAGAGATCTGAAACTCAATCATAAACATGTAAAATTTTCATAATTTTTGGATGTGTTTAGACCTTATCAATAGACGAATTACAGTAACTGACATTTTTGTAAAATTTTAGATAGCAGTGCACTATTCGATTTTTAATTATTTAATGGGAGCTTAGAATGATCTCAAATTTTAACTAAATCTTAGTACCTCAATTTTACACAATATTATAAATTATAAAATTTTTGGAGAAGGTTTGATCTCTGAAATACATGAATTATAGAAACCTTTTTATGACAGAAAATTCAGTTGAAATAAGAAAAAGTATAGTGAGGGGTCAATGTGCAATTGACCCAAGCAGCTCAATTGCTCTATATGGTCAAGCTAACACACAAGAAGCTCTCATAATTTGTGATTCAAACCAGAGAGACTAAATCCTAGAGAGTGAGAGGGAGAGTTAGGGCTTGAGAGGAGAAATTGATGGAGATGCTGACCGAGGGATTTACGGTCCGAGGAATGATGAAATCATGTAAGTTTAGCTTCTTTGGATATAGTTTCATGGTGAATCTTCTCTCACATGTCAAAATTCTATCCCTCCCCTATTTGGATTCGAAATCATATCAAATCAAGTCCTTTTCTCACTCTTTCTTCATAATTCCTCATTTTTAGGGTTTCTGAGTTGAAAGGAAGAGGAATTGGGTGAATTGCTAGAGATTTGATATGAGATCGAGATTTTCAGGGATGAGCTATGTTTTTAAGGTGTTTTCACACCTTAGGGTGAGTGGGAACTTCCTTTAAACACTATATTGCATGAAAATTGGTTAATTCATCCATAATCTTTAATTGCTAGTATGTGACTACAAACCCTGATTTGTCTATTTGTTCTAAGTTGTTGCAAATTGATATGAAATGGATTCTTCCTCTATTTGGATGATTTTCAGATGATAAAATCATATTATAAATGTATACAATACATCCTAATAAGAATTCCCTAAGTTTTCACAGAGGTTATAAGAGTAAACTGAAATATAGGGAATTTGTCAATGAATGAAATTTGTTGTATAAGTAAATAGAGAAAATTGCTTATCTAGATCCCCTTGGTTATGAATGATTATTTATCTAAATTCATAGTACATATATGTCATATACTATCTTGGATTTTGTTCAAAGTGAATAGTGTTTGTTTGATATCTCAATAAAGAGGGTGAAACCCTAGATGCGAGGAAAGTTGGATATTTGCGAATAGATATCGTGAAATCCATTTGAAGGGATTTTCTTGACAAGATAGACTTTATTTATTCAATGTTATTATTGATGCATGATATCCTAGTGAATGGAATGAAAACCCAAATTCAACTCAGTTCCAAGGTTTCATACATATATTGATTTTATATGATTTGTTGATAGTAGTCTTTATTCAATGAATGTTTATGTCGCATGAAATCTTTATGGGATCCAATTGTGAATAAGTTGTTGCCTAGTGAGAGGTGACAAGATGTCTGTTGGCCTTGTGAGCCATGAGAATACTTGTACAACCAGTGAACTGAATACCTTGGTCTAAGGACCTAGAGGTAATGGTTACCTGTTACAGAGGTAACAATGTTATGTGATGATCTAAGGGTTTGAATACCCTGACCTAGTAATCATGATAATGATGTGAAGGGATGAGAATTCCCAGTAATGTGATAAGGGATTGAGATCCCAGGTATCATGTGTTTTAAAGATTTGGAAAGTACGTGATAGATGTATTACACCTTTCTTTGTAGCATTTATTGTGATTAAATAAAACCCTAAGGGTAGGGTGTTAAACGAATCAAGTATTGTGATATCAATATTCTCAGTTATTATTAATGATTCTTGTTATGATAAGTTATTAACTCTTAATTGAGTTATGAGATGCACAACTCAAGATTTGGGTTGATATGCATGTTCTTTGAGAAATTACAGATTAGTTACAGGTGCTATTGACGATTACTTATATGTCAAGTAATTAACTCTTATCAGTGTAGTAAGATGATAAATTGCACAATTCTAGTGTGTATGTGCCAAGTGGACATGTAATCTATTTATTTAAGAATTTTAGTCTGCCTACATGTATAATATGTTGATTACTCAGTATATTACAATGTTTCTTAGTATATTGCTCTGTCAGGTCAAGAATGATATTCATGTTGTGATTTTTCTATGAATAATAAAATAATAGAATTAAGGGCCCTGACACCATAGAATCCCTATGAGACGTTTGCGCCTTAGGAATGAAACGACCTACCCTGGCAGTGCGTCCAGTATACGAGGGTCGGAACACATCCACAGAGCGTGCAGGGAGACGAAGTGTAACATCCCTGACCTGGGTTATAAACTAACCCTAGGTGTTTTGCCTAAATATGTAATTAAACCCTGGTGATTATCTTTTGGCATGTAACTAAGTTCCTAAAGGAACATATACTTTCAATTTTGGTCCTTTTTAAACAAAGTTGTAGTATTATTTGGTAATGCAGGGGCTTATGTGAAAATTACCCAGTTAAAGGGTGTAACTTGCAAATTTCACAAGTTAAGATGTTCCTATGATGATGAGACATCATATGAGTAAATATGATGAGGTAAGATGGATTTCCCAAGCTTGGGCATCAAGATGCAGCTTGTGGAATGATCCTTGTGCTTAAAAACCTTATTTTGGTATAAAGTGCAATTTACCCAAAATGTGGGGTGAAACTTGTGATATACACCATCTAGAACATCTTTTATGACTCTTGGCATCATTTAAACTAATAATGATGAAGGGGGAACTTCCTTTGAATAATCATATAATAAGGAACACCTTTGTAATTAAATCATCAAGATGTAAGTAAGGAGACCCTTATGTACATAAGTACCTTAGTGATAAGTTGACCTTCCTTGCCTTTAGTTATTGGTTTTAGAAGGAGTTTTACCTTAGAAAAGAAGAGGAGGGACGTGCCTAAAAGAAAGAAAGGACCTAGTTGTGAAAAGGAGGAGTAAGTTGTCCTTATGATGAAAATAACCCCAAAGGTACTTATACCCTTTCCTTTGCAATCAAAGGCAACGTTTTCCTTTCACTCTTCACTTATCTCTTGCTGTGGCCGACTAAGGAAGGAGCTCAGGAGCTCAAGGAAATGACCAACCTGTTCTAAGGTAAGAGAACACCACCTTCTAGCTTGGATTCATGGAGGAAATCATGTTAAAAGGATGGATTGCTAGTTTTCTCACTTAGCTTTCTCGTTCTAGCCATCTTTTCCCAACCTTTCTTTGGAGAAAAACCCTTGGCCGACCTGTGGAGATCAAGAAAACATTAAAGACTTGAAGCTTGGAAGCCTGGAGCTCAAGGAACGACCTTAAGGCGGGTTTTATAACTCTAAACCCTTTTGCTTTCTTATGCATATCTTTGTACTTGCAAAAGTAGCTCGTTCTTCTTTTCCCCATCCTTCCTTGCTTCCTTGCAAACTAAAAACCCAATGAACAGACCTTAATTTGGAGGTAGAAGAAGATGGGTGTGATTACCAAAGTTACTTTATCAAACGGTCTTATGTCTTTCCCCCTTTTTGATCAAACCGTTTGAAAGGCAAACGGGTTCACTAGGTCGGTTTGGGAAAACGGGTTCCAACCCATTTGAGGGCATTGACCAAGCATGGACCGTTTGGGTTTTCTGTTTAAAATTATGTAGGCTAATGACCCACCAAATTTGAGGGGTTAACTTCAAAGGAATCGTAGGTTGAAGGCCAATCAATTAGGCAATAGAATTGAATTAAGTACTGATTTTCCAAACTAATTAACTTGAACTTTTGGGCAAACGAGTTCCAACCCATTTGAGTGAGTTGACCAAGCATTGACCGTTTGGGATACCTGTTCATAATGTATTGAATTTCATTCCTACAAAGAATTGTAATCTAATTCCTAACCAATTAAGAGTTTAAGACACTTCAATAACCTAACCCTAATCGGGTGAAAGTTGTTGATTCCAATATTGATCTTGTTGAGTTTTGGGTTGAAGGACCCAAACGGGTTCCAACCCGTCTGGGGGTTCATCCAAACGATGTCACACTCGTTTAGTGACACCCCAAGATCGTTTGGGGGTCTAGGGTTAAAGAAATTTGATGGTTTGAGGGTCCAATTACAAGATGTTGATAATTGATGAAAAGTGCTGATTTTTAATTTAATTAGGGCTCAACCCTATCAAATCATTTTGGTTTTTGGTCAAGCTTTGGGAAAACGGTCTCAAGATCGTTTGGAGGTCATCCAAACGACCTAAAGACCGTTTGGGCCAAGTTTGGGCCCAATTAGAGTTCAATTGATAGGTTCACCCTTTATTTGATTCACATTGTTGAAAATTGATGATTAGCCGATTGGAAACCTTAATTGAGTTAGACTTAACCCTAATTGGCTTTCAATTGAGGGTCATATTGGAGTCCAATTGATTGAGGCTCATCCTAATTGACTCAATTTGTAAGTGGTTAACATGGATTTGGCCAATTAAAGGCTTCCACATAGGGAACCCTATTCAAATATAACCTATGTGTCACCTTTATGTTCATGCGGTTTGAACCCAAGTTGGTCCACACTCGTTTGAGTCCAAACGAGTCCACACTCGTTTGAGTCCAAACGAGTCCACACTCGTTTAAGCCCAAATGAGTCCACACTCATTTGATCTCAAACGGGTTCACATTCATTTGATCTCAAACGGGTTCACACTCGTTTGATCTCAAACGGGTTCACACTCGTTTGATCTCAAACAGGTTCACACTCGTTTGAACTCAAATGGGTTCACACCCGTTTAGACTCAAGTGGGTTCACACCCATTTAAGGTCAAGTGGGTCCACACTCGTTTAAGGCTCAAATGGGTCCAAGGTCGTTTGAGGTTAAACGAGTTCAAGGTCGTTTAAGAATCAAATGGGTTGAAGGTTGAAGGTTAAACCCTAAACCAATTGGAGACCTTCAAGGTTGATTATACTTAATCACTTGAAAGTGTAAAAGGTTCAATGATGATCTAATCTAAACCCTAATGGTAACCTAAGATGTTAAGGGACTAAGTGGCTAATGAATTGACCCATGATGATGGTCAATGGGTAAATTACCAAAATGCCCCTGAAAGGTTCAATTGAGTGATACCTTGTTTTAATCAAACCCTAATCACATGATGGTGATGTGTTGACTTGTGTTAGTCAATGAGGACTTAACCCAACCTAATCTAGAGTGGTGTAATCACCATCTACTAGTTAGAGGAGAGAGAAAGTACCAATTATGGTGGAAACTCAAGTAAAATACCTTTAATATACATGAATGTGCGTGAATAGGGTATGATCCACTATGTGAAATCATGGAAACCCTAATTATGATAATTGATGAATCTTAATCTTATTTGAGGTCTTTAATGATGATGATTCTCATACATGGTGATGTTATGAGATCAATTCACCATGAGGTGAATAGTAAACCCTAATTCTAGGGTGATGACATGTTTTGTGAATGGTAAACCCTAATTGATGAAAATCAGGGAAACCTAGCTCTTGTATGAGTAGGGAGATACAACTTCTTTAAATGAGTTATTTACTGTTATCAGTTGATTTAACCATGTAGGTTCCTATATGAGGATAATCATATCCAGTTATGGATGATGATACTATATTCATTAAAAGCATGTTGTTAGCTTTATGAATAGTGACATATATCATGATGCCTTGTTAATAGCATCTTATGGGATTGATAGGCTGTGAGAGCCATGAATACCATCAAGGTCATGCTTTAAGAGTTGAGTTGTGATGAGAGTATTGAGAAATGATAATTGATGGGAGTTAGGCTTGTTACATTTAGTATTCTTCCTTCATAGCTGCTATGCTAATGATTAATGTTTGAGAACTTGTATGATGATAAAAGAATACTAAATTGTACCTAACTAATCAAGTATAATCATACCATGTAGAGCCCTGATCATAGATCCATCATAGTCAAAAGTTATATGATGGTGAAACAGGTTTTCCTAAGGGAACTCCTGGAGCACATACTTTTGAGTATGTGGGGTATATGGATGTGTAAAACCTTACATCCTAGTGTAGGAATTGATGTATATGTATCTTAATCTATCAATCCTTCACTATGTGTTTATGCCGGGGTGATGTAACACTAATCTCCCGAGGAAGTCTTTTATACCACATCGATGAGAGATAAACAAGAAATCTTTCGATGGCGAAGAGAGTACAGAATGCCACTGTGACTCTAATAGCGAAGTACCAAAATACCCTGGTAAGCTATAGAAGCAGAGACACTAGATGTCCTGCATGTTGATCCTCACACTGACTAAGGAAGATGAGGTCATAAGAATCCGGCTCTTTTGATGACCTATGTATGATACCGATGCGACTTAATAGTGATCGGTTGGAGTATGAGCGGTATACCTCTCTGCAGGGCATAATGATGTTTGTAAAACATAATCAACCGCATACCATATCTGCTTAGATTGAACTACGAGATACATTGGTTGAAGATACATTACTTAGTATACATGTTCTTCATATTCCTTAAATGTTGTTGCTCTAATTGATAACAATCTGTTGTTGATTACCTTAAAGCCTTTATTGCTTATATTGTTCTTGATTGCTATAATAAAGCTTCTGGCGGAGAGTTATAACTATCACTGGGACAATTATTTAAAATTGTCTCACCCCGCAGATTTCAAATTTTTAGGTGGTCATCGAGGACGAAGGAACCAGTCTGCAGGTGATCAGTATCAGCAGCAGCAGCACCAGGAGTTGTAGTAAAAATCAGGTGGAGATTTAGACTGCTGAGTTGTGTAGTTAGATAGTCAGTCTTATGTGTTCTCTGTACTCTCAGGTCCTTGGAGTCTTTTGGTCTGAGATTTTGGTTTTGAGTTCTTGAGATTTTGTATCATGTTGTGTATAATTACTCAAGATGTAATTATCAAAGATGTAACAGTTTCTCTCCTTTTTATGAAAGAAGTTTTTATGAATTCAAGCCCTTATCTCGAAAAGTTTTAATTTCCCGTGATTTTTGTCTTCCGCTGTTAATCGATTGCTTCTGCTAAGTTTATATCGTGGTTTGGAGATCAGAGCCCACAATTAAGTGGTATCAGAGCTCTAGGTTCGCTGAGTCTATAGAGACATAGGACTTAGGATGTTGAGTCTATCCTTAGTGTTTCTTTCCTATCTAATAGAGTCTTCTGCTCCTCAGGAGAAGAAGATGAGTTAAGGATGTACGGACCACACAAAGAACATGAGGAGTATGAGGCTGAGAGTAGTGTCGCTGCACCCCGAGGATGTGCAAGAAACCCAGAGATAGAGAAACCTGTACCTGAGCCACCTCAGTTTGACCCAGCTGACATGGGTAACCCAACTGTCCAGGCTATGTTCGGGCAGTTTATGACGGCCATGACACACATCACCGACAGAATGCCCATGCCTGCACCTAGGGCACCTGCCCAGCCTGAAGGACAAGGTATCGGTAAGACGTTCGAGCGACTTCATCGTGTCAGAGCAATCGAGTACTTTGGAACAGCTGATCCTGCAGATGCCGATCTGTGGTTAACAGAGTTAGAGAAAGCTTTTAAAATCCTTAACATCCCCGAAGGTGAGAAAGTTAGACATGATGTCTATCTTCTCAAAGGAAGTGTTGGTTACTGGTGGACCATGGAAGAGCAGAAGAGGCCTGGAATAGAGGTCTCGTGGGAAGACTTTCGTCAGGAATTTGTCCACAGATATTTTCCAAAAACCTTCCTGGACGAGAAGATCTCTCAGTTTGAGAGACTGAGGCAGGGTATGATGAACATTAGCGAGTATGAGGCTAAGTTCATGGAGTTGTTGCGATTCTGTCTACACATGGATGCCACAGAAGAAGAGAGGATTAGAAGGTTCGAGAAGGGTTTAAACACCGACTTGACTACTCCCGTGTCCGCCCTAGAGAGTCGGCAGAGGTTTGCTACCTTCGTGGAGTCAGTCTGAAGGATAGAGAAATACGTAGTCGAGAAGAGACAAACCCATAAGAGATATCCGCAGTTCTAGGGTTCTTCATCTAGAGACTTTAAGAAGCCTAGATTCTCTGCACCTACACCTCCACCACCCAGATCTGGTCTTCAGACACAGTGGTCCCCAAGTAGAGGTAGAGGACGGAGCCTACCACTACAAGAGACTCGCAGTTCAGCATCAATGTCAGTCACAGGACCACCCAGACTACAACAACTGGAAAGAAGCTGCTACAAATGTGGGAAGGTGGGACACTTGATGAAGGACTGCAGGTCTAGGCCTGTCAGTGTGACACAGCCTCTGAGGCGGGATCAACAATGATCACAGAGAAGGCAGTCTCAAGGAGCAGCTAGAGGATGTGGGCAAGCGTCTCAGGCTGGATCATCAGCACCACCTCAACACCAGGCTACAACGAGGTTCTATGCTATGAACCCACCAGAGGCAGTGGTCAATCCACAAGTAGTGGCAGGTCAGATGGAACTTTTATATTCTGATATGTCTAAATCTTGTGTAGTATCTATTCTGATTGACCCGGGTACTACACACTCTTTCATCACTCGAAGAGTGATTCGCAACTGCAATATGACTATCAGTCATAGGACAGATAGTTTGTTGTTGGAGACTCCGTTGAGTCGGTCTGCCATTCTGTAGGAGGTATGTTCTCCCTACATCCTCTTCTTTTCTGATCATCGCATTCAAGTGGATCTCATACCACTTGATATGCAAGGATTTGATATAATCCTAGGAATGGATACCTTAGAGAGGTATAGAGTTGTCTTGGATTGTGAGTCCAAGTTGGCTGTGTTTGCTGATGAAAGCAACACATGGATCTTTCAAGGAGAAAGAAAGATTCTGCCCACCTGTCTTGTATCAGCTATGGTTGCTGATAAGCTTATGAGGCAAGGATGTTATGCATTCTTGGCCCATGTGGTAGATGTTACCAAGGAGAGTCCCAATCCTGTTGAAGTTCCTATAGTCAGGGAATTTGAGGATGTGTTTCCTGAAGAACTTCCTGGTATACCACCACCTCGGGAGATTGATTTTGAGATCAATTTGGTCCCAGATACGAAGCCCATTGCCCAGACTCCGTATAGGATGGCGCCTGCCGAGATGGCAGAACTCAAGAAACAACTTCAAGAGTTACTTGAGAAAGGTTTCATCCGACCGAGTACCTCACCTTGGGGTTCTCCGGTTTTGTTTGTTAAAAAGAAAGATGGGTCAATGCGGTTGTGCATTGACTACAGACAACTTAATAAAGTAACAATAAAGAACAAGTACCCTTTGCTGAGGATTGATGATCTTTTTGACCAGTTGCGTGGTGCAACAGTCTTCTCAAAGATAGATTTGAGATCTGGATATCATCAACTCCGCATTAAGGACAGTGACATATCCAAGTCTGCCTTTAGGACAAGATATGGTCACTATGAGTTCACGGTTATGTCGTTCGGACTAACCAATGCACCAGCTGCATTCATGGAACTCATGAATAGAGTCTTTCGACCCTTCCTTGATCAGTGTGTTGTCGTCTTCATAGATGACATTCTGATTTATAGTAAGGATGCTCAACAGCATGAGCAGCATCTTCGCCAAACTTTGACCTTGCTAAGAGAACATAAGCTATACGCTAAGTTTAGCAAGTGCGAGTTCTGGTTACCTGAAGTGTCTTTTCTTGGACATGTGGTATCTGCCTCTGGTATTCGTGTTGACCCTAAAAAGGTAGAATCTATTCTACAATGGGAACAACCAAAAACACCGACGGAGATTAGAAGTTTCTTGGGGTTAGCTGGTTACTATCGAAGGTTTATTAAGAATTTAAGTTCTATAGCCTTACCTTTGACCAAGTTAACCCGGAAAGATGTTCCTTTTTCTTGGAGTGATAAGTGTCAACAGTCTTTCCAACTGTTGAAGGAGAGGTTGACAAGTGCACCTGTGCTTGTGCTACCTGAGCATGGAAAAGGATATGTAGTCTTCTGTGATGCCTCCAAGAATGGACTTGGATGTGTGTTGATGCAGGATAAATAAGTGATTTCTTTTGCTTCCCGACAGCTTAAGAAGCATGAGGAGAATTATCCGACACACGATCTGGAGTTAGCTGTTGTGGTTCATGCCTTGAAAATCTGGAGGCATTATCTCTACGGAGAAACATTCCAGATATTCACAGACCACAAGAATCTTCAGTATATCTTCTCTCAGCATGAGCTTAACATGAGGCAACATCGCTGGATGGAGTTAATCAAGGACTATGACTGTACGATTGATTACCATCCGGGCAAGGCCAATGTGGTTGCAGATGCCTTCAGTAGGAAATCAGCAACATCAACCATGGATAGAGCACAACTAAGTTCTTTAGTATGCTCTAGGAGAGATATGCTTATCTCTTTAAGGCAAAACAATGTACAGTTGAAGGTGTCATTGTTAGCTGGTTTGTTAGCTGAGATGTATATTAAACCTACTCTAAGAGAGCAGATAAGGGAGGCAAAGTTAGAGGATGCTGCAGTTCAGCAGATCAGATCTGAGTATGGTGATGAGAAACGTAATGGTTTCCATGATTCAGATGACCAGGTGGCATGCTATCATGGGAGGATGATAGTGCCAGTTGTGGATAACCTGAGGAAGCTAGTTCTAGAGGAAGCTCATTCTTCGATGTATGCTATGCATCCAGGGAGCACCAAGATGTATCGAAATTCAAAAGATATGTATTGGTGGCCAGGAATGAAGAAGGATGTAGCTGAGTTTGTTCTAAGGTGTCCAGTGTGTCATCAGGTTAAGGCTGAGCACCAGAAGCCTGCAGGAACAATGCAACCTTTACCCATACCACAATGGAAGTGGGACCATGCGACCATGGACTTTGTTGTTGGCCTACCCAGGACAAGCAAAGGACATGATTCCATTTGGGTAATTGTTGATAGGTTGACAAAGACAGCGCATTTCTTGCCTGTCAAAACAACCTATTCTGCTGAGAGGTTATCCCAGTTGTATGTGCAAGAGATAGTGCGGTTGCACGGAGTTCCTGTCTCTATAGTTTCTTACAGAGGTCCCCAGTTCACAAGTCATTTTTGGGAGCAGTTACACAGAGCCTTAGGCACCAAGTTAAGGTTTAGTACAGCCTTTCACCCACAGAATGATGGACAGTCTGAAAGAACTATACAGACCTTGGAAGACCTGTTGAGAGCATGTGTTCTCCAGTTTCCTGGAAGTTGGGATCTACACCTAAGTTTGATAGAGTTTGCCTATAACAATAGCTATCAACATAGTATTGATATGGCACCCTATGACGCTTTGTATGGTAGACGTTGTAGATCACCCTTATGTTGGTATGAGACTGGTGAGCACCAGTTGTTAGGTCCTGATCTTGTGCAGCAAACTACAAAGAAGATTAAAGTTATACAGCAACAGCTTAAGACTGCACAGGATAGGCAGAAGTGGTATGCTGATAAACGTCATAGACCCCTAGAGTTCCAAGTTGGAGACAGAGTGTATCTCAAGGTCTCACCGTGGAAAGGAGTCCTTCATTTTGGAAGAAAAGGGAAGTTAGCTCCTAGGTTTTTGGGACCTTATCCAATCTTTGAGCGAGTTGGAAAGGTAGCCTATAGACTAGAGTTGCCTCAGGAGTTGCAGAGGTTACATCCTGTTTTTCACATTTCCATGCTAAGGAAATGTCACCCCGACACCGTGTCAGTTCTACAACCTATGGAAGTAGAATTGAATGATGATATAACTTATGAGGAAGGACCAGTGTCAATCCTTGACAACAGAATTAAAAAGTTAAAGAAGAAGGATATAAACCTTGTGAAAGTCCTATGGAACCACCGTGGTGTTGAAGAAGCCACTTGGGAACTAGAGGATGAGATGAGAAGGAAGTACCCTGCTCTTTTCTCCTAATACATTTTGTCGATTTCGGGGACGAAATCCTTGTAAGGGGAGGATAATTTGTAAGATCCCTGACATGGGTTATAAACCAACCCTAGGTGTTTTGCCTAAATATGTAATTAAACCCTGGTGATTATCTTTTGTCATGTAACTAAGTTCCTAAAGGAACATATACTTTCAATTTTGGTCCTTTTTAAACAAAGTTGTAGTATTATTTGGTAATGCAGGGGCCTATGTGCAAATTACCCAGTTAAAGGGTGTAACTTGCAAATTTCACAATTTAAGATGTTCCTCTGATGATGAGACATCATATGAGTAAATATGATGAGGTAAGATGGATTTCCCAAGCTTGGGCATCAAGATGCAGCTTGTGGAATGATCCTTGTGCTTAAAAACCTTATTTTGGTATAAAGTGCAATTTACCCAAAATGTGGGGTGCAACTTGTGATATACACCATCTAGAATATCTTTTATGACTCTTGGCATCATTTAAACTAATAATGATGAAGGGGCACTTCCTTTGAATAATCATATAATAAGGAACACCTTTGTAATTAAATCATCAAGATGTAAGTAAGGAGACCCTTATGTACATATGTACCTTAGTGATAATTTGACCTTCCTTGCCTTTAGTTCTTGGTTTTATAAGGAGTTTTACCTTAGAAAAGAAGATGAGGGACGTGCCTAAAAGAAAGGAAGGACCTAGTTGTGAAAAGGAGGAGTAAGTTGTCCTTATGATGAAAATAACCCCAAAGGTACTTATACCCTTTCCTTTGCAATCAAAGGCAACGTTTTCCTTTCACTCTTCACTTATCTCTTGCTGTGGCCGACTAAGGAAGGAGCTCAGGAGCTCAAGGAAATGACCAACCTGTTCTAAGGTAAGAGAACACCACCTTCTAGCTTGGATTCATGGAGGAAACCATGTTAAAAGGATGGATTGCTAGTTTTCTCACTAGCTTTCTCGTTCTAGCCATCTTTTCCCAACCTTTCTTTGGAGAAAAACCCTTGGCCGACCTGTGGAGCTCAAGACACCATTAAATACTTGAAGCTTGGAAGCTTGGAGCTCAAGGAACGACCTTAAGGCGGGTTTTATAACTCTAAACCCTTTTGCTTTCTTATGCATATCTTTGTACTTGCAAAAGTAGCTTGTTCTTCTTTTCCCCATCCTTCCTTGCTTCCTTGCAAACTAAAACCCCAATGAACAGACCTTAATTTGGAGGTAGAAGAAGATGGGTGTGATTACCAAAGTTACTTTATCAAACGGTCTTATGTCTTTCCCCCTTTTTGATCAAACCGTTTGAAAGGCAAACGGGTTCACTAGGTCAGTTTGGGAAAACGGGTTCCAACCTGTTTGAGGGCATTGACCAAGCATGGAACGTTTGGGTTTTCTGTTCACAATTATGTAGGATAATGACCCACCAAATTTGAGGGGTTAACTCCAAAGGAATCGTAGGTTGAAGGCCAATCAATTAGGCAATAGAATTGAATTAAGTACTGATTTTCCAAACTAATTAACTTGAACTTTTGGGCAAACGGGTTCCAACCCATTTGAGTGAGTTGACCAAGCATTGACCGTTTGGGATACCTGTTCATAATGTATTGAATTTCATTCCTACAAAGAATTGTAATATAATTCCTAACCAATTAAGAGTTGAAGACACTTCAATAACCTAACCCTAATCGGGTGAAAGTTGTTGATTCCAATATTGATCTTGTTGAGTTTTGGGTTGAAGGAACCAAACGGGTTCCAACCCGTTTGGGGGTTCATCCAAACGATCTCACACTCGTTTAGTGACACCCCAAGATCGTTTGGGGGTCTAGGGTTAAAGAAATTTGATGGTTTGAGGGTCCAATTACAAGATGTTGATAATTGATGAAAAGTGCTGATTTTTAATTTAATTAGGGCTCAACCCTATCAAATCATATTGGTTTTCGGTCACACTTTGGGAAAACGGTCTCAAGATCATTTGGAGGTCATCCAAACGACCTCAAGACCGTTTGGGCCAAGTTTGGGCCCAATTAGAGTTCAATTGATAGGTTCAACCTTGATTTGATTCACATTGTTGAAAATTGATGATTAGCCGATTGGAAACCTTAATTGAGTTAGACTTAACCCTAATTGGATTTCAATTGAGGGTCACATTGGAGTCCAATTGATTGAGGCCCATCCTAATTGACTCAATTTGTAAGTGGTTAACATGGCTTTGGCCAATTAAAGGCTTCAACATAGGGAACCCTATTCAAATATAACCTATGTGTCACCTTTATGTTCATGCGGTTTGAACCCAAGTTGGTCCACACTCGTTTGAGTCCAAACGAGTCCACACTCGTTTAAGCCCAAACGAGTCCACACTCATTTGATTTCAAATGGGTTCACACTCATTTGATCTCAAACGAATTCACACTCGTTTGATCTCAAACGGGTTCACACTCGTTTGATCTCAAACGGGTTCACACTCGTTTGAACTCAAATGGGTTCACACCCGTTTAGACTCAAGTGGGTTCACACCCGTTTAAGGTCAAGTGGGTCCACACTCGTTTAAGGCTCAAATGGGTCCAAGGACTTTTGAGGTTAAATGAGTTCAAGGTCGTTTAAGAATCAAATGGGTTGAAGGTTGAAGGTTAAACCCTAAACCAATTGGAGACCTTCAAGGTTGATTATACTTAATCACTTGAAAGTGTAAAAGGTTCAATGATGATCTAATCTAAACCCTAATGGTAACCTAAGATGTTAAGGGACTAAGTGGCTAATGAATTGACCCATGATGATGGTCAATGGGTAAATTACCAAAATGCCCCTGAAAGGTTCTATTGAGTGATACCTTGTTTTAATCAAACCCTAATCACATGATGGTGATGTGTTGACTTGTGTTAGTCAATGAGGACTTAACCCAACCTAATCTAGAGTGGTGTAATCACCATCTACTAGTTAGAGGAGAGAGAAAGTACCAATTATGGTGGAAACTCAAGTAAAATACCTTCAATATACATGAATGTGCGTGAATAGGGTATGATCCACTATGTGAAATCATGGAAACCCTAATTATGATAATTGATGAATCTTAATCTTATCTGAGGTCTTTAATGATGATGTTTCTCATACATGGTGATGTTATGAGATCAATTCACCATGAGGTGAATAGTAAACCCTAATTCTAGTGTGATGACATGTTTTGTGAATAGTAAACCCTAATTGATGAAAATCAGGGAAACCTAGCTCTTGTATGAGTAGGGAGATACAACTTCTTTAAATGAGTTATTTACTGTTATCAGTTGATTTAACCATGCAGGTTCCTATATGAGGATAATCATATCCAGGTATGGATGATGATACTATATTCATTAAAAGCATGTTGTTAGCTTTATGAATAGTGACATATATCCTTATGCCTTGTTAATAGCATCTTATGGGATTGATAGGTTGTGAGAGCCATGAATACCATCAAGGTCATGCTTTAAGAGATGACTTGTGATGAGAGTATTGAGAAATGATAATTGATGAGAGTTAGGCTTGTTACATTTAGTATTCTTCCTTCATAGCTGCTATGCTAATGATTAATGTTTGAGAACTTGTATGATGATAAAAGAATACTAAATTGTACCTAACTAATCAAGTATAATCATACCATGTAGAGCCCTGATCATAGATCCATCATAGTCAGAAGTTATATGATGGTGAAACAGGTTTTCCTAAGGGAACTCCTGGAGCACATACTTTTGAGTATGTGGGGTATATGGATGTGTAAAACCTTACATCCTAGTGTAGGAATTGATGTAGATGTATCTTAATCTATCAATCCTTCACTATGTGTTTATGCAGGGGTGATGTAACACTAATCTCCCGAGGAAGTCTTTTATACCGCATCGATGAGAGATAAATAAGAAATCTTTCGATGGCGAAGAGAGTACAGAATGCCACTGTGACTCTAATAGCGAAGTACCAGAATACCCTGGTAAGCTATAGAAGTAGAGACACTAGATGTCCTGCATGTTGATCCTCACACTGACTGAGGAAGATGAGGTCATAAGAATCCGGCTCTTTTGATGACCTATGTATGATACCGATGCGACTTAATAGTGATCGGTTGGAGTATGAGCGGTATACCTCATCTCCGTAGGGCATAATGATGTTTGTAAAACATAATCAACCGCGTAGCATATCTGCTTAGATTGAACTACGAGATACATTGGTTGAAGATACATTACTTAGTATACATGTTCTTCATATTCCTTAAATGTTGTTGCTCTAATTGATAACAATCTGTTGTTGATTACCTTAAAGCCTTTATTGCTTATATTGTTCTTGATTGCTATAATAAAGCTTCTGGCGGAGAGTTATAACTCTCACTGGGACAATTATTTAAAATTGTCTCACCCCGTAGATTTCAACTTTTTAGGTGGTCGTCGAGGACGAAGGAACCAGTCTGCAGGTGATCAGTATCAATAGCAGCAGCACCAGGAGCTACAGTAAAAATCAGGTGGAGATTCAGACTGCTGAGTTGTGTAGTTAGATAGTCAGTCTTATGTGTTCTCTGTACTCTCAGGTCCTTGGAGTCTTTTGGTCTGAGATTTTGGTTTTGAGTTCTTGATATTTTGTATCATGTTGTGTATCATTACTCAAGAAGTAATTATCAGAGATGTAACAGTTTATCTCCTTTTTATGAAAGAAGTTTTTATGAATTCAAGCCCTTATCTCGAAAAGTTTTAATTTCCCGTGATTTTTGTCTTCCGCTATTAATTGATTGCTTCCGCTAAGTTTATATCGTGGTTTGGAGATCGGAGCCCACACGAAGCCCTTGAGGAAGTCCACTAAGAGAAGATAGGTCACCCAACATGAACCGGAGATCCCAGTGGTAACCCAGAGGTACCCACAGAGCGTCTCAGACTCTCTGCATGTGTGCTCAGGTTAGAGGAGGAGTCTAGTTTAGGCTAGAGAGCCATTTCCCTATCGCAGACCAGGAGAGTTGTCAGACTTAGCATTTCTCGGGTGTGTCCATTGTCTTGTACGGTGTGATCGTAGTGCACTACAAGTCTTCATATGTAGAGTAAATTGCATATGATTAGGGAATAATAAAATGAATGAGAGGTCAAACAAGTGTGTACAATTATTCAATTATTCTTTGTATGTTTCTGAATTATTAGTTCTCTTTATGATCAATCAAGAATTTCATATATTGATTCACTCTTATAGATATCTAGAGTATCCTGCCATATTTATGATTGTCAATTATTAGACTCTTTAAAGCTTACTGCTGTTATAATTAATATCAGTTGCATAAAATTATATATGTAATTATATCAGTGCTTTAGACTATTTCTTTGAAGTACTCATTCACTGAGTGAGTGGGATCACCCCTCTACTCCAAAATTTTAGGGAAATCACATGGACTTGAAGAAGATATCATTGCATCAGAGTAGATCTGCCACAACAGTAAGTCTGAGTATAATTAAGTTTAGTCATTCCCTTTCACTCTAAGTCCTAGTATAGATGTGAGAGTATTGTAAGTAATGTTTTGTATCTTTGTTTCCATAATAAGAGAGAATGTATTTGATTATGATGTCATATGTACATGGAAGTGTGAGAAACAGACTGAATGTATGGATGTGTATCATTAATGTTGAGATCATATTAGAGTAATCAAGGTTTAATTCTCTTGTAAAGTTTGTTTATGTGATTCAATGCGAGAAAACAAAGAGTTTGAAAAAGAAGAAAAAGTTAAGGGTGATCATTATATTATGTTAAATCCTCAATTTATGCCCTAATCTCATGATTAATGGTAATTGTGAGATCGGGGTGTAACACCTAATGTTACTAATGTATCATGAAGGCATTAAGGATATGCATATATGTTTAGGTTAGATGACTACATCTTAGGGTTTAGGTCAACATGACCATTACATGTTATTCATTCTTTGCATGAATTAGTTCCATTTACCGTAGAATTAGGGTGACATAACATTATGTGTATTCACAATTTGTGAGTTACTTATATTATATGCCTTAAGTATTGGTTAATGTTCTAGCATATGAATTATTCATTATATGAATTATTATTTATTCATTAATATATAAACAAACAAGTTAAATTATAATTATATTTTATTTGATCAATTCTAAACATATAAGCTCACTAATCTCTTATCCATGGAGTTAGGGTTTCTAATTCCAAAGTGGCTAGATTTTGTTATGTATAGGATTCCATCCCCCTAAAAAGGAATTTTGTCCTCGAAATCAGTAAAATGCAAAATCTATCAAAGTACTAATGCTACCACTACTCCACCCCTTAAAAGGGTTGACCTACCAAGTCAAACTAAACTAGAGGTAAAGAGTGAGTCTAATTAAATCATGTATAAGATCCAACACTTAATTATTTTACCAAACTTCAAAGTCTAGCATAAGGTATACTATCCCTAAACATGGAAATCTAAGACTCATATAAGGAACATATGGGACATAAGGTGATTTTATTTGGATATCGAAATCATCATATTAGGTTCCTAAGGATACTCAACATTGAGGCAATTGCCGAAAGGTATGCAATTTTTTACTATAGTATCATCTCAGGCCAGGTCGGTGTCATATGGATCTGGGAGTCCTTGTAAACCAAGCTAGTGGTGCGGAGGAAAATATTGCAGCCCCCAGACCCTGACCCTTTCTAGGCACCCTTGCTTTCAACTTATGTACTAGTAGCTACCTAATAGGCTAATCACCTAAAAGTTGACTAAAGATATTTCTAATATGAAATTCTTATGGTCCTAAATCAACCTTTCACCATAGGTCATTTCTAAGGTGAACTAGATGGGAAACTATATGAGGTAATGGTTTTCTAACTAGGGAGACAAAGTGAAATAGTCAAGACTCTGACTACCATTGGATCTGATACCATGTTGTCAAGAAGTGAAACACCTCTCTATTAAATATGGTAAACAAAATCCAATAAATAGCAGGGGAAGTTAAAAACTTGACTATATTCAATGTCATAAAGAGTACATAAAATTTTCCCAATAAGGGTATACATACTTTATACAAAAAGAGGATCCAAGTAGAGGGAAACTCAACTACATCAATATGTCTCCAATAAAATAAATAACTTATAGTCCATGATGGAAGGATGAAGTCCTTCTCCTAGTCTTAGGTTGGTTCACCATGCTCCTATTTGCACACTTTGATCCTAAACATGGGTGGTTGGGATCACCCAGCAAGAGGAGATAAAAGTATGTGTCAATTAAGGAATAAGGAACATTATAAACTAAAGTAGGAAATAATAAAGATTTACTATGTTTAGAGGGTCAATAAAATGAGGCAAGTAAATAAATAAGAATTCTACCAAGTCAAGTAATAATAAAGTTTCATAGATGATTTAATATGACTACATTAAGATAACATAGGGCTGAGGAACCTACCTAACCTCACCCTCTGGGTGAGGGAGAATTAACACATTCCCAAGCACCCGAATATATATAAAATGGGGAGAATTATCACAATCCCCTGGGCAAATTTACACATGCCCACTATGGGTGGTTGTACAGATGTACGCTACATTAGTTAATTAGTCATTTACATCATCATGCTAAAATAGTTCAATGGAAGATATAAGGAACTGTTAACTTTTGCAAGTGGGGTCCAAGACCCTAGAATGATTGAAATGAAATAACAGGAATTATTGAAACTAAGATATAGGGTCATGCCTCATTGAGAAAATAGGATTGGATAAAATATGCGCAACGTAGGGTTATAATGCACATACAAAAATCAGGTTGCACATACCTCACTTGAGATTCCTAGAGAAGACCTTTCATCAACTAATTGTGTCCAATGTCACTTTTACCCTTGAGACAAGTTTATACACATGGATTAGGGTTTATAAAGCATATTATGTGAGAAACACTAATTTTAGACCTCCTATGAAAACCATCAATTTAGGACTTAAAACTAATACCAATCGATTACTTGGATTCTCTTGGTTAAGAAAACATATTTATTTCTTAAAGTTGGAGTTAAAATGGATTAGTTATATATTTTAAGGATTTTTATATAATTAAAATGGTTTTATAATAAACATTGAAGTACGAATGCAAATTGATACTTAAAAATGATAAATTCAGATTCTACGTGAAAAATTCTTTCCAACGACTATTTATTTGTATTTTTTTGATAATCCTATGATATACTGTGAATTATATAAAATTGACCAATCATAAAGCAAGAAAAAGCTACGTGTATAGATCCAACCCAGAGGCTCATCCAGTAGGTCGAACATCACTGAGTAGGACCAATTGTGGTTGGCGAACTCACCAGGGGGACCTGCTTCAGAGGTTCAGAGATCAAAAGGGTAAGATTAGCCATTGAAAGACCAAAATGCCTATGCTCGATTAATTATTTGATTAAACAACTAGGGCAAAAGTGTCATTCAGCCATAGCAAAAGACTCGCGATTGATGACAAAGGCATTCGTAAAATTACAAAATTACCCTTGTGAGATTAATTAAGTGATTGAATGAGTATGGCCATCATGGTCATTTTTTGATCCAGCTTGTTCATGCTCGTCCTCCATGGTGAGGCACCCAGGCTGGAGCTCGAAGCTCTGATGTTGCCAAGCCTTCACAACCAAGGTGTGAGTCTCAGGGTGAGTAGAGAATGACCTGTGGAGTCCAGAAAAGTTGGGGAAGCAAACGCCAAGGGGCGAGGGCCCCTATGTCACCAAGACATAACTGAGAAGCTGAGGAACAAGGGAGAAGGTCAGGAGATCTACAATGCATCGAGTAGGCATGGAAACACCGAGACGTGATGCAAAAAGCATTCACAAAGGTCAAAAGAACTCGACTGATGCCTCGTGAAGGCTGGGAGACCACTGAGGCATCGAGGTGGCTAGCGCTGGTGAGAGCCTATATGCACGACTATAGGATGCGGTGTTTAGGAGCACATCAAGCCAAAACGATGGAGAAATGAAGATCAGAGACCATAAAAGCTTACTTGCCTGCCGATTTGGCTGGATATGGTGAGGAATACTGGGGTGAGACCAACGTTGTCGGAGATGAAAGATGAGAAGGTCAGGGGGTCTGGGGCCTGAGAAAGTGAAATTAGAAGAGGAGGATAATTGTGTAGTGACTGAGGGTCGTCTTAAACCCATTTTATAGGTGCAAGGTAGCTCGGGCCTCTGTCTGCAACTCGGGGGTTGCGAGACCAGTCATCGCTAGATTCGGTATTTTGCACATCTAAAGAGAGAGAGGGTGAATAAACCATCGTTCAACTCGGGAGGGAAAGATGGATTCATTGGTGAAGAGAGTTTTCAAAGTGGTGCATTGATGGTGGAGTTAAGAATCAGAGAAGGGAGACCTATAAAAATGCTTCTGACCCCTGAAATGGTTATGGGTAGGGGATGATGTCCAGGCCGTCAGATCAAGTTGTCAAACTATTAGATTTTGATGATTGAATATAATTTATCAGATGGCATGTGTGAGAGGGAAAGGACAAATGATAGGAGTGCGACAACGATTAAATGACAGAACGATAGTATTACTCGCACATAAATGATCTTTTCGATGAAAACAGTCAAAACTTTAGCAAAACTTCCCAAATTAATTTGGAGGCGTAAACATGGTCCAAATGACCTCAAATTTGGACCATAGGTTAATATTAATGTCTATATTAATGATATGAAATTATATTTTCATTTTGCAAAATGTTTGGCCCTTAATCACCATATTTTCCATTAATGTATATATTAATGCATTTTAAAGGGTTGATAATAAAAAGACATTTCTTAGCAAATCATTCAATAGAATTTTGAGATGGATATTATAAAATCATTCAAGAGTCATGTCACACCCCCTATTCTCCTTTTTATTGCTTTAAAAGCATTTAGGAGGAGAGAGAAAGGAATAGAGTTATTTCTTTCATTAACTAACTCAAAACCACATTACTTATCATTTCTTGTTCCAAAAAAGCCACAAAAACTATAAATTAGTATAATATACTAATTATTTCACATTAATGGTCATTTTGCATTATTAAAATCTAATTAACACTCTAGTTGAGATATTTGTGTAAAAACCCATGCATTGTCTTGAATGTGGGTAAATATAGTTCAAACCATTACAGGTTGCTCAATTTCAACATTGAGGATAAAGAGGATAGAAAAGGTAGGACAATTTAGGAAAAAAGACAAAAAAAGTATATGAAGGAAATAAAATCTTGAAAATAGGATAAATTGCAATTGAATCCAAGATTCAATATGTTATAGTTGGTGATCGTAAAACTAGTTTAACTCTTGTCTCTTGTCTAGTTTATAATCATAAGCACTAGTTTTAGTAGGGTTTTGGTTTCTCTTTACATTATAATTAGTCCCTTGAGTTCTAATGGAATGTCTACTAACTATAGTTTCTAATTCTAGAACAAGTTTGAACACTCTTGATTACATGATCCACGAAATGTTTTACTATTTAGATCACCTTTTTGGCAATCATGCTAATATTTGTAGCAATTTAATTTCCTTCTTTAGTTGAACCCTCTTAACACAAACATGTGATAATGATACAATCATCAAGCTTCATGAATATTATGTCGGTGTATTATTCTACCAACACTATTTATGATCTTGTTAGTTATTAAACTTAGACAACATAGCTCAAATATCGATTGCAATTAACTCATAGCAATCGACAACAACTTCAATTGAGGTATGTTGGCTTGAGATTAAAGGGTAGTTCGTTGGCCAGTGTTGAGCGCTAGCAATCTATGTTCCATTTCTCTTCATCACGTATCAGTGAGCTGCTAGAAATTGGAGGTGATAGATAGAGATGACTCTTTGACGATCATTGTGGCGCAATGGACTAGGTCTTTAACTATTTAGGCCTTAAATTTGTGGCAAACATTGAAGCGATGGCGATCTTGTTTTGGTCAATGGTGACACATAGCAATAGGGTGCCTATAAAGTTTAGGTAAGGTTCTATGTGATTCTATTCAGAAACATTTGTCTTGAATTAGTGCCATTTGTTGATCATTGGCAACCAATAATTTCTATAATTGTTCGATACTACCATAATTCAGTAGGACTTCAACGAAAGTAAGTAGTTATTGTAATTAATTGCTTTGAGGAGAAATAAAACTACTTGTAAAAATAACAAACATCAATATATTGATGAGTATTATGGACAAGATGGGGAAGCAAAATATGTCGCGTTATTTTTCTCTTAGCCTCTCAGATCTGGTAAGGAGAATCATAGGATCCCTAGAGAGAAATTTGTCTCAATTAATAGATAATTGTGAAACTATCTTTCCAAATATTTTTCTTGGACCTAGTATTATCTCATATGTAATTGACTCTTATGATCTGTACAATTTAAACCAGCTAAGGATTACATGCATCACTTTAATTTGTCATGAATTTGTTCCAAGCACAAGAAAGCATATAGTTAGCTCAAACAACCTCTGTTTTAAACTAGAGAACATGTTGAAGCTCTAGTCATGGCAAGGTGCCTTTCTTTGTGGATCATGTTTAGAACTTCTATTGGTCACAATGTACTATCTAGTTTATATTTTGTATAAAATGACAGGGAGAAAGTGCCTTCGTTGTTTTGGTTTTAAGAGATATTATAATGGTTAACACAATATTAAAGCTATACCATGGTGTAGTGATTTTAAACTAAATTAAAATATTGAATTCACATAGATGATTCTAATCTCATTTTATTAAATAGATAGTAGAGTAAATATATTGCAATGATCTCACTTTAAGTGTGCCCTTTGTGGCGTTGTTAATGTGCCATAAGTTGTTTAGGTCCAAGATATTTTGTACCATAAGGTGCAAAAGGAATTTGGCATGTAGGGCATACCCCCCACCGTGCCTACATAGGACTCCGCTACTAGGCAATACCCTAGCAAGTCACAATCTTTGACAACAACATCGTTGCAACTAGCAATCAGCGGTGCCATGATGAGTACATGTCATGGTTGCATGATTTTCAATGTTAGGGCAAGGTTACTTGCATCTGTGAACAACCAAAATGTCTGAGGTGTGACCATTAAATGGGTTGCCCGGAGGCTTTTTCTTCCCACACAATTGCGGAGTTTCCAAGTTAATGCCGTACTGTGGTGTAAACCGTCGTCTTTGGATTATTTTAATTTTTGCGGGTACTCTTTCGCTCATCGCATTGATTTCCAAGACTGCTATATTCCGAGTGCACAACATAGCACAATTTCCCCCAGCACAACCGACTGACGTTTGAGATGTGCAGACTTGGCCATAGTCAACTGTACTTAGAACCATGCATATCCATGGATTATGGACAGACCCCACTCCAGGTTTGGTGGTAAGATCCGCATTAATGAAGAAGAACAATGCACGGCGACCGGACATGCGGATCGCGCGCGGTTCACTACTTGTCAAGCTCTTGAATCCTGACTTGGAACTTCTTGAATAATATTACAGACCACCGCCGAAATGATCTGATAGCTAGGTCACACCTCGGATGGCGATGGTCCGATGTGTTTGGCATTTTGCAACTTTGCAGACCATCGTCCCTCGTTGGTGGAGCCGGTGTGACGGGAGATACCGTCCTCCTGAAACAGTAGCATCAACATCAATCAATGAGATTTGTCCCTCCTTCTATATGTTCATCGTCCTAGCTCTCCCTCCACTCACGTCTGCTTCATTCCTGTGCAGAGACAGATGGTGCGTGAAAGGAAAAAGCACATAACAAAAGGAAGATCCGCCGACACCCGGGAAAGCTATGGATGGATAATCTGCAGCTTTGATATGGCACGCTAAATACGGGTTCGCGTTTAAGGGAGGTGACCCAGCGCATGCACAGAACTCTGGCTTGTGATTGAAGGAAGAACCGTTCGCTTCGCCTACCTGCGCGCGTCTGCAGATTTTCTTCGAAGCAGAGGCACCGGGTCCGGGTACCAGTTCCCACGTTCCATTTATCTCCTCCATGCCGCACTCTCATGGCTGCCAGTGCGCGCAGTCCTGGCCCCCGGCCAACGCCACGAACGATTGCCGCCGTGCCAGCTGGCCCCGGCTAGCTTCTCCGAGACCAGACCGCAATACCACACCAATCGTGAAAAACTTCGGACGCATCCCAGCTACCCCACGACGACGGGTCGAGAGCCGGCCGGTGGGATTCTCTCCCGGTGGCCGACCGCCGCAGAGGTCCGGCCAGTGGGCCAGCCCAGTCCTCTATGCGGTGCACGGCAGGATTGCAGGGTTTGCCGGTCCGTGGCCCCTCAAGAAGTTATCCGTCAAGCGGCAGTACCAACGCCAGCGGCAATTGGATTCTGTAGCGGTACTGCTCGCTGCTCCTAGTCGTGGTGCGACAATACTCAGCCACCACCGGCGTACCAGCCTTCCACAGGTGACAGCCTGACAAGTCCTCCTCTCAGCTTTAATCCGGACGGCTCCCAATCAGAATCGTTGACAAAGCTCACACTAAATACTCGTTAGTTGATCAGGCACAAACCACCAAAGCGGTGGTCCATTAATGGATCTATCGGGATTATGGCGTCAAATGGATATACTAAAACGGTGCTAATTGTGCTTTATTTCATACCAACCATAAAAACAAGGAATTCCTATTCTAAATCAAATGAAAAAAAACTTGAACGTAATTCCATTATGTTTGCTCTTTGAAAGAAGGGAAATCCAATGTTTTCTTTTAGTCCCGCGGGGAGCTTTTCTCTGGTTCAATGTTTATACTAAATGATTAGGGTGCCAATACAATACATGTAATCGTGAAGGTTACTTTATCATTTTAATGTTTGTTATGACATATGTTTGCAATTGCGCTTTTTACACGCGGCATATATATCACTCCAGAAAACCATTCCATCAGATACGTGGAGTTGTGATTGTCTAGGAAATAGGCAGGCAGTGAGAAGAGCAGAAGGGTTGTTGGATGACAAGAAATGAGGACGCCCCGGCAGGAAAACCAACCACGCCCGAAATTGGTGCGGTCCGTTTTCCTGAAATTTGTACATGGATGGGTATCGGCAGGCAATTGGTTTTGTCGGTGTGAAATCGAGTTACTTCCAACCAAACGGTTGAAGTTGTAAAATAAGTTAAGTTGGAATTGCATGTGTTCCAACTACCGCAACCAGACGGGCCCTCACATCAGGAGTTCGGCTTTGCTGTTCCTTGTTTCAAGAGGAGCAGGCTACTCCGTTATTAATCAACTTGCATGTGTCCCTGCTCATGAGTTTGTAGGGTGAGGATTATATTCGGGTTACACATGACATTATCTTAAACAAGGTGCAGCCTGCTCTTTGTTTAATTAGGAAGAACAAATCCTACGGGTTACATCAGTGGCAAGCAGTTATGCTAGTTATGCTATACTAAGATCATAAGTTAAATTTAAGTTATTTGTCCGTAGCGGTAGGTGTTTGTAATTTAGGTTATTATGTGATACAATGATAATAGTCGAAGACTAGTTGATATATTGTAACACTCAAAAAGAGAGATTTTTTAAGGATTTTTCTCGTTAGTTTACCTACATTGGCCCCAGTCTGGCATAAATATGTTTAATTCCCAATCTTTTTGGTAATTTATTCCTTTGTGAAGTACCAAAGGATGGAATACATTAATTCTCCAAGAACTGACAAAAAGATGAAGGTTTTATGAGTTCAACTTATTTTGACCCACTAAAAATGGGAAGTCGCTCCTACGGTTGGACTACAACAACCCTGACTATAGCTTGCAGTTCGGGCTAACTTTTGCATGTTGGGCCCAAAAGTCAGTAAACTCATCCACAAGTCAGTCTGACTTCATTGGCAAATTGGCCTGACATCTCCCATGTCAGTCCCAAAAGTCAATCAACTTGTTAAAGCTTAGTAGCATCAATCACAACCCACACATAGTCCTACAATCCTCAATGTCTCTAAGTCTTGCCTCATAAGTTGATTGAGCTATGCTCTGTCGTGTTCAGAAAAATATAAACTACCAGTACCACCCCTCATAAACCTAGGGAAGTATGCCTGGCTACCCCGTAATATATATATATATATATATATATATATATATATATGCAAACCCTTTCCCAGGGTCACAAGGTTTCCCTCTATGCTACCTCACCCATCAACCTTTACCACCATTTTCCCCTCAAAGGTCGATTTAGTTCATATTCATGTTTTGAGGATTCCCACTCCATATCCATCTTTTGCAGCCATCCCACCACAATTCCATCAATCCCCAATCACCATTGAACACCCATTTGTTGTTGTCGAGGCATACTTGAGGAAGAAGGAGGACAAACAAGGCCAAAAGAAGACACAAATGACAAAGAAGGAGAGGAAGGGTCGCTTGGGGATCCTAGTGAGATTCAATCTTCTAATGTTCACCTTTGTTTCCTGATGTTCAAGATGTATATTCTTTATGATTAGGGCCAACTAAGCTTGTATGGCTATAAGCACAATCTAGGTTGCATCTCCCATTATAGGTTGTTTATGTATTCAATACCATGTTTGCAATTTATGTTTTGATTTTGCATTTGGTTGTCTATGTTCTCATTTGATTTTAGTTTCTTAGTTGCTTGATCCATTCCTCGCAAGAACCCCAAATTATCATACTTGAGAGGAAAGTGACCTAATGAGTAGGGGAGATAGTGTGAACCTAAAACTATGAGAGGATGATTGGGTCAAAGGCAGATGTCTTTGGAACTCTCCTAAAAAAAGTTCTTGACTTTCAATTATCCCATTACTTGTTCAGAATACCTAATATTTCCTAGACATTGAAAAGGAAATCCAATATAAATTGGTTTAATTGTTTAGGATAATTGAGAGAGCAACTTGGAAACACCAAGGTCTAGTTTCACTTTGTGAGAGAGTATCTGATGTAGGGCTTTTGAGTCGCTTTTATAGGCTAGTTTTACACTCATTTTATGCGCTTATTGGTCATATTTGTGGTTAATATCGCATGATTCAATTCCTTTAGCTTATTATCCTTGCCTATATCAAATTCATCTTGTTTTACATTGTTTTGTATAGCTCATCATATTTCTTGGATTTGATTTGTGTTTTTCTCTCATTTTCAGGAAATTCACATTATGGACCCATCGATACCATCGACGGTCTGTCGATAGCATCAACAGAGCAATAGTGACAGAGCTGGAGAGGAGGAAGATAGTTTGATACCATCGACACCTTGTCGATAGTCTCGAAAGTCCAACAGCGAGCCAAATATCACCCCGTCGATACCATCGATGGGAACGGTCGATGGTATCGAGAAGGCTTCAGGTGGCTCCCAGAAATTGAAGAAAGCATCAGTACCCTAAGGTGTCGATACCATCAACACCCCGTCAATGGTATCGATGTCGTCGGATCAGAGTTTTGTCCAGTACGACTTCAATCGGACGGTTGCATTCTTTTGGTGGCTGTGAGTGGTACCTATATCTAGGAAAAGATAGCCCAAAGCCATCATGCACGTTCTTTTCCATTGCATAAGTCCCGAAGGAGAGAGAGAAGAATGGAGCCGAGAGCTACGCCCCGGGAGATTCCAGAGATGCATATGGAGTTTCCACCGCCAGAAGGTTGCAGAACGCTCATCGCATGCCGAGGATCACACAGTTCTTCTCCGTTCAGGGGTTACACCATCTCCATCCACATTTTCTCCATGTTTTCTCCTTCGTTCATGGTGTTTTGCATTGAGATGAACATGTGGGGCTAATCCCCTTTGTCTCTAGGATCGGGAGTAGCCTGAAAAATCATTCTATGACTCTTCTTACATAGTTTATCACAATTTGTCCCTCAAATCCGTGGTATGATATCGTTTTCTCCAATGCTATCATTTTGCTTGATCACCATAATGGTAATCTAATACCTTTAATTGTTTTTTATGAAGAATTAATGGTTGAAAAGAGGCGATAATCACATTAACTAAAAAATCCTTTAGAAAAGGCCATGTACGATTAATGGTGGGAACCTAGAGACATGTTTTTCATGCACCTAGTTTAGGGCATAGGTTACTACTAGCGTGGAACCGACCTAGATTAAGGTAGTGAATTGTATCGTGGAAGCGAGCAATTTTGGCTACATGCCACTATCCGGAAAGGGAGACGAGTTGTGATAATTGTGAAGGAATTAGTACAATGAGAACCCACGGTGAAACCACAATCCTAGATATTTCTTTTGAATTGATTAAACCAACCATTTAATCGATTGCTTTGTTTTCTTTTGTTTTTATTTTTCTTTTTCAAAACAACTTCCAAACTTTTACAATTGGTTTAGTTGATCGTGAGTAGTTAGTAGTAGTCTACCAAAAATCATGTTTCCCTGTGTTTGATTCGGGCTCACAAAGCCTATATTACATTGATGCGTACACTTGCGTTATACGCACGGTAAAGTCGTGTCAAGTTTTTTGGCATCGTTGCCGGAGAAATGACAATTTTTGACACTACGAGTGCTACAAGCGGCCACTCTAGACCACCTTTAATAATTTTTATAATTGAGAGTAAATTGTCTATCTTTCAAATTCTTTATTTGTCTAGCACTGTACTTAATCAATTTTTCACATTTCAGGTACTAGTGCATGGTGAAGACGCGTAGCACGGGCTACGCACAGTCGACACCTGAGATTCTGCCTTCGGGATCGGGTGACGAGGAGGAGCATATCCACAATCAACCTGAAGACTTAGACACAGATTCTGAACCCGAAGTAATGGCTGAGGAACAGACAATATGGGAGAAGATCAAGGCTTCTTCCTCATCCGTGTCTAAGGGGCCAATAAAAAAGCAGGCGATCAACATTCCTACATACAAGATTGATCCAGCACTAATAAACCTCATGTCTAATGCATTTCATGGGATGAACAATGAAGATCCAGTGGCCCACATCAGCACATTTGTGGAAAACTATGATATGATAAAGATTGATAGGTTCCTGCAAGAAGCACTTTATTTAAAGCTTTTTCCCAGGTCTTTCACGGGAAATGCATGTGAATGACTGCACAATCTCGATGATGAGTGCGTCGAGACATGGGACTAGATGGTAGAGGTCTTCTTCGAGAGATTCTTCCCGCTCGAGAAGACGAATGACCTTGTAAAAAAGATCCATAATTTCTATCAAAAGGCCAGTGAGACTTATTCAGAGACATGGGAGCGCTTTCAGATTATGCTAAGGAAGTGCCCACTTCATGGGTTGGACAAGGACAAGCAAGTTAAAATTTTCTACTTTGCTCTAAATGAGCATGACAAAAGCAACTTAGATTCAGCGGGCTTGGGTTTTTTCTTGAACAACACAGGTACAAGGTGTTGGGAGATCTTGAAGAACATGGCCAAGAAGCAGTCGTGGGGTAATAGAGATGCACCGGAACAAGTTAGAGTTGTAGGGGAATCAAAGGCAACTAAAGAGCTAAATGAGAAGATGGACCTGATAGTAAAGAGATTGCTAGCAAAAGAGGATGAAGGATCTAATGATGAGGCACATGTAAAATTTATGTGCCAATAACAAGGGTATAGTAATAATGATCACTCTTAGAGGAAGGATAAGAAGTTCTCATGGAAGGATCCAAATGCCAAACCACAACCTACTGTAGAGGAGAAGAGTAATGAGTTTCTCAATAAAATTGTGAAACAAAACCAAGAACTCATGAGTACTTTCAGCAAGCAACTGCAAACTCAAGAGGAATTTATGAATCAGTTTGGACAGACACTACAAAGCCACAGGGCACAAATGAGGACACTTGAGACATCTTTAGCACATATGGTAGTGGAGATTATGAGTCTAAAGAAGCCCACAATGCAAGGTTTCTCGGGGAATATTGATGTTCCCGGAAAGAACCATCAAGCTAAGGCCATTCTATTGAGGAGTGGAAAGAAACTTTTAAACTCCAAGCCTAATGAACTGAGCACACCACAATAAGAAGCAGTAGGTGAGGCCACAGAGGATGTCGTAGTTATAGAGGCGGTGGAAGATGATGTAGAGAAGGCCACATAAGAGCCCATTATAGAGAAAGAGGATGAGAAGAGGGAGCCTTATGTGCCCCAACATCAGAGGGTACAGACTGTCCCAGTTCCCTATCCAAATAGTCTAAAGGCAAAGAAAGTTGATGCACAGTTCAAAAAGTTCTTGGATAGTTTTAGGAAACTTTCGATCAATATTCCCTTGCTAGAGGCTATTGAGCAGATACCCTCCTATGGTAAGTTCTTGAAGGATATAATTACTAAGAAGAGGAAGATTTTGGACACTGAGGTGGTGGTGCTCAAGGAATAGGTCAGTGCTTTTATTCTAGGAAAATTACCACCAAAGCGACAAGATATGGGTTGTTTCAATATTTCATGCTATATTGGGAAGGTGAAATTTGGTGAAGCGTTGTGTGATTCTGGGGCAAGTATCAACTTGATGCCCCTATCTACATTCAAAAAGCTTGGTCTTAAAGAATCTCGACAAAGCAACATGACAATTCAACTTGCAGACAATTCTGTGGTACGGCCGTATGGTATTTGCGAGGATGTCTTAGTCAAATTTGATAGGTTCGTGTTTCCAACTGATTTTGTTGTCATGGAGATTCAAGATGAGAAAGGAAATGAGTTGCTATTAGGAAGACCTTTCCAAGCCACTGCCGATATGATATTGTAAATGGGTAAAGGTCGGTTGACAATGGGTATAGCTGATGATAGATTCGAGATTGTCATGCCGCCAAATTCAAAGCAGTCACAAGAGAATGAGAAATGTCACAAAGTGAATCACTTTGATCATAACGTCTCTCTTTGTTTAGGGAAGCCATTTCTTGATATGGCTCATGTCATGACGAAGGTAGATAAGGGAACAATTTTTGTGGACATCATGGAACAAACAAAAGTGGTTTCTCTTGTTAAAGTTGTGGGTTATCCCAATGATGAGGAAGAGGAAGTCTCACCATCCACTGAGGATGAAGCTATAGCAGTCTCCATGCTTGACTCATACCCACAATTACCTCTTGAAGCTTGTTTGTTCAACATAATGAATGATTGGATGAGAAGTACGTCATTACAAGAATGTGTTCAGATGCTTCAAGTGCTTCCATGCTACTATGCCAAACACTATGAAGAGCTAGGACCGCTGCCACAACTGCTTCAATCTTCTTTGGTTAGCCCGCCAGACTTAGAGCTTAAGCCTCTACCCCCTCACTTGAAATACGCATTCTTAGCCCCTGATGCAAAGCTACCGGTGATAATTTTGGCATATTTGAGTGTCGTTGAGGAAGAACAGTTGATGATAGTGTTGAAGAACCACCATGGTGCATTTGGGTGGTTGGTTTCTGACATCAAGGGGATCTCCCCTACTCTTTTCTTACACAAGATTTGGCTCGTTGAAGGAGCCAAACCAATGATTCAGCCACAACGTTGCCTCAACCCCGTCATGATAGAGGTCGTCAAAAAGGCAGTGATCAAGCTTCTCTCCGCGAGCATCATCTATGCTATTTCAGACTCTACATGGGTGAGCCCAACATAGGTAGTCCCTAAAAAGGGGGGAATCACGGTAACTCAAAATCTTTTGAATGAACTTGTCACCACCCGATTAGTAACCGGGTGGTGTGTTTGCATTGATTACCGTTGGTTGAATTTTTCCACTCTAAAAGATCATTTTCCTCTCCCATTCATTGATCAGATTTTAGAGCTGCTGGCTGGATGCTCTCACTTTTTCTTTCTAGATGTCTATTCCTGTTATAATCAGATTTCCATAGATCCTAAGGACCAAGAGAAGTCTACTTTCACTTGTCCTTATGGGACTTTTGCATATTGTCGTATGTCGTTTGGTTTGTGCAACACACCAGCTACTTTTCAGCGCTGCATGCTTGCTATCTTTTCGGATATGGTGGAGCGCTGTCTAGAGGTTTTTATGGATGACTTTTCCATCTACAATGCATCCTTTAATGAGTGCTTGTATAATCTAGACAAGGTACTACAAAGATGTGAGGACACACATTTAGTCCTCAATTGGGAAAATTTCCATATGATGGTTAGCGAAGGCATAGTGCTTGGACGAAAGGTGTCTAGCAGGGGACTGGAGGTAGATCCAGTGAAGATTGAGGTTATTTCCAAGCTACCTCCAATTTCCTTGGTCATGCGGGTTTTATCCCCGTTTTATCAGGGATTTTTCTGAAATCGCTAAGCCATTATTGGAATTGCTTGAGAAGGATGTTGTTTTTTACTTCAATGATAAATGTATGCATGCCTTTGAGGTTCTCAAGCAAAAGTTGATTTCTGCGCCGATTGTTCAAACACCGAATTGGACTAAGCCCTTTGAGATTATGTGTGATGAGTCAGATTTTTTCCGTGGGGGCCGTTCTTGGGCAACGCCTTGAGAACAAACCCACAGTTATTTCTAAGCGTCTAAGAATTTGAATGATGCCCAACTCAATTACACCAGCACTGAAAAAGAATTGCTTGCCGTGGTTTTTGCATTCGAAAAACTTAGGCAATATTTGCTGGGGTCTAAAGTTGTGGTATGGACAGACCATGACGCCATAAAAAACTTAATGGAAAAGAAAGATGCCAATCCTAGACTCATTAGGTGGATCTTTCTCTTGTAAGAATTTGACATTGAAATTAAGGGCAAGGCGGGCATTGAGAATGTGGTTGCGGACCACTTGTCTCAGTTAGAGCAGGTAGATGAGAGAGATACCAACATACCCATTACCGAGACCTTTCCAGATGAGAAAATCCTTTCCATTCAATCTAAGGACCCTTGGTTTTTACATATCATGAATTATCTCGCATGTAAAGAAATTCCGGATGATTGGACTTATCAAGAGCGAAAGAGGTTTTTTCATTCTTTGAGATATTATTTTTGGGATGACCCTATTTTGTTGAGACAGTGCATGGATGGAATTTTGTGCATGTATGTACCTGAGAGTGAATATGATAGTATGCTCAGTCATTGTCATACATTTCCCACCGGCGGTCATCATGTGAGTACGTGGACTGTGGAGAAGGTATTAGACAGTGGCCTTTATTGGCCTACACTTTTCCGAGATGCCTATGTTATGTGAGGAGGTGTGATTCATGTCAAAGGGCAGGTAACATCTCAAAATGTCAAGAGATGCCCCTCAATGTATTTCAAGAAGTTGAGGTATTTGATTTGTGGGGCATTGATTTCATGGGACCCTTTGTGTCCTCTAATTCCAATTTGTATATTTTGCTTGTTGTTGATTATGTGTCGAAGTGGGTAGAGGCAGTACCCACAAGGACTAATGACACTGCGGTAGTTTGCAAGTTCATGAAGGAGCATATTTTTTGTAGGTTTGGTGTGTCACGGATGATCATTAGTGATGGAGGCACCCATTTCACGAACAAGAAATTTGCTACACTATTGAGCAAATATGGGGTCAAGCATAATGTAGGTACCCCATATCACCCGCAGATGTAGGGCCAAGTGGAGGTGTTCAATAGGGAGATTAAGAAGATATTGGAGCGCACAGTGGCCTCTTCAAGGAAGAATTGGAGTGCATTACTACTGGACACACTATGGGCATATAGAACCGCATTCAAGACACCTATAGGCACCACACCTTTTAGGTTGGCTTATGGGCGGGATTGTTACTTGCCGGTGGAATTAGAGCACAATGTGCACTGGGTGCTAAGGAAGTTGAACTTGAGTATGGATGATGCAGGGAGAAAGTGAATGTTAGAGCTCAATGAGTTGGATGAGCTAAGAATGAATGCATACGAGAACTCAAGGATCTACAAGGAGTGGACTCAAGGATCTACAAGGAGTGGACAAAGCAAATACACGATCACCACATTCAATTGTGAGTGTTCAAGAAGGGTGAGAGTGTCCTATTGTTCAATTTGAGGTTAAAATTGCATTTCGAGAAATTGAAATCCCGATGGAGTGGACCTTTTGTTTTAGAGGAGGTGCGACCCCATGGTTCCATCATGGTGAGAGATGGTGAAATAATATTCTTGGTGAATGGTCAAAGGTTGAAGCACTATTATGGGGAAGATTACACAAGGAAAGTGCATGAGCTCAAATTCATGGAACTAAATGAGGAATGAGGAGCATGCATGCGTCTGGCCCAAGACGTTAAATGAGGCGCTTGTTGGGACCCAACCTTGGTAGTGTACATGGTTATTTCTTTAATTTTTCGCATTCCTAGGTAGTTTTCATTAATTTAGCACTTAGTCTCTAAAAATGATACCCTGATGTGTTTGTTGAGTGTGCAAGCGGGGGAACGGTCGATACCATCGACATTTGGGTCGATGGTATCGAATTTGGAACAATGGATAATTCTACCGAAATTTCATTTTGTCGATACCATCGACGGCCTCATCGATGGTATCGAACCTGGAACAGGAAGAAAAAGGATCGAGCGTCGATTGTATCAACTCGTCGTCGATGGTAGCGAGTTTTGTGGAGATTTTTAGACGAATTGTCTCAGTGATTTCGATACCATCGACACACTGGTTGATGGTATCGACATGTCTATAGCGACAATGAATTGATCATACATCTTGAGGATCGAAGGAACATACAGGTGTCGATACTATCGACACATGGGTTGATAGTATCGATGACACGTCAGCGATCTGAGGTCTTCATCGAGCAGTCCACAATGCCTATCTATAGACTGTGTCAATGGTATCGACATCCTGTCATGACCATTGACACGAGGTCGATCTGGGTCCCCACATCGAGCTGTCAATAGTCGTCGATTGTAGCGAGGGGTGGATTCCAACAGCTTTCAATACCATCGATGGGACTGTCGATGGTATCGACGCACCAGTAGTAGACTCGGCCGTCCCTTATAAAAAGGAGGGAAAATATTGATTCTAATCACACAATCTCCTTACCTACCTTCCACATCTTAGGCTTAGCATCCCTAGGCACCCAAGAGCAACCAAGATCACCATCTCCGATCATCTCCGAGCATCTTCTTCAGCTTTGTGGATGTCAATCTTCTCTGAGTGCCTCGATCGTCTTCTCCGAGCTCCATTCTCTTTTCTTTTCCACACTCGTTGCCATGAAACCATGGTGAGATCAGGAGCATCATCATCTAGGGCTGCACCTATACTAACTTCCCTGCCACAAGGACTGGTTCCTTACCTGAGGCTAGTCCATCCATCGCCAGAGGTCAAAAAGGTGATTGAGGAGCTATGGAAGCACTCCATCAAGCCGACCCAGTATGGAGACTGGTAGTTGATCTAGGATTGGTGTTTTGAGGTCAATATGGCCTATGTGCTGCAGGGAAAATTGGGTGAGTCCCCTGAGTTTTGCTGTTACCATGCCGACAGTGGGTGGCTCACTTACAACACTAGTACATAACCGACCTTTAGTGTCGGTTATTTAAGGCCTTTAGTGTCGGTTTCTAAGCGACACCTATGTGGGAGACGCTAAAAGCCCAGCCATTACGCGTCGGTTCAAAAACCGAAGCCATAACCCTTCGCGCGCCACCGAAAATGCGCCAATAGGGCACTATAGGCGTCAGTTATTAGATAAGAAACCGACGCCATATACCTTCATGCCATAGAAAGGTCGCCATCTTGGGCACTATCAGCTTCAGTTATTAGATAAGAAACTGACGCCATATGCCTTCGCGCCACAGAAGGGCGCCATCTTGGGCACTATCAGCGTCGGTTATTAGATAAGAAACCGACGCCATATGCCTTCGCACCACAGGAAATAGACGTCGATTATTTATATAAAACTGACACTGTAACTATGTGTGTCGGTTTTATACAAATAACCGACGCCTATTTTTTGTTTTTTTTCTATCAGTCTGCAGACCTGCTATATGGCTAGTCGCAGGATGAGAAACCTGTAGTTTAGTTATGAACTGTAGGTTTTACGACATCCATTGATATCAGCCAACAACAGGCCACAAACCTGCAAAATTAACAACAAAAATATTCACACATTTAGCAATGCAACCTGCAGTTCCATTTGATTTTCACACATTTAGAAACATTCATGTAGCTAGCAATCTGTAGTTCCATTCATTTTCACATTCACACATATAGAAACATTCATATAGCAACCAACAGTTTCATTCATTTTCACTCAGACACATGTAGAAACATCCAGACATGTAGAAACATTCACACATATTATAATTCAGAAATTCATTTACAAAATATCATTCTTTAGTCATTATTCGCCATCAACATCCGAATTATATCTTAAATCCCCCACTACTTGTATGGTTGTTTCCCATTCTTCTCTTACTTCATTTAATTCTCCCGTCGTATAGGGAGCATGTACATCTGGTAAGGCCGTTCCTGTAGTGTGGTCAGTTTTAAACACCTATAAAGAGAATGATGTATATATATAATTAATGAGCTATAAATAAGATCGATATATTTCATATTATCTAATTAGACTATATAATACCTCAGCAATACAATCGATGTCCATTGCGGCATATTTGATAATCATGTGCATAAATCGCATCACATAGTATCCACATGCCCATCCGTTGTCTTGTGTAGCACACTATAAATTCAAACATACAAAATATTAAAAAATACAACTAATTAAGCACTGTTCACATAAATAATATATACATATATTGCAATCGGGAACTTACATTCACATTCTTCCAAATTATTGGCTGGTTATTTTTCGTGGGGACCTTTCCTCCAGCCTTTTTGAACTCATCAAAACCCCTACATGTTAATGTAACACAATACATTGCATAATTAAATAGTAATGTAATAACATATGTTAACGGATATGAAAATGAAATATTTCTCACCGGAATAATGCCATTTTCATTATGCGTCCATATTTTGTATTCAATTTACTCCCCTTAGGATCTAGATAATAGACAATGAACGTCTCAGGGACAATAACCAGTAACTCCCAATGCATACCACTAGAGGTAAAAAAGTTAAAAATTAATAACTCAAAATCCACAATAAAAATGTAATTTTCTTAATAAGCAAAGTAAACTTACTCTACATTGAATGGAGCCATTATCATCGTCTTCTTTTTTTGAGCAAAAATTGAAAAAGCCTCACAACAGTATTGTTGAACTGATGGAGGGTCTTTAGCTACTAGACTAATCAAAGATGGAATCAAAAATCCTACATGTTCGAATGCAAAATCTGCACATATCTTGTCTAAGTAGCTGCAAAACATGTATTACGTATGCATTAATAAATAAGAAACCAGATCACCAGATCCTACACAAGGTATATGGATGTATAAAGAAGATCTCACCTTATCCATAGCTCTATCACAGATGTATTCAACCAATCATATCAAAACAACTCCAAAATATCTTGTATAAATAGTTTCCTTTCGTATGATTGACCTGCAACATCTGCATCTATAGAAACAGTTATAGGGAAATTTATATCATGTTCGCCTAACCATACTGCCATACCCCTACAGTTAGGACCTAACGGGACAGTTAGGTCCTGTGGAACCCAACTGGGTAATGTAGGAGGTGGAAGTCGAGGCCTAGATGTTGTGGGTGTCTTCTTTTTAACCTGTATATATATAATAATGTCAGATCAACTGACATCATATACACACACTAACAATTTAACGTAATCTAAATTTACCATACAATTTCAGTAAAGAGGACATCTGCTTTTAGCCACAATATCACTCCGCCTTCTGCCTCACCAAGCGTTTCACAATCTGGGTGGGCATATGGCAATGGAAGATCCATCCACTTGGGAATTATATGTACCGGGCTCACACGAATCCAACCAGCTGGTAATGGAGACCCGTGAAACAGTTCCCCTGGTAGGGATGGATAAGACGACGCCTCTGCAATGACATATTCATTAACTTTTAGATGACATGGCTTCAACCCCTACAAATTTTTGTGTAATATTGCGATTTTTTATCAATTAACAATCCTTCATTGTGATCTCCACACACATACAAGTCATCATTAGCTTCAATATTTGCTGGTGTTGGAAACCCAACTGAGAATGGACTGGAGTCATCATACTTATCATAGTACTGTTCTTCATCTATAGGATCTTCAATGAACTATCTTTTACCATGAAGAACAACCGACGATTTATCATTTGTAGGATCATCGATATAAAATACTTGTTTCGCATGTGATGCCAATATGAATGGTTCATCCTTCTCGCCAATATTTTCAAAGTTCACTAAAGTGAAACCCAATTCATCCACTATAATTCCTTTGGTGTTATCAACCCAATTACATTTGAAGAGTGGAATTCTGAAATCTATGTAGTCAAACTCCCATATGTCTTCAATGACACCGTAATATGACATTTTAGCTTCACGTGGACTCTTATCCTTTGCACTTGCAAAAAACATAGTCGATGCTTGAAGGGTGACCCCACTGTTTTGGACGACACTCTTATCATCTTGGCGCTTTGTGTAATATGTGAATCCATTAATGTCATACCCTTCATAAGACATAACAGTCAATTTTGGTTTAAAGGCGAGGCATTTGATAGTTTTAGTAATATCATCTGGTGTTTGAGATAGTTGATGTAAGACTTTATTTTCAAACCACTTAATAAATGTCTTGTTATGCTCTCTAGCAAGCCACATTGTATTGGCTCGAGGATATTGTCTCTTGATGAAATTGGTATGTTCCTCGATATAAACGTCCACTTCGTCCTTGTTGTGTAAAATATACAAGTGACCTTGTTCCAACTGCTCACGGCTGATTACTTTCACACGTGATCCCAAAATTCCTTTGCCAAATTGCTCGTCAATATTCTTGTCATTATCAGGAGTGTCATTACCACTGAGAAAGTCATTGCAAAAATCCATAACCTCTCTCACCACATAACCCTCGATAATACTCCCTTCAGGCCGATAACGGTTTTGAACATCACTTTTAAAAATGCTCATGTATCGTTCAAAGGGATACATCCAATGCAAGAAAATTTGTCCCAACATTTTCACTTCCCTAGTCAAGTGGACAACAAGATGTACCATGATATCAAAGAACGACGGAGGAAAATACATCTCAAGCTGACATAGGGTAACAACCACTTCTCTTTGCAATTTATCGAGAGTATCAGGGTCAATAACTTTGCTGCACAGACTGTTGAAAAAGAAACTAAGTCTGGTGATTGCAAACCTTACATGCTTCAGCAATATATATCTAATTGCCACATGCAATATTTGTTGCATTAGAGTGTGACAATCATGAGATTTAAGACCTATCAACTTCAGATCTTTCATTGATACCAATCTACGGATGTTGGATGAGTAACCCTGTGGCACCTTAACATTTACCAAACATTCAAAAAAAGCTTTCTTCTCCTTTCTAGACAATGTGCAACAAGCGGGAGGTAAGTATGTTCTCCGATTTCCCATTTCACAAAATTCTGTTAATTCTGACCTTATTCCCATTTCACGTAGGTCCAGTCTGGATTTTATCCCGTCTTTAGTCTTACCTAGTATATTCAACAAAGTACCAATGACACTATCACATACATTTTTCTCAACGTGCATGACATTGATACAATGCCTGACTGTCAAAGAACTCCAAGAAGGAAGATCCCAAAATATTGACTTCTTCTTGAATAAAGATTTGTCACTCCGTGTGGCCATAGTACATTGTGATCTCTTACCAAATTCATTGACAAAGTCTTTTACTCTTTCATAAACAACCTCCCCTGGTATAGGTTTAGGTGCACTCCGTTCCTCATTCAATCCATTGAATTCTTTGCGCTTCCTACGATACGGATGGAATTTTGGAAGAAACCTTCGATGACTGAGATATACAGTCTTACCGCCATGTTTTAGTCTTGTTGAATCAGTGTTCTCTTCACATATAGGACACACTTTAGCTCCTTTGACACTATATCCAGACAAATTCCCATATGCTGGAAAGTCATTAATAGTGCAAAACAACATAGCATGCAAACGAAATGTCTCTCTTCGTGAAGCATCATAGGTCATCACACCTTCACCCCAGAGTTTCTTTAAGTCATCAATAAGAGGTTCAAGATAAACATTGATGTCATTTCCAGGTTGTTTAGGGCCCACTATCAACAAAGACATCATTACGTACTTATTTTTCATACACAGCCAGGGAGGAAGATTGTATATAACAAGCATGACTGGCCAAGTGCTATGTTGGCTGCTCAATGTCCCGTACAGATTCATCCCGTCTATACAAAGCCCAAGTCTTAGATTCCTGAATTCTTCACCAAATTCAGGGTACAATAGATCAATCTTCTTCCACTGTGGGGAATCAGACGCATGTCGTAGGATCCCATCATTATTTTTCTTAACATCTGCATGCCACCTCAAATTCTTCGCATCTATCGGATTGGCAAACAAGCGTTGAAACCATGATATTATAGGTAGATACCACATCACCTTGGTAGGAGAACCAGTTTCGGACTCCCCCGAAGTCGTCAATTTATACCGTGACGCACCACATTTTGGACAATCTTTCAAATCCGCATAGTCCTTTTGAAATAATACACAATCATTCGGGCATGCGTGTATCTTCTTGGCATCCATTCCCATTGGGCATAACAATTTCTTTACCTGGTATGTTGAGATTGGCAGCTCGTTTCCTTCAGGAAGCATTTCTTTCAACAAAGACAACAATGACGTGAAGCTTTTGTCACTCCATCTATTGTTAGCTTTCAGCTTATACAATCTCAACACAGCTCTAAGCTTCTTAAACTTAGTACAACCTGTGTATAACGGTATCTCAGCATCATGCACAATGTTTCTAAAAATGGGAGGTGGATCGGTGTGCTCTACCCCACAACTATCCAGCATCACATCAACGATGTCTACTGGAACTGGTTCATTCACATCTATGTCATCGTAGGCAATTTCTTCTTCCACACAAGCACTGCTATCGACATCCACTGGTTTCGGGTTTGAAATCTCTCCATGCCAGTGCCATTCTGTATAGCCTTGTATAATCCCGTTGCACATGACATGACTTTTGATTTCGTCACCAGTGTTGACTTTCGATTTCATCACTGGTGTTGACTTTCAAGTTGTTACCGCAATGCCTACATGGACAGTAGAACCTATCTCCAGGTTGTTTCCTATGTTCCTTGGCAAATCTAATAAACTGGTCAAGACCAGAAATAAACTCTGGGGTGCAGCGATTGTGAATGTACATCCATGATCTATCCATTCTATGATCAAAGATAAAACAAGTATATATTACAACAAGATTAGGGTCTAGGGTTAACAAATACATGTGATGTAATTATTATATATAATAAATGTGTACTACCTATCCCATTCTTGAGCACCTAATCTCACTAGTAAGTGTATAATGTGTATTGGGTTTTCAAGAAAATTTCGACAGCATTTCCCCGATGTTCTCCAAGTACATATGTACTTAGAGAACAAATGGGGAAATGCTACCGAAATTTTCTTGAAAACCCAATACACATTATACACTTACATCCTAAGCGAGATTAGGTGTTCAAGAACAGTCCCAAATCGGGGACTATCCAAGATTTACTCCTAATGAGTAAATCTTGGACGGGTTTCTAGGCCAACAAATAATGTGTTGTCATTCTTATACCTAATATACTAGTTCTTCAAGTTAGGGTGATTATTGATGTCTTTAAAAGCATGATTGGCAATTTAGGGAAAAGTTCATCATTTACATTCCAAGCATGTCACATGTGTGCATTACAGTTCATCATTAAGCAAGAAGGGTGATTAGGATTCTCAATATACTCAACAATGAAACAAGTTTCCGAAAGAGGTTTGGTGAAGATATCTATAATTACTTAAACATTCAATTATAAAGTACATATACACTTAATTCAGAATAGCATGACGCACAAAGTTGCAGTCAATATGCTTTGTTCTATCATGGACTATCAAATTGTTAGTAATGAAAATGGCAGTCTTTCTTTCTAGTGATATAAGAATATCAAACACATATACAAGAAAATGCTACTATAGTTTCATCTGTTGTGTAGCCTACAACAAGGTATTCAACTTTACTACCCACTGTTCTTTGTGCTTTTTATGATCTTTTGTAGCTATTACTACCCACTTTTCTTTGAAAATTTTTATTATTATATAAATCATGGGAAAGAAGAATGTATATGGTTGTGATAATAAAACATTGTCATCAGATTTCCCACCTGTGGGGCTATCAACACGACCCACATGCAGATGGTTCCCATTCCGACACTCAAAATTGGGACAAACGAGGAGCAGAACGAGGAGAGGAAGAAGCTGGCGTACCTTGAGGGCAACGAGGTGAAGCTGGCAGCGCCGGAGCAGAGGAGAGCAGCTGGAGGTGAAGCTGGCAGCACCGGCGGTGAGGATCAGAGGAGAACTGCGGCGACGACGGCGAGCGGCGACGGCGATGAGGAGAACTGCGGCGACTGCGGTGAGCGGCGACGGCGACGAGCGGTGAGCGGAGGCGACGGCAACGGTGGCGAGTGGCGCGCGAGGAGACGAACGGCGGCGGGGAGCAATCGGGGAAAATCACCAGACCTAGCGCAGAGTTGCAATGAAATAGAGACAATGGGGTGGAAAAGTTCTGTTTACGGGGCTATTAACTGTACCATAGGCGTCGGTTATTCAAAAAAACTGACAACTAAAACTAACAGTGTCAGTTCTGAACAACAACTGACACCAATACTTGAATATAGTCATCGGTTTTAACTACAAAAAAACCGACGTCTGTATTCATATGCCGATTAAAAAAACCGTTCTCGATTTATGACCATAGTCGTCGGTTTCTACTTAAAACCGACGCTTAAAGGGTGTGAAAAATTCCCCGTGGACAGCGCGGGAAAACTCATAAGTGTCGGTAGTTGTAGTAAAACTGACGACCAAAATGTATCTCGCGAATAACCTTTAGTCATCGGGTTTTTATTTATCAACCGACGCCATATGTCAAATTTTGGAGGTAATTTTTTTCGCTGGAAATTTTGGATTTGGCAGTTAATTTTAGGTGTCGGTTTTTTATTAAGTAACCGACACTTAATAAAAGCGGTACCTGTGTGTGGTCGCCCTTCATAGATTGGATGTCGGTTTATGTTATCAACCGACATTGTAGAGTTTAGGTGTCGGTTTATTTATACAACCGACACCTTGAAAAGTGACTTTATAAGCCATTTCTATAGTAGTGCAAGGAGATCATCATTGAGTTCATGGCCTCTCTAGATATTTATGTCATTCCAAATGAGTTAGTACATGTGCGCACATAGTGGAAGGAGGGGCACGTTTCCTTCCGCCTCTACAACAAGGACTATACGTTGACCCTTCACGAGTTCAACACAATTTATGGGTGGGCCCATAACGAACTCTGTCAGCCACCACATAATGCTGATTATGAAGCGATGTATGCAAAGATGGTCACCATACTCGAGAGGTATTCTATCAGCTAGCACTATACTGCTGTAGCTAATTTTGAGCATCCATTTGTCAAGATCTTGCACCAGATTCTCTCCAACACCTTCTTTGCAAGATCAAAGCTATCTCTAAGAAAATTTTAGGAGACAGACTTGTTCTTCCTCTATAGTCTGCTGGAGCGGGCACCTATCAATTTTGGAGCTTTCTTCCTCATGCGTGTAATGGTGGTTAAGAGGAATGTATCTCACATGGATCCTATTTATTTTGGGGGTCTAATTACACCAATTGCAATGTACTTGAGCCTAGATTTGTCCGGGATACCCAAGATGGAGTGCAAGAACACGCTCAATTTGAGCCATTTTGCGACTGTAGGCCTCCTTAAAGTTCAACATGGAATATCCTATGACACATGTCATGTGCGAGGTGTGTTCCAAAGGGTGCAATTGCCCGACCCTGCCTTCAACATTAGACCAGGCCAAAGCTACAAGTGGCCGATCATTGATGTTGATGATGAGGAAGAAGAAGCAGCTGAAGAGGCGGCAGCTCCAGAAGGTGATGATGATGAAGAAGGGGAGGAGGAAGACACTATTCATCTTCGACGACGAGTTGCTCCGAGAAAGCGTCCATGAAATAATGGAGCATCCTCTTCTTCCCAGCCACCACCACCATAGCCCTCCCACAATGGAGATGACCCCTATTCTATGTAGGGGATGTATACCATGCTACAGTCGATCCAGGAGTCCCAACAGACAATGTTGTAGTCACATCAGACAGATTTTGTAGGGATCCAGGATACACAGAATAGGCTCTATGAAAATCAGTAGGCGATCTTTGAGAATGAGCGCCAACTCTTCACCAACCAGTAGTAGGTCTACGATAGGTTGGGTAGGATCGAGCAGTAGCAACAGCCTTTCTATGATCATTACTGGAGCAAAGACTACTTTGGGGATACCCACAGCCACCGCCCATGCCACCCTATGATCCCAACTTTTAGGGGCAGTATCCAGAGTGGAACCCCCATACCCACCAGTACCTGCCACACCCACCACCTCAGCAATAGTAGGGTATCATTGTTCCACCTTCTGAGTTTGTTCTTGACTATGAGGCCATAGTCGAATTCAAGCTTGGGGGGGATATGGAACAATTTCTATCTTAGTTTTATTTTATTTTCTTCTGTTTGACCATTTTTCTTAGCTTTTTGCAATTTTTCTTCTAGTTTTGCAATTTGTTTTATTTACAACTTTTTAGGACCCACTTTCTATCTAGTGTAATCTGTGGGTGTCTAATGTAAGTGTGTCATCTCAATGTTTTTCATATGGGGCTGATGTGTGAATGGTTTGACATTGAGCACATAACTTATGAAAATAATTGAGTAGGTCAACTTTAAAACATATGATCATAACTGTATATCCTTATGGTTCAAGAAATGAGGATGGATATGGATGTTGAACTTTAACTGACCAAATGGCAAAGGGACTTTAATTTGAAGTGAGAAAGAGAAACCTCTTAGTTACCCTGTGCACATGTCAGTAAGGAGAGACATATAATCTTTTCCAATGGTTTTGTCATTTAGTCTTGTGATCTATCCACCTTACTTCATTCACACCACCAAAAAGAATTGGGAGGACACTACAGTTTTTCATCTCTTGATTGCATGTCATTTAGATAGGATTGCATTGTAGCTAGATTTTACATTAAAAAATGAAAAATAAATTTTTTTGTAGATCAGTTAGCTATAGGACATTATGTGCCTGATTTCTTCTGAAAAATAAGAAAAGTGGGTAACTTGTTCTATACTCTCTGAAAAGTAGATTCTAATGCATCAATTGTAGCACTTATGTGAAAATAAGCCCAAAAAAAAAACTATGTTTTGTAAATATTTCCGTAGTCAATAGAGGAAATTAGGGCTTGAAAAAAATTGAGAAAAAAAGAAAAGAAAAAATAAGTAGAGATCAGAGGGAGGAAGGAACTTGTTTCACCTAATTAATAGGAAGAATAAGCACATGATGTTGTTTTGTAGACATTCTATATCACATTGAGACGGAATAGTAGAGCATGCATCGTTCCACCAAAAATGTAGGCATTAGGTCATTTTCATATGCATATGCATCATTTAGGTCATTTTTGTTGTTTTTGCATGTTAAACTATTTTGTGCTTTCTGTTCTTTCACAACCGCCCATTCCATCCACCCATTTCTCAAAATGGTAGGCCACCCATGATTATCTCCTCATTCTTGTATATCAGGAGATCTGCTTCCATTGTAGATGGTAGTTAGGATGTGAGCAACGTAGATAGAGATCACAAGATGCACCATGCCTGAATCGGAGGAATTTATTATATTATCTACTTTATTTGATTGTGTCCAGAGATTATGGGGTGGACATTTCTCATGGATGATCATTGTCACCTTTAGGGTAGTTATCATTTTGTGGTTATTGAGAGCCGGTATGCGCCTTGCAGGTGGGAATCATACTGTTATGTCTTTTATGTGATTATGTTCTTTAGTTGACCCTCACAATTTTATTCTATAGTTTGGTTGCTCGAGGATGAGAAAAATTCAAGCGTGGGGGAGTTTGATGCAGTGGTTTTGAGTCGCTTTTATAGGCTAGTTTTACACTCATTTTATACACTTATTGGTCATATTTGTGGTTACTATTGCATGATTCAATTCATTTAGCCTATTATCCTTGCCTGCATCAAATTCATCTTGTTTTACATTGTTTTGTATAAATCATCATATTTCTCGGATTTTATTTGTGTTTTTCTCTCATTTTCAGGCAATTCACAATTCTGGATCCGTCGATTCCATCGACGGTCTGTCGATAGCATCGACAGAGCAACAGTGACAAAGCTAGAGAGGAAGAAGATAGTTCGATACCATCAACACTTTGTCGATGGTCTCGAAAGTACAATAGCGAGCCAAATATCACCTCGTCAATACCATCGATGGGAATGGTCGATGGTATCAAGAAGGCTTCAAGCAGCTCCCAGAAATTGAAGAAAGCATAGATACCCTAAGGTGTCGATACCATCGACAACCCGTCGATGGTATCGACACCGTCAGATCAGAGTTTTATCCAGCACGACTTCAATCGGACGGCTGCATTCTTTTGGCGGCCGTAAGTGGTACCTATATCTAGGAAAAGACGGCCCAAATCCGTCATGCACGTTATATTCCATTGCACAAGTCCTGAAGGAGGAAAGAGCGAAGAACGGAGCTGGGAGCTACGCCCCAGGAGATTCCAAAGACGCAGACAGAGTTTTCCACCGCCAGAAGGCTACAGAACAATCATCACACACCGAAGATCACCCAGTTCTTCTCTGTTCAGGGGTTACACCATCTCCATCCATGTTTTCTCCATGTTTTCTCCTTCGTTCATGGTGTTTTGCATTGAGATGAACATGCAGGGCTAATCAACTTTGTCTCTAGGACCGGGAGTAGCCTGGGAAATCATTGTATGACTCTTCTTACATAGTTTATCATAATTTGTCCCTCAAATCCATGGTATGATAGCGTTTTCTCCATTGCTATCATTGTTCTTGATCACCATAATGGTAGTCTAATACCTTTAATTGTTTTTGACGAAGCATTAATGGTTGAAAAGAGGCGGTAATCACATTAACTAATAAATCCTTTAGAAAAGGTGATGTACGGTTAATGGTGGGTACCCAGAGACATGTTTTTCATGCACCTAGTTTAGGGCATAGGTTGCTACTGATGTGGATCCGACCTAGATTAAGGTAGTGAATTGTATCACGGAGGCGAGAAATTCTAGCTACATGACACCATCCGGAAAGGGAGACGAGTTGTGATAATTGTAAAGGAATTAGTACAATGAGAACCCGCGGTGAAACCACAATCCTAGAGATTTCTTTTGAATTGATTAAACCAACCATTTAATTGATTGCTTTGTTTTCTTTTGTTTTTCTTTTTATTTTTCAAAACAACTTCCATACTTTTACAATCCGTTTTGCTGATCGCGAGTAGTTAGTAGTAGTCTACCAAAAATCACGTTTCCCTGTGTTCGACTAGGGCCTCACAAGGCCTATATTACATTGATGCGTATACTTGCGTTATACGCACAGTAACGTCGTGTCAAGTTTTTGGCGCCATTGCCGGGGAGATAGTGTGAACCTAAAACTATGAAAGGATGATTGGGTCATAGGCAGATGTCTTTGGAACTCTCCTAAAAAAAGATCTTGATTTTCAATTATCCCACCACTTGTTCAGAATACCTAATATTTCCTAGACATTGAAAAGGAAATCCAATATAAATTAGTTTAATTGTTTAGGATAATCGAGAGAGAAACTTAGAAACACCAAGGTCTAGTTTCACTTTGTGAGAGATTATCACAGCCTTGTAGTGGCTATTATTCTTCAAGCTATGTTGAGTAGGGGAGATAGTGTGAACCTAAAACTATGAGAGGATGATTGGTTCATAGGCATATGTCGTTGGAACTCTCCTCAAAAAAGTTCTTGACTTTCAATTATCCCACTACTTGTTCAGAATACCTAATATTTCCTAGACATTGAGAAGGAAATCCAATATCAATTGGTTTAATTGTTTAGGATAATTGAGAGAGAAACTTGGAAACACCAAGGTCTAGTTTCACTTTGTGAGAGAGTATCACATCCCTGTCATGGCTATTATTCTTCAAGCTATGTTGAGGTTTAATTTCTTGCATGGGTTACAAGAATTTTCTACACTCAAGAAGTAAGTAAAGTAGTTGTTCAACTTTTGATATTCATAACCTAAATCTCCTTCCTCTTGTTTATAGCACATGGAGCTATAGGTATTTTTATTTAGTTTTGTTTTTTATTTTATATAGCTTTTGGATACACCTCTCCACTATATGTGTTTTATTTATCTAAGTAAGAATCGATTCAGAGATGGGCCATTGACCATGTGCATACGTTCAAACTTAATTATTACAACTAACCTATACACTAACATGAGTTTTGTTTGGTACAGGATTTCAAAAAAATATATACAACTTGATAGAGGAAATAACGTTTGGGTGTTCATATCTTACACCATGATACCTATCAATGAAGGTGTAAAAATCATTGTATTCAAGGATTTTTTTTTCTTTTTAGCTTAATCTTGTATATATTTTTAGTTTTTTTGTTTCCAGAATTGTTTTTATATACTAATACTTACTATTTTGAATTCTATTTTATTTTGACACGTATTCATGGATCTAGGTAGCTAAGTAGATCATGCAGATGCCTATCCTTCTAGCTTTTTCCATAGTGCATATTTGTGACAAAGTGAGTTTTCATATTATTTTTCTCTCTCTTATAGTTTTTTTTTCTAAAACTACTAAAAAATGTACTCCCAATTATCTCCCTCACTATTTTGACCAAAATGAGTCATCAATTTCATAAAAATGCAAACCCTAGTTCATATGGAGATAAATGATATATATATTAAGGAAGATGGTTAAATGATATAGTCAACCTTCTAGTTTGACCCACAAACTTATCCCATATTGATATGACGTCATAATGAAGCTTCCTTTAATATTTCATTCTAATCAAATAAATCATTTATGAGATATAAGCTTTAGAAATTAGATGCATTATTCCTTTTATTAAGCCTAAAGACCTAAATTCTGATTATTCAATTAATGTATGTGACATTTATATGTCACACAGTCCATTTATCACCCAGGAATGTGCCCTTTGATTGGGCCATTAAATCCTTGCCATGCACCCTTGATCCAACAGAGGAGACTCCATCCCTAACCTCCTACATTCCTCAGCCGACACAGACCAGGGATGATCGAGCTTCATCTAACAACTCTGACCATATCTTCAAAATATATTTAGAGGAGATATTCCTATCTCTGAGATGGTCTCAACCACCCTCACTCATTCCCCCTCATCCTCAGATAAGGGAGAATGAACTCCAAATTACTCACGACTCTCACCTAGAGGCGATGCCCATCTTAGGGCTTTCCCTTCTACACCTCCTCATGCCTATTAAAGGCCTCCCACAACACTCTCGACCTCCCTTTAACCATCCTCGATCCTCAATTTCCCCGAAGGATCCTCCATCATCCTTAACCTAAATCTCCATCACTTTCACCTAAGTTGAACCTTCACTCACCCTGGGACCCTGCACTGCCCAATTCTTAGATCCCACACGCACCTGAGATCTCAATGAGATGACCTGCATCACCTAATGGAGTCGCAAAGGCCCATGGGTACGGGTCAACAAGCTACTCCAATTGAGCTTTGAAGATCAATCATCGGTGAGGTCCAAAGCTCCTCTAAGATTCCTAGAGGTGGCAGACCCATCACTGGACCCTCACATAGCTTCTCAATCCCCCAATTCAACCAGAGGGGAGGTAATACTCAAAATACCATTTTCATCATATTTTCTTATTTTGATCGAAGCTCGAGCCATAGTCCACCTCCAATGGCCATTCTAGGCTCCTCAACACTGGTGTGGCCTCTCGAGATCAACCAACACCTCAGCACACACCCAACACCCACCTAGCTGCCCCGAGAAATTACCACTTCCCCTTTGTTCAAGTAGTTGACATGAAACGAGCAGCTAAACAATCCAGCCGAGTGAATTCCCACCTTGTCCATACCCTATCATGCATGCATATTATAATCCCATAGACATTTATGTCCTTTTTGTGCCCTGATGAATGCATATTCATCATGAATTTCAATCACAATCTTGGGCTCAATTCATTTCAATACACCCAATTTCATCTACTATATATAAAAATGTGCAAAATTGCATAATTAGTTCAATTATCAAAGTATTAACTGAGTTTATGTTGTTTTTATACAGGACATTATGAGGTTCAATCATCAGATGTCACCTACCGCCATTCAACCCTAATCCACAAAATTTACCACCATTTGATCTTCATCTCAATCAACCATCATCCATATCAAACCCTAATAAGTGTGGGCCACCCTTCTCTGCCCCAGATCTACCTTCACTCATCCTTAGTTTAACCAATGGGTTTTGACCATACAGTCTCAACCATACAGTCTCAAGACCGTATGGGTGACCTCTACCCCAAGATTGTTTAATGTTACCATCATTATAGATTGATCAAGGAGTTGAGCACTCGAAACCATTTGGCTAGCACCTTGCTATCATGACTGTATGATCACTGCTTTCTCAAACTATATGGGAAATAACCTACTCAAGACCGTATGAAGGACCCTATTTCCCGCCTTCTTCTTCTTCCTCCCGCAAAACCCTAACTCCTACACCGACCGCTACATCCAAGCTCGACCTGCAACTCAACCTCGTTCACTACAGCAGCACCCTCGCCTCTTCTCCCTCACCTTCTTCTTCCTCCCACCATCACAACATCTGCAACCCTAGCTCCCCTAACGCCGACAACACTACATGTAACCTCATTGTACCTACCCCACGACCCTACTCAACCTGCTCCTCACCAATCTCAAGACCTTTTGGTCAGAGATGGGTTGTAGAGACCGGTTGGCCAGCCCTGAGGTCGTCAAGACCATTTGGCGCGATCAGTCTTCCGAAACTATTTGGACAATTCTGAACGCAAGACCGATCAGAAGTTAAATGCTAAACTGTTTGGAGGAGTATCAATCACTGAAAATGTATGAATGGGTGCCGAGGTGAAGACCATTTGAGAACCACATCTGCAAACCGCATGACCTCAGATCGATAGGGCAAGGAGACCGTTTGGAGGAGGGCATATTCAAGACCATTTGACGGGATCTTGAAGACAAGACTGTATGGCTGCTAATGCTAAACTATTTGGAAGACACTAAGTGGTCTTGCAAGACCGTTTAGAGCAGAAAACCAAGGACCGTTTGGAGCTGGTCATCCCCAGACCATTTGTAGATTGTCATCTCGGGATCGGTTGAGCAAAGAATATTAAGACCAATCAAAGTAAACCGTTTGGACATTCAGCATTCCAAGACCGTTTGAGCATACACATGATCGTTTGGTCAATATTAATACAAAACTGTTTGGGCAAAAGTTACCATACCGTATGGAGGAATCACACAAAAAATGTGAGGACCAAACCCGAGCCTATAAATAGGACTAGCAGAGTCCTCATTTGGGGCATCGGTTCTGGGACACCGATAGGCTGCTTGTATACTGGTCTGATCATGCCACAGTAAATTCACATGTTGTTCCTGCTGCAACTCAAGGAGACTGAGGAGAGAAGAAAGGAGGAGTGAGAAAGACTTCCCAATCTATCTTGGCATCCCTCGTTCTTCATCCAGATCTACTCCGACACGATGTAGAATACCACATCATCTTCACTGAGTTGCGACTACCTTCTGCATCATGCTCATGGTGGAATCCTCTTTCTTTCTTATTCTTCTTATTTCTTGCATAATGAGCAAGTAGTTCCTTTTCACTGGGGTGCAGGGACTAGCCTCGCTGCCCATGCAAGCATGTTCTCTTGTTAAGCATTCCATGACAATGTATATAACTTTTCATTTCATGGTTAATCGACTATGTTTATAGTTGTTTACCTACAAGCTTTCATCTTATTTTACCCTATGTTGTGAGAACTTATATATGTAGGGTAGAAGTTTAATGAGGTTGACTCTCAAACTAGAAATAGAATGAGATTCCTTGAGGTCGTAAGTGTATGATCCATAAGGGGACGAGCCATCTAACCTACGGTGACACTTTTGTGGCCTAAACATCCCTTAGGGAGGGCCACAACCTTAGTTGGATGTTGTATCTTCTTCGTTAATCGTCGATGTTTGCTTGTAGATTAACCACCTACTTGCTTGTCGATTAGCACGGTTGACTCCTTTACGGGAACTTCTGATTGATTTCCTTGAGGTCATAAGTGAGTGATCCATAAGGGGACAAGCCATCTATCCTACAATGACACTTCTGTGGTCTAAACATCCCTTAGTGAGGACCAAAGACTTAGTTGGATCTTGTATCTTCAGAGCTGTAAGTATGTGATCCAGATGGTGACGAGATATCTGATGCCTAAGGTGATGCTTATGCAAACCTAACGCCTGTATGGGGGGTTTTGCAGCAGCTCTATTTGGATAGTTATATCTTGCCTGGATGTTTGATGTTTGGATGTGTTTCCATGTGTAGTGGTGGTGAAACCCAAGACCATCCCAGCAATTCCATATCATTGATCTAGATCCAACTTTAATTCTGCCCTTTACTTTCCTACACTTAGTTTAATTAACCTCAAAACAACCAATCGTTCTAAATATTAGTCTTACTTGAACTAGATTCGACTGACTATGATTCTTGAAAACATTGTCTCTTGGGATTTGATCCTCAACTATACTGCGATAAGACTCATCTACTTGTGGGTGGTATTATTGCACATTGGTTTTGATAAAAGCTTGGGGATCTCAACCCAGAGTGAATTTGTTAGTGTGATAATATTTCACATCAAATTTTGGCACCATTGTCGGGGATGATGGAATCAGTTAGTCAGATCTAGTTCTTTTAAGGCTAATCTAGGAATTTGTTTTTCTTTTGATACAATTGCTCATCTACTTGAATTTCATTCCACTCCATCAATCTTACTTCAAATCTTTTCATCTCAGGTACCATCAAAGACCAGTGCACACACCGTTTGAATAGTCCTGGACTCACTGCCATCTTTGATCAAGAGATAGATAGAACCTTTCATTATCAAAAAAGAGAAAACCAAGCAAGAATAGCTCAAGAGGAGGAAATACCCTGAAGGGTATCTCAAGCCCTTAATGCACAGAGAGAGGCTCATGTAAGAAGCCAGAGCTGCGGTTCAAGAAGAAATCCAAGCAGCGGTGCAAGCAACAGAACTACAAAAGGATCTTAGAGATTTCTCAATCCCCAAAGTTGCTAATGTTCATCATCCAGTACAGCCTCCTCCCATCAATGCTGCCAATTTTCAGATTAGGGCGCATTGGATCACATTGCTTCAAAATAGCCCATTCTACGGCAAACAAGGAGAGGATAGTCAGGAACATCTTTTGAGGTTTATTGATCTATGTGCTATGACAAAGAAAAATGGAGTATATGACGATGCCATTCGTCTCCATCTCTTCAAGTATTCACTTGCTGATAGAGCAATAAGTTGGTACAATTCATTCCAAAGTGAACCCATCACCACTTGGGAACAACTTCAAAATGTATTTCTGGAAAAGTTGTACCCTCCCTCTCTCACCTATGAAATTAGGGGATGGATAACAAATTTCACTCAAGTCCCTGGAGAAACCCTTGCTGAAGCATGGGATAGATACAAAGAGCTTCTACGCAAGTGTCCACACCATGGAATTCCTAAGAATCAACTTATCGAAATTTTCTATAGCGGTGTGGACGATGATATCAAAGGGTTTTTAGATTCCTCATCTAGAGGAAATTTCATGCATCAAAGTTATGATAGCACTTGGAGAGTCATCACCCTTGGAGCTAAAAATCAAGATAATTGGGGTAGGTATGTAGGTAAAGGAGTATTGAAGGTAGCTATGGCTGAAGTTATTCTAGAATACAAGACTATCACTGAAACCCTCAAGATCTTAGTAACCAAGCAAGACCATATCAAATCATCCCTTGTTGCATTTGGAAGAGGATGTTCACCCCCTCAACAACAAGAATAGATCAAGTCTGCCTCACTGTTCTGTGAAGCATGTAAGGGTACTGATCATTCCACTTTAGCATGCAATGTTATGTACGATGTTGTTCTAAGCAACATTTGTAGTCAAGGTGATAATAGTCAAACTGAAAACCTCAATGTTGTCAATACCATCCCTAGTCAAGGATATTACAATCTAAATTAGAATAGGAACCATCTTGGATTTCAATATGGAAACCTTTCGGGAGCGGAAAACTTGAAACAACTTGGTTCAACTAATCAACAAGGGGGCCCACCAAGATTCCAGTATAATCAGCAACACAACTTTGGAAATCAAGGAAATTTTAGGGGTAATTTTCAGAATAGGAACTTCAACAATTATCAAAACAATTCTCAGTTCTAGAATCCCAACCAAGTCTCTTATCAATGGCAACGACAATAAGCCAGTCCCATCTCTCCAGATGACAAACTAACAATAATTGAGAAGATGCTGCAATCACAAGAAACTATGATAGCTAACCAGCAAGCCCACCAGAAAGCTATTGAGTCTCAACTATCTCAACTTGTAGCTAGTATGAAGCCATCTGCTGGAGCCTTTGTTGGACAACCCAAGAAAAATCCTAAGCATCCTGAACAATTGAAAGTAGTCACCACCAGGTCAGGAAAAGACTATTATGATCCTCCTATCAAGACACCAGTGGTTATTACAGATGAGTATGAACCTGTGATTGTCCAAGACTCAACAACACCTGAGTCTCAACCAAAATAGTCAGTAACTACTAATAAGATAGACAAGAAAGGTCCTAAGACACCTATTGATGAAGATACTGATACACCAGAACCTGATATCCCTCTATACAAGCCTTGTATACCTTTCCCTACTCGTTTAAGGCAAACCAAGCTTGATACTCGATTCAATAAGTTTAAAGAAGCTATGAAGAAACTTCATGTTGATATACCCTTTTTGGATGCACTGGCTGAGATACCATCCTGGACAAAGTACTTAAAGTCACTCCTCACCAGGAAATATATAACTAAAGAATATGAGACAGTCAAGTTAACTAGAACCACTTCAGATATCATCCAGAGTAAGATGCCAAAGAAGTAGAAAGATCCAGGATCCTTTGGGAGTTCTTGCCATATCGGTGATTCTTTGTGCAAGAAAGGGATGGAAGATCTTGGTGCTAGCATCTCCATCATGCCACTTAGCCTTTATAAAAGGCTAGGGTATGTTGAACTTCTCCCAACTGGAATGACTATACAACTCGCAAACAATTCAATCAAACGTCTGTTAGGAATTATTGAGGATGTACCTGTCAAGGTGGGAAAAGATTCCTATGTTCCATGTGACTTTGTCATAATGGACATAAAAGAAGATGCCAGGCACCCTCTCATTTTTGGACGTCCATTCCTCGCCACTGCAAGAGTCCTAATTGATGTTGAAGCATGAACCTTGCTTCTCAGACTTTGTAAAGAAACTCTCGAATTCAAAGTTTTTGAAAGTATGCGAAGACCAATCATGCAAGAAGAAGTATATCTTATCGATTGCATAGAGCATATGTCACTTCTCACTCAAGAGAACCATGAATCAGACGAGACTTTAGAAGTTTCTCTGACGGACCCATCAGTTGATGAGCCTACTGACGAACAAGTAAAGAATTGCATCGAATCTCTCGACTCTGTAGAAAAAGATGTTGAAGCTACTTTTAAAGAACTCAAAGTTGTGGAAGTTACTGAAGAACCACGTGAAAAACCACAAGCTCCTAAAATGAAACCCCTACCCGAAGGATTGAAATACATGTTTCTAGATGACCTTAAAGTCTGTCTAGTTATCATTAATTCATATCTAATGACAAAACAAGAATACAAACTCTTGACGGAATTAAAAGAAAGATGAAAATCCATTGGCTACAAAATGAGTGACCTCACCAGGGTCAGTCAAGCACTTTGAATGCATAGAATCCCCATGATGGAATATCACAAGCCGACCATAGAACACCAAAGGAAACTTAATCCTAATATGAAAGAAGTTGTCTGCCTTGAAGTGCTAGAATCATCTACCCGATATCTGATTCGCCATGGGTCAGTCTAATGCATGTTGTTCTGAAGAATGGTGGGACTACTATGATACAAAATGAAAATAATGAACTCATCCCCACTCGAACAGTCATAGGGTGGAGGATGCGCATTGATTATAGGTAGTTCAACAAAGCAACATGAAAGGATCATTTCCCGATGCCATTCATTGATCAAGTCTTAGAAAGATTGGCTCATCAAGAATATTGCTATTACCTCGATGGTTACTCTGGATTCTATCAAATTCCTATACATACATATGACCAAGAGAAAATGACTTTTACTTGTCCATATCGAACATACACATTTAGAAGGATGTTGTTCGACCTTTGCAATGCGCCTACAACCTTCCAACGGTGCATGGAAACTATATTTGCTGGTCGCACTGAAACAATCATGAAAGTCTTTATGGATGATTTTTTTGTATACGGAGATTCATACAACTCATGCTTGAAGCACCTCTCCCTTGTCCTCAAATGGTGTGAAGAAGCACATATTTTGTTGAATTGGGAGAAGTGTCACTTTATGGTGAGAGAAGGGATTATCCTTGGTCATAGAGTCAGTAGTAGAGGAATTGAGGTAGAATGAGCGAAAATTGAAGTGATTTCTAAACTCGCGACTCCAACGAATGTAAGAGAGGTTCATGCGTTCCTAGGACATGCAGGCTTCTACAGACGGTTTATAAAGGATTTATGCAAGATAACCAAGTCGATGACGAATTTGTTGCTAAAGGATGCTGATTTTCATTTTGACAAATAAAGTTTTAATAACCTGAAACAAGCTCTTACAACAACACCCATAATTAGAGCTCCTGATTGGGATCACCCATTTGAAATTATGTGTGATGCCAGTGACTATGTTTTGGGTGTTGTCCTAGGTCAATATATAGATAAGAAACATTATGCAATCTACTATGCATCAAAAACCCTCGATGAAGCCCAGAAGAACTACACAACTACCGAGAAAGAACTTCTTGCAGGCGTGTATGCCTTTGACAAATTCAGATCCTACCAAATTGGTTCAAAAGTCATTGTCTACACTGATCATTCTGCAATCTGTAACCTCTTGGCAAAGAAAGATGCAAAACCCTGGATAATTAGATGGATTCTTTTACTACAAGAATTTGATCTGGAGATAAGAGATAAGAAGGGTACAGATAATGTTGTGGCAGACCACCTCAGTCGTATCCACACTTTTGATACTGAGAAAATCCCGATTAATGATTCTCTACCGGATGACCAACTGATGAAAGTCTCAGAAGTTACCTCTTGGTATTCAGACTATGTGAACCACCTCATTGCTGGCATCATCCATCGGGAATGCACTGAAAAAATTCATGCATGATGTGAAGCAATATTACTGGGATGAGCCATACCTCTTTAAACTCTGTGTTGATGGCCTATACAGACGATGTATTGCTGAGGAAGAAGTTCAACTTATTTTAGAGCAATGTCACTTAGGCCCAGTCGGAGGCCATATGAGCTCTAAGAAGACTACCTTGAAGGTTTTTCAATGTGGATTCTTTTAGCCAACCATATCCAAAGATTCCTATGACTTTGTCCTATCATGTGACAAATGTCAAAGAACAGGTAACATAACAAAAAGAGATGAGATGCCACTCAAGCTGTGGCAAGAAGTTGAGATATTTGATGTTTGGGGTGTGGACTACATGTGTCCATTCCCATCTTCTTATGGATTTTCTTACATCCTGGTGGTGGTGGATTACATCTCAAAATGGGTAGAAGCCATACCAACCATCACTAATGATTCCAAACATGTCATCAAGATGTTCAAAGATATTATTTTACCCCATTTTGGAGTCCCACGAACTGTGATATCTGACGGAGGTTCTCATTTTCTTGAAAGAAGGTTTGAAGATTTATTGAGAAAGTATGGTGTAACACACAAGGTAGCCTCACCCTACCATCCAAAAATGAGTGTACATGTAGAGGTTTCTAACCGTCACCTCAAGGATATTTTGGAAAAGACTGTAGGCCGCAATTGGAAAGATTGGTCTATAAAAATTAATGACGCATTATGGGCCTACTGAACTGCTTTCAAAACTCCCCTTGGAACTACACCATTTAGATTAATATATGGAAAGGCTTGCCACCTGCCTATTGAACTTGAACACAAAGCATGGTGGGCAATTAAACAACTGAATTTTGATATGAAGGAAGTAGGCCAAGCCAGGATTCTACAACTCCAGGAGCTGGAAGAACTCTGGATGATAGCTTATGAGAATTCACAAATCTATAAAGAATGCACAAAGCTTTGGCACGACGGTCATCTGAAAAGAAAGGAAATTCAAGTCGGGGACTAAGTTCTTTTGTTCAATTCAAGACTGAGGTTATTCCTGGGAAAATTGCGCTCCCGATGGTTCAAACCTTACATTGTCAAGAGCATCTACCCACATGGTGCTTTCTCTTTATGGAGTGAAAATTCAGGCAAATTTGTGACAAATTGTCAACGATTGAAAAGATATCTCACCTCTGCTGACACAGACTATGAAGCAATGTTGAATCTCACCAATCCAATATACCCACCATAAAAGTTGAAGGAATAAAGCAAGCCATCGACGTAAAACAAAGGGGCTTTTCAGGAGACAACCCGATCAATAAATTCATATTTAGTTTTAATTTTGAATTAGAATTCTTTCTTAATTTTGTTTTTACCTTTTAGATAATTTTGCACCAAAAATTTAAAAAATTGCATCACGGGGTGCTATCTTGAGTTCTGATTGGTCTTTATTTTTGAGATTTTTAGATGGAGGATGCACGCTAATTGGAACGCAACCACATTTGGTGGTCCAACCAGCATGAAAATTCCCCTCCATCTTAGATTTAGAGTTTGCTCAGGATGAGAAAATTTATAAGTTCGGGGTGTAGGGTGGGTGGTACGTATCTTACTTTCCACCTTCACCCATCTAATTCAGACTAAAGATTTCAATTGTTGCATTTTTGACCTAAATTTTCCAATTTTCAAATTTTTCAAAATTTTTAAAGTTTTCAAAAGAAATTTGAATAGATACTAGATGAAGTTTTGACATTTTTTTCATCATTATGCATTTTGAATCATTATACCCTCCTTATTTGAAGCAGATCCTCAAAAGGACCTTCTTCTAAAAACTAGCCTTTTGATTGAAATAATCTTGTGAAGCTTATGAATCCTAACATCATGATCTTTATGCAAAAATGGCAAGTTGTTGTCAAACTGATAGGGATCAAACACGTCGTGCTTCCTAACTGACTAGTGGAACAATAACACGGAATCCCCACTGGATCCTCATCAAGTCATTATCTGAGGAGAGTACGACAAAGAGAACAACCTGATTGACCGACCTAAATCACACGTCCCAAAGTGGAGAGGATTTGAGGTAGTCGAGCTTTTACATTTATAACCTGAATCCTTCTAGGCCCCCGCAACTTTGTTTATGGGGTCGAAGTAGATATACGGGGTTGAACATAGGGACAAAGGTGGTAGTGTAGAGAACGCAGAATCGACACGTTACACTCTGGTCGGGGTAAAGAGATGATAAAAAAAATTCCCCAAAGGGAACAACAAGATAAGATCAATAAAACAAAAGAAATCTATCTCCAACTGGAGCTACGAGGAAGATTTAAGGTTTTAACCATTTATCAATTTTTAGGGGTTTTCATGCAACAGAAACAGAGAGATAAAACTAAAACTAAAGCAAGGTACACAGGAGAAAAACTTCGGTAAAACAAGAAGCAACATGAACATCCTGTACTCCTCCTCTCAGAGCGGGTACCTCTAACCAAGCATCAACACCACTCTCGAGGTTGCTGGACTTAAGTTAGAGTGGAAAGGTTACTGAAGCAACTCCGATTGTGGGCACTGTCGTACTCCAGAATCGGACCAAACACTAGAGCCACAACACCTCTCTCGAGGTTGTTGTGATGGGAAAACACGATTTGGTAGCTAATCGAAACGCGATCCAAACATACAAGCTAGAGTTCAGATGTTAAACACAACAATCATCCAACAAAGGTACCAAACATAAAGCAGCAAATAATTAAATCTTCTAATTCCATTCACATATAAAGGTCTGATTACATTGCATAAGTAAAAGAAATAAATGACTGAAATAATAAAGATAGATGTTGCCTTCTTGATATAGAAGGACGCCAGACTACATCGGACCCTCCAGCCCGACACCGGCAGGAGCCTAGCCCGATATAACTGTGTCGGGCAGCACACCCTCTCAGGCGACACGCCGTGATGGGCGGATTGCATCGTGCTAGGACCCTTGCCCGATACGATCATGTCGGGCGGCACCCTCTCAGGCGACACGCCGTGACGGGCGATGCGTATCGGGGTTCGGTATCATGCCGGGCTTGAGCGATGCTCCTAGTATCGGTCACTTATGTCGGGGATCCTTGTTGGCCGATATCGGCCAACAGTGTTTCTCGGGACGACCCTAAGTGAACCATTCCCTCCCTCTCAGGATGGGGAAGTGCTCACCTAGAATCGTCCGACACAAACACTGAGGCACGATACACTAGCTCTTCACAGCTTTCCTGGGGTGAGTTGCGTAGGGTTCCGACCTGTCTTTTCGGCTTCCTGTAGCTACTATTTGTAGGCAGCGGTTGGGGAAGTTATGGTGCTCAGGGTGCCACGTATCCTTCTTTAGCTCTTATTAACGCGGAGTCGGTGGACGGCCGATATCAGTATCGCCCGGCACAAGGATGTCGGCTGTCGGTAGACGTGACGAGCGGTGCCTGCCGGTGGGTGGCTTGTGTCGCGCGACAAGCTTCGGTTGTCATGGCGAGCCCGGCTCCCTGTCGGGTAGATAGGCGTATCGTCTGTTAGTCCCTTCTTACGCGAAATCCTCATGTTGCACGTCCATGTATTGCGCTACCCTGTCGGGCAATGTGCATATCAACCGGCTGGAAGGCCGATGCAGGTGGAATCATGTTTTTGGTCCGGGACGGGCCTTATTGCTGACAAATGGGTCAAAATTGGAGGAAAACTCTGCAAAATATGGAAATATTGAATTAAGAGCGTAGTTTGGGCTGTTATTGCAAAAGTACATATAAAGGGAGAGGAAAACAGTTTAAAAGGGCAGTTTTGATAACAAAATAAGGGTTAAAAACATCACAAAATTTGGTGTTATCAACTCCCCCAAACTTAGCGTTTTGATTGTCCTCAATCAATATTTAAACTTTATTTTGTGATGCTCCTTCTTGCGCGGTGTAGCTTTCAGGCCAAGAGGAAAGACAAGTATTCGATGTCTTTAGAGGTAATACTACCCCACTTTGAGCAAAAGACCTTGCATTTCCTGCCTTATTATTTCAGTAAATTTTTTCTCTACAGCTTCAGCAAGACTTTGGTGCATGATTCCGAAGTTAGCTTTCACACCAAACAGCTTTAGGGGTAGAAAGTTGTGTGTTGGGTAGGCTAAGGATTTTTGGGTTTTTCTTGTTTCCCATCAGTCCATCCAGCTACGGGTCCGTTAGTGGGCAAGTGGTCCCTGCAGTCCAAGCCAGTTGGCTTTAGAGCAGTGATTTCACATCCTACGTACCACTGCCCCGGATCTACCATGCCTAAAGATGGGTACTTTTGGAAAATAAGTGTGTATATATATTTTTTTCTTTTCTTTTATTTGGCACAACTCTCATGCTTTTATTCACTCTCATAAGGCTACTTTCTCTTTTTGGGATTTTTAGTTGGGTAAGAGAAAACAAGAGGGATTTTTGCTATTTGGGCACCTTTTTCCTTCTCCATACTCATCTCTTAGCTGTTTGTGAGATTAATATTTTTTTTGAAATTTTTGGCATGGAAAAACGTAGTCCTTTGTCGTTTGAGGCTGCATTATCAGAAAGATATAACAAAACTTGCATCTCGTTGGGCACATAAAAAACAAACTGGCAAGAAGTTGTATCAGGTTTTTACTAATATAGTGACTTTGTACATATGCAGGGAGCAACAATTTTTCAAAATTTTTGTAATTTTCAAAAATATAAAATATTTTTGTATGAGCAAGAATATGTACACATGATATAGAAGAAAAACAAGAGAAGGTGAAGTTTGAAGAAAATTTTTATACCTCCCTCACTGGTACATGGTACCCCCCCCAAACTTACTCTACACTCTGTCCCAGAGTTGTGGATTACATAAGGTAGGTTAATGTTGAACTTAGTGAGGGATTAACTGCTAAGCGTGCCTGCACCGGATAGAAGCTCCCACAAGTATTCTCCCCATTTGTTGTGATAGTCGATGTGGTGGAGCTGGTCTGGCGTCTCTTCATTTGCAATCCATTAATGGACGAAGATGCCGCAATCGTTGGATAGAGGAATCTGTTGCGGACTGCGGTGGTAGAACTGAAGCTCGTGCCACTTGCTTGGTGCCATGTCCAGGAATGGTTGTATTAGTGATGATACCTCATCGTAGTATTTTTGTATTAACCGCTCGAGGGAGGTCAACGCTGCCGATGTACACGGCACTGGATGATCTTTGTTGCAGTCTGAGCTGTTGTAGAAAATTCCTGCTCGTTGGCTTGTGTACATCGTCAGGAGCGTCCAATGGCTGTAATGTAGGACGGGCAGGAGTATTTTGCGTGGAACCCTGTGTTCCAATTCTGCCAGAAAGGTTTGCTTTTCTCTTGTTTCGTCGGCAAGGCAAACATCATTGAACATCATAGGATGAGCTATGTATGCGTGTTCGAACCTTGGTTGTAGTGTTTGGATGTAAGCGGCCACCACAAATACAGCCAAGTATCCTCCTTCCTTTACCATGTCCCTTAAATCATTGACCAAGACTACGACATTGCCTGCCTCATAGATGACATCCGCCGTGGTAGAATCAGCCAACTTCAAAATGATTTCATTGACCTGCTCCTGCGTGAGTGTAGTGCACGAGAAGCGATCAAAATTTTTGATCAACCTTTCTGCAGTTTCAGGAGAAGCATTATCTTCAAATCCATGCACTTTCTGTAGGATTTCCAACTGCTTGCCTGCCCCATAGGTGTCAGTTGCCATCTCAGCTTCTTTCTCTGGGGAGCTACTGGGTTGTGAAGAGTCATCTTCTTGATCGTTGTCCAGCAGCCCCTCTGGTACCCCTGCGTCTCAGAAATAGCGCTCGTCTTTAATCAGCATCAGGGAGTATACACTTCTGAGGTGGTAGAAGTTTTGGCCAGGGAGATGCCTCATATATCCAAATATGTTGAGTAGCTCCATTGCCCACAAGACGACAAAGGCGTTGTTTTCACTTCCCTCTTCTGCTTGGACGGGGAAGTCTTGGATAGAAAAGAAGTTCCAGATGCCTTTGTGACATTGGGTTCCTTTCTTGATAGCTCGGAGAAGACGCAGCGGTAGAAGCCTCTGATTTTTGTCCTCTGGGTGACTGACAAAATGCCCGGAGCACGGCACCTCACTGCTACTGCAGCTCAGCAGCTGGACGTCATGGCTCCTGAAATCTACTATGCAGAGGAACCAAATGTTGCGGTGCATGTACAGTGCCAACATGAGGTTTGGGTTATGTGTATCTATGTGTTGCAGCATGTTGGCTACCGCAGTGGAGTCTGATTCTCCCCACATCAGTCTTCTTGCCAAGGTCGGGGTGGCATTGTAAACTGTCTTCCAACCTGTCCGGTGCTGATATTCTCTATGATTGCACTTTCAAGGACCTAGAACACCCTTTTGCCGATGACGGCTGGCGAGCGGAACATGCTGTGGAGTGCTCCCCGTCGTACAGAGAAGTAGTCGTCGCTCCAAACGGCGTTTACTTCATCTGCCTGCGACCTTAGGACCTTGTTCAGCAGTTTCTTATCTCTGATCGTCAGGTAGCTAATGTCCCTTCTATCAAAGTCGGCCATCTCAAAGGAAGGTATCTTCGATGGCTCAGCAAATTTGTCTACCTTCGGGGGAGGTGTCTTTCATTGGCGGAATAAATGTCCCCCATTTCTCCCTCTGATTCATCAGAAGAGTCCACCCCAATGATGATATCTCCATTATCATCTTCAATTTCATCCAGGGGGACTAAGGGATTTTCTTCTTCCAGGCCTAGGGAGCTCTCCTGTCCAGCTGGAGCTCCGTCGGTTGACCTTGGTGGCATCCCCTCCTCGGGCGTTGTGGATTGCCCGCTGGAGGAGGAGGGGGACACTGATCTTGAGGAGGATGTTCGAGAAGAAGGTGGAGAGCCAAGGCCAGGGGGTGAAAGAGACCTTCTCAGCTGCCTTCAGTGTGGATGGTCGTCTTTCCTGTTCAGCCTCTCCTCGATCTCGTCGAGGCGTTGGAGGGCTTGCTGAAGCACCGCAGTTAGAGTCTCTAGTTGGCCGGGAAGGCTGACTAGAGTCAGCAGTTCCTATTCTTGGCTATTCAACCTCTACTGGAAAAAGGAAAACTTGCGGGTCAGAGAAGTTAAGGTATCCGAGTTTCTTTTCGTTACCTCCCACAAGTAGTCGAATTCATGCCCCAGCATTTTCCCGAGCGACAGAGGGGTTCCTGCGGGTCTCCCTTTTGTCCTCGCGACACCTTGCTCGTGAGATGGTCTACCAGACGAGGTAGAGTCTATCTCAATTATTCACGATGCAGATGCCGCTGGGCGAGGTGTCGGCACTCTTGCAGCCGTCACTCTTACGGCCGTCACTGCCTCGCCTGCTTGTTGTGGTGGAGATGGTCGTGGTGTGGGCGGATGCTGCTCCACCTCTACACTATCAACGATCTCTTCAGCACCTACTACAGGGGACACCGGAGGCGGTGTCGGTGTCAGCCGTCCGTCTTCAAGCTCCATCTGAAGGATCGGGGCGAACACCTCATTACTGGCGTCTGACTGCGGTCCTTCTCTGCCTCTTCAGGCATTACATGAATTTTGGAGGCTACGACTGTCTCTTCTGCGGCATCTCCCATAGTCGTTGACTTGGTGACCTCCACGATCACCGGTTCTTCTTCAACCACCATAGTTGCTGTTGTCGTTGTGGCTGGTATAAAAGGAGTGACGACAGCTCTATCAAATGTTGTCATCGGTGGCTCTGGAATCGCGACTGGCCCGGTGCGGGTCATTGAAGCTTTCTCCCCCCTGGGTCGAGGGGGATTTGTTCTCCTCTCACAGCCACCCTTTCCGGAATTCTGGTGGCGGTGGCATAAGCTGCGTCTACCGCCACAACTTCTATTTCTTCAATGGCGAAGACAACTTTTCTGCGTCATAGGTGGCACAGTGAGGTAGCAGGAGGAGGGTGTTTGTCCTTGCAAACTTGTAGAAATAGTCCCTTCCCTTCTTCTTTATGATGATGGTGCTCATCAGGTATTTGATGTCGATCAGCTCATCGCCGTTTGTCCTCGAAAGGCTGCGTGGCACCTTTGGGTACCCGAGCCCTGCTGTGATCAGGTTGACGATGCCACCCATACAATATTCTTTGGTGGAATCCTTTATTGGGTGCAACCGGTTCAGCAATAACCGCCCGAGGTTGATCACTCTTCCCTCCATCATGTGCCACATGATGTGGAGTTCTTCGGTGTAGATATTGTTGGACTCGTTCTTGCTGAACAACAAGCACGCTACCAATTTGTACACTATTCTCCAAAAACATGAGTGCACGGCCGCCACCTTGCTTCCCGGCTTAAACGAGGACTCACCGGTCAGCCTATTCTAGAGCTCCACGGGGTCAAATCTGTCTCCTTCGGTGATTCTTTCACTGTTATTCATCAGATTTTTCTCCTCATCGCTGGAAGAGAAGATCTTGTTCAACAACTTCTCAGAGATGGCGTGCTCCGAGTTGTACAACCACACTTGTAGTCTATCTGCTCCACCGTATTCTTCCTTTTCAGCAGCAGAATTCTTCACTCGGTGGAGAGATGACATGAACTCCCTCGTGAGTTCGGTGTAGGTGGAAGATCGGCTGAGGCAGATCTTTCTCAGTCCTACCGTGGTGAGAACGTTCTCCAGTCTTCCAAAGATGCCCAGCTGATCGAACGAAGACTGGTGGCAGAACCTACTCGGCCTGTAGAGCTTGGTTGCCAGTTCTGCATAACGGAGTCTGTGCTCATCATCTCTCGGTACGAACCTTCCTAGTGTATGATCTAGGGGTTCTGCCGCTGTAGTCGGTGCTATGGTTGGAGCCGTCATCTCTCCTGTCCTTGTCCTCTTTTCTGCTGTTGATGGCCCAGCCGCTTCGGGATTCGGGCGTTTCTGCCCGACAGTTGTCGCTTCAACTGCGGCTTCGATGTTGATCCTTCTGCCGTGCTCGTCAACTCGGATAATAGTCTGCTTGGTACAGTCCATTTCTGTTAATCATATAACAAATTCCTTGATCAATTAAATGTGCCGATGTTTAAAAAGGGAAACTGAATGCACGATAAGATATGACCCGATACAAAAAATGATCCCACACCACTGTATCGGGCAATACGAGGTTTTCAGAGATTAGGGCTCGTGCCCGATACGGGATATGGGTATCGTCTGTCACGACGAAAGCACTTGTTAGGCGATATAGAACAAGATGATATGGCGATAACAGCACGTTAGGCTAGTTGCCCGGCCCGGGTCTGTCAGGCGATACGGTTGCGAAAGACAAAACGTCTGACATGGGTCTTTCTGAGGGAAAAATAACGTGTCGCCTAACAACAAGACAAGCGAGGCAGCGCGAGGATGGGCGACACGGTTATCGCCCGATATGGCATAACGCTTGTCGGGCGATATTAGGAAACTCAGCTAAAGTCATTCATCTGATAAGTTATATGCGATAGTAAGGTCGTGTCGGGCAAGCTGGGATGATACAGCTATCAGGCTATACCTTTGTTGTTTCCTTAAACTTCCATGCGGCACGGGAGCAGAAGAACGTTGCATGACACAGGAGCAAACTCAGGAAATCACAGTGTGATACGGGTAGCAATCCCAACCGGGAGTAAAACTGGTAATTTCGGGGCACGCGTCGGTCATTGGGACAAGCTGTTCCTAAGACGGGCAGTCCATCCATCATGGCCCTTGTGATTCCCGAAGTACCACCACCCGACATGAGCGCGTACTGCGTGCTGGTTGAGCTGCCGCCCGATACGACCCTTTAGAGCAAAAATCAAGAAGAAAAACTTAAAAACAAAGCAGGAAAAAGAGATCGATGAGTAAAACATCATTGGCCTAAGACTAAGCTCCCAGTCTTAGATAGTATTACTCATCCGGCTCCATGGAACAGAGCGGTGGCCCGTAAAACAAAAGAGTCAGCGCACGTGGCGCATGTGCTGACTCGGGCCTTATTACAGTCCAAATGTTCATAATGTTTGTTTTGCAGGAAAGTAAATTGCATCCTATTCTAGGAAAGAAAAGAAAGCTCGGGACGCATCCCAAGAAGTGCTATAGTTTTCATCTCCAGCTTGATGTCTTTTAGCTTCGTCACTCCTTAGTCTCTGCCATCATCCTCTCGTGCCACTCGATCCTTGTTCCTTTTGATCACTATCCTGCCTTCTTTGCCATTTCAGTATTCGATGGAATTTTTCCTGACGGATTCTTTGTTAACTCAGCCATTTGAGCTAATTGTTGATCAATATGGTGTTGATGTGTATGCATATCCGCCATTTGGACCTGCAATGAGTTCAAAACACCCGAATTTGATAGCGCACTCTACGCTAATTGGTTGTTAATAGTGTCTTGCCTTTTCACGAAATCAAACAGTTGGCCAACCACATCCGACTGGCTAGAAACCTTATCATTTTCCTTGGTTGATCTTTGGTACTTGACTTGACCTTGGAAGTTACCTTTGTTTGCCTGGAAGGGGGTGTTTTTAGTGTACTGACTGGGTCCTCCCCTCTTCTCAAATGATTGGGGCGGCTTAGACGAGCTATGCAGCTAATGTGAATTCTCAGCTGCATCCTTGTTGCCATAGATGAAACCAGGGTGGTTCGGCCTCTTAAAATTTACAAAAGAGACATTTTCAGTCTCTTCAGCCTTGGATTCAAAATCGCTTGACGCTTCCTGTCAGGTGTAGATGCATTTATCTACCCCATGGCCTCCTTCTCCACACGTCACGCACTTCATCACTTTTTCCACCTGCTTCTTCCCTTTATCACCAGATTCCCTTAGCTGCTTGACATCTGTCGCTATCCTCTGTATTTGAGAAGTTATAGACTCCAGAGCTTTGTATTCAAGAGAGGGTCCTTCACTTACCTTCTTAGCCTGCCCTCTGTCAGATCTATCATACTCAGTGCCGGCTTGTAGCTCGGCCATGTTTTTGATGATCCTTTCAGACTTGCTCAGCTTTTTCCCTAGGAAGTCACTTCCTGCTGCCGCATTTAGTGATACCCTTTCATCGGGAGTCAGACTGTTGTAAAAGGTGGTGACTAGGAAACCTTTATTATAGTTATGGTGATGGCAGTCCCTCTGATATTCCTGGTACCTTTCCCAGGCGTCGTGGAGATTCTCGCTGGGCCTTTGCATAAAGGAGGTTATCTTTTTCCTGTTCCTCACTGTCTTCTCAGTCGGATAGAATTTATTTACGAAAGCGTCTGCTAGTGCTCCCCATCCGTTTAGAGATTGGTGGGGAAGTCCCAGATATCACGACAGAGCCTTGTCTTCCAGAGATAAGATGAAGCCCTTGCAGTAGATGACTTCCTGGGGTACACCTCGCATCTTAATCGTGTCACAGATATTCTTGAAGGCATCCAGGTGATGATAAGGGTTGTCGTTCTTGGAGCTCCCTCTAAAGCTCTTATTTTGGATCATGGAGATTACAGATGGCTTGAGCTCAAATTTGGTGGCGTTGAAACGTGGAACGATGACCGACCATCGGGAATTTTTAGCCTTCGTGGAGGCTAACTCCCTCAGAGTTTTCTCCTCTTCGTCTGAATCTTCGCTATCGCTGGCTTCTTGGTTTCGTTCCTGATTATTATTATTCCTCCTGTTCCTGTGGTGGCGACGCCTGTCACGACGATGGTATTCCTCAAACTGATCCATCTATGGATCTTCAAGTTGATCATTTCCGTCGTATCGGTCGTTGACATCAAGAGGAGGTGAATCAAGCCTATCCCTCTCCTGGCGTTCTCCTTCAGAATGGGGTGGCTCAACGCGAGGCGGCATGAAGGCTGCTGCTGGTGCTCAGTCGAACGGAATGTACTTTCCTCTGAATACCTAAAATAGCATGAAAAATGAATTTAGAAAATTTTGTTGTCAATAATACGAATTATTCATTTTAGGCGAAGAATACTAATGATGAAAAAATAAATAAAGAAATAAAAGAGTGTTGTGAAGCTCATTTCTAAGCTTGAGGCATGGGAGTGTAGTTAGTGGATTCGGGTCCGTCAACAGTACCATTTTGCCTTGTCCCCGGCAATGGCACCAAAAAGTTGACCGGCCTAAATCGCGCGTCCAAAAGTTGAGCGGATTTGAGGTAGTTGAGCTTTTACATTTATAACCCGAATCCTTCTAGGCCCCCGCAACTTTGTTTACGGGGTCGAAGTAGATATACGGGGTCGAACACAGGGACAAGGGTGGTAGTTTTGAGAATGCGGAATCGACACGTTACACTCCGGTCGGGGTAAAGAGATGATAAAAAAAAATTCCCCAAAGGGAACAGCAAGATAAGATCAATAAAACAAAAGAAATCTATCTCCAACTGGAGCTACGAGGAAGATTTAAGGTTTTAATCATTTATCAATTTTTAGGGGTTTTCATGCAACAGAAACAGAGAGATAAAACTAAAGCTAAAGCAAGGTACGAAGGAGAAAAACTTCGGTAAAACAAGAAGCAGCAAGAACATCATGTACCCCTCCTCTCAGAGTGGGTACCTCTAACCAAGCATCAACACCACTCTCGAGGTTGCTAGACTTAAGTTAGAGTGGAAAGGTTACTAAAGCAACTCCGATTCCGGGCACTCTCGTACTCTAGAATCGGACCAAACACTAGAGCCACAACACCTCTCTCGAGGCTGTTATGACGAGAAAACACGATTCGGTAGCTAATCGAAACGCAATCTAAACATACAAGCTAGAGTTCATATGTTAAACACAACAATCATCCAACAAAGGTACCAAACATAAAGCAGCAGATAATGAAACTCTTCTAATTCCATTCACATATAAAGGTCTGATTGCATTGCATAAGTAAAAGAAATAAATGACTAAAATAATAAAGATAGATGTCGCCTTCTTGATATAGAAGGACGCCAGACTACATCGGACCCTCCAGCCCGACACCGGCAGGAGCCTAGCCTGATACAACTATGTCGGGAGGCACACCCTCTTAGGCGACACACTGTGACGGGTGGATTGCATCGTGCTAGGACCCTTGCCTGATACGATCATGTCGGGCGGCACCCTCTCAGGCGACACGCCGTGACGGGTGATGCGTATTGGGGTTCGGTATCGTGTTGGGCTAGAGCGATGCTCCTAGTATCGGTCACTTATGTCGGGGATCCTAGTCGGCCGATATCAGACTGTGGTGTTGCTCGGGACGACCCTAAGTGAACCATTCCCTCCCTCTCGGGATGGGGAGGTGCTCACCTAGAATCTCCGGGCATAAGCACTGAGGCACGATACACTAGCTCTTCACAGCTTTCCTGGGGCGACTTGCACAGGGTTCCGACCTATCTTTTCAGCTTGTTGTAGCTGCTATTTATAGGCAGTGGTTGGGGAAGTTATGGTGCTCAGGGCGCCACGTATCCTTCTTTAGCTCTTATTATCGTGGAGTCAGTGGACAGACGATATCAGTATCGCCCGGTACAAGGATGTCGACTGTTGGTGGACGTGACGAGCGGCGCCTGCCGGTGGGTGGCTTGTGTCACGCGATAAGATTAAATTGTCGTGGTGAGCCTGGCTCACTGTCGGGTAGATAGGCGTATCGTCTGTTAGTCCCTTCTTGCGCAGCATCCTCATGTCGCGCGTCTGTGTATTGCGCTACCATGCCGGGAAGTGTGTATATCGGCCGGCTAGAAGGCCGATGCAGGTGGAATCATGTTTGTGGGCTGGGACGGGCCTTATTGCTGACAAATGGGTCAAAATTGGAGGAAAACTCTGCAAAAGATTAAAATATTGAATTAAGAGCGTAGTTTGGCCTGTTATTGCAAAAGTACATATAAAGGGAGAAGAAAACAGTTTAAAAGGGCAGTTTTGATAACAAAATAAGGGTTAAAAACATCACAAAATTTGGTGTTATCACCGATGCACTGAATTTTAAATCAAGTTTCATTCTGATCTGAACTCTCTTCTACACTTCTGCCATCATCTTCGTACCCCTCCATCCATAAAAAAGAAACAAAAATAGCCAAAATAGTGCCAAACCCTAAGTTCAGGGTGGCACACCACTTCCCTCTATATCCGCTTCTTCCATACCCCTCACAAATTAATAGGTGCGTACCACTAAGAAAAGATGCCTAAGCGCACACAAATAAATGCAATCTCAATTTGAATAGAGGAGAGATTCACACAAAAATGCAATAAATGAAATTGCAAATAATATAATAAAAATCTCGAGTAGAATAGTGGAGAGATTTCCTTTTTTTCCTTCCATACCACCATTCACTCCATTTTCTACCTAATGACACAATGAATGCCTCCACTATCCTAAAAAACACCAGTTTTAGATCAGGTGCACACTTGTCATTCTGCGGGTGTCTCTGGATTCTTACAAAACTCTTTGACATGCTTGTTATTGGAAAAAGTGGGGAGGTAGTGATATTGGAAAGTGAACTCAGGAATGAAGATATGGTAAGATGTGTTTAGTGGTCTCAGGATGTAGAGATACCGAGTCATACTGAGCAGAAAGAAAACAATCGTGATGTGATGATGAGGCAATCTCACGAATTGAAAGTATTCATTTGGTGACCGTTTCAGATTTTGTGTTACTAGAGGAAGAGCAATGTTTCAGTTCGGGGTATTTTGATGAATGCATATTCATCATGAATTTCAATCACCATCTTGGGCTCAATTCATTTCAATACACCCAATTTCATCTACTATATATAAAAATGTGCAAAATTGCATAATTGGTTCAATTATCAAAGTATTAACTGAGTTTATGTTAATTTTATGCAGGACATTATGAGGTTCAATCATCAGATGTCACCTACCTCCATTCAACCCTAATCCACAAAATTTACCACCATTCGATCTTCATATCAATAAACCATCATCCTTATCAAACCCTAATAAGTGTGGGCCATCCTTCTCTGCCCCAGATCTACCTTCACTCATCCTTTGTTTAACCAATGGGTTTTGACCATACAGTCTCAACCATACGGTCTCATCCATACGGTCTCAAGACCATATGGGTGACCGCTACCCTAATACTATTTGATGTCACCGTCATTCTAAACCAATCAAGGATTCGAGCACTCAAAAACGTTTGGCTAGTTCCTTGCTATCATGACCGTATGATCGCTGCTTTCTCAAACCGTATGGGTAGTAACCTATTCAAGACTGTATGAAGGACCCTACTTCCCACCTTCTTCTTCTTACTCCCACCAAACCTTAACTCCTACACCAATCGCTGCATCCAAGCTCGACCTGGAACTCAACCTCGCTCACTGCAGGACCACCCTCACCTCTGCTCCCTTACCTTCTTCTTCCTCCCTCCATCACATCATCTGCAACCCTAGCTCCCCCAACACCGGAAACACTACTTGTAACCTTACTGTACCTACCCCACGACCCCTCTCAACCTACTCCTCACCAATCTCAAGACTATTTGGTTAGAGATGGGTTACAAAGACCGGTTGGCCAGTGCCAAGGTCATCAAGACCGTTTGGTGCGATCAGTCTTCCAAAACCGTTTGGACAATTCTGAATGCAAGACCGATCAGAAGTAGAATGCTAAACCGTTTGGAGGAGTATCAATTGCCAAAACCATATGAATGGGAGTCGAGGTGAAGACCATTTGAGAACCACATCTGCAAACCGCATGACCTCAGATCGATAGGGCAAGGAGACCATTTGGAGGAGGTCATATTCAAGACTGTTTGATGGGATCGTGAAGACAAGACTGTATGGCTACTAATGCTAAACCATTTGGAAGACACTAACTGGTCTTACAAGACCATTTAGAGAAGAAAAGCAAGGACCGTTTGGAGCTGGTCATCCCCAGATTGTTTGGAGATTGTCATCTCGGGACCGGTTGATCAAAGAATATCAAGACCGATCAAAGTAAACCGTTTGGATGTTCAGCATTCCAAGACCATTTGAGCATACACATGATCATTTGGTCAGTATTAATACAAAACCATTTGGGCAAAAGCTACCAGACCGTATGGAGGAATCACAAAAAAAACATGAGGACCAAATTCTAACCTATAAATAGGACTAGAAGGGTCCTCATTTGGGGCATCAGTTCTAGGATGCCGACAGGATACCTGTACGCTGGTCTGATCCTACCACTGTAACTTCACCTATTGTTTCTGCTACAAATCAAGGAGATTGAGGAGAGAAGAAAGGAGGAGTGAGAAAGACTGCCCGGTCTATCTTGGCATCCCTCATTCTTTGTCTAGATCTGCTCTGACATGACGTATAAGATCACATCATCTTCACCGAGCTGCGACTACCTTCTACATCATGCTCATGGCGGAATCCTCTCTCTTTCTTATTCTTTTTGTTTCTCACATCATGAGCGAGTAGTTCCTTTTTGCTATGGTGTGGGGACTAGCCCCACTTCCCATGCAAGCATGATCTCTTATTAAGCATTCCATGACAATGTATATAACTTTTCATTTCATGGTTAATCAACTATGTTTGTAGTTGTTTACCTGCAATCTTTCATCTGTTTTACCCTATGTTGTGAGAACTTCTATATGTAGGGTAGAATGTCATTTAATGAGGTTGAATCTCAAAAATAGAAATAGAATGAGATTCCTTGAGGTTGTAAGTGTATGATCCGTAAGGGGACGAGCCATCTAACCTACGGTGACACTTCTGTGGCCTAAAAATTCCTTAGGGAGGGCCACAACCTTAGTTGGATGTTGTATCTTCTTTGTTAATCGTCAATGTTTGCTTGTAGATTAACCACCTACTTGCTTTTCGATTAGCATGGTTGACTCCTTGATGAGAACTTCTGATAGGATTCCTTGAGGTCGTAAGCGAGTGATCCATGAGGGGACGAGCCATCTATCCTACGGTGACACTTTTTTGGTCTAAACATCCCTTAGGGAGGACCACAACCTTAGTTGGATCTTATATCTTTGGAGCCGTAATTCTATGATCTGGATGGTGATGAGATATCTAATGCCTAAGGTGATGCTTACGCAAACCTAATGCCCCTATGGGGGGTTTTGCATCAGCTCTATTTGGATAGTTATATCGTGCCTAGATGTTTGATGTTTGGATGTGTTTGCATGTGTAGTGATGGTGAAACCCGAGACCATCCCAGTGATTCCATATTATTGATCTAGATCCAACTTTAATTCTGCCCTTTACTTTCCTGCACTTAGTTTAATTAACCTCAAAACAACCAATCATTCTGAATATTAGTCTTACTTGAACTAGATTCGACTGACTACGATTCTTTAAAATGTTTTCTTCTGGGATTCGATCCTCAACTATACTGCGATAAGACTCGTTCGCTTGCGGGTGGTATTATTGCACATTGGTTTTGGTAAAAGCTCGGGGATCTCAACCCCAAGTGAATTTGTTAGTGTGATAATATTTCACGTCATGACTAATTCCACATGTTTGGTCTATATTCCTCTCTCTTTCAATAATAGTGAATAAGGGAAAAATTAATCATCCTAAATACCTGAATCCACTCTCTAATCCCTAACCTAAGGATCGACTTTGTAATACCCTGATCTAAACCCAAGACATTAGATGGAAACTCAAGTAATTCCAAAACCCTAATATGACGTGTTGAGAACACATAATGACAATAGGTATTTATTTTCTTTCAGGGTGATCTACTCTTTTATTCTAGACTTGTTGAAATCTAGATTTGAGATTCAAGGTATGTGGATATAATTATATGACTAGTTTTCAAGATGGAAATATGTATGAAGACTTTCTTATTTTACTCCAATAAACTTGATTGGATGTATATATGATATTTTACAATTCCACCTTGAAAACTAAGAACATTAAAGAAAGAAAATGAAATGTAGTTATTAATGGTGTTCATTAATCTCCCTATGAGAGTGGGAAAATATTAATGTTGACTACCACCTCCCTATGGTACATGGTGTGACGACCCGCACAAAATAAAGTGATATTACTCAAAGCATAACTACATAAGAAAGATTAGAGAATAGATTACTAAGAAAACACTAAAAATTAAAGAATTTTCATAACACATCCATATAGCAAGAAGCTTTACACATGAGTCCTTTCATGCCTCAAAGAATTCACAAGGCATGCTGTTAACCAATAATGAAAAGCACTGTTCCAGAACATATATACATGATTCCATCATATCTGATATACAAAGGGCACATAAAGATAGCACGTCCCTAAAACATCTACAAAATGTTCCCAAAGACCCGAGTGTACAGGGACGACTCTAGGAATCTATCAACAAAAGACATCCAGAAGCACATGCAACCTTATCAGCTACTACCCCTCTGGACGATGCTCAACTTCCTCTGCACGATCTCTACCTCTTCGTGCTCGTCCACCTAAAAAGGATGTGGGAGACCCATGAGGTGAGATTCCAAAACACAATAGGAGATATAACTCACTACCAACTCTATTATTATCAATGATAAGATAAACTGAGGAGCAGTATGAATACAACTAAGATGAAGCATGTAATGATTATTAACAGGAAGGACAACTACTATTGAATTGTGAAACATATTAATAATTTAAAAGGAATATGAAGAACATGTATATTTTCTATCAAGAACATTGTATAAAGATCAAGTAAGGCCTCAACCAATGTTTTAATATTTGATACTATACAATTATACTACACAGCTGATTACATATTTCATTATGCCCTGAGAATTTGAGTCATACTACCCAAATCTAACTGACTGCTTGATAAGTCAAAATCAGTTCCATACAAGTTCTAGTGGAAGAGCTGAAATCCATGACCTCATCCCATCAGTCTGTACAAGGACATTGGTAGTGACATCATTAGTCAGACTGCTACCAGTGACTTATAGTCCAACTGTTCATATCTAGCACACCTTTATACAAGTCACGGTGCTAGTGAGTTACGACCGCAGCTGCACTCTTTACTAGGATATGACCGCAGCCATTCATGTATCCCAAATTGAGCTACAACCATAGTTATACTCATTATTATGGTATGAGCACAACCAATCCCATTCATATACATTTAGGACACAAGAAGATAGCTCAACTTGCACCCCGCATATTCAACAATATGCGCTCTGAGTTAAACTCATTTCACCATTCAGCAAGTGTTGACACTGAATGGATCTATGGCATAGGGAAAACTACACTATTAGATTTCTCTTCATTATTTAGATCAATTTAAACATCTTTAAGCATCAATAAAGTTACAACATATAACTTCTAAACAAGATCTACATAGACAGGGCATAACTCATCACCATAGAAAATGTTATCACATTAAGTGTGATCTCATCACATTATGTCCCTTTATGCTTTTTATTCATCATATGTCCATCTCAAGGACCAATGTCCATCACCAGGATTACATATTTTAGGGTATCAAACCCTCATCTCATCTTTGAGAGAAATTGTCAATTTCACATAAGGCAAGTAGCCATCACCAGGTCATAAGACCATTAACTCTTCCCTTGGGGTTATCATAACACATTTGCCTCTCAAGGCTTATTCCAACATATAATAAACATCATATCTCATACCTGGGTATGCATAACATTATTTACCTTCATGGTTAGAAACATATAATAAGAGAAGCAATGCATCATTGATACTTTCAACTTGTAGGATACATTTCCTACAAAGCACGTCACATCTTTTAGGGTTAAGGTTTCCTATTTTAATAGATTAGTGTTTGTAAGGTTGGATCAACAACCACCTTTAGTTCATCACTTCCTTCATCGTTATGAAGCATTTTTAGAAGATTTGGAAATATATTTCTATCATTATTATGAAACATGTAAAGAGAAAGTTAGTTTTCAACATCATACACATGATTACACCATAGGGTATCACATAACACCATGTGACCCTAGCATCAACAAGATGCATCACTACACATTGCCTAGGGTATCGATTAACCCTAGGCATTGGGCAAACAACCTAAGTAGGGTATTGACCTACCAACCTCAAGGTGAGTATCAGTTTATCATCACTTGGTATCAGACACCACAAATGATATTGATTAGAGGTACATAAGAGAGTGTATCAGACATACTATCTCAAAGGGTATTGACCTATGTATCTCTTTATATGTCTACCACCTTCACCGTCATAGGATATCAGCCATACCAACAACTGGGGTATCAGCCTCAAAGATCACCAAGGAATATCATCCACTTTCACCATCATGGGATATCGGCCAAAGCCTGAAGGGAAGGTATTCCTCACTTCTACTCTAGATGTATCGGGCTAGAGTGTATCAGATTTCATGTGTGTCAGATTACGATTATCCATGTCGACTTCCATACTCAACTAAAAGCCTCACGATCCAACACTCTTCCCCACTAGTCACCACTAGATCATAACAAGCCACATCATGATAGGTATATTAGTTCAGAAAAAAGCATATCAGTTTAGCATGTCAGTTTACATAGCATATCAGTTTATTCATCTCCTACCTCAAGATGACGTTACTGACAAGGCAAAGGAAAAAGGGGTGCAACTTATGGCAGCAACTTCACAAAGTTCTATTCTCAAAAAGGCTACCAAATAAAGCTACTAACAAGCAAGAAATAACGAGCTAAGAACAACTAGCAAGATAACAAGTAAAAGGTGATAATAACAAAGAGGGTTTAGAGTTATATAACCCGCCACAAGAACAACCATTGAGCTCTAAGGTCCAAGGTCAAGCTCCAAGCTCACAAACTCAAGGTAGAGGAAGAAGATCCTCCAAGTACAACACCTCTGAGAGATAAGATAGGTCCATGGTTAAGAAATCAAAAGAGAGGAAATAAGATACCAAGGTCCATGGTCGAGATAAAGAAAGAAGGAGAGAAAGAAAGCTAGAAAACCATGGCTTACCAAGGAAGAAGATGAAAAAGAGAACCACAAGCTTTTGGCTTTCCCACTAAGATCCAAGGGAGAGTTCTCTTCAAGATCAAGGTTGGCCACCAAGGAGAGAAAGCAAGGATCACTAAAAGGGTTCTCTTGCATGAGAAGAAAGGGGTATATATACATGGCCAATGAGAGAGAGAGAAAGGGGAACGTGTCACCACCTTAAAACCCTAGAAGACACATGTCCAAGAAGAAAGGACACATGTAACACCATGCAACAAGGTGATATGATCTATGTCTCTATCACTTGGTTATTAAGGAAGGTCAAGGTCGATACACTCATCCATCCCCTTCACAAACCTATAGGGATGAAACCCTAGGTCACAAATTTATATGGAACATCTCTAGGATCTCCAAAAAATGATATGGTGATCCTCAAGGTACCACCAAATCGATAGGATTTCCCTCAAGACACCCTCAACTGATATTAAGCCTCCTCAAGGCAACCACAAACTGATACCAGGTTTCCTCAAGGCTCTCAAGCCTGAGACAACACTCTTATGAGCAAAGCACACCTCAAACATGTGCCAAAGCATCGCCATGGATGTCACCACTCAACCAAGGCTAAAACAAGATTCCCAACACTTCCTCTCTCCTTTAGATGATGGAAAGAGAGATAAGAAACACTTTAGAGGTGGAAAACTTGCACATCAACCCCTATTATGGGTGAATTTCGCGTTGCGCCAAAACCTCTCAACAAAACACTAACATCAAAAAACAAGCTCAAAAAAGGAACACAAACCTCCAACATGCCCTAATTACATCTTAGATGATTAGATCAAGGATCTAAGCAACACACTTTAAAAAAAACAAATAGGTTTAGCCCTAAATGTGGGTCGGGGTTCTTACACATGGTATACGAGGAGATCCCTAGAGAATAAGGTACATGAGGAAAGGGCCCAATAATATATGATAGTTTGTGCTAAGTCCACCATATTAATGCATGTTAATTGAAATATGATTAATAACTTGGGTTTACCTAATTATCCACCCTAATATAATGTTTCTTTTTCTTTATTTCTCAAATATTTCATTATGGAAGTTACTTTACAAGTATATTCAACCAAGTACCAACTTTTATTGATTCATACGTTTCCTATATTTTCTAGGTGTAAAGAACAAGTAATGCACTTCAAAGTACATGAAGACATTAAATAAAGTTCTTGGAGGATATTTAGCTATATGGGTGTCTCATCTCTATTTTTTTAGATAGTTGCATTTCTTTCTTCTAGATGATGTATAGGATGTCTGCATCCTATGTACTTTCTTTCCTTAAGAACTAGTCTTTTCTTCCAATGAATAATATAACTATGATAATTTTTATCTTATGAATGATGGTTTCTGTGCCTACGTATATGATGTTTGTGAACAACAATCTAGCTTCCTTATATACTAGATGAAAATCACAAGTCCTAATATTTTCCTTCTTGAGATCTTATAGATATGAGTGCACACATATCTAGGGAATGTCAACATGGAAAGTATATAGGAATTGGGGTCATGACTATTGGTATCAGAGCCAATTTTCACATAGCCACATGAAAACTCATTCACCCTTTGTGAGTCTAGGGTAGTCCTTGAGTGACGGATATGAAGGGTGGAGGTGTCTAGGATAGCATCTGCCATGTGTCTAGCTAAAGTCTCTAAGCCACTTTGCTTGGCAATCCCGAGGCTACCATTATTGTAGTATAAGTCTACCTGGACAATACCCTAAGTGTCCCCTAATTCATGGGCATACCTTAATTAATGACCCTTCTCATCTATAGATATTTCCCTCTCATCTCTATGATCTAAGACTAGGAATGAGTCACTCTATTTAAAGTTCTAAGGATTGTCTTATAAGGATTATTAGGGTATCCTCCACAAATCATAACACTAAGATCATGAATAAATAACAAAGAGGAATAATGAAATATAGCATGATTCAAAAAAAGATAAAAACAAATAAAATAATCTAATTTATTTCACCTAATTTTTAGGATGCCTCCAAAAACCCGTAGTTCTAAGGCTTCTGAAGAGTTGTTCTCTAAGAAGAGAAAGGATCCTGAAACCTCTGATGCACCTGATCCTGATACTATGACCAAGGATAGGAGGGAAGAACAAAAGAAAACCCTCCAAGACTTCATGGAGATCATTGCCATAAAACGTACCCACGTACCCAGTTCATCTAGGAAGAAGGAAATGATTGTGTCAGATTTTGTCAAACTCAACCCTAACACCTTCTGGGGGAGGACCAACCTAAGGTTATGGATGAGGCCAAAGCTTGGACCCTATCTATGGAGAATGCCTTACTTACCCTAGATGTAGCCAGTGAGAAGAAGGTCAAATTTTCCACTCATCTACTTAAGGGAGGGTCAAAAGTCTGGTGGGAAAACTATGGTGGGAATAGGGAAGAAGCGGTGGATAGCATGCAATTTCACCGACCGTTTCATCCCTATAGATGAGAGGAAGAGGAAGGAGAGGATGTACACTGAAATTAAGTAGGGAAGTCTCTTATTAGCTGACTATACTCAAAAGTTTAGACTTATAGAGAGGTATGCACCGATTAAGACCGAAAATCACCTCTTGGAGAACTATGTTGACCGCCTAGATGCCCACCTAAAAACTCTATTCATCACCTCATATACCATGAAACCTTGGAGAAGCCCTAGATATGGCCCTTAAGCAGTAAAGGGAGAAGGGTATGTAGAAACTTTCTAGCATGGGATACCTAAGGTTAACCACCACAAAGGAGGATAAGTCTAGGAAGTTCCACACTAGACATAACAAGGGAGTTGGAAAAGGAGGTTCAAGTAAAGGAGGACAAAGAAACAACTAGAACCATCAGAGGATAACTCACTCAAAGTGCAAGACTTGTGGGCAACACCATGGTGGAGTATGTCATCATGCCAATCTAGTCTACTACAACTGCAAGAAGGAGGGCCATTTCATGGCCAAGTGCCCTACTCCATATATATTTGCAAACCTCCAACAGGTGCTCCACCCCCTCGTGGACACCACAATGCCAGAATATTTGTAGTGGCTACATATTAGGCTAAGGAAAATTAAAATTAGTGTTAATGGTAACTTTAATTCCTTTCAATTATCTAACATCTTTTTCAATACCTTTAAGTATTCATGACATAATTATCTTGTGTAGGCATTATATTCCTAAATGATCATCATGTTAAAGATTTATTTTATTATGGATCTACATATAAATTCATATCTCAAAATTTGACATCTATGTTACATCTACATATAGGAGACTTGGGGTATATTCTTGATGTGTCAACTCCTAGTAAAATAGTCACTACATTAAAAAACACTAATGTCCTGCCTCTAAAATTCAAAAATCACGAAATGCCCTTTGAATTCATTCTCTTGACTATGGAAGCATTATTATTATACTTGGTATGGATTGGATATACAAGTATCATGCAAACATTGAGTATAGGAATAAGATGGTAGTCCTCTCTCAACCTCATTCTAGTCCTATTGTGATCCCTAGGGGAAGTAGATTCTGTAATAATATTATATTCCACTCTCTTAAAGATAAAAAGCTCATTTCTAAAGGATGTAAAGTTTTCCTCGCATTAGTCTGAGAAACCAGTCCTAGTAGCAGGCCAGTAGAAAGACTAAAGGTGTTACATGACTTTCTTGACATATTTCTAGAGGAGCTTCCTAGGTTGCCTCCAAACTAAGACATCGAGTTCTCTATAAATTGTCTTCCTAGAACCACTTTGATTTTTAAGGCACCGTATAGGATGCTCCTGTTGAGCTTATGGAGTTGAAGAAACAGTTACAAGAACTTCTTGACAAAGGTTTTATCCATCCTAATATTTCCTCTTGGGGTGCACATTGTCTCTTTGTAAAGAGGAAAGATGGTTCTATGTGTATGTGTATTGACTACTGCATGTTAAACCAAGCCCCTATTAAAAATAAGTATCCCCTTCCTTGCATCGATGATCTCTTTGATTAGATTTGCACTGCCAAAATTTTCTCTAAGATTGACCTTTGTTCTGGATACCATCAATTCAAAGTCAAAGATTTTGATATTTCTAAGACTACATTTCTAACTCGTTATGGGCATTGCAAATTTCTAGTGATGCCAATCAGGTTGACCAATGCACCTGGCATATTTATGAATCTGGTGAAGCAAGTCTTCCAACCTTATCTTGATGATTTTGTGGTCATCTTAATTTATGATATCCTGGACTATTCTAACTCTATGGAGAAGCACCATGAGAACTTGAAGGCAGTTCTTAAAGTCCTCGAGCTCGGAATTTTTTTGGCAAGCTCTCTAAATGTGAATTATTGATTGATAAAGTCATGTTTCTTGGACATGTCATTTCTAGGGGTAACATATCTGTTGATCCTGCCAAAGTATCTATTGTTCTTGATTGGTAACCTCCTCTAAACACTTTTAAACTCTAGAGATTCTTGGGGTTAGTTGGATATTATCTTCGCTTCATTCCCAATTTCTCCTAAGTTGCACTTCCTATTACTAAGCTTACTTGGAAGGATGAACATTTCATCTGGTTAGCTGCTTGTGATTCCAGTTTCTAGGAGTCAAAGCAGATGTTGACATCAACCCATGTTCTAGTTCTACCTTCTGGAAATGAAGGGTTTGTGATCTTCACTGATGCTTCGAGGAATGGGTTAGGATGTGTCCTGCAACATAATGGAAAGGTGGTGGCATTTGCATCCAGATAGATAAAACCCAATGAACTTAATTATCCCACACATTATTTAGAATTAGCTGCAATCATTCATTCTTTAAAAGTCTGAAGGAACTACCTATATGGGGAAACGTTTGATATCTTTTCCAACCACAAAATCCTAAAGTACATCCTGACTCACAGGGACCTGAATATGCGACAATGTTGATAGATTGAGTATCTAAAAGACTACAATTTCACTATTGCCTATCATCAAAGTAAGGACAATGTAGTCGTTGATGCCATAAGCAATAAGAGGGCAGTATGTGCATCATTATCTGTCTGCGAGTGGAGGAACATGGAGGATCTGGTGGGTTGGAAGCCATAGTTTGTGTTTGATCATGACCATGTCAACAATAACTCTATCATGCCCGATCTTTAGTCTGAACTTCTTGAGGCACAGAAAGCTAGTGTTGATCTTGAAGATCTCTCATATCTCATGTCAAAGCCTCAAACACATATGTTTGTGGGTCTTGATGGTGGTCTTCGTTACAAGAACCGTATGTGGTTTCCTGAGCAGTCAACTATGAAGACAAAGATCCTCGGTAAGGCACATGGGTTAAAGTACACAGTTCATCCTGACACAACTAAGATGTACAAAGACCTACAACATTAGTACTGGTAGAGGGGCATGAAGTGTGATATTTTCGAGTACCTATCTATATGCCTGACATGCCAGAGAATCAAGGTGGAGCACCAGAGACTAGGTGGTCTACTACAACCCCTTGAAATCCCAGAATAGAAATGGAGCATATCACCATGGATTTCATGGTGGGGATACCCAAGATCAGAAAGGCATTTGATGTTGCATGTGTTATAGTGGACTGTGTCAAAAAGTTAGTTCACTTTCTCCCTGTGAAGACACTGCAAAAGTATTTGAGCTAGACGATCTCTATATACGAGAGATAGTACGTCTACATGGAATTCCAACGTCCATTGTCTTGATAGGGACCCAAAATTCACTTCAAAGTTGTGGAAGCAGGTTCAATAGGAATTGGGCACCAAGTTGGACTTTAGTACAACATACCATCCACAAACAGTTGAGCAATCAGAACGTATAGTATAGATTCTATAGGATCTTCTATGAGCTTGTGTTATTGATTGGGAAGGATTGTGGGACCACTATCTGCCTTTAGCTGAGTTTGCATATAATAATAGCTATCATGTAAATATTGGAATGCCTCCCTATGAAGCTCTCTATGACCGACCTTGTAGATCTCCGCTACACTGTGATGATGTTGGAGAACACACCTTGATGAAATATGAGGAGATGCAACTTCATACAGACAAAGTTGCACTGATTAGGTAGAGGATAAAGTTGGCACATGATAGGCAGAAGTATTATGCAGATGCTCATCAGAAGGAACGCCAATTCAAGGACGGGGACAATGTCTTTCTAAAGATTAGACATATCCAATTGTTGGCAAAGAACAAGGGAAAGATCAGCCTTTGCTATGTGGTACCCTTTGAGATCATAGAAAGGGTTGGTGAATGTGCCTATTGTATTGTTTTTCTACCTCCATATAGTGCCATGAATAATGTCTTTCATGTATATAACCTGAAGCCTAATGTAAAATAACCCGATCACATTCTAAATCATGAGCCTCTAGAGATGAAAGATGATCTATCCTATGTTGAATTCCCAGTAAGAATTCTTGACTCCAAGATAAAGGAGCTTTGCAGTAATCAGCGCATAGATATGGTAAAATTTCTCTAGATCCACCATCATCAGACTAATGCAACCTGGGAGCTCAAGTCTGAGATCAAGCAGAGGTATCCACATCTATTTCAAGCTTCCTAAATTTTGAGGACAAAATCTTAAAATGAGGGGAGAATGTGATAAAGTGAATTTTCATATTATTTTTCTCTCTCTTATAGTTTGTGTTTTCAAATTATTGACAAATTTACCCCCAATTATATACCTCACTATTTTGACTAAAATGATTCACCAATTTCATAAAAATGCAAACCCTAGTTCATATGGAGATAAATTATATATGTTAAGGAAGATGGTTAAATAATATACCCAACCTTCAAGTTTGACCCTCTAACTTATCCCATATTTAGGTGATGTCCTAAAGAAGCTTCCTTTAAAATGTCATTCTATTCAGATAAATTTTTTTTATGAAATATAAGCTTTAGAAATTAGGTGCATTATTCCTTTCATTAATCCTAATGACCTAAGTTCTGATTATTCAATTAATGCACGTGACATTTATATGTCAGGCAGTCCATTTATCACCTAGGTGTGAACCCTTTGATTGATCCATTAAATCTTGTCCATCCACCCTTGATCCAATAAAAGGGACTCTGTCCCTAACCTCCCGAATTCCTTGGGTAACATAGACCAGAAATGATTGAGTTTTATTTAGCAACTCTAACATTATCTTTGCAACATATTTGGAGGATATATTCCTCTCTTTGAGATTCTCTCAATCACCCATCACTTGTTCCCCCTCATCCTCAGATTAGGGAGTACGAAGCCCCGATTGCTCATGGCTCTCACCTGGAGGCAGATCCTATTTTAGAGTTTTCCCTTCTACACCTCCTCATGCCTATTTAAGGCCTCCCACAACATCACTGACCTCCCTTTAACCATCCTCAACCCTCATTTGCCCGAAAGGATCCCCCATCATCCCTAACCTAAAGCTCCATCACCTTCACCTGACTTGGACCTTCACTTTCCCTAGGAGCCAACACCACCCAATTCTCGGAGCCCACATTCTCATGAGAACTGGGCAAGATGACTTGCATCTCCAATTTGAGCTGTAAAGGCCATCAGGTGTGGGTCAACAAGCTTCTCTAGCCAATCTTTGAAGCTCTATCACCGGAGAGGTCCAGATCTCCTCCAAGCTTCCTGGAGGTTGTAGACGGATCACATGAGCCTCATGGAGCTTCTCAATCCCTCAATCCAACAAGAGGGGAGGTAATACTTAAAATCCCATTTTCATCTTCTCCTCCTATTTTGATAAAAACCCAAGCTGTAGTCCACCTCTGATGGCCATTCTAGGCTCCTCGACAGTGGTGTGGCCTCGTGAGATCAACCAACACCTCATCAAACACCTAACACCCACCTAGCTATCCCAAGTGATGACCACTTCCCCTTTATTCAAGCTGCTTCCATGGCATGAGAAGCAAAACAATCTAACTGGGCGAATTCCCACTTGTCCATACCCTATCACACACACATATTATAATCCCATGGGCATTAATTTCCTTTTGACACCCCGCTCAAGCCTCTTAGCCAAGGCAGGATCGTGAGTTAATAGGAGGATCTGTGGAGTCGGATCCCTCCTCTGATCTGTGAGGTCCGAACGCTTATTTTTTTTAACCCTAGCCTTTTTATGAATTGTTGATGTTGTAAAATTGATAATATATGACTCCAATATCCTAAAAATCCCGATAAAATACCCATGTTCTCAAAAAATGAGGAGAACCTATATAAATTATTGCCTGTACCTAAACCCAATCATAAAATTGATATACCCTTTCATGGATTTATTTATGTTCTTTTATTAATTAACTTATAGAAAAGGAATATGAAAATAGGGATCAATGTTTATGAAAAACCTTGAAACATCCATCAAATCCAGAGTCCTCTCACCATAAACCCTAGGTTGTTGATAAATAATGAACTTACACTCCCTAGTTCCCCATGTTTGGTCTATATTCCTCTCTCTTTGAATAATAGTGAATAAGAAAAAAATTAATCATCCTAAATACCTAAATCCACTCTCTAATCCCTAACCTAAGGATCCTCTATATAATACCCTAATATAAACCCAAGACATTATATGGAAACTCTAGTAAGCCCAAAACCCTAATATGAGGTGTTGAGGACACATAATGACATTAGCCCTTTATTTTCTTTCAGGGTGATCTACTCTATTATTCTAGACTTGTTGAAATATAGATCTGAGAGTCAAGTACATGGATATAATTATATGACTAGTTTTCCAAATGTAAATATGTATGAATACTTTTTTATATTACTTGCATAGATTTTCTTGGATGTATATATAATAGTGCACACTTCCGCATTGAAAACTAAGAACATTAAATAAAGAAAAATGAAATGTAGTTACTGATGGTGTTCATTAATCTACCTATGAGAGATAAAAAGTATTGATGTTGACTAGCACCTCCCTAGAGTACATGGTATATAGGGAGATCTCTAGAGTATAATGTCCATGGGGAATGCGCCCAATAATATATGTGATTGTGTGTAACGAAGACCACCATCTAGATTTTAAGTCATTATAGATCAAATTTAGAAAGCTTAAAAGAATAAGACCATATACTTTAATGGCTTGGGTCATCTAATTTTATGCATCTACAAGTTCATATGTACTCCAAAAAAGATATAATTTATCATGCCCACTCCACTATGCTTGATGTTGAACTCATTCTTCTTTCTACTTAGACAAGTTATTGGATTGGCCTAGCTATTTAGTTAAGACCCCCCCTACCCATGGAAGTCCTTCATTTCATTTAGTTGACCAAATGGATGATTTTTAGTTGGTTATGTGTCATAAGAGACACCATGTGATGATTGTAATCAAATACTTTTTAAATGATTTGATTAATAATAGAAGGTAAATTCACTAGTAATGTTTGTTTTAGTATTGACATAATAAGTAAACCCAATAATGTCCTAAGAATGCTTTGATTTGATGACACATGGTGTGGATTGAGGACCTGAACATGAGATCATATGTATGCTTCGAGCACTCATTCTTCTTATGTGCCTATTCAATGATTATTGTGGATATTATATGACAACAATAATACAAAAGATATGCAAGTATGGTGAGTGATGACTATGTCTCCTTAGTCATGATATTTGATATCAACTCAGATACATGGGTACTTGTTAGAGAAGAAGTTGTACTAGACATAACCACTTTAAAAATGACACATGGAAACCATGTAATGACATGTTAGAGTCATATCTCAATGTGACAATGGTGACCATGAACCTATTGCCCGCTATAGTATTCACATTTTGTTTAGTGTTTTTTGACACTATCCCAACATGCTCTAAATAAGGGTTGCCAAAAAGGTAGTGATTGGGTGCATTGTGACATATGTGAATGATTGTGAGTGATCTAAATGGAATTTGTCCCTCCCTTGGAGTGATACCACAACCACTTGATAAGAGAGACTTTGGAAATGCATGGCCATGCTCATGTTATTCAATATATGGTATTGAGCTCCCAATATCTTGAATAGAACATGGATTGAATGATAAGAGGATGAAAAATTCCATGACTCAGTTTCAATCTAGACATCTATGACAAAGGGATTATATAGTCATGGCAACATTGATCACTTTATAGATTAAAATAAATCTCAAACTTATTCCTGTTACTCGGGTGCCAATGATGTGTTTTTAGACACCAAACTTTTCTTGTTAGTTTTTGAGAATAACTACCAAAATAATTAGGAACCTACCAACTCACAAACATAAGGATCATAAGGGAATTGAAGTTAGGAACTTTTGAATCACAAACATTAGGATTTCCTATCCACTCAAGTGAATGGAATCTCCAGTCGGTAAATTGGATTGGTTGGGTATATGGATCAATTGGTTGTCATTTGAATAACTAAATTTCACTCAAGATTTGAACCATCAGCTGACTGGAAATCCTGGCTGGTAGATTAGAACTCAACAATGAAGGTTTCAATTTGGAAACAAATTCAGGTTTGGATCTGGAGTGGCCATGTGGGCCAATTTGGATACCCAGTCCAATGATTATAATTCAACATGGAATTTTGATCTGGATATGGACTGACCCAGTGAGACGATTGGGAATGTCAGTCATCTGGTTGAAATTGCAATCTAAGTTATCAACATTGAGGCTATGAAACTATAATTAGGAAAGGGACTAGAATTAGGGTTTTCCAATTCCTTGACTCTCCTATATAAAGGGGGATGTCCCAAAGGGTGAGATACACATGAGAAACAATTTTGAGTCAAGTTGGTTAATGTATTTCTCTCTTGATGAGAGATAAAGTTACCCTAAGGATGGTTGCCTAAGATACGAGACAAAGGGAGTTCCTAGACGATTAGCACATCAATAAATCCTATTTTACTTCAACTAGTAGTCAAGGTGGTGCACCACGTTCTCCCACATCTTTGTTGATGATGTAGAGACCAAGGCACATGTACAGAGGCATGTAGAAGTTGTGCCCCAAGATGACAACAAGGTGTTATGAAAAAAACAATTGTGTAGCAACATTGAGGACAATCCATATTTCTTTGTAGATTATCCATGTTTCTTGGTGGACGGTCTGGATGTAGATATGAAAGTTCAAGTTCTTCATCAACAAATATGTGTCTAGTGGTTGGACAACTAGTTTCTTCAAATGTATAGTATTTATCCTTTTTACATCTTTAGTTCATTAATTTTTTATAGCTATGCCACATTTGATGGCTAGGGTAAAGATGAAAGGAATATTTTTTTATTCCACTGCACCCCCTTTCCATTAACTATAAAGTTGTGGTATCCTTATGCCAAGGTATAGGATGATACTCTTCATGCATCTCAAGACAACTGAGAAGCCACAACTAGTTGATAGATCAATTTGAAGACTTTGTTTATTGAACCACCTTTTTTTATTCTTTGTATCAAGATGACACATACATGTTAAGGAATGTAATATTTACACATACATTGAATCCACTTTGGGATTGAACAGTCTATTTGATGATCATGAAAGTTATCATCATAGGGAAGAAATCCAAATGTGGAAGGCCGAAAGCTTATTATAAATTATCATACGTCTTGTTTACCCCCTTGAAGTGTGCAACAACTTTGAGGGTAGAACATGGTTAGATATTTGGGTTTTGAATGTAGTATGCAACAACAAGATATTTCCATTCCATGATAATATAGTACCACGTTTTAGGATTGGATGAAGAAAGTACTAAATGAAACATATAGGGTGATCCATATGGAGAACATGAATGGATTGCTCAAGTTCAAATCATAGACATATTAGAGCATCTAATCCAGGTCATGGGTCAGAATGTGAACAATGTACTCCTTTTACATATCTAAAGCATGTCACATCCATTACTAGATATGTTAACAACTTGATATCCACCTATGAATATACATACCATGTTGTGTATCATTTGAGTATGAAACATTCATTTAAGTGTCTCTTAAATCATATACCAAATCTCTTAAGCATATTTATCTATTTCAAAATTGGAATTATCCACAAATTCTCTATATCTACACTCACTTGGAAGGTGTAGTCAGTATGACATAGGTAGCATGCATACCAAAACATAGTATTTGGGATCCAAGTGTCAATATAATAGGAATACCTTATGATTATATGTTATTCTCTTTTTTGTTTCATTTAGTGTTTTATAGACATACATGGTTTGCATTTTCAATTGATATGATTTTGATACACATGTAACATATTGGGGCTATCAATAGATTTCTTATATCTCCGTTCTCTTTCAATAAATAAGTCTATATATTAACTAACTAGTTGGCACCATTTACCATATCACATTATTTTATATATTTCCAAGTATTGGGACACATTCTAAATTGACCTGAATGAATCAACATTTTCTTGGAAAGCCTCTATTCCATCACTTGAGGATGATAGTCACTCTTAGAAATGATAACAATCCATGACTATTTTGGCCATTTGGTGGCCTCATAGCAATTTTTCTATACATTTTGACTTGGAAGTATATGAGGTATTGTAGACCACTTTGATTGATTTAATCAATATCAAGGTTGATCATGGGATTCAACATAGTTTTCTTCTATAAAATCCTCAAGTAGAAAAGTTTGAACTGCATGTTGGATATGTTTGAAATCAGCCCGACTTCCTTAGAAAGTCAAACTAAACTAGGAAAGGTCAGACAAACTTATGGGGTCGACTTCCATGAATTTGACTTGACCTTGGATACCGTCTTGCACTGACCACACATGCAAGATAGTATGTTTTCTTGCAAATTTTCTAACTAGTTGTATTGATAGATGAAAAGCAAACTAGGACTAGGGTTAAGCCAACTCAACTTGAATCCTTAAGCCCAACTTCAACCTTTCTCCCAACATAAATGACAACCAACATGATTTGTCCTAATATATAGAACCTCCACTCTATTTTTTTCACCTTTGAGGCCACACTCCACCCCTATCACCTTTGACATTGTATCTTCCTCTTCTCCCTTATCTTTTTTTTCTCCCTCTTCTCTACATTTCTTTCTACTATCCAAATCACCACTTTTGAATTTTTCCACCCACATTTCCATATTTAACCCACTCCCCCATACACGTCACTCAAACATTTCACACGCTTCACCTAGCCATGTACACAGACTTTGCATTTGGGTTAATTCTTTACAACTTCCAACATTTGTATGAAAAAGGCATTGATTTTTAGTTGGCATAGGTATGATGAAGCCTCTTATCTTGATGTTGTTAGAACCAATCATTCATAATCTATGCAGTATATAGATGTCGACTATGAGGCGATAACGGACATACCAAACCTGTGAATATCTTCATCTTAGTTAGCTGAAATTTTTCTCAGCTACCACCACTATCTTCATTAATTGTGTGGCCAAGGTATGCTTCATTTTATATGAGTGACATTGATGAATTGTCATGAAGCTCCTCTCTACATAGAAAAATAATAATATAATGATGCATGAGATGCATGAAAAACAAAGAGGAGATTAAGGTACAATTTTTTACCTGTAGCTTGTATTCCAATGGCATGGCAACATACTTTCTAGACTCCAACATGGTGTACATTGTAACTTGTATCGCATAAGGACATTTTGCATATGATGTAAGGCATGCATGAATGACAACACCAGTAACTACACTACCAATTCCTACTAGCTCAATGGACAAATTAGTAGCTAGCCAATGATCCCAACTATTAGGTGTGGTGGTATAGCATGTCATTTTTTGACATCAATCTTTAGCTTTGCAACAACCTCTTCCACTCCTTACCATTCCACATTCTTCAATGAACTAGATCTATCATCCCACAAATAGAATGGTGGTGATGGCACATGCTTAGCTACATGCCATTCTAGTATTGTAGGTTTAGTGTTTACTCAAGGATGATCATAACTTAAATCATGGGGTGGTAGGTTGGTATGCACTTTTCCATCTTTTTTTTGCATCTCCTGCATGCATTTTGACTTTTTCATTGATAATTGTTTGCTTCTACATCTTGTGAAAGGGTTTTTTTCATTAGCTTTATTCATTTAACATACATTTTTTTTATTTCCATGTCATGTTTGGCATTTCTATTCTCAATCCTTTAGTTATTGCTTGTCGGTTTAGTTTTTATATCTTAGTAAGATCATATTTTTGGGATCAGATGGAGTGATACCTAGGGTTTGACACCTTTCTTTCTTGTTTTTTTGACATCACTTAGCTCTCCGCCTTTATTTCAAATCATTATTGTTTGTCAAACAATTATAGGCCTACACAATTTATTGCATCCTTATAGTTAAGAGTCATTTGTTTGCATGCTTCACATTATGGATGATGAACCTAGGATTTATTATTATTTGGTGTATGTGACACCCCATTTCCACAAGATAAAGATTATTTGAAGTAAAACCTTTATAAATATCAAACAACCTTAATTATCAAAAACTTGTGCATAAACAACATGTAAGAATAATTATAATTCAACCACAAAATAAATATCAACGGACCCTTCATATATCAATATTCCACAAGCTTTGTACAACATGCAAGGTAGTGACCCTAGTCACGCCCATATGAAAAAGAGAAGTGGGTATGTTCACGTATTATAACATGTGAAACTATTTCACATCATAAGGCATACATGCCAAAATCTCGAGTGACTGATACCTACATTTAAAACTTACAACACAGCCCTGAGGGCACACAGATGACTCTAGAGATATCTAATTCCAACACAATCCTAGTGATCCCACAAACATCTCCTACCAACAGGCGGTCAAAAAAACATCATCTACCTTCAGGTGAATTATCATCTTCCAAAGGACATATCTTCTCCACCATGGGTTAGATTATTCCATTGGACACCTAAAAAAGTGTTAAATACCACAGTGTGAGAACTCCAATCCTCGTGACATGATGTAAAAACTAATAACATTTATTACTTGCAACGTTTTTAATAACATTGTTTAAAATTGAAAATTATTTTCAAATTAACATGGAATGTAATTTAACAAGAACAAAGGCAATACTATATATACTTGAGCCATATGCATACATATACATAGTATGAATCACATAATATAATTTTCACAAATAAAACACATAGAAGTGCATCCATGTTATTTGTCAATTAAACCTAAATAGATATTATACATGACTGAGTTATACATTTTTTTATGACATGGGTAGTTTGAGGTTTACCACTCAAACCACTAAGTAGCCGGTGTGAAGCCTCTCTAGCAATCTATATATAAGGATAACCACTAATTCAACCCTATTTTAGGGCTTCATCTTGTATCATTTTTCATTTCAATCACATCTATACCTGTTAGATTACATGTTATTTCCCTCAATATACATATTTGTGAAAATTGCACTTATGGACATTATTTGCATGTTTTTCAGGCATTTGGACCATGCTTGATGGAAGAGAGATAGAGAAGGAATGATCCTAGGGTTTCTCTACCCTTAGAGAGACCCAAAGTGAAGTCCAATGATCCCTTAACCTACCCCTAGTGGCCAAATATTCATTAAATCAAAGATGTCCATGTAAATTCAAAGAATCAAGTCAAAGTGTTGATCCAGAACCCAGCACGGCCGGGGTACCATAGAACGGACGTGCTAGGTCACTTGCAAATCAACAGAGTCATCCTCATTTGAATATAGAATCACCACAGTCGTGCCACACAGAACGGTTGTGGAGAATTGACCCAGAACGGCCATGCCACCTAGCACAGCCATGCTACAACAGAGGTAGAATGGCCATGGAGTAGAGAATGGCATGAGCACTTTGAGCCACCACGACCGTGGTGACCACCGCGGTTGTACTACCCTTACCCCACCACAACCTTGGTGACCACTATGTCCATGTCAGTTTTAGTACAAAAGCAACCTATTCCCGATGATTTTCACATTTTAATTCACACGACCGTTCTACCCCACAACGACCATGCTAACCCCTACCCACCACGGTTGTGGTGATCCACCATGGCCGTGCTACACACAAAACATAGATACTTCTACACTATTTTTCACATACAACCCCTACTTGATCTAATGCTTCCCCCACACCTATATATACCAAGGTGGTAGATCTAGTACGAGGTTAGCTGCATCCTACCACCTCTTAGCTCTCCATTGTTGCCCCTTATCCATTCCACTCCATTTCCACCTCCATTTCACCATTTCCACCATCAAAACCCTAGTTTCCTTTCATCTCCACCCACTCCCACCATCATTCCATGCCCATATACTTTGTAATTCCATTTTCTAATGATTATGTTCTATTTCTATCTCATTCTCCATGAATTTCTTGTTGGTTTGTGTGTGAAATCACCTAGGAATTTAAGGAAATTTCTTATATGTGTGAATTTTGGGATTTGCCCCTAGATCCAATCCTTAGATCCCTAGGTTGTCTGCCATCTTCCTACATCCTAATCAATCTCCCTAAACCTAAGTGAGAGATCTAAGTAGCTAGATTAGGTGACTCTAGTGCAATTAGCATGGAGCCTTCTCAAGGCTAGAATGTGGGGGAATTGGGGTCCAAAACCCTAATTTCACCTCCTCATTACTACCCTCAACCCCTATTTTCCCTTGGAATGTCTAATCTAGAAACCTAGACTTGATTAGACTCGAATGGAACTGAACCTAATCCCTAACCCAATTGAGCCTCACAAGGGTAGTAGGGAGTGTTAGGGACTAGTTCCCCTATACACAACCTAGCATATCCATGGCCAGTTAGTAGCTTAGGTTAATTCGTTAGACTCTAACTTGTTGTTTGGTTTGGATAATCTAAATTGAATCATAATGTTTCTATGTCATCCCCCAACTTAAGTGATAAGTGCATCCCCTATACAACCCACATCTTAATTAATTACTTTAAAACCCTAGTTTTCATCTTGCTTAGCTAGTGTTAGCTCTTTTCTTGCCTATATAGCTTCTTGCCCTATTCTTGCTTTGTTCTTTCTAGCTTAGGTCTTTACTTGCTCTTTTTATTTTCTTTTGCTTTCCTTAGTGTAATTTTCCTTTTCATACCTAGCTTAGTCTTTTCCTACTTAATTAGTCTTAATCTAGTCTAGGGTTAACTTAGATTTCATTCTTGCCTTTAAGTACTTTCTTACTCATCATAGTTTAACAATCAAAATAACCTTTAAACCCTTAACCCTAGTCTCTGCAGTAGGAACCTAGTTAAAATGACCTAGATCTAGTGCCACCTTTTCTCCCTATAGATTGACCCTATACTTGCCACCCTCCTATACTATGACATGACCCCGTGCACTTGTGGGTGTAGTGTTTTAGTTTGTGTGAGTGTATTGAGTGTAGGTCAGTATAAATTCAAAAGTGAATCCACCCATGTGCCTCCGTCCATGGAGTTGCATCCACTCAAATCTCAATTCAGTGGTATGTAACACCATTGGCGGGAATGCACCAAGCATTCTGGTGTTGTTGTCCGGGAGAAAGGTGCACGGACTAGCAAGTTAGTTTTGCTTTGATTTTTCCTATTTCCCTCATCATTGCTATTCTGTATTCATTATTCGTTGCATTTTTTTGTATATTGGTTTACTAACTTGCTTTCTTTTGTTTTGTTGTGCTTTGTGCATGTGACAAGCCATTTGGGACAAAATGAGATGGAAAGCCAAAATGCAGTCCACTAGCCGCTTCAAGACTACTTCATGCCTAGCAACTACAAATTGCCAATTGCTAATAGGGTTGATCAAATGCCAGGGGATCAATTCTCTATTCCTCCAGGTCTTCTTGGGTCCTTCCTATCTTCTACAACTCAGAGAGTGAGAACCCCTACAAGCACTTGGATTCCTTCCTTGAAGTATGCTCCACCTTCAAGATGCCAACGACTAGTAATGATACAATTTGGTTGACCTTGTTCTCTTTCTCCCTTAAAGATAGAGACAAAGATTGGTATGGCTCAAGAAGGGGCATCATGAGTTGGGAAACAATTAATAATGCCTTCTTGAGACAATTATACTCTATAGCAAGGTAAACACAAATGCAGTATGTTGTGACAAGTTTTAATCAAATGGGCAATGAGCAGTTTCATAATGCATGAGAGATATTTAAGAAGATTTTGAGAGAGTGCCCGCACCATGAGATCCCTTTGTGGCAGCTAGTTCAATCATTCTACTCTACTTTATCTCTAAAGGACCAAGACATAGTGGATACTTCTTATGGAGGAGTTTTCATGGCTAGGCCACATGAAGAGATATGGCCTTTGTTTGAGCAGTTGGCTAAAGGATCAAGGATTGGAGCTTCTAGCATGATGAATCATAGGGGATATGCCTTTGGTGTGGCACCTCCTTCTCATAATGACTCAAGCCCGCAAGTGATGAATATCCTTGGTGACATGATGAATTTCATGAAGAACCAGGTGACAAATGCTCCTTGCCACCCGATTAATTCTATTGAGTTCTATGGTGAGGAAAATAAGACACCTCACTCCTATAGCTATCAAGAACCAAAAAGTCCAAAATATAGCTCAAGGTTTGAGGAAGAGGTTCTCACTAGATTGAAAATATTTGATGATATTCAAAAAGATGTTGCAAGGCGAGAAGAGAAAGCGGAGCATCTATCTTCCATAATTGCTCTCCAAGAAGAAAAGTTGTCTTCAAAACCCATCATGAGCTACCATGAAGCAAGTGGACCCACACCCTCTTCTCAAGTTTTATATAGTTTGCCTCCCATGTAGGTGCAACCCATCTACCATTTCCAAGGTGATTCCAAGCCTTATACTCCACCTCCCCCTCCATCACCACTATTCTCCCAACAATTCACCTTCCAACCTCAATTTCCCCCTCCACCTCAATTTCAACACCAAGTGCCACCTCCACCTCCACAACCACAACTAGCTCCCCCTCTCCACCATGAGAAATGAAGTGTTGTGACAGTTCTAAGGAGTGGGAAATCTCTTGAGCAGTCCACAAATCAAAGAAAGGTTGACAAAGCAAAGCAAAGACAGCCAAGTGGTGATATAGTGATTGAAATTTCTGAAGATGATTCAATGATAGATCCTGTTGATTCTGGGATACCATGTGCCCCACTTCATTCTCCATTTACAAGTCCTACCATATATCCCTAGTGTTCCACCTCACATTGATGCAAACAAGGCAAAAGCCAATGATCCTCCATTCATTGAAGCCCTAGATGAGCCACCAGAAATTAGGAGGAGGCAAAATCACAATGTGGATATTCTTGAGGTGTATCTCCAAGTGAAGGTGAACATTCCACTCTTGGATGTTATCTAGAAAATCCCATCATATGCCAAGTTCCTCAAGAACATATGCACTATGAAGAGAAGGTAAATGGGAAGGATACCAAAGAAAGTGAAGTTGACTGAACAAGTGAGCTCCATCATACAACATTCACTTCCCGTGAAGAGAAAATACCCAAGAGCCCCACTCATACCTAGATATATAGGGGGACATCACATAGATAGATCCTTACTTGATTTAGGATCTAGTGTGAATTTGATGCCATACAATGGCTACGTTGATCTGGGCTTAGGCAAGTTGAAGCTGGAACATTGCACTCTCCAGTTAGCGGATAGATCCATAAAAGTGCCTAGGGGTAGAATGGATGATGTCTTGGTGATGATAGATAAAGAGAAAGGCATAGTGTTCTCGGAAGATTTCATTGTACTTGATATGGAGCCAGAGGATAGGAAGATTCCCATCATCTTGGGAAGATCGTCCTTATCTATAGTTGATGCCAATATTCATGTGTGTAGTGGCACCATGACGGTTTCATTCATGGACATGAAGATCAAGATCAACATGTACAAAACCCAAATCTGACGGGTCTGAGATAGGGATATTAGACATGATCACTTCACAAGTCTGAATGATTATTTGAGAAAAGGAGATCAAGATGGAACAATTGATGATGATTATGGTGATCAAAGGGATGAGGAAAACAGATTGAGTGCAAATGAGGGATGCATATTTTGCAAGAATGGACACATGAGAATGCCAAATGGATGAATGACTGAAGAATCACCATGAAGCCAAGATGAAGGCAAGAAACTCAGTTCTTGTGGGAGGCAACCCACCTAGGTTTGAGGAATTTTTCACTCGACCTCTCACTTTTTATACTTATTCTTTGTTTTTACACTTTCCAAGAAAACACACACTAGACTGGATGATTTTTTTGTTTTTGAATCATTTTAGAATAGGTAAAATGGAGGAAAGATGATGCATGGAAGATCCAACCAAGGAGAAGACCATAATTGAAGAGAAGATTGCAAATCAATAGAAAATCTAGAGGAAGGATATCGACACGACCATGCTACACAACACGACTGTGGTAGCGGTAATACAAAACGGCTGTGGTGGCCACCACGGTCATGGTGGATATCCCCTACTCACTAGACACCTTGATATCTCTCTCCCTTATTGGTGTTTGTCTACCACGACTCTGTGCCCCCTACCCTATCATCCTAGACTTCTATTTCATGTTGAGGACAACATGATTTAAAAGTTTGGGTTGGTAGGGCGGTAAGCCCTTTCTCTACCTCACTTTTCTCTATCTTCCTTATTCTAAATTTTTGTTCAAGTTGATCTAATAGTATAACCATATCTCATACTTGTGTATCCATACTTTGTGTTCCTTCTTTGCATGCTTACATGCCATGTAGTTTGTTTTCTTGTCAGTTTTGTGTAATTTTCAAAACAAATTTCCCTTTTTGCCATGCATTGCATGTCATGTAGATTTCTGCTAATTTTTCATGTTTTAGATAGGTTTTGCTTGATTGCTACTTTAAGTTCAATAATATAGGCTTAGATGTGATTAAGGGAAACTTGGCAGCGTATTGGCCATTTTTGCCCAAATTTGAGATTTCTTGCATAAAAGTGTGTTTTGACCCAATCTCTACCTTTTGGATTAAAAATGATGACCTTTAACAAATGCAAGTGAATTATCATTGTTTATTGCTAAATGGTATCAATTCTTGACTTTTTACATGTGCGTCACCTCTCTGGGGTTTGTGAATGTTTTGGTTAAATTGTGACTTGAGAAAGCTATCAGCGCTTAGTGCCTATGAAATAACTTGATAGAAGTATCAATTTCAAGTTGTTCATTCATGTGGTGTGATATTGTTGGATGAAGTGTTGGATTAAATTTCATGCAGAATATCTTATGTTGAGAATCATTCCAGTGGCCCCTCTTTGACCCGACTATTCACTCACCATCTTCTTACCCCTCCGCCTCATGAAAGGATGCCAAAGTGCACATATCAGTCGTGGCCACCTCCAAAAGTTTGGGGTGGCCACATCTACATCTCACCGCTTCACTCTCATCACCATGTGCCCTATATACTCCAATGGAAAAAAATAAAATAAAATGCAAATATAAAATAAAGGTGATGATGTTTAAGAACATTTAAGTAAAGAAAAGATGAGTGCTCCATGTAATAGCACTCTAAAATCTTACTACAACCCTTTCTTCCATTCTCATACCCATTGAGCTAGGAAACATCAAACCTAGCTCATTTTGTCCTTTTCTACAGCCATATGTATCATTTGGTGTGATTTGAAACATAAGGTTGAAAGCATGAAGGTGAAACAACACTCCTAGTCATCCTTAATTAACGCCATCATGAAACGGTCTACATGGAACTACATGAAAGAAATATGGATGCTTGTGTGTTTTATGCACTATATTTGAAGTTCATATGCTTTGTGCACTTTTAATGATTGGAATGTGAAAGAAGGAAAGGAAAGAAGGGGAATGTAAGTACTTAGTCACTATTGATTCCATTCAATAATAATTATCATTTACATTGCATTTGTCATTTCTTGATTGTGGAAAAATTATAGAGAGATTGAGTTGGAGCATACTTGAGGACAAGTATGTTTCAAGTTTGGGGTGATGATTCAGCCCTATTTTAGTGCTTCATCTTGTGTCATTTTGCATTTCAATCACATCTATACATGTTAGATTACATGTTATTTCCCTCAATATGCATATTTTTGTAAAATGCACTTATGGACATTATTTGCATGTTTTTTAGGCATTTGGACCACGCTTGATGGAAGGGAGAGAGAAGGAGTGATCCTAGGGATTCTCTACCCTTGGAGAGACCCAAAGTGAAGTCTGATGCTTCCTCAACCTACCCCTAGTTGCCAAAGATTCATTGAAGAAAAGATGTCCAAGAAAATTCAAAGAATCAAGTCAAAGTGCTGATCCAAAACCTAGCACGGTCATGATACCACAGAACGGTAGTGCTAGGTCACTTGCAAATCAACAGAGTCATCCTCAATTGAAGCTAGAATCACCATGTTCGTGTCACACAGAATGTCTGTGGTGAACTGACCCAGAACGGTCGTGCCACCTAGCACAGTCATGCTACAACAGAGGTAAAATGGTCGTGGAGTAGAGAATGGCCTGAGCACTTTGAGCCACCATGGCTGTGGTGACCACCACGACCGTGCTACCCTTACCCCACCACGGTCATGGTGACCACCATGGTTGTGCCATTTTTGGTACAAAAGTGGCATATTCCCTGTGATTTTCACATTTTAATTCACACGACCATTCTACATCACCACGGTCGTGCTACTCACAAAACCTAGCTACTTCTGCACTGTTTTTCCCATACTACCCCTAATTGACCTAGTGCTTCCCCCACACCTATATATACCTAGGTGGCAGCTCTAGCATGAGGTTAGCTACCTCCTACCACCTCTTAGCTCCCCATTTTCACCCCTTAGCCATTCCACTCCATTTCCACCTCCATTTCATCATTTCCATCATCCAAACTCTAGTTTTCTTCCATATCCACCCACTCCCACAATCATTCCATGCCCCTACACCTTGGAGGAGAGAGGAGGACGCCCTACACTAGCTTAAGTGGAGGCTTTCTTCATCTACACTGAGCTCTATGGCTTCTTCTATCTCCTTCTCTTCTCTTTTTATACTTTGCATTGTTACGAGTATCTAGGCCCCTTAGGTGGGCTGTTTGGGGTGTAAAATGTTACTTTGATACCGTGGGGGAAAATGATATGTAAAATTTGTAATTATATTTTTAATGATTATATTCTATTTCTATATCAGTCCCCATGAATTTCTTATTGGTTTGTATGTGAAATCACCTAGGAGTTTAGGGAACTTTCTTATATGTGTGAATTTTGGATTTTGCCCCTAGGACCAATCCTTAGATTCCTAGGTTGCCTCCCATCTTCAACATCCTAATCCATCTCCCTAAGCCTAAGTGAGAGATCTAACTAGCTAGATTAGGTGACTCTAGTGCAATTAGAATCAAGCCTTCTCAAGGCTAGAAAGTGGGGGAATTGGGGTCCAAAATCCTAATTTCACCTCCCCATTACTACCCTTGGCCCCTAATTGCCCAAGGAATTTCTAATCTAGAAACCTATACTTGATTATACTCTAATTGAATTGAACCTAATCTGTAACCCAATTGAGCCTCACAAGGGTAGTAGGGAGTGTTAGGGACTAGTTCCCCTATACACAACCCAGCATATCCATGGCCAGTTAGTAGCTTAGGTTAATTCATTAGACTCTAACTTGTTGTTTGGTTTGGATAATATAAATGGAACCCTAATGTGTCTATGTCATCCCCCAACTTAAGTGATAAGTGCATCCCCTACACAGCCCACATTTTCATTAATTGCTTTAATACCCTAGTTTTCATCTTGCTTAGATACTGTTATCTTAGTTAGATCTTTTCTTTCCTAGATAGCTTCTTGCCCTATTATTGCTTTGTTCTTGCTAGCTTAGGTCTTTACTTGCTCTTTTTCTTTTCTGTTGCTTGCCTTAGTGTAATTCACCTTTTCATATCTAGCTTAGTCTTTTCCTGCTTAATTAGTCTTAATCTAGTATAGGGTTAACTTAGATTTCATTCTTTCCTTTAATTGCTTTCTTTCTCATCATAGTTCAATAATCAAAACAACATTTAAACCCTTAACACTAGTATCAATAGTAGGAACCTAGTTAAACCGACCTAGATCTAGTGCCCCTTTTTCTCCCTATGTATTGACCATATACTTGCTTCCCTCCTATAATATGACACGACCCCGTGCTCTTGCTGTAACATCCTAGGATTTGAGGCCTCAGATAACATGATCTTAAAAGGAATGATTGGACTATCCATATCACCAAGGTGCACCTCCTTTTCCGGGAGCCCATCACTAAGAACTCCATAGTTAAGCATGCTCAGCTTGGAGTAATACTGGGATGGGTGACCTGTCGGGAAGTTGATCCTGACATGCACGTCAGTGAAGACAAAGTGCGCAGTTAAGGCTAGTGGTGGTCTGTGGGGCTAGTCATCATTCCTGAAACTCTGCTAGTGCCTTGGGCAGTGGGACCAAGCGTTACAAATGGTATCAGAGTCATAACCCCTCCAGTAGGTGAGGCCCACATGGGCATGTGGCATGCCAATCTTGAGCCGTACGGTCCAGGCATGTAGGAAAGGGATGTCCATGGTTGACGAAGCCACCCTTGCAATGGTGTTCTGTGATCGGGAGTTGGGTATCCATGGGCCATTGTGGGTCTGCACTGAAATGGGGTCAGATTATGAGGCCATATAGTTGAGCCTTGACGAGGACGTCAAGAGTCTAAAGTGGGGGAGATTGTAACATCCTAGGATTTGAGGCCTCGGATAACATGATCTTAAAAGGAATGATTGGACTACCCATATCACCAAGGTGCACCTCCTTTTCCGGGAGCCCATCACTAAGAACTCCATAGTTAAGTGTGCCCATCTTGGAGTAGTATTGGGATAGGTGACCTGTCAGGAAATTGATCCTAGCATGGTCGTCAGTGAGGACAAAGTGTGCAATTAAGGCTAGTGGTGGTCTGTGGGGCTAGTCATCATTCCTGAAACTCTACTAGTGCCTTGGGCAGTGGGCCCAGGCGTTACACCTGCAAATATAGTGTTTTAGTTTGTGAGAGTGTATTGGGTGTAGGTTAGTATAAATTCAAAAGTGAATCCACCCATGTGCCTCCGTCTGTGGAGTTGCATCCATTCAAATCTCAATTGAGTGGTGTGTAATGCCATTGACGGGGTCACACCAACCACATTCCATTATATATCTCCATGCACCTTGATTTGAATTGAGTGTAGTAAAAGGAAGAGTGCTCAAAGGCTTAATCTACCATGGATTTGCTTAAAAGAGGATCCAAACATTACATATTTCTCATGGGTACACAACCCACAACACCAAAAATAGAATATAAAGCCCAACAAACACTAAAACACAATCACAACATTTCTCAATCACATATGACTAGATCATTGATTGCAACTGGGTTCCGACAAGATTTAAAAATATCAATGTACAACAACCCCAATAGTCCCCATATATTCACTAATATATGATTCAAATTATCTTCTCACAATTCTCATATTTCTACAAGATTAACTCTTTTCACTATTTCCCCCAACAAACAAAGGAAATGGATTTATAGACTCAGGGTGCTACATGATTAGGGCTGTACTTGATTAAATTAGATCAATTACTCATTTTACTATTACATCAATAAAATTACATACAACCAACAACAATATATCTAAGTATTACTCAAATGTTTAAAAGTTCATAATATGAATATGTATTATAAAGTATCTCAAATATCCAAATTAGGGAGTATTTCAACCACATTGAGGTCAAGTAATGAATACAGGGCACCACAAGTTGCATTTACCGTATAAAAACACAACAAGGACAAGTTCACATTGGAGCCTAATAATTATCTAAACTTTTGCATAAGTTGGTAACAAGACAACAACAAAATTTCAGACTAAAACTCCAATGGATGCAAGAGTTATGCTATTTTTCAAATAGGGTTCATGAAGGACTCACTAGTAATAAATGAGATACCTTTACATAGAAAATCTATTTGAACTAGTATCTTGTAGCATAATGGTTAGGGAAAATCTTAAAAAACATTATGTAAGAGTTCCTATTACCAAGGAATTGTATAAAATTCAAATCTTTGTTCTATTCTAGAAAAAATTATAAAGATACCACTTGAATGATATTTCATCATAGTTCAAATTTAAGCCCATGTAAGTCTAACTATGCATGTATTTAGCATCAATGAAGACATTTGAGACACTAATATGAACATGCATCTTTTAGCATATTAAAGGCATTTAAAAGAAATAATAAGGTTTTCATGAATCACACATTATACCAATCATGTTACAAATAATGGGAAAAGACTCGACTTCTTGATGAATATGAAAAACTTCAAACTTTAATCCATCAAAGATTTAAACAAACTTCAAATCAATAAGGGAATCATGATATCTACTCGAGATATGAGCTCTCTTCCACCAAGATCTAGATGGTCTTTATTACATACTCCTTGATCATCTAAGGCAAGAGGGAAGGAGATACAACGTCTAAGACAAGGTCAAATATAGATAAGGAATCAAGCACATACATGGATCAAAGTATAAGATGATGGGAGACCATCACAAAAATGAGAAGAGATGAGTCTTGCTTAATTGAACCATGTTGGAACAAGGTCCAAGGGATGTGATAAGAATATATATCTCAAAGAAAGAAAGAAAGAATAAAGAAATAGTTGGTTCATTGATAATCAAAGGAATCTAAGATCGTATATTAGTTGATGATGGTAGATAGTTGCTTCAGCCCTTCTCATTCACAATAAGCAACAAGAGCATGGATGAGGAAGCAAGGGGTATTTTACAGTCTTAAGAAGGAAAGATAAATGAGAGATAAATATTGCACCGATCTTACAACACTATTTGTCATCACACTCATTAATTCATCAAAAAATAGTGTCATCAATAGATGACAACATGTGTTTAGTAGTTGAATGTGGCAAGAAGTTCATAAATAGGAGGAAGAAGAGGTTTCATCACTAAATGTCGAGGTCGGGTTTTGTTGGTAGGTTATTAGTAGGGAATTACATTGGTAGATGATTATCATTCTCCTAATCTCCCTTATTGATGGAAAACCAAAAATCTCCATCACTGAATTTCATCAGTAGGTGATGCATATATCCTCATCAGTAGGCATTCTTCCAGCAATAACCATCCTCAACTGATAAAATGGAAGGATCATTTCTAAGGTAACCAACGCTCAGTGAAATAATCTCAACTAGAGAGAGATAGTGACAAACCAAACCATGCAATGTGCAAATTTCACAAAGGATCTGTGAGCATGAAGAATTGACATACAAACTCACAACAGTACAAATCAACCAATTTATAACATAATTACAATAAACATGTGATTAAGGTACCCAAGAACATATTTAAGGTAAAAACATGTTTCAAGGGTTAATACATGTCAGATCTCTTATAGAAATAGAACTTTAAAAAGGGTTTCACCCCCACCCCACAAAAAAACATATGAGAACAAGGTTAGGTGTGTCATACTTTACTCATACTCTAGCTCCTACATGGCCTCCTCTACACCCCGTTAATTCCACAATACCTTCAGTAAAACTATATTTGTCCTCCTCAAATTATATGCATTCTTGTCCAAGATTAAAAATGAAGCTTCCATTAAGAGATATCACAATCAAACTAAAATTCAATTAGATGGATGGTATGCTTTATATTTGGATAATATTTCTACAACATGGAGAAATGAAGCACATTAAGAAACTATTTAATTTAGGTTGCAACTCCAACTTGTGTGCCACCTTCTCTACATAGTCTTTGATAAGGTAAGTCCTCATAAAATAGGACCCAACTTAACCCTCTTACCAAACCTTAGAACCCCTTTTGAGGAAAAACCTTGAGATACACAAGATCTCTAATTTGATATTTCGACAAGCTACAAAATTTATCCAACTTGTCTTGTGCTCTCTCAATAAATGTTTAATCACTTTGATATTTTCTATTGTTTGTTGAACCAACTTGGGGTCTAATAGTTGATAGTCACATGCCTTGTAAAGAGTGATCTACAACACCTTCCATATAATCCTCATAAAGTGCCATATCTAAACTCTTGTGATTACTATTGTAGTAATCAATGTCAATCAAACTAAGGTGAATATCCAAACTCATAAGAAATTGAACCACACAAGATCTTCAAATATCCTCCAAACTCATTATGATCCTTTCTAACTACTGATCTATGTGTCGATCAAATATTGTACAGAAAATTAGTTATTCCCATAGTTGTATGTAGATGATATTAAAAGCTACTTGTGAATTGAGGTACTCTATGAGATACTATTACTTTAGGAACACCAGGAAAACACAACAATATCAGCCACACACAGATATATACATACACACATAGGGTAGTGATCGAGTGAGAAACATCCCATGATGAGAGCATGAGAGGCATTTTAATAATTGAAAATGTATACATGATTTTTATAATCCAACCTTATAGATGGAAAATGAATCAATTAATTTATCTTTCCAACAAAAACCATTGCAAACAAATATTGTTTCCATGTCCATATGTACGATATACAAATTTATATCTATAGGTCAGCCTGAAATTCAGCTGGAGCGTTGAAAAGTATTATCTTGTTGTGAATGGTATACATATCTGATGATGATGAAACATTGTAGTAAGGTAAATATGAAGGTATACTTTTATTTGTACAATTGGATTATGAAAAGTTGTTCTCTATGGAAAGTTATTAAAATTCCTCTCATGATCTCACCAAGATATGTTTCTCACTGGATCATTGTCCTATATATATGTATGTATATTTGTATATACATCAGACCATATATATATATGTATATGTATATATATATATATATATATATATATATTTGAAAGTAGTCTTGACCGATATAAAGTGGCCTACTTTAGTCAATCAATCGATAAACAATAAAATAGAGTCATATACCTTGAGAGTCCTAGGGAAACCTACCACAAAGTCCATGGGACATGATCCCACTTCCATATTCGAATCAATAAAGGTTGAAACTGTCCAATAGGTTGTTGATTATCTACCTTAGCATGTTGACATATTGAATAGATTTCCACTAAATTTGGCACATCATTTTTAATTTTGGCCAACAATACAAATCACTGATATTGGGATACATCTTTATACTTCTAGGATGAATCATGTACATCAAAGAATGTGCCTCCTCAAGCATATCTTCCTTAAACTATCAATATCAGGAACTACTACCCTATTCTCATAAAACAATATTTGTTCTTCTGACTCATAGAATCCATCATGCTTCTTGCTATTGATATCTACCCTAATATTATGTATCACATTATCATCTCATTATGTATATTTGATTTGTTGCATCAATATTGGTTTGACTTGCAATTGAGCTAACAACCTACCAAGTAAGGAAACTTCTATCAACACATTCATTTGACACAAAGCCAATAGGATATTCCTCTTATTGCAAGATAGAGAATACAATTGTTCTAGATCTCTTAAAGATGAAGATGGGCTTTTGTTGAATGCATCAACCACCACATTCTCCTTCCTGGGATAATATTCTATCATCATAATCTTTTATCTACTCATTCCATTTCCTATATCTCATATTCAAGTCCTACTTTGAAAAGAGATGCTAAAAATTCCTATATACTATAAAAATCTAGAACTTATCCCCAAAATGATAATACCCCCAATCTTCAACTCCAATACCACTGTTTCTAAGTCTTTATCACATGTCAGATAATTCTTTTTTTGTGTTTCTTAGGATGACAAGAAGAAAGGGACATTACACCTTGCCATGCATTTCACACAACCAATCCCATTATTTGATGCATCACAAAAGACTATTTATCCTTTTTTAGACTCTAGAAAAACTATCACTAGTTCTAATGTAAACCTCTCATTCATTAACTAAAAACTACATTGACATGCCTCTTTTCACAGAAAGGGTACATCCTTCTTAGTTTGTCTGATCAACGATTGTACTATAGTGTTGAAGTCCTAAATAGACCTTCTATAGCATCCAACTAAACAAAGAAAATTTCACATCTTAGTTAGTGTCTTAGGCTGCTTTTGCATCAACACTGACTCACCCTCTTTGGATCTACACATACCCATTATCATATATTACATGACCAAGTAAAGACACCTTGGTCAGACAAAAATCACACTTGTCAAACTTCATGTATAACTGATGTTGTCTCAACAACTCCAAATACAAGAAGAAATGTTTTTTTCATGCTTCTCCCTACCATCGTATTAGATAAAAATGTCACCAATAAAGACCACTACAAACTAATCAAGATATTTCCTAAACACTTTGTTAATCGTATCCATAAAAGTTGATGGTGCATTGGTTAAATAAAATAACATAATTACAAATTTTTTGTGGCCATATATAGTCCTAAAAGTTGTCTTGGGTATGTCATTTGTCCTAATCCTCAACTGATTTTATAATAATCATAGATATATCTTTGAAAAGATTGCAATGCCTTCCAACTGATCAAACAAGTCATATATCTTCAAAAAACGATGCATGTTATTTATTGTAACCTTATTCAAGTTTTAGTAATCTATGGATGAATTCATAAAACCACCCTTATTTTTAATAAAGCACAATGAATCACAGAAAGGGGACGTTATTGAATATATAAACCCCTTATCCGACAACTATTGATGTTGTTTCTTCAACTCTTTCAAATCTACATGGGTCGTCGTGTTTGTGTTATGGGATGCATTCTAAGAACCATATTGATGTCAAGGTCAGTTTCTATAGGGGGTGGATGTAAATTGGATTTCCATATGAAATATATCTTTATCCATAGTTCATCGTTTTCCCCTAAATTGAATTTAATCCTCCATTTCAAGGCTTATTCAATTATTTTGTTCAATTCGCTTCTCCTTCGATAAGAATTAGTCTTCTTTTGGATTCTTATGTTTGATTGAAATCTTTTTCCTCACATGAAAAATTTTTACAAATGAGTTCCTCAATTTAGTTTCATAAATCACTTTGACATCAACTAGTACAATTTAAAATTATTGATGCATTAACACCTTGTTAGACCTCGCATTCCTAAAATGCTTCTTTTACATAATGGATTGGAATCAATTCTAATAATTGTGAAAAGTATATATATATATATATATATATGGGCTTATCTTTAATACCCGGCGGGTAACTAATGGGTAGCTACCCAGCAACACTTCCTGATATTTTTTTTTTCACAATTGTAGAGAAACATTTTATCTAGCTCTCCAAAAAATTTGATCAAAAAATAATATCATTTGCCCCCCCAAAATGAAAAAAACCCGTCCATATATATTACTGACTGTATATATGTATATATATACACACACACACATATATCTATATATATATATATATTTCATACTTCCTGATTTTTTTTTAATTTTTTTTCGTAATTGTAGATGATAATTTTGTCTAGCTCTCCAAAAACTTTGATCAAAAAATAATATCATTTCCCCCCCCCCCAAAATAAAAAAACCCATCCATATATATTACTGACTGTATATTTTCTGCGCAGTTACTCTTTTGCACTCAGAGTTACTCCAGCATACCATATAGTTACTCTTGCTATTCAGACGGGTTACTCCAGCATACCATATAGTTACTCTTTTAACCCGAGTTACTCCAGCGGGTAGCGAAAATTCTGGCTACCCGCCGGGCAACGAATGAACAGCCTATATATATATATATATATATATATATATATATATATATATATATATATATATATATATATATATATATATATATATATATATATGTGTGTGTGTGTGTGTGTGTGTATGTGTGTGTGTATTTGTTCACCCATTCTTGTTGCCCCTTTTTATTGCTTTTCAAAGAATATGGGATGGGCCAATGCCACTTCCATGTATAGTCCTTATGAATGGGTGAGACCAACCTCATCCATAATGTCCAAAGAAATAGGAAAACAGAAAGGTCTATACTATACATGAGACTATGTGTACTATATATACAAAGAATGGACATCATCAGAAATGTTTCTCCAGCAAGATCACATCTTCAAACACTACTCTGTTTCTGTAGCTCAATATATGATATAGATTGGCAAGATATTTTCCTTTAATGAGCCTATTATACCAGTGGAGAAAATCTTCCAACTTATTTGGAATAAGAGGGATACTTTTGTCAGAAACAACATGCTCCCATAGCTTTTGAGCAAAAACACAACTAAATAAGAGATGATTCACATCTTCCCCATGCCTTCTACAAAGAAAATAGAACGATATAATGTTGAAACCACGATGCCACAGGAGATCCATGGTGGGCAAACATTCATAGCATAATTTCCAAGCATGGAATTTGAATCTCATAGGGTGCTTTTGGTTCTAAGTATATATATATATATATATATATATATATATATATACATATATATATATATATATATATTAGAGTTGAATATATATAAGGATTGATAATTAAATGAATAGCAAAATTATAATTTCATTAGACTTTATACTATATGAGATACAAACTCTATAAATCTATGCCATTTATTAGTAATTAAAGGAACATGACTTCCCTAACCAATTTCCCCACCATGATGCTTGTTAGTATTAGAAACACGATAAATCACCTCCCAAACATGGATCAAAAGCCCCCTATCTAAACATGTCGTGAAACCTCCCTTTCCCAAATTGCTACAACAATCCATGATCTCAATGCCTATACATGAGTTGTATTTGCACCTCTTCAACCTTTGTTGACCGACTAGAAATGATAGTAGTACCATGACTGACATTGAAGTCTCTAAAATCTTCTTATTACCTAGACTGAACCCTCCACTTCCTTATCCCTATAACATCTCAGATGCCACCATAGATACCATCTACCCTACCCTATATAAAGCCTCACAATTTGAGACCATGGAAGAGGGGTATAAATATGATAAACCTTCAAGGACTTCTTATTGGTATGTATGCCCAGAGAGCCAATCATATGATGATTGACAAATACATAGTAGATGTCTAAAGAATGAAGTTACTCAATGACATATGTCTTCAAGTTGAGGACCTAAACAATGCGAACATATGTGTGATAAGAATACATACATTCTTGTTATGCCCCTAGTTAGATATTATTATGGAAGAAAAATAGACAAAAATAATACATAAGACTAGAGTGTGTGTTGATTGATTATAGAGTCTCATTAGTTATGATATGTGATATGAAGTCAAGCACACATGTACATGTTAAAGAACATTGTATCAGACCGATTCACCATGAGAGTGATACATGGAGACCATGGAATGGTAGTCATAATCAACTCTCATAGTAATAGTGGTGATTGTGGTTCTTAGACCTAAATTCACTACACTCATCACATTATGTTCAATGTATTTAAATATCATCCTATGTGACCTTGAATAAGGGTTTCCATAAAGGTGATGCTCGAGTGCATTGTAACACATGGGGATTGAGTATGAGTGATGTAGATGGGATTTGTCTCTCCTATAAGAGGTTGATATCCTGGGCACTTGATAAGTGAGACTAAGACATTTATGGCCACACTCATGCAACTCAATATGTGATATGTGAGTTCACATGCATCTCCGATAGTTTTCTCTAGTTTAAAGAACATGGATTGAATGTTGAAAGGATGGTGATTCCATGCCTCGAGTTCATTCTAGATATTAGAGACAAAGGAACTATATGATCACGGTAACACTAATCAAGGATTGTAGGTTGAATTTGTTCTCCAACTTTTCAGATTACTTGGGAAGCAATGATGTGTTGCTAGATACCTCTCATTGCTTGTGATTTCATAAGTTGGTTATGGATATTCACTATCAATATAATTTGGGACCTATGGGGACACACACATAGAATACACCTAGAATAGGAGTTTATACATGAATGATGTTTAATTTTATTATTAAACTATTTAGTTATTCAATTTAAAAAACAATGGTAGGAAGTTGAATGACTGGACTATAAACCAACCAGTTCAACTGTTGAATAGATCAATTCAAGTGTCATTGAATTGAAAACAATATTGTCTTAATAATAATTAAACTAGGGCATGAACTGGCCAGTTCACTAGGTGAATTGACCGGTTCAATGTCTGAGATGATCGACTCAAGAGTTGAACTGCTCTGTTCAATGATCAATTTGATTGGATTAAGGATTGATGTTGAGATCATGTTTTGCATTATTTGAATATTAAATGTCAATGTGATTCAAAATAGGAAAGCATATGAAGTGACCAGTTCAAGTCTTGAACTAACTGATTCACCTATGAACTAAATGGTTCAATAGTGAGCCAACTGGTTCAACAATGAACCGAATCGTTCAACAGTGAACCGACTGATTCACCATTTGTGGCTTCTACAAAATGCATGAAATTTCATCTCTTCAACTCCTAAACCGACTACCCTGAACATGTCCCTCCTATAAATAGAGGGGTGTTGGGGGATTCCTAGACACAACAATAGGATCTGACAACTGTTGTCCTCTCTAGTTGTGGTAATCAAGAGAGATGGAGGAAGTCCTACCCATAAAAGGGAGGGATAGAAAGGGAGAGACAATTGGGAGAGCAAGTTGATGCTAGCACACTGACTAGAAGGGACAACTCCTTGTCCGTTCATCTAGAACGATAGGAGTTCTCGATGGTCTACTTGGATTACTCTAGAGGCTAGAAGGCATTTTCCGTGCTAGGAGGACATAGATAATGATGTCCATGGTGTTCAACAGGGGAGTCGTGGTTGTTGTCGTCTAGGTGCAACTTGAAGAAAATCACACATTAATGTAAGGGATTATCACTGGACTTACTCCAGGACCAAGTATATGCCTAGAAACTCTACTTCCATTACATAGTTGTTGACGAGATTTTATGCTTATAGGGGAATATGGAAGTTACAATTATTCATTTATGCTTCCTTATTTGATGTCATATTTCCCAAAAATGTTATCAGAGGCACACTGTTTTTACTATGCTTTGGGATTTAATCATGTGATAGGAATTTGGTATTTATCATTTATTTATTGCATACGATGAAAATAGTAAAATAATTAATGTGCATATCCAATTAAATACCATACATGCGCATTATATATATATATATATATATATATATATATATATATATATATATATATATATATATATATATATATATATATAGGAAACGATCCAGTGAGAAACATATATGGTGAGAGAATGAGAGGCATTTGAATAACTCTCCACATAGATCAATTTTTCATAATCCAACCTTATAGATTACAAGTATACCTTAATATCTACCTTCCTATAAAATTTTATCACCATCCAATTTGTAGATCATTCACAACAACCAAATATTTTTTGATGTTTTATATTGAATTTCAGGCTGATTGTTGGATGTAAAAAGTGTATATTGTACATATGGACATGTAAACAATGTTTGATTGCAATGATTTTTTGCAACAAGGTAAATGAAATGATGCTTTTTCCATCTATATGGTTCGATTTTACAAAATAGTTACTAGTTTGTAGTTATTAAAATGCCTCTCATGCTCTAACCATAGGATGTTTCTCACTGGATCGCTACCCCATATATATATATATATATATATATATATATATATATATATATATATATATATATATATATATATATATGGGCGTTCATTCGTTGCCCGCGCGGATAACTTGGATTTTCTCTACCCTGCAGCCAAAAAAGTAACTCTCCTAGCCAAAAAAGTAAGTCTGTTGTCAAAAAAGTAAGTATGGTGGCTAAAAAAGTAACTCTGCTGGCCAAAAAAGTAACTATGTACAAAATATACAGCATATATAAGGACATGTTTTTTTTATTTTGGAGGGGCAAATGATATTATTTTTGGCCAAAATTTTTTGGAGAGCTAGACAAAATTGTCCTCTACAACTGTGAAAAAAAAATTGAAAAAAAAGTGATGGGAAGGGTGGGCGGGTAGCTACCCGCGCGGGCAATAAAGATGGGCCCTATATATATATATATATATATATATATATATATATATATATATATATATATATATATATATATAGGGCGTCCACTCGTTGCCCGCGTGGGTAGCCTAGATTTTCACTCCCCGGCAGCCAAAAAAGTAACTCTCTTGGCCAAAAAAGTAACTCTGTTGTCAAAAAAGTAACTATGGTGAACAGAAAGTAACTACACGAATAAAAGAGTAACTTTGTACAAAATATACAACAGATATATATAAGGACGGGTTTTTTTATTATGGAGGGGCAAATGATATTATTTTTGGCTAAAATTTTTTGGAGAGCTAGACAAAATATTCCTCTACAATTGCGAAAAAAATATTGAAAAAAAGTGGTCGGAAGGGTGGGCGGGTAGCTACCCGAGCGGGCAATAAAGATGGGCCCATATATATATATATATATATATATGCAATTTACACATATAACCCTAAAAGATGGATTTGATGGTGGATGTGAGCATGGTTATGGCCAATAAGCCCTAGATCTTTGTGCTTGGTTTTGTGGTTGTTTCCCTATTTATATATCAGTTTGCATATCGAGTCTCTATCTTCTTTTTAATATGTAAAAATATTAATTATTTCCTTTCGATGCTCACCTTGAATGTAACTCGAGCTTTCCCTATTATCTTGTAATGTAGTATTAGGATAGTTTTAATTTTTTTTATGGAAAAGAAGATGTTCTGCACCAACCAAGATGCCTGGTTCAAAAGGAGAACTAATTGGCTGGAGGACCAAGGAGGCCAGATGATAGGAGGAGTTGACGGATTAGATGGTGGCCAAACCAATCGGCTGGAGGTGTCCAAACGATGCTTGGACCAAAGAACAGACGACCGATCCAAGAGACCAACAGACTGACCAGGAGGAGAGCCCATTAGTTTAAGAGTTGAATCGATCAAACCATATTGGTTCCAACGTAGATCTTCACCAACAATATGTTGCTACTTATAATGTGGACCTTAGGTTGCATTAATTCCTTCTAGCTCCAAGGAATTACAATAGTATGGCCATAACCATTGTCAATTTTTCATAATTACATGTTTTTTGTTTTTGGTTATAGAATATATATGATACATACTATCAATATGTAGTGATTGAATATATATATATATATATATATATATATATATATATATATATATATATATATATATATATAAATCTCTCAATGAAACATATCAAGTATCATATGCTTTCCATAAGCAACACACATGAAAAACTTGATTGATGAAGTGCATGTTACGCCAAAGTGTGGTGCGCTTTCCATCTCGTTGAAGTGTGATGGTAGTTATGGGGGTCTGTCAAAGCAAGGTGCATTACGATCGTGTTGGCTTTTGGGTCAAGATTAACTAGGTGATATTAATGAGATTAAGTTCTTAGAAGCATGTGGATTACTATGCAATGAGTTGCACATACCATCTATCCGAGAATTGCATAAGATGGAATTGGAAAAAGTTGCATATGTTAATGACTGATTATTGACGCTATCGTTGGCCATGTAATAACTCAATTGTTTTAGTTCTTGACTCACTAGAAGATTGTTTATTTCAATATTCCAAATTGATACTGAGGGCTATCAATTTGAACAAAATAGTGAGAATGATAATTAATTAAAGGCCAAATTACTATCGTCAAACTTATCAAATCAAATTAATAAAAAAGTTTAACAAAGTTGCAAATTTCTTTTGTGTAATAAAATTGGCAAACACAAACATATTTTCCTTGTGATATGTCCTTGAGAAGGACAAGATGAATGGGAATAATTTCCATGATTGGTTCAGGACATTGAGAATTGTTCTTACTCAATAACGCAAGCTCTATGACCTTAAAACACCAAAACTAGATGAACTTGCTCCCACTACGCCTACGACTGATAAGGATGCTTACAGGAAGCATTATCAAGATGTAGTAGATGTCAAGTGTCTGATTCTATGATCAATGAACTATGAGTTTAAGAGACAACATAAGAACATGGATGTTATTTATATGGTCACACATCTTAAAAACATGTACCAAGATTAGGCAATATGGTGTCTTCAAGGCATTTTTTATGTGAAACATGGTAGAAGGAGATCCAACAGGTCCCCATGTGCTCAAGATTATTGGGTATGTGGAGAACATTTCTAGACATTGATTTCCCTTTCCCTTTTGTCAAGAGTTGGCCACACATGTGATTATGCAGTCATTCATAGAGTCATACAATTAGTTTTTCATAAACTACAACATGAATGATTTTTACAAGCCATTGTTAGAATTATTTGGCAAGTTGACAACAGTTGAAGTGTATATGAAGAAAGACAAGCTCAAGTATATTATGATGATCAACACAAGAAAAGGAAAGTCTAAGGGAAAAGTCAAGGATAAGAAGAGTTCTAAAGTTATTCGGAGGCCCAAGACTTCTGCACTCAAAGCAAAGGGAGGGGTGACCAAAGGAGGCAGTTGTCATTACTATTGTCAGCCAGGACACTGGAAGAGGAATTGCCCTCTCTACTTTGAAGAACTAAGGAAGAAGAAGGAGGAGATAGAGATGTCCATTTCAGGGCCCAAGAAGAAGTAAGCTAAAACTGTGCAAAGAATTAGTTGATTACTATCATTCATCAAGTCTAAAATGCATGTAATAGAATTAGTGAATTTCTATTATATATCTGCCATTTATCAAAAACATCATGAATCTTGTATGGGCAACAATATTATGAATAATATTTGACTTCAAAGATAAGATATTTTATGGAAATGGATGTAATGACTTATAGCTTATATTTGATAGTTCCAGAGACGGTTATACATATTGAATGACACAATGACTCAAACATCGAATATCTATAACATTGTCATCTAGAGCTCATAAATGAGATGCATTTCTAGAATCCATAATGATGGTTGTCTAGACTCCTTTTTTATTGAATTATTAGAGACATGTAAGTCTTATTTATTGTGAGATATGACAAAAGTGCAAATTCACTGGATGTAGTGGGAAGGTGATTATTTTACAAAGGCTCATACATATTGATGTATATAGACCTTTTAGAATTAATGCTAGAGGTGGTTAATAGTAGCATAGTATATTTGCTAATGATCTTAGTAGATATGGTAATTTGTATTTAATGAAATATAAGTGTGAAATTCTTGAAGAAGGGGATCATGATAGAAGTACATAACCAACTTGGTAAAAGTATCAAAACACTTCGATATGGTCAATGTTTAAAATAATTTGAACCAAGAGTTTGGTAGTCACGGTGGGATTAACAATAAAATCTAGCCAATCTTCTATTTACTTTTGGGCTCATGCTTTACACTAAAAATTTGTATTGTCTAAAATGGTTCAAAATACAACATATAAGATATGACATGGGAAGTGTCCTGATGAGTCCTTTATAAGGATTAGGATTGAAATCTTATACAAGAAAATAGTTTCTTGAAAAGCTTTGTCCACAAATAACATAAATGTTATTTTGTTGAATACTACTTTTATATTCCAATCCAACAACAAAATTGTTTGTTTCCAGAATGGTTGTTCCAAAGAAACCACTGGGTGAGAAGAAAAACTCAAAAATTTTGAGACTGACAAGAAAACATTGAACCAAAAAAGATACACTAGACACAATAACAATCACAAATTTTTTTGGAATCTCAAGTTCCTCATGTAACACACAAAACTCATAGTTCTAGTAGAACATGCCTTGAGTGTAAAAGATTATGATATCTTATAACTCAATAAGATGATATGTTGGTCATAAATGATGAGTCAACAAAATACCTAGAAGCTATTGAGGGGATAGAGTCTGAGAAATGGCTTTATGCCACGACATCCAAGATGGAATCCATGCACACAAACAAGGTTTGACCTTGGTGGATTCACCTGAAAGGTAAAAACCATAAGGTGCATTTGGAACACTAAAAGAAGACTGGAATGGATGGTAGTGTACAAACCTATAAGAGCATATTGGTAGCAAAGGGTTTCAAACAAGGTCAAGATGTTGAGCATGACAAAATCCTTACCAGTTTCCATGATTAAATCCATCATGATCATGCTTGATCTTGCATCTTATGATGACTATGAGATTTGGCATATGGATGTTCAAACCACATTCCTTAACAAATAATTATGACGATGTGAACATGACCTGAAGGTTTTATAAGTTCATTAATGCAAATAAAGTATGTAAGCTACATAGGTCAGTCTATGGATTGGAACACGCGATTTCAGAGTTAGAATCTTCAAGTTGACAGGATAGTCAAAAGAGTTTGACTTTAGTCAAAATGAAGATGGAAACTGTGATACCAACAATTTAGTGGGAGCATATTTATATTCCACATATTGATGTAGAATATCTTACTCATACTAAAAATATTATAACCTAGAAAGGAAGCACCTTCCCTATTAAGGGTTTAGGTGAAGGATCATGTACGATAGGAATTGAGATCTATCAAAATAGATCTACAAAGCCTCTTGACATAAGAAAGAGGACAAACATTGAAAATATGTTGAAGGGGTTCAGTAAGAAAGACTCCATGAGAGAAAACTTGTCCATGTCCCATGGAGTTAGTCTCTCAGAAGCCTAGTGTTCTAGTTCTTATGAATAACAAGATCACATAGATATATGCCATGTGCATTTACAATTGGATATATCATGAATGCAATGTTATGTACTCATCTTTTTGTCTCGTGTGTATTGGACATGATGAGTGGATATCTGTCAAAATCTAGTGAAAATCACTTGACTGCCATAAAGAACATCCTCAAGTTCTTGAGAAGCACTAAATGGATCAGTTCCTTTATTATGGTAATAAGGAAGAATTGGGTGTAAAGGGCTACACTTATGAAAGCTTCTAAAATGACAAAGAAAATTAACGACCACAATCTAAATTTGTGTTTTACCTTAATTGGAATTGTAAGTTGGAAGAGTTAAGAGAAAGAGACAGTTGCTAATTCTACAATAGAAGTTGAGTATCTTGGTGTTATGTGAACAACATGTGATACTATATGGATCAAGACGTTCATATAGATGAACTTGCGGGAGGTTCCAACTATTGATGACATAGTAGAAATATTGTGACAACAATGAAGCTACTAGATAGGAAAGGAATCTCATATAGCATACTAAGACACTTACATCTCATATGAAAAATAGTACAACAAGGAGATGTGAAACTCGCAAAATACCAACTAGAAGAAAATGGTGTTAACCTTCTATAAAAGCACCAACACAATAGAAATATGATGGAAATTTTTAGATCACTTGGAATAAGATTCATAAGTGATTGTATCTAATTTCAAGTGGGAATTTGTTGGTATGTATGCCTAGAGAGTCAATCATACGGTGATTGCAAAGAGGCAGTATATACCTGATTTGATAATGATAAAGGTAATTCCATCTTTTAAGTTTGTCTCAATCATGAGATGATGAAACAGAATAGTAGATGTCTAAAGAATGATATTACTCGATGACATATGTCTTTTGGTTGAGGTCTTGAACAATGACATCATGTGTATGGTAAAAGTACATACATTCATGTTATGACCCTAGTCGGGTAATATTATAGAAGAAATATAGATGACAATAATTTATATAAGACTAGAGTGTGTTTTGACTGATGATAAAGTATGTTACTCATGATATGTGATATCGAGTAAATATCATAGGTACATGTTAGAGAATCATGTATAAGACAGACCACCATGTGAGTGATACATGAAGACCATGGAATGGTAGTCAGAATTAGCGCTCATAGTGATATTGTTGATTGTGATTCTTAGACCTGAAGTCACTACACTCATCACATGTTGTTCAATGTATTATCATCTAACATGAACTTGAGTAAGGGTTTCCATAAAGGTCATGCTCAGGTGCATTGTAACACATGGGGATTGAGTGTGAGTGACGTAGATTGGATTTATCCCACCTATAGGAGACTGATATCATGGCCATGTGATACGTGATACTAAGAAATGTATGGCCATATCATGTGACTCAATATGTGATATGTGAGCTCTCATGCATCTCAAACAGTCTGCTCTAGTTCAAAGAATATGGATTGAATGTTAGGATGACGATTCCATTCCTTGAGTTCAATCTGGATATTGGAGACTAAGGAACTATACGATTATAGTAACATGATCATGGATTGTAGGTTGAAGTTTTTCTCCAACATTCCGAACTACTTGGGCAGCAATGATGTGTTTCTAGATACCTCTCATTTCTTATGATGTCAATAGTTGGTTATGGACATTGTCAACCAATATAATTTGGGACCAATAGGGTCACACGCATAATATACACTTGGAATATGATTTTATTAATGAATGATGCTTAATTTGATTACTAAAGTGTTTAGGTAATCAATTTAAACAACAATGGTTGGAAATCGACTAACTAGACTGTGAACCAACCACTTCAATTGTTGAACCAATCGATTCAAGTGTCAAGGCAACTAAAAACAACATTGGGTGAACAATAAGTGAACCCATGCATGAACCGACTGGTTCACTAAAATGCAACACATGATGTCAACATCAATCGTTGATCTAATCGAATTGATCATTTAATTGGGTGTTTCAATACTTAAACTAGTTGTCTCAGACCTTGAATTGGCCAGTTCACTAATCAATTTGATTGGATCAAGGATCGATGCTGACATCATATTTTGAATTAGTTCAATATCCAATGCCAATGTGATTCAAAATAGGTAAGCATATGAACTGACTAGTTAAAGGCTTGAACCGATCAGTTCACAATTTTTAGCTTCTAGAAAATTCATGAAATTTCATCTCTTTGACTCCCAGATCGATTGGAAACCCTGACCTTTCTATAAATGGAGGGTTATTGGGGACTTCCCAAACACAATAATAAACTCTAAAATTTGTTTTCCTCTCTGATTGTGCTAACCAAGATAGCCCGAGAAAATCCTACCCCTCAGAGGGAGAGACAATTGGGAGAGCAAGTCGGTGCTAGAACACTGACTATAAGGGACAAATCCTTCTTGTCTATTCATCTAGAATAACAAGAGTTCCTTGTGGTATGTGTGCACTACTCAGAGGTGAGAAGGTGTTTACCTGTAAGGCCCTTAAACATGCTTAAAGAAATGAATAAAATTAATTACCATAATTGGGTTCTTAGAACCCTACTATAACCTTTTGATATCCTTTGAAATCATAATACAATCTTAAGTTTCAAATTTGGTCCAATTTGGACATTGTTTGAGCAAGTTATGTAATTTTATGTACATTTTGGACTTTTATGCAATTTACCCAATCGAAGGGTTTTCATTGCAATTTGTCACATGAGTTATGTTTATTAGATGTTATCTTATCATTTTTTATATTTTTGATCCATGGGGTTCTGGGTTAAACCTTGGTTTGAAGGTGTTTTCTCCAAGGGTATTTTAGGATTTACCCCTTTATGGATGAGCTACCTTTATGAGCAATCAACTAAATGTATTTGTTTTTCTTGGAAATTAAAAAAATGAGGGATAATAAGATGTTTATGATATGTGGGTCAGATTCTTGTGTGTTTTCTTGTATATTATTAATAGTTTAAGGCCATGAACACTTGGAAAGATGCTAGAACTTCAACTTTTTCTTTTTCTTTATCTTAAAGTTTTATAGACTTATCCCTAAGCACCCAAATGAACCATTTTATCTCCACAACTTCCCTCCTCCTATGAACCTCTTTATCCCTCTATGCTTCTACAATGTTCCCGTCCAAGGAAGAAGAAAGTGGGGATCTTCTTGGGGGAAAAAGCATCTAGGGTTGCAATTGACTTCCTTTAGGGGTTTCCAAAGCTCCTTCCTAGTGATTTTGACCTAAAAGTGTAAGTATTCTCTTATTTCCTCCTTTTTCTTTCTCCTATATTATTCTAGGTCAGAACCTTGTTGTTCCATGGTGGAAGTGGCTCTATAACTCAAGCATCTATCTTTCTTTCTTCTTCTTCTTGGGTTTTGCTTCTTTGTGGAGAGAAGTGCCTACTTGGCCAAGTTTAGATCTGAAAATTGTTTTTCTTTCCTTATTTGCTCGAGATTCTTGCTGTTTGGGGTCTGATCTACTCTATAGAGACGAGTTATATAACATTTTTCACTTATATTTCTTGCTAGAAGCTTGTTAGTTCATGTTTATGCTTTGATGTGATGATTTAAGCATAGAGAAACCATGATTGTTTAGGGTTACGAATTTTTATGGTGTTCCCTATTTTGTTCCAGTTCTATATGAACTTTTAAATATATGTACGACCTATCTAAGGTATAATATGATCTGGGAAAGGTTTATAGTAACAACCTATGGTGCTAAGCACAGAACAATTGATGGTCCAAATTAGAGTTTTCAAGCTATTTCCTTCCCTACCACACAATCGATGGTGATATCATTAAACAATCAATGGTGTTGCTATCTTGGAAACTGATGTTCATGATCAAGGGTGTCAAATGATGGTGACAACCTATGGTCACCCCCCCTTAGGTCAGGTTTTGGCTCAATAAGAAGTTTAATAATCAACCATTAAGTACCCTAATGATGTTATCAATCAATGATGACATTAGCTTAATATTTGATGGTGTTGAATGAATATAGTGCTGATCCTATCAAGCAATGGTGAGTCTAGGTTTTAAATGTATCTTATTTTCAGCCCCTAACCAATGGTTTCTTGGTTCAATGAATTCAATGGTTAAACAATACTCAATTTATTGATTTTGAATAATGAACCTGATTTAATGGATGAGATTGGATGCTTTAACATCCAATGGATTAGAATAAATCCAATGATATTATATGTTGGTTCTAGTAATGAAATTCGATGGTACAACACCTTTGAACTTGTAGTATTACCTTTTCCCTTGTATGAATATATTTGATAAATCATCATAACAAGTGAATGTGTACCCCTAATGAAATATGACTTGTTACACCAACTCTAATATGAATAAGTGATAAGGATTGATTGTGATCATCCTTATAAAGGTGGTTAAATGTGATTATGAAATACTCTCTTCTTGTGTTGAAACCATAATATGATGATAGTAGAGCATCATAGTTTGTTCTATGCTAATCTTATATGTCACATATCTGATAGATGTTCCATTGAGCCTTGTTTTAAGGCATTGAAAGACAATGATGATTATGTAGGAATTGATGAGATGGTCATAATGACCTTTGGGCATGTTTGAGCCCTGATTGAGGTGAAATCCTCTTCATGTTCCAATAAGGGTTGAAACCCTAGAACTTCTGATAAGAAATGGGTATCTTGAAATAGTATGATGTAATGTGGTTCATTACAATGCAATGGATGATAGCATGAGGTAATGTGATTAATATTTATACCTCAAATGTTTTATATCTTATGAAGTTGCAATTCTTATACACTTGATAGAAATGGAATAGGGTTTGTATGTCCATTTGTATGATCTAGCCTTAATTCACCCAAGTGGCATAACAAATCAAGTGAAACTCTAATCATGTAGTGCCATGTGCCATAGATCTATCTAAGTGTCAGAACTTGCCAGATAGTGAAATGAGTATTCCTAAGGGAAACTCAGAGCGCATATTGATGAGTATGCGGGGTGCTTGCCATCTTGAATTCAAGTTTTAGGGAGGATGACAGTTGTCACACCTAGCCCTCAGTTTGAGAATGGTTGTGGTCGTGTCTCAGTGATTATATATATATATATTTATTTATATATATATATATATATATATATATATATATATATATATATATATATATTTATATATATATATATATGATGAGATTGGAGGACAATTGTGGTTGTACCTCAGATGGTAGGGTATGTGTACCCTCCTCCTTTCATTAGTACCGTGACCTATACCAAGGATGGACTAGACTATTAGCAGCTTGACCTTGTGTGTCATTATGGAGGACCCATACTGATCAGGGGCAGAGAAGATCTGAGGAGTCCGACTCTTCCTAGATCTTGTATGGCACTAATTTTGACTTAGCAGTGGTCAGTTGGGACTTGAGTGGTATTTCTCAAATCCTTCAGGGCAATGTAATAAAAGAAGTAATATAAGTCGTGTAGTATATTGGCTATGGTTAAATACGTCTCACATTGTTTGATTAGTCTTTAACTTCTCTTTATACTACTTAGTGTTTACAAGATGCTATTATATGACCTTTGAGTAATTATACTATCACGGATCCATTCTTGCCCTAATCCCAATCCCACTGTCCAAAAGGGAAGTGTTAAAGAGATTAGAGCGCCCGTCCCTGAGTGGCCCGAAAATCACACACAGATAATATGCAAAAATGAAATAACATACTTCTTTATTAAAATGAACCAAAATGTTTAGTACATAAGGCCCGTAGGCAACAGGAAAGAGAAAAAGATAAGAACTAGCCTACAACTACATCCCTTTTACAATTATCTCCCATGTAGAGTCCATAAGTGATGTAGCAGTCTTTACTGCAGTAGATAAATTGAGTAGATGAATCTAGTTCCTTGCATTACCTAAAATCGAGAAAATCAAGACACAATGTCAATGCAATTGCACGGTACGCTATATAAAAACAAATAAAGTAGTTTATAAGGAAAACTAGTATGCTTGGCAGGACTTATGTTTCAAAACATTGTCAAATGATTTTCCAAAAACCAAAATGTTATTCAACACAAATTTTATTACGAATTTCCCATTATGTTGTAATTCAAGAAGCATGATTATATTAGTTTAGGTGACTCTACTACCCCAACGCGATGGGGAGGTCACCAAGCTCCTTCTCACCATATGAGATGGGAGTGCAAAATCCCACCTTCCAATAAGGGAGTTTTTCCTATATTCAATATCAACATTATCAACTTTTCCAACATCATTATCAACATCAATAAACGGGCAGTCATAATGGGTATTGTGATTTAGGGTTTCATGTTTCTCAAAATATAATATAGAAGAAAAACGGAAGACTATCCATAGGGAACAATATTTCATCCAAATAACTAGCCAAGCATAATTCAAGAGATACCTAAACGTATTATCATACAACCAAGGAGGAGTAGTATAATAGTGTACCTTTTTGGATGCTAAATCGAGTAAAGGTCCACGAGTGAAAGGTCAATGTCTCAAGTAGATCCCAGATTAAACAAGACGTAGATTTGAGGGTCAAGATCATATTATGCAAGAACCATGTATGCGGGATTAGGGTTTTGCATTCCTATTACAACCCTAAGGTAGATCATCCATTATATCAATATTTTCAACATTTAATCAAGTATCAAGCATGTATCCAAAATGAATGATCCACTTGGGTGCTTTTTAGGAATCATATTAACTAACCCTAATTACTTCATCAACATCCGAGTCATTAATCAAGTTTCTAGATCATAATAATAGATTTGAGAGTAAACATCAGAGTATGATTGCATGTTTGATCATGAACTAGATTAGGATCATAGATTCAAGAAAGTTGTTCATTTTATGATCAAGAGGGTTCTTCACAAGTATTTGCATCAAAATCGAGAACATAGATATGAAACAAGTTCTGAAATTATTTTTATTAAATCAGGCTAATTTTTCTGATAAAAAAGAACTATAATTTCAATATATACGGAGCTAGGGATCTCAAGATATCGTTTTTGCAAGATTTGACTATTTTTTGGAATTTAGAGTAGAGAGAGCAGAGTTACCAAAAATATGGGGCCGCTGATCACCGGTCCACCATGGTCTCATGGGCAGATCAGTGGCAGAGAGGATTCATGCTTCCAGGCACATGCTTCACGGAGAAGGAGCGGGAGAGGGCTCGTGTGAGATCTGTGACCATTGATCGATGATGAGGACCAGCGTGGACTCCGATCTAGCGGTTGTTGCTGCTCGCCCCAACACCAGAACTCACCCGCAAGCAAGCCTTGCTCTGCGGCGGTGCACAGATCGGAGAAAGGAGGGAATCACAGGTGAGGGAGAGATAAGGAAGGGTGAGGTGTCGGTTGGGGTCTAGGGGCCTCGTTGAGGGTGATGGCCCAACTTTTATAGCCTAAGGGGGCTAGGGTCAGGGTTACCAGAGGGGGCGACACACCCCATGGGTCAGCTTGCTTGCTTGACACCTAAGCAGCAATTCCACCCAACCAAAATGTGCGGAAGCTTCGAGAAAGGGTGGGGGATTCATTGGTCGATTTATTGGGGCGAAACCAACTGGTTTTGGTTGATCGGGTTAGGAACCAGGGTAGCTAGTCCACCGTGTACCTACCATGCTAGGTGCAAGGTAGGGGACAACCCCAGTGCCGTTGGATTGAGATCCAAGGTTGTTGGGTCGATCCGCCTTGCCCAGCGGCGCCCAAAGCAACAGATGGGCAGGGCCCAGCAAGGAAAAAGGTGGGAAAAAGGAAAAGAAATCTAGGAAAAGGCTAAAAAATTAGAAAATTCGTATAAAATCATAGGAAGGTCCAAATGATATCAAATTTGGACCATTACTTCAACCTGAAGTGTAGAATAATGTGTACATGTTTGGAGACCAAAAGATATAGTTAACTAGTCAAACTCAAGTATTTGAACAAAGAGGTGTATTAAGTTAATTAAGGTTCCCAAAAGTGCATGAAATTCATAGAATACAAAAGAATTTGATTTTTGGTATCTGTATTGATCAAGGAGTCAAAAGAGATTATGAATGATCATTATAAAGGTGAAGAATAAATTAATTAATAGAAAAGAGGAAAAACTGACATTGTCACATCCTCCCCTCCTTATAAAGAATTTTGTCCCCAAAATTCAAACTTCCTTGAAGAGGTCAGGAAAACATTCCTCCATGTCTGACTTCAACTCCCAAGTAGCATCATCACTCCCATGGTGCTTCCAAAACACCTTAACCATATCAATTCTCTTATTTCTGAGTTCCTTGGTGCGAGTATCAAGTATCTTGACCGGAGTTTCTTGGTACACAAGGGTGTCCTTTAATTCAATTGGTTCATGATTGAGGACATGGCTAGGGTCTTTAACATACCACTTCAGGTTCGACACATGAAAGATGTTGTGCATCATGCTATATTGTGGAGGTAGAGCCAACCTGTAAGCACATTCCCCAATACGATCCAGAATTTCAAAAGGACCCATATATCTAGGATTGAGTTTTCCTTTGTTCTTTGCAATGGCTCGAATGGGTCGAATCTTTAGGAAAACATGATCACCTACTAAGAACTGAGTGTCAGTCCTATGTGCATCAGCATAAGACTTCTGATGATCTTGTGCCCTTTTTAACCTTTGCTTGATTAGGTTGACATTATCAGAATAGAGTTGTAGTTCCTCAAACTTCAGAATTTGTCTTTCGCCTACTTCATCCCAGTAAAGTGGAGATCTACACGGTCTTCCATACAGAGCTTCATAGGGAGGCATGCCGATACTGGATTGGTAGCTATTGTTGTAGGCAAACTCAATGAGAGGAAGGTAGTGGTCCCAAGAACCACCCCAATTGAGGACGCATGATCTCAACAAGTCTTCTAGAACTTGGATTGTCCTCTCAGATTGTCCGTCAGTTTGGGGGTGATAAGCAGTGCTTAAATTCAGTTGAGTTCCCAATTCTTCCTGTACTTGTCGCCACAAGTGAGAAGTGAACTTTGCATCACGATCTGATACTATAGATACAAGAATTCCATGCAGCCTGACTATCTCTCAAACGTAAAGTTCTGCTAACTCAAGAACCTTGGTCATTGTTTTGATTGGAATAAAATGGGCTGATTTAGTCAGACGATCAACTACAACCCAAATGGCGTCACTCCCTTTCCTGGTCCTGGGTAGTCCCACCACGAAATCCATGGTGATATTTTCCCATTTCCACTCGGGGATAGGTAGGGGTTGTAGAAGACCTCCTGGACGTTGGTGTTCAGCCTTGATCTGCTGGCAGGTCAGACACTTGGAGATGAAAGTAGCAATGTCGGTCTTCATATTCCTCCACCAGAAGTGCCTTTGCAGATCCTTGTAAATTTTTGTCGATCCAGGATGCACAGTATATTTCAACTTGTGAGCTTCTCGTAACACCATTTCTATCATGACTGAATCTTCTGGGACCCATATGCACTGTTTGTATCAGATTCCACCATCCATACCGACTGTCAGATGAGTTTGGGCCTTCTCTAATAGCTTAGTCATATCATCAAGGCTCTTGCTATTCTTTTGGGTTGAAAGGATTTCGGACTGGAGGCCAGGTTTTACATGGACACTGGCCAATCTAAGAATGTTGCCCATACGCCTTGGGGCCCAAAGTGACATGAATTCCATGTTCTTCCATTCCGTAGTAAAGATAGCAGCACATTTAGCCTGCTTCCTGCTGAGTGCATCAGCCACCACATTCGCCTTACCAGGGTGGTAGGCAATGGTGAAGTCATAATCTTTAAGGTACTCAAGCCAACGCCTCTGTCTGAGATTGAGATCCTTCTGTGTCAAGATGTATTTCAGACTCTTGTAGTCGGTGAGGATGTCGAAGGTGGCACCATATAAGTAGTGTCGCCATATTTTCAAAGCATATATGATGGCGGAAAGCTCGAGGTCATGGGTTGGGTAGTTGACCTCATTTGGCTTCAATTGTCGAGAGGCATAAGCAACTATTTTTCTCTCTTGCTTGAGAACACAACCCAGACCGAACCTTGATGCGTCGGTGAAGATGACGAACCCATCATTTCCCGAGGGAAGAGTCAAGACAGGTGTAGTTGTCAGCTTTGTCTTTAGCTCTTGAAAACTAGACTCACACTCCTTTGACCAAATAAACTGTTCTCCTTTCCTGGTGAGCTTAGTTAGAGGCAAGGCAGTCCTGCTGAAGTTTTGGATAAAACGTCGATAATAGCCAGTAAGACCTAGAAAACTGTGAATCTCCGAGGCATTCTTTGGGGCTTGCCACTCCAGAACAACTGAGACTTTGGCGGGGTCAACAGAAATTTTCCCACCAGAAATTATGTGGCCCAAGAACATGACTTTAGAAATCCAAAATTCACATTTTGACAAATTTGCATAGAATTTCTGAGATTGGAGGATGTCAAGAACTTTGCGAAGGTGAAAGCGGTGTGATTCAACATCATTTGAATATATTGATATGTCGTCAATGAAGACCACTACAAACTCATCGAGGAAAGGTTGGAAGACACTATTCATCAAGTTCATAAACACACCAGGGGCATTAGTCAACCCAAAAGGCATGACAATGAATTCATAATGCCCGTATCGGGTTCGAAAGGCTGTTTTAGGGATGTCTTCATCCTTAACTTTTAGTTGGTGGTAACCAGAACGAAGATCAATTTTTGAAAAGACATGGGCAGAACGGAGTTGATCGAAAAGGTCATCAATTCTGGGCAGCAGATACTTGTTTTTCACAGTAGCTTGATTGATCATACGATAGTCAATACACATGCGAAGGGAACCATCCTTTTTCTTGACAAATAAAATGGTAGCTCCCCAAGGAGAGGTACTAGGGAGGATGAAACCCTTGTCAAGCAATTCCTGCAACTACTTTTTCAGCTCAGTCAATTCATTAGGAGCCATCTGATAGGGTGCCCGAGAAATAGGTGCGGTACCAGGTGCTAAATCAATAGAAAACTCGACATCACGATCTGGTGGTAGCCCAAGGAGCTCCTCAGGAAAGACACTCGGATATTCTCGCACTATATCAATGTTTTCTAGGGCACTCGTATCAGGATTGACTATGGTTACAGTTGCTAGGTATGCTTTGCACCCTTTAGCTATCAAGTTTTGGACTTTAATCAGAGAGATGACAATGTTTTGATTTCAATCTTTCTTTCCAGGAATTACAAGAATAGGGAGATTGGGTTTGGAAATAATGACTTTCTTGGCACGACAGTCGATTAGAGCATGATTTTTATGGAGCCAATCCATCCCTAAAATAAGGTCAAAGTCTTCCATGTCTATGATTATGAAATCTGACTCAAAACTACGTCCAGCATAAGATAGAGGGACTTTCTCGACAATATAGTAGGAGACTTTCATATTCCCACTTGGGGTAGTTACATCAAGTACGTACCCTAAGTCCCTTGTTTCAAGATTCAACATAAAGGTAATATTCTTAGACATGAAAGTGTTTGTTGACCCATAGTCAAAAAGAGTAACAACAAAATGGTCATAGATTTGCATCATACCTACGTATACATATATTTTGTGTAAGGACTATGTACAAGATAATCATGATATAAAGTTCTGGAAATAATCTTGAATTTAAAAAGGTACCTTCCATGAGTTTGTTTTCATTGGCCTTCGCCTCATCTGCATTCACAACAAAGACACGAGCATGTCTATGTTCACCTTGCCTGGCCCATGCTGGAGGAGGGTGGGGGCAACTGTCTCTGAAGTGACCCTCCTGTTTGCAGTAATGGTAGACCGGGGATGGATACTTGCACTGGCCAGGGTGGAATTTACCACAATTACGACAATGAGGAATATTGGCATTTCGGCCTGGACCCCTATTTTGGCCATGATTCTGGTTTTGTGCAGGACCACGGTTGTAATTCTGGTTCTGGCCTTGGGTAGGAGGATTCCTCTGGTTCTTCTGTCGGTTCCTGTTCTTATTGCCACCAATATGGGGTTTTCCCTTCTGTTCAGGTTTTGCAGGTATAACTTCAGTCAGGCCTATATAGGCAATGGTAGGTAATGGTTTCCCGTGTCCCATCCCCAGGGTTCTCTCCATGGACAAGGCATGGTCATAGGCATCTTGAAAATTGGTGGGTTTGGATGAGGATACAAAAGCTTTTAGGGTAAGGAAAAGCCCATCAATGTAGCGGTCAAGTTTTTGTTCTTCGGTGAGGTTGGTGACATGCCTCTCTAGTAGGTGGAATTGTCGGCTGTATTCAACCACTGTGTTAGTTCCTTGGGTAAGGGTGAGAAACTGTTTTTGTTTCTCCTTTCTCTCAGATGTGGGTTGGTAACGGTTGGTGAAAATGGGTTTGAAGGCTTCCCAGTTGACAGGGATGACCTGTTGTGACCAGATATAATTCTCCCACCACAATTTGGCTGCTCCCTTCAACTGGTAGGTGGCAAAACCAACCTCGTCTTGTTCAGGGCACCTCAAAACCCTAAAAGTGTTTTCCATAGACACTAACCAGGCATCAGCCTTGTCTAGGATATCATCTTTGTCTTCCCCATAGAAGGTTTCAGGCCTGAGTTTCAGAAAATCCTGGATAGTGGTGGGTTTTGGGTTATGGGTTGGTACAAGGGATGCAGTACGGACATCTAGGTCATGGAGGGCATCCATAATGGCCTTTTGTTTTAGTTCCCATTCCCCCATATTGTTTTGTCTTATTGGAAGAACCAACATCTTCATCATCATCCACGTGGGGCTTCTTCTCCTTATCTTTAGTACCAGAGGTCCCTTCACCATCCCTGTTGTTCCTGGTTTTTGGGGCCATCTGTAAGAGTTTAACTGATATAAGTTTCCTTGTTTCTAACCTTCAAAGCAAGAATATGATAGATCATTGCAATGAGTTTTCTCAATTTATTTTCGAATTTTAGTTGTTCCCATCCTTAATTTACCCAAAATAGAGAGAGTATATAGATCAAGTCATGACACCTTAAGGAGAACGAGAAGATGAGGAGTCATCCTACTTCCTTCTAATAGGTGGCTAGGGTGATCCTTAAAGAAGAGATAAGATGCTAGAAGACTCTCTAGGGTTATAGGAAGTCCTTCCATCCATTTCTGGATCAACTAAGGCCAGGTGGAGCAGGAGGAACCTCAACCACCGTGAAGACGGATAGGAGGAATTATGCCAGAACCCCCTTTGTTCTCTTTCTAGACACCTCAGTTTTCACCATAGTGAATTTTAGGGCTTCCTTGGTTTAGCGATTAAGAACATCATTTCACTAATGCATATGAAGTGTGTTATGGCTCCGATACCAACTGTCACGGATCCGTTCTTACCCTAATCCCAATCCCACTGTCCAAAAGGGAATTGTTAAAGTGATTAGAGTGCCCATCCCTGAGTGGCCCTAAAATCACACACAAATAATATGCAAAAATGAAATAACATCCTTCTTTATTAAAATGAACCAAAATGTTTAGTACATAAGGCCCATAGGCAATAAGAAAGAGAAAAAGATAAGAACTAGCCTACAACTACATCCCTTTTACAATTAGCTCCCATGTAGAGTCCATAAGTGATGTAGCAGTCTTTATTGCAGTAGATAAATTGAGTAGATGAATCTAGTTCCTTGCATTACCTAAAATCGAGAAAATCAAGACACAATGTCAATGCAATTGCACGATACGCTATATAAAAACAAATAAAGCAGTTTATAAGGAAAACTAGTATGCTTGACAGGACTTATGTTTCAAAACATTATCAAACGATTTTCCAAAAACCAAAATGTTATTCAACACAAATTTTATTACGAATTTCCCATTATGTTGTAATTCAAGAAGCATGCTTATATTAGTTTAGGTGACTCTACTACCCCAACATGATGGGGAGGTCACCAAGCTCCTTCTCACCATAGGAGATAGGAGTGTAAAATCCCACCTTCCAATAAGGGAGTTTTGCCTATATTCAATATCAACATTATCAATTTTTCCAACATCATTATCAACATCAATATACGGGCATTCATAATGGGTATTGTGATTTAGGGTTTCATGTTTCTCAAAATATAATATAGAAGAAAAACGGAAGACTATTCATAGGGAACAATATTTCATCCAAATAACTAGCCAAGCATAATTCAAGAGATACCTAAATGTATAATCATACAACCAAGGAGGAGTAGTATAATAGCGTACCTTTTTGGATGCTAAATCAAGTAAAGGTCCAAGAGTGAAAGGTCAAGGTCTCAAGTAGATCCCAAATTAAACAAGATGTAGATTTGAGGGTCAAGATCATATTATGCAAGAACCATGTATGTGGGATTAGGGTTTTGCATTCCTATTACAACCCTAAGGTAGATCATCCATTATATCAATATTTTCAACATTTAATCAAGTATCAAGCATGTATCCAGAATGAATGATCCACTTGGGTGCTTTTTAGGAATCATATTAACTAACCATAATTACTTCATCAACATATGAGTCATTAATCAAGTTTCTAGATCATAATAATAGATTTGAGACTAAACATCAGAGTACGATTGCATGTTTGATCATGAACTAGATTAGGATCATAGATTCAAGAAAGTTGTTCATTTTATGATCAAGATGGTTATTCACAAGTATTTGCATCAAAATCGAGAACAGAGATACGAAACAAGTTATGAAATTATTTTTATTAAATTGGGATAATTTTTCTGATAAAAAAGGACTATAATTTCGATATATTCGGAGCTAGGGATCTCAAGATATCGTTTTTGCAAGATTTGGCTATTTTCTGGAATTTAGGGCAGATAGGGTAGAATTATCGAAAAATGGGGTCGTTTATCACTGATCCACCGTGGTCTCATGAGCAGATCAGCAGCGGAGAGGATCTGTGCTTCCAGGCACGTGCTTCACAGAGAAGGAGCAGGAGAGGGCTCGCGCGAGATCGGTGACCGTTGATCGATGATGAGGACCAGCGTGGACTCCAATCTAGCGGTTGCTACTGCTCGCCCCAACACCAGAACTCACCCACGAACAAGCCTTGCTCCGCGGCGGCACACAGATTGGAGAAAGGACGAAAGCGCAGGTGAGGGATAGATAAGGATGGGTGAGGTGCCGGTTGGGGTCTAGGGGCCTCGCTGAGGGTGATGGCCCAACTTTTATAGCCTAAGGGGGCTAGGGTTAGGGTTACCAGAGGGGGCGGTGCACCCCATGGGTCGACTTGCTTGCTTGACCCCTAAGAAGCGATTCCACCCAACTAAAATGTGCGGAAGCTTCGAGAAAGGGTGGGGGATTCATTGGTCGAGTTATTGGGGCAAAACCAACTGGTTTTGGTTGATCGGGTTAGGAACCATGGTGGCTAGTCCACCGTGTACCTGCCATGCTAGGCGCAAGGTAGGGGATGACCCCAGCGCTGTTGGATTGAGATCCAAGGCTGTTGGGTCGATCCGCCTTGCCCAGTGGCGCCCAAAGCAACAGATGGGCCGGGCCCAGTAAGGAAAAAGGTGGGAAAAAGGCAAAGAAATCTAGGAAAAGGCTAAAAAATTAGAAAAATCGTATAAAATCATAAGAAGGTCCAAATGATCTCAAATTTGGACCATAACTTCAACATGAAGTGTAGAATAATGTGTACAAGTTTGGAGACCAAAAGATATAGTTAACTAGTCAAACTCCAGTATTTGAACAAAGAGGTGTATTAAGTTAATTAAGGTGCCCAAAAGTGCATGAAATTCATAGAATACAAAAGAATTTGATTTTTGGTATCTATATTGATCAAGGAGTCAAAAGAGATTATGAATGATCATTATAAAGGTGAAGAATAAATTAATTAATAGAAAAGAGGAAAAACTCACATTGTCACACATACTTCTTGTCAAGTTAATTTTCTTAATTGCTTAGTATGCATAACCTATTCAATCTGCTTAAATTGCTTATTCATTACTATAGCTACTCAGTTCATTTACTATCAATCAATCAGTTGTAATCAATGTATGTTGGAGAGAGTTATATCTCTCGCTGGGACTGGGCCACACCCATGGGTCGTCACATCCTTTTAGGTGATCCCGGTAACGAGGTCGAGGTCGTGCTGAAGAAGACAACCAACTTAGTGATCAATAGATTCAGAAGGTTGGTCAGTTCTAAATGTTAGTAGTAGAGTCCTAGTGTCATCCTTATACTCTCAAGTCTGGGTATGGGATGTGTTTTCTAGATGATATACGTGTATCGAAATGAGATTTTGGTAGTATGCTAATGTTTGAAAATATATGCCATGTACATGTAAAATATTTTTTGTATATAGGATGTGACTGAGGTCTTTGGACCCCTATGTGAATATTTATTATAGTATATGAGAATGGAATGATGGAACTTTATGTAAATGTTCTGGAGTTTATTTACATTGTTGAAATTAGTTTTAATTATTCGGTATTTTTGACTATGTGATTAATTAGTAGTTGATCATGTTTTGTGTTTTGAGTAATCTCATTTAGTGTGACGAGGTGTCTCATTACCCCTCTAGGAGGAGATAGATGATCGTTTTCCATGGTATTCAACTAGGGAGCCTCTACTATTTCCATTCAGGTGCAACTTGAAGAAAGTTGCAAATTGCTACTTGGGATTGTTGTTGGACTTGCTCCAGGACCTGGTATATGCCTAGAAACTCTCCTTCCCATTACATAGTTGTTGACAGGATCTGCTACTTTTAGGGGAATATGGAAGTTTTTTTTTTGTTTCCAGTGTCTTATATAATGACATATTTCACAAAACTGTCACCACCGGTATCATCATCTGTGGTGCTTCAATGCAGCCACATCACCTCCTCTAAATATCAGTAAGCTATGTTCCTGACACTAGGGATTTGCAAATCATCGCCACCCTCATCAGTGGTGTTTTCCTCTCCCACCCTTCCAGGGCACTACTTTCCTTGACCATCATGGGGCCCCGCCTATCAAGTCACCACAGATCTACAACCAAACATGCAACAAAGGTTGACACCTACAAAACAAACCTTAGTGTGATGAAAAGTCCTCACATCCATCTGCTAGACCCCAAAACACATGTAAGAAGAAATTACAGTGGATTTGAATGTGACCATCTCACATCCATGATCTTTCCTCCCTCTATCTCTAGCAAAGATGGATTAAATCTCACCACATATTACCTCCTACCCCTCCACAATAGAACCTACACCATCAGCAAACCTAGCTGGCCACCACCACTGCACCATGATGCCAACACGGCACACGACCTCAATGATGCTTCAAGTGCTTTTCCTTCTTCACCCAGCAGAACCCTTCCCAGAAGGACTTGCTTAGTGATGGATCAATCGTAAACCTCTGGACACATGCCCACCATCATCAATTAGATAGATAGTCTTACCTCTCTCGAGTAAGAAACAACAATGTTGTCTCTACTTCCCCGCACCCTCCTTTCTCATTTCCCTCAATCTTCCTCGGTGCACTAGAAGCTTAGCCACAATTCTTCTTCCCCTCCCTGTCCCAACCTTTTGAACACATACCTAAAATTGAAGCCTCAACTATAGGTTTTTCAAAAAGGAGAAGAACATCATGTCTTGAAGATCTATAAATATTCTCATGCGGAGGTCATCAACTGGAATATATGCACAATGGTTCCAGTCAGTCATGTAGCATGGGAACAACTAGATGACATGAAGAGAATCATGATTGGAAGATGAATCCAACAAATAACCAAATCCAAACCAAGTGAACTATTGGTAATTAGATTTGAAGCCTTTTTCATGTGCATTTATCATATATCAAAAGATATTTCACTAACAACCAATAACGTTAAGGAACATTTTTAGTTTAGTGTATTTAGAAACCTAATAACACAAGCATATTTACATATCACATTGGTGTGTAGCAACATGTATCCATGTGTAAGCTAGAATACTAAGAGTAGTAGTTGAGATATAGACAATTACTCTACAATGACATGAATACATAAAAACTCTAGCTAGCAAGTATGGTACAACGGTCAATAATGAGAATAAGAAAAATTGAAAGTTTGATTTTCCTTATATATTACATAGTAACATTAATACATATGGAATTCAATTAATAAGGGTTCAGAGTTGTCTTAGTAGTCCTTATTATGAAAATTAATCAACACTTGTAATTATTTTCATAAATCAATAGCACAAGATGGACATATCACTGGTATGTATGCCCAGAGCGACAATTATGTGATGATTGCCATGGCATAACTTGTGGAAGATTTTATTAACAATAACGAAATTCTCCCAATTTCTACATTTTATTTAGTTATGAGATAATGATGTAACATAATGCATGTCTAAAGAACAATATTACTCAATGGCATATGTCTTTGAGTTGATGACTTGATCAATGAGATCATGTGGATGTTAAGAGTATATATTCTTCATATCTCCCTAGTCGGATGTTATTGTGGAAGGATGATATAAAATAATATCCCATAAAGCCTGGAGTGTGTGTTGGTTTATGACACAATATGATCATTCATGATATGTGATACCGAACCAAACACATAGGTGCTTATTAGAGAAAAGTGTATCAGACAACCATCATAAGAGTGATGCATGTAAACCATAATTGGTAGTAAGAATTATATCTTATAGTAAACTAGGAGCTTTTGTAGATGTGTTTGAGTATGACTTGAAGAACATTGAACACTAAGATGAGAAGATTGTCACTGGACTTGCTCTAAGACTAGGTATATCCTTGAGACCTTCCTTCCCAATACATAGTTATTGATGTGATCTACTGTTATAAGGGAAATATGGCAGTTAATTTTTTGTTTCCACTTCTTGCTATGCTGCCATGTTTCCCAACACTAGTATCAAAGCCACATCAATCTACTATGTTTTGGGATAATTGATATGATCGGATTTTTGGTTTTCATAATTTATTTATTGCATATGATGTGAATACTTAAGATGATTAATGTGCATATTTGATTAAAGAACCCATAAGAGAACAATTAATATATATATATATATATATAATATAATATATATATATATATATATATATATAGAGAGAGAGAGAGAGAGTCAGGCTAGAATGCAATCGAGTGTATTCAGAGCAGAATACACTCAAGTAGTTTTTCATGATGTAATATTTTTTTTCAAAAATCTAATCCATTGATCTTCTTAAACATCTTGTAAATATCTCATATGCAAAATTTGAGCACATTTGGACATTTATAGGTTATGTTATAAAGACCAGAAAAATTGTGCATTTTAAATTAGTTTCGCATGTCTATTTTGTTGCCCTTAGATGAGTGACTTACACTCATCCAAATGGGTTCAAAATTTGTATGTATCCTAGTTATAGTATGACGGTGAAGATCAATGGTTTACATTTTGCAAAATAGTCTTGATATGCAAATACACTTGAGTGTATTCATGTGATATGTACACTCTAGTGTATTCCAACCTAACTATATATATATATATATATATATATATATATATATATATATATATATATATATATATATATATATGGTGTTCATTCATTGCCCGCGCGGGTAGCATGGATTTTCGCTACCCTGCAGCCAAAAAAGTAACTCTCCTAGCTAAGAAAGTAACTCTGCTGTAAAAAAAGTAACTATGGTGTCAAAAAAGTAACTCTGCTGGCCAAAAAAGTAACTTTGTACAAAATATACAGCAGATATATATAAGGACGGGTTTTTTGATTTTGGAGGGGCAAATGATATTATTTTTGGCTCAAATTTTTTGGAGAGCTAGACAAAATAGTCCTCTACAATTTCGAAAATATTTTTTTGAAAAAAATTGATCGGAAGGGTGGGCGGGTAGCTACCCGCGCGGGCAATAAAGATGGGCCCATATATATATATATATATATATATATATATATATATATATATATATATATATATATATATATATATATATATATATATATATATATATATATATATATATATATATATATATATATATATATATATATATAGGGCCCATCTTTATTGCCCGCTCGGGTAGCTACCCGCCCCCCATTTCGGTTACTTTTTTTCAAGTTGGTTACTTTTGACATGTAGAGGGTTACTTTACCTTGCAAACTGCTAAGTTTTGTGCATAGATAGTTACATTTGCAACAGCAGATTTTAAAACACGGGTATATATATATCTGCTGTGTATTTTGTACGGGATTACTTTTTCAGTCGCATAGTTACTTTTTGATCAATATAGTTACTTTTTTTTATAGCAGGGTTACTTTTCTGGCCAGAATAGTTACTTTTTTTTACTGCTGGGTAGCGAAATCCAGACTACCCGCGCGGGCAATGAATGAACGCCCATATATATATATATATATATATATATATATATATATATATATATATATATATATATATATATATATATATATATATATATATATATATATATATATATATATATATATACACTCATCGCCTTGAAAGTGAGTTTTAGTGGTGGATGTGAAGCATGGTTTTTAACAATAACCCTATATATCTATGTGTGGTTGTGTGGTTGGTTATTCCTTTTACCTCAGTTTGCATACCGAGCCTCTACCTTATCTTCTAATTGTAAAATTATTATTTTCTACTACCCTTGATACCCTCAAATGTAACTTGAGGTTTCTCTATAATCATCTAATATTAGGATAGTTTAATTTCTTGTTATTATGAAGAAGATGAGCCACCCATTTTATAAGATGAGCCGACCGACTGGAGTACCATGGAGGATAGGAGGAGTCAAGCCAATCGATTGGAGGCTCAACCAATCAACTAGAGGTTCCAAAATATGGTGGACAGAGACCAGATGACTGGGAGACTACCAACCGATAGACCAAGACAAAAGCTGATTGTTTCAAGGGTTGAACCGATCAACCCATATTGGCAAGCACATATCTTCATTAGCAACATACTTCTACATGAGACGTGGACCTTAGGTGGCACTACTACAGAAATGGCTTATAACATCACATTTAGAGGCATCAGTTGTATCCCAAAAACTGATTCCTAAACCCTACAACGTCGGTTGAAAGCACAAACTGACATCTATATGTGAAGACTGGCCATATACGGATATCACTTTTTATTTAGCATATGTTGCTCAGTAAGAAACTGACGCCTAAAATTGCCCGCCAAATCCAATTTTTTCAGTGCAAAAAAATTACCTCCAAAATTTCACATACGACATTGGTTGTTTACCAAACAACCGATGACTAAAGGTTTTTTGTGAGATAGAAATTGGGCCCATTTTTGTCGTCAGTTTTCTTGCAACAACTGACGCTGATGTGTTTTCATGCGCTGTCCCAGTGAAAATTTTTACCCCCCTTTGGTGTCGGTTTTTTACGGCAACTGACGACTATGGACATAATTCAAGAACATTTTTTTGTCAGCATATGTAGATAGACATCCGTTTTTCTAGTTGAAACCGACGACTATCATTAAACATAGGTGTCGATTTTTTATGGTGACCAATGCCTTTTATTTTAAGCATCGATTGTTTTTAATAACTGACGTCTATTGTTAACTTAATAGCACCCGCACAGACCAAACTCTTTCCCTTTCTCTGTTTCATTTCCGATTAAGTTTAGTTCTGACGATTCTACTGCTCGCCTAGTGCTCCGCCGTCGCTGCTCATTGCCACCACACCTGTCGCTGCCGCTTGCCGGCTTGCCTACCGTTTTCCTGCTTGCTTGCTTGCCACACCGCCGCCGTCGTTGCCGTCGCTGGACAGGTACCCTTATTAATCCTCTTCTTTGTCCTATCTTTGCATTACGCAACTGGTGGTTCGCCACTTCTACCTTCTCCTTCCATGGTGAGAAAGTTATGTGGTCTTCATGATCATGAGTCAACTCAAGATTGGGCTTATTTAGTCTGGTAGGAAACTGTGAAGGTGATGAATCTGTTTTCCATCTCAGGTTTGCCAATCTCAAGATTGGGCTTGTTTGATCTTATAATATTCATAGATTATTCATCCAATGTTAGAAAAATACATATAAATAGTTATTGGAAAGGATTTTAAAATAGTAACCTGGTTTTCTAGCTTTCAAACTTTAATTCCATCTTATCTTGTCATATTTTCCTAAAACACCCAAATTAGGGTTTAAAAAGGTACTTAAGATGATAATAAATGTAAATTGTGTTAATTTTAGAAATATGTGAGGTCAGAAGAACTAAGTTAGGATCTTCTTTGCTCCAGGTAAGCATGTCATACCATTGTGCATATTTACTTTGGATGAATTTCATGTTATGTATGATTTAAGACTATGCTTTAAATTTCAATTTAATGAATGAAATCAAGATAACGATGATGCCTCTGATTATATTATTTCATGTTGTTTGTTGTATTAATCAATTCCTATTCTTATAATTGATTCTCATTAGTTTAATGATATGATCATGTAATGATCAAGACACTAAAGAAATAATCATCTAAAATAATGTTAATTTCAAGATTAAGAGGGAGAAATCCTGTGATGATTTTAAGATAATGTACTTAAGTTGTGAATTGTTCCTCTTGATGTTATCTTGTCTTTATGGAATTGATGAGCACTTTGGGGCAACTAAGAGGAGTTTTGTGACAAATATATGTATATTAGGTTAAGGACATGTTTCTGTTGTGACATGTTGAGTTTTTTTCTATGTTATATCCACCACGATTTGTGTTATAAAATAATACATTGATTAATTTAGGAAGCAATGATATGTTTTTATGGCTGTCCACAAGTTTTTTTATAAGAAAATTGTGTGTTGAATGGGGTTGTGAACAAGGAACTAGTGTTATGTTATGTTGGCCTAGAAACCCATCCAAGATTTACTCATTAGGAGTAAATCTTAGATAGTCCCCAGTTTGAGACTGTTCTTGAACATTTAATCTCACTTAGGATGTAAGTGTATAATGTGTATTGGATTTTCAAGAAAATTTCAGCAGCATTTCCCTGTTTGTTCTCTAAGTACATATGTACTTGGAGAACAACGGGAAAATGCTACCGAAATTTTCTTGAAAACCTAATACATATTATACACTTACTAGTGAGATTAGGTATTTAAGAATGGGATAGGTGGTACACATTTATTATATATAAAACCTTAAACCCTAAACTTTTAACCATAAACCCTAATCTTTTAACCATAAACCCTAATATATACTTGTTTTCTCTTTGATCATAGAATGGATAGATCATGGATGTCCATTCCAAATCGCTGCACCCCAGAGTTTATTTCTGGTCTTGATTAGTTTATTAGATTTGTCGAGGAACATAGGAAACAACCTGGAGATAGGTTCTACTGTCCATGTAGGCATTGAGGTAACAACTTTAAAGTCAGCACTGGTGACAAAATCAAAAGTCATGTCATGTGCAATGAGATTGTACAAGGCTATATAGAATGGCACTGGCATGGAGAGATTTCAAACCTAAAATCAGTGGATGTTGATAGCAGTGCTTGTGTGGAAGAAGAAATTGCCTCCAATGACATAGATGTGAACAAACCAATTCCAGTAGACATCATTGATGCGATGTTGGATAGTTGTGGGGTAGAGCACACCGATCCACCTCCCATGTTTAGAAACATTGTGCATGATGTTGAGATATCATTATATACAGGTTGTACTAAGTTTATGAAGCTTAGCACTGTGTTGAGATTGTATAAGTTGAAAGCTAACAATAGATGGAGTGACAAAAGCTTCACATCATTGTTGTCTTTGTTGAAAGAAATTCTTCCTGAAGGAAACGAGTTCCCAATCTCAACATACCAGTTAAAGAAATTTTTGTGCCCAATGGGAATGGAGGCCAAGAAGATACACGCATGCCCGAATGATTGTGTATTATTTCAAAAGGACTATGTGGATTTGAAAGATGGTCCAAAATGTGGTGCGTCAAGGTATAAATTGACGACTTCGGGGGAGTCCAAAATTGATTCTCCTGGCAAGGTGATGTGGTATCTACCTTTAGTATCACAGTTTCAATGCTTGTTTGCCAATCTGATAGATGTGAAGAATTTGAGGTGGCATGCAGAGGTTAAGAAAAATAATGATGGGATCCTATGACATGCATCTGATTCCCCACAGCGGAAGAAGATTGATTTATTGTACCCTAAATTTGGTGAAGAAGTTAGGAATCTAAGACTTGGGCTTTGTACAGATGGGATGAATCTGTACGAGACATTGAGTAGCCAACATAGCACTTGGCCAGTTATGCTTGTTATATACAATCTTCCTCCCTGGTTGTGTATGAAAAATAAGTACGTTATGATGTCGTTGTTGATATCGGGCCTGAATCAACCTAGAAATGATATTGACGTTTATCTTGAACCTCTGATTGATGACTTAAAGAAACTCTAGGGTGTAGGTGTGATGACCTATGATGCTTCACGAAGAGAGACATTTTGTTTGCACACTATGTTGTTTTGCACTGTTAATGACTTTCCAGCATATGGGAATTTGTCTGGATATAGTGTCAAAGGATCTAAAGAGTGTCCTATATGTGAAGAGAACACTTATTCAATATGACTAAAACATGGCGGCAAGACTGTATATCTTATTCGCCAAAGGTTTCTTCCAAAATTCCATCAGTATCGTAGGTTGTGCAAAGCATTCAATGGACAGAATGAGGAACAGAGTGCACCTAAACCTATACCAGGGGAGGTTGTTTATGAAAGAGTAAAAGACTTTGCCAATGAATTTGGTAATAGATCACAATGTACCATGGCCACACGGAGTGACAAATATTTATTCAAGAAGAAGTCAATATTTTGGGATCTTCCTTATTGGAGTTCTTTGGGAGTCAGGCATTATATCGATGTCATGCATGTTGAGAAAAATATCTGTGATAGTGTCATTGGTACTCTGTTGAATATACCAGGTAATACTAAAGATGGGATAGAATCCAGAATGGACCTACGTGAAATGGAAATAAGGACATAATTAATAGAAGTAGTTAGTAGTGATCATAAAATATACTTACCTCCCGCTTGTTACACGTTGTCTAGAAAGGAGAAGAAAGTTTTTTTGTGAATGCTTGGTAAATTTTAAGGTGCCACAGGGTTACTCATCCAACATCTGTAGATTGGTATCAATGAAAGATTTGAAGTTGATAGGTCTTAAATCTCATGATTGTCACACTCTAACGCAACAAATATTGCTCGTGGGAATTCGATCTATATTGCCAAAGCATGTAAGGTTTGTAATCACCAGACTTTGTTTCTTTTTCAATAGTCTGTGCAACAAAGTTATTGACCCTGATACTCTCAATAAATTGCAAAGAGAAGTGGTTGTTACCCTATATTAGCTTGATATGTATTTTCCTCCTTTGTTATTTGATATCATGGTACATCTTGTTGTCCACTTGACTAGGGAAGTGAAAATTTTGGGACCAGCTTTCTTGCATTGGATGTATCCCTTTGAACAATACATGAGCATTTTTAAAGGTGATGTTCAAAATCGTTATCGGCCTGAAGGGAGTATTATTGTGGGTTATGTGGCGAGAGAGGTTATGGATTTTTGCAATGACTTTCGGAGTGCTAATGACACTCCTGTGAATGACAAGAATATTGAGGAGTATTCCGGCAAAGGAATTTTGGGATCACGGGTGAAAGTAATCAGCCGTGAGCAGTTGGAACAAGGTCACTTGTATATTTTACACAACATCGATGAAGTGAGTGTTTATATCGAGGAACATACCAGTTTCATCAAGAGACAATATCCTCGAGCCAATTCAATGTGGCTTGCTAGAGAGCATAACAAGACATTTATTAAGTGGTTTGAAGATAAATTCTTATATCAACTATCTCAAACACCAAATAATCTTAGTGAAACTATCAAATGCCTCGTCTTTAAACCAAAATTGAATGTTATGTCTTATGAAGGGTTTGACATGAATGGATTCTCATATTGCACAAAGCGTCAAGATGATAAGAGTGTCGTCCAAAATAGTGGTGTCACCCTTCAAGCGTCTTCATTATTTTTCGCAAGTGCAAAGGATAATAGTCCACGTGAAGCTAAAATATCATATTACGGTGTCATTGAAGACATATGGGAGTTTGACTACGTAGATTTAAGAATTCTTCTCTTTAAATGTAATTGGTTTGATAACACCAAAGGATTTATAGTGGATGAATTGGGTTTCACATTAGTGAACTTTGAAAAGATTGGCGAGAAGGGTGAACCATTCATATTGGCATCACAGGCGAAACAAGTATTTTATATCGATGATCCTGTAAATGATAAATGGTCGGCTGTTCTTCATGGTAAAAGACAGTTCATTGAAGATCCTATAGATGAAGAAAATTACTATGATAAGTATGATGACTCCATTCCATTCTCAATTGGGTTGCCAACACCACCAAATATTGAAGCTAATGATGACTTGTATGTGCGCGGAGATCACAATGAAGGATTGTTAATTGATAAAAGATCGCAATATTAGAGGCATGCATGTTTATATTTTTTTATATGTTTTATTTTTCAAAATGTGAGCTTTACAATGTGAACTTTACAATGTGAATGTGAAATTTACAATGTGAATTACTTTACAAAGTGAATGTGAACTTTACAATGTGAACTTTACAATGTGAATTACTTTACAATGTGAACTTTTAGATGGTTGATCATTCATATGATGACCATGTTGATGATTATCGTGAGGGTGAGGACGTCAATTAGCTGCCTCACAATGTTAGTTTTAAAAATATATCCCTGAGGTTCTATCTAAATGTTCATTTATAGTTATATCATGTACGTGTGTTTTTTTGTCAAATGTTAGGTTGGTGATGTACCCCCTGAAGAAATTGGGGCACTTTATGAGCAGAAAAAAAATTGAGAAAGTGAGGGGCATCACAATAGTGAACAAGTTACTACAGCAAAGGGGCAATGGACCCAAACTGGTTGTGGATTTTGATCATGCAAGAAATCCAGTTGGAGTGAACTGCAACTCATTTATTTCATATCTTGGGGTTCTTACTCACAACCATTGTTGTCCTAACGTAGAATCCTGGCATAAAGTTCCTAAGGGGAAGAAAGACTTAGTATGGAAGGAATTATTGTGTGAGTTAATATTATTTGCAATTTTGTTTTTTTTAGATTACTAATTTTTAGGATACTAGTTAATAGCAATTCTATTTTGCAGAGTATATTTGATCTGGATGAAAAGCTACATCATAAATGTGTGATGCAACACTGTGGGAGGGTCCTAAGGAACTATAGGACAGATCTCACCCAAGATTACATACGCGATGCTGAGAAGAGGTTCTTGATTGATTTCAAATTCTAGACATTGATCACTTTTTGACTAACTCTACACTAATTATTTTTGTTTGTATTCTCTTTAAAAAATAAATTTAGGAATAAGGCAACCACTAAGAAATGGAACTACCTAGATCCCAAAGACTGGGAGGAGTTTGTTACCCAAACAAAAATGGATGAATTCAAGGTATTAAGTGCCACTCCTAATTTAATTAATATACATTCTTATGTATTCACCTATTCAAGATTAACCTTTAGTGTTACTAACTAGTTCAATGTGCTTACTAACAAGGCTATCAGCGATGCTCAAAGAGAAAGGCATGCATTGAATGTGCATGGCCACACAATGGGTCCAAGAGGCTATGCAGGCATTTGTCAAAAACTACAGGCTGAGTCTACTGCTCAGTCTGTTGCTACTCAGGAGACTGTAGAGTCCTCTACTATTGGTCTCGCACCTCTGCCTTGCCATGCTAGGTGGATAGATGGGAGGCAAAGCAAGAAGGGAGATATAACGAAGCCCGCAACTACTGAGGTGGCTACAAAAATGGTAAAATTCAACTCTTAGAGAAATCAATATTGATTATTGTTATGTTTACTTACCAATTTCTGTTGATGGCGATTAGCGGGAGCTTCACAAGCAGAGGAAGGAAGGCAAGTTCATCCCAGAGGGCACAAGGGATGAATTTATAGTTGCTCTTGGTAACCTAGAGCATCCTAGACGTGTTAGGGGTGCATGTGCTGGTGTGGGCATAAAAGCGTTTTTTGGGCCATCACAACGCAAATATTCCCAAAAGCGAGACTATCAAAAGTTGAGGTAATCTGTTCTTTTTTTAGAATGTTATTGTGAAAGGGAATTCAACAATCAAAGCTAGCGTTTATTTTGTCCATGTATAGGTAGATGAGTTAATTAATAGGAGAGTCGAGGTAGCACTTGATAGGAGAGTCGAGGAAGCACTTGACAATGAAGCAATTAGCAAGTGGTAGGCATCTCAGCCTGCCACTCAGATAGTACTTGTGGCGTACCACTCTTCTCCTACTGTAGAGGTGGTTGGAAGTAATCCTATAGACCCACCACCTAGCACGTCCGTTGTAAGTATTTTTATGAAATATATAGTAGCTAGTCTTTTCAAGATGATATGTTTATGTATATATGTATATAACATTCTTTACGTAAATTTGTAGGGGTTGAAGTCATGTCGTCTAAAAAGTCAAGAATATATTGTTTCAGAGGCACAAGCTTACCCAGCCCTTCTAGGAGACATGTTTCATGGGTCTCTAGTACCATTTGGTGTGGTTCGTGTGAGCCCGATACATGTACCCCCCAATTGGAGGGATCTTCCATTGCCATATGCCCACCCAGATTCTGAAATGCTTGGTGAGGAAGAAGGTAGAGTGATAATGTGGCCCAAAGAGAATGTCGTCTATACTAATATTGTATGGTAAATTTACGTTATGTTAATTTCTTAGTGTGTATATATGAGTCATTTGATCTGAAATTATATATACAGCTCAAAAGGAAGACACCCGCTACATCTTGGCCTTCACCTCCACCTCCTGAAGTACCAAGTTGGCTTCCAAGGGACCTACACACCTCGTTAGGTCCTAATTGTAGGGTTATGTTAGTATGTATAGGAAAACATGATCCAAATTGCCTTATAAATGTTTCTATTTTGGAGGATGTTGCAGGTCAATCATACGATAACAAGCTATTTATACAAGATATTTTGGAGTTGTTTCGTTATGATTGGCTGAAGACATCTATCATAGAGCTATGGATATGGTGAGATCTTGTTTATACATCCATATACCTTATTTTATATATGGTGATCTGGTTTCTTATATATTAATGCATACATAATAAATTTTTGCAGCCACTTACACATGATATGTACAAATCTTTCATTTTCCCATGTGGGAATTTTGGTTCCATCTTTGATTAGTCTTGTAGATAAAGACCCTTCTTCAGCTACTTCATACTGTTGTGCTGCTTTTAAATATTTTGACAAAAAAAGAAGACGGTGATAATAGCTCCATTCAATGTCGAGTAAGTTTGCTTTTCTTATAATTTGGACTTAAGAAGATTACATTTTTATTGTGGATTTTGAGTTATTAATTTTTAACTTTCTTACCTGTAGTGGTAGGCATTGGGAGTTACTAGTTATTGTCCTGAAGACGTTCGATGTCTATTATCTAGATCATGTGGGGAATGAATTGAATACATTATATGGATACACAATGAAAAAGCCATTATTCCCCTGATAAATATTTCATATTTTTATATCCCTTAACATCTATTATAACATTACTATTTAATTATGCAAGTTAATGTATTACATTCACATGTAGGGCTTTACATGAGTTCAAAAGAGCTGGAGGAAAGGTCCCCAATAAAAAGAATCAGCCACTAATTTGGAAGAATATGAAAGTAATTTCCCTACTCCAATGTATATATTATTTATGTGAACTGTGCTTATTTGTATTTTTGAATATTTTGTATGCTTCAATTTATAGGGTGCTACACAAGACAACGGCTGGGCGTGTGCATACTATGTGATGCAATTTATTGACATAATCATCAAACATGCCGCAATGGAAATCGATACCATACATAAGGTATTATATATAGTCTCATTAGATAATATGAAATATATCAATCTTATTATATATTATTAATTATATATATACATCATTCTCTTTGCAGGTGTTTAAAACTAACTTGACTACAGGTGGAAAGTTATTAGATGTACATACTCCCTATACGAGGGAAGAATTAGATGATGTAAGAGAAGAATGGGAAAAAGCCCTACAAGTAGTGGGAATTTTTAAATATAATTGGGATATTGATGGTGATAATGATGATGATGAATAAAGAATGATATTTCTAAACTTTTTTCTCATAATTATTTTTCTGTGAATGTGAATGAATTTTTCTATATTGTCATATGTTTGAATGTGAAGATGATCAATACATGAATGTTTCTACATGTGTCTGAATGTGAAAAGAGATGAAATGGATGGAACTGCAGGTTTCTAAATGTGTGTGAAAATGGAGGAAATTTGAAATGGAACTACTAGTTTCTACATGTGTGTGATGAAAAATTATATGAATTAAATGTGCTTATACATGTGTGTGATCATAACTTATTGTCCATCTTGTTAATTTTGCAGGTTTGTGGCCTGTTGTTGGCTGATATCAATGGATGTTGTAAACCTATAGTTTAGAACTGAACTGTAGGTTCTGCATCCTGCTGACCAGCCATACGATAGGCCTGCAAACTGATAGGAAAAAAAATCATAAAATAGGTGTCGGTTATTAGTATAAAACTGACGACAAAGACATGCAACATCGGTTATTAGGAAAAAAACTAACGTCTCTGTGGCTATGGGTATCAGTTATATATAACAACCGATGCTGATGGTGCCCTTTCTGGTACTTTTTGTTGGTGGCAGGAAGGGTTATATAGTGTCAGGTTTTGTGAAATGTTGACGTCTTTGACCTAGATATAGTGTCGGTTTTAGTAAATAACCGACGCCTATAGTGTCCTTATTGTAACATCCCTAACCTGGGTTATGTGTTAAGCCTAGATGTTTTGCCTAATAAGGTTGATTAGATACTTAATCTAATCTTGGTAAAAGTAATTAGGGCTCACGAGAAACTTATGTTTCAATTTTGGTCATGTTTGAACAATGTTGATGCAATGTTTGCTTATTTTGGACTAAAGTGCAAATTACCCAAGATTGAGTGGTTAAATGGCAAATGTTGCATGATAAGATGTTCCTCTGATTTTGAGACATCGTAAGAATGAATATGATGTAGTGGTATGGTTTTCGCAAGCTTGGGCACCAAGATTAAGCTTGTAAAGCAATCCTTGTGCATTAAAACCTAGTTTTGGTGTAATGTACAATTTACCCAAAACCTAGGGTTCAATATGCAAATTACCACTTCAATAAGGTCCCTAATGTTTCTTTCCATCATGTAGAGCAAAGAAAATGAGAGGGGCTCCTCATTTGAATTAAGTTGGAGGAGAGAGAATCTTAATATTAAAATAATCAAGATTTAATCCTAAGTGAAACCCTAATTCAATTTAGGGAAAAAGTGAATGTATTAATTAAAGGGACTTCAACCAAAATTAAAATGGTTGGATTCAGATGTGTGTGGATGAGTTTAAAGCCTTTCAAATGCACGAGCATATCCTAAGGAGGTGAAATCCCACTCACCATTATTATAAGGAAAAGAATTTCCACTCACATATGGATATTCTTATTATAAGGGTTAAGGTGCTTAATTTCTTTTCCCTTAATTCATGGATAATGGAAGGGATCTCGGTGGGGATAGAGATGCCCTTTCATGCAGCAAACCAAGGGGGAAGTGGTGGCAACAATTTTGGAATTAAAAGACTTTTATAAAGTATTTTCTCTCTCATCAATTTTCTTATAAAAGTACCTTTTCCAAGCCAAAACAAAGGCTTTTTCGGATTCCTTTCTTTCCCCTTGATTGGAAAAGGACTAAGGAGCTGTGGAGGATCAGTAGGACGACCCCAAACCTGTTGGTAAGGTTATTGACCTCCTTTAACCTTGAATCCATGGTGAAAATCGAAAATCAATGCATGAATTCTTCATATCTCGATCCCCTCTTCAATTCTAACCAATTCTTTTCAATCAAAGCTTGAGGACGACCCTTGGAATAGTGGAAAGATTTGCATCCACCATTGTTTTCATGAGCTTGGAGCTTTGGAGCTCAATTGGAGGCGGGTTTTATAACTTGAACCCTTAATTTTATTATTGCAATCAATTTCTTATCAATTGGTGATGATTTCTACACTTCTGAAATTAAGTTTGGTTGATTGATGCAATTTCCATGGAAATCACAGCAGATTCCATGAGTTTGGAGCTTTATGATGATTACATCATCATAAGCACACACCTCCCCAAATATCAAGGGCAAACGATTTCAATGTTGAGTCCAAACAGTTTCACCAAACCGTTTGGTGACCAAATGGTTTGCAAACCGTTTGGTTGTTTGAGTTCAAAGACCGTTTGGGATGGTTGACCATTTGAAATGGTTGACCATTTGAATATATATATTGTGGTACTTGGATCTTGATCCAATGGTTCCAATTGGTTGACCTTGATGGATTCAAATGTGATTGATTACTTAATTGCAAACTCTAATCGGCTAAGTGCTGATTTTGAAATTGATTGAGATGATGTTTTGGGTTGATTGACCCAAATGGTTTCAAAACCATTTGGGAATCACCCAAACGGTCTCAAGACCATTTGGAGGTCACCCAAGACCGTTTGGAGGTATAGGGTTAAGTATGGCTAAGAGTTTGAAGGTCCAAAGGTACCAAATTGAATTGCAACTAAGTGTTGATTTGATCATTAATCCAATGGTCCAAAACCCTAATTGGATGTCGTGGTTTTTGATGATGGAATGGGCAAACGGTCTCAAGACCATTTGTAGATCAACAAAATGGTCTCAAGACCATTTGGTGGTCATCCAAGACCATTTGAGTTCAGGTCAAATCATGTGATGATGATAGTTCATAGATTTCAATTGATTTAATTCCACAATGTCAACCATTAATGGATCCTCGATTTCAAACCCTAAGTGATGGTTTCTTAAATATAAAACCAAGTTTAATTGGGTTCAAAACCCTAAATTGAAGGTCTAATTGAATGGTGATTCAGTGGTCCAATTGATGAATACTTTAGTGGTTCAATTTATAATTGGTCCATGGATTGAAACATTGAGTCGATTGAGTGTTGAAGTGCCTTTTTGGTCCATGCGGTTTTGAGAAGGTTTGGACCAAACGGTCTCAAGACCGTTTGGGACCAAATGATCTCAAACCGTTTGGAGACCCAAAGTGCAAAAGTTTTCAATACCTACTTCGTCTAATTGGTTTCAAGTATAACTTGTTCAATTGGTTTTCAACCAATTGATGTATGAGAACCAAGATCATTGAGAGTCTAAGTAATTAACTTTGTGAAGATCAACATGGTTAATACATTTGAATACCTCATGTAATTGAAGGTCCAATATGGTGAACCTATTTAGATACTTAATGCATTTGAAGATTTCAATGGTTAACCCAATTGATCACTTTGTGGAATTGAAAGTTTAATTGGTCAATTCTTTTGAATTCATTATATAATTGATGGTTTAATTGATTAGACCATTTGGACATCTAATATGATCAAAGGTCAATCATCTATGTGATTAATAAAGATGTAGACCCATGATGATTGTGAAGGTTAACCCTAGCTATGTGTACTCAAGTGAAGAGTTGACCTAGATTAATCTTGGAGTAGTTAACATCCTAAAGAGGATGACAGAGAGAATGAGAGAGATGAATGCTTATATAATTAAGCCCTAATTCTCTCATTATGAGTAAACTATGTGATAATGGTTGATCCATAATAATGAGATCATGAAACCCTAATCAATGATCCTTAACCCTAATTAGAGTAATGTTATGTGTGAAACCCTAATTAAAGCAATGTTATGTGTGAGACTCTAATTAGAACAAAGCTATGTGTGAAACCCTAATTAGAGCAATGCTATGTGTGAAACCCTAATTAAAGCAATGCTATGCATGAGACTCTAATTAGAAAAAAGCTATGTGTGAAAACGTAATTAGAGCAATGATATGTGTGAAACCCTAATTAAAGCAACGCTATGTGTGAGACTCTAATTAGAACAAATCTATGTGTGAAACCCTAATTAGAGCAATGATATGTGTGAAACCATAATTAAAGAAATGCTTTGTGTGAGACTCTAATTAGAACAAATATATGTGTGAAACCCTAATTAGAGTAATGCTATGTGTGAAACCCTAATTAAAGCAATGTTATGTGTGAGACTCTAATTAGAACAAAGCTATGTGTGAAACCCTAATTAGAGCAATGCTATGTGTGAAACCTTAATTAAAGCAATTCTATGTATGAGACTCTAATTAGAACAAATCTATGTGTGAAACCCTAATTAGAGCAATGCTATGTGTGAAACCCTAATTAAAGCAATGCTATGTGTGAGACTCTAATTAGAACAAAGCTAAGTGTGCAACCCTAATTAGAGCAATGCTATGTGTGAAACCCTAATTAGAGCAATGCTATGTGTGAAACCCTAATTAGAGCAATGCTATGTGTGAAACCCTAGTCAGAGCAATGCTATGTGTGAAACCCTAATTAGAACAATGCTATGTGTGAGACTCTAATTAGAACAAAGCTATGTGTGAAACCCTAATCTAGGGAAAAGCTGAGTGTTATTATAAATCCAGGGTGATGATGTAATCCTAACTTAGTGTAACAATGAAGGAAACCCTAATTTAATGAGAATTGTATATCCTAACCCTAATTTGGGTATGAGGAAAGAGAAACCCCACTTGGATGTGAATGATAAATCCTAATCCCTAAAATGGGATAAAGGTATATGAAACCCTAATATAGGGCTGTGCTACTAATACTATGTGGAGACCTAGCACTGGGTGATGTGTTGTGAAATCTTAATTTCACATAATACTAGGTGAATCCTTGATATAGAAGGATGATTATATGAAACTCTAATGAAGAGTATTACTATGTGAAATACATAAATGTATGGAATATTCTATGTGAATCCTCAAATTATAAATATGGAGAATACTATCCTTAATCAAGCTAAAGGGGTTGGATGATGGCAGCCGTGGTGGTGTAAAATGGTCGTGGTGATCTTCTGTAGCATGACCGTCCAAGGTAGCACGGTTGTGGTGGCTTTCCCTTGCATGACCGTTCTTGACTACACAGCCGTGGTGCTCTATGCTCAACTTGAAGTTGATTTGCAAGTGACCTAATATGGTTGTTTTGTTAATTCCTAACTTAAGGATGAGTCCATATTTTTGGCAATGGTTGTATATTCTAAGTGAAGTGACTAATGACCACTACCTTACATGATGAATGTGATGATCTAGTACATAAGTATTAGGATTAGGAATACCCTAATACAAGCTAAGTGAATAAACTCAAGTAAGATGAAGGTGTTGAGGGAAGTGATACATCAAGGTATGATAGATATCACATCCAACACCCCAATACTAGTATACCTTGATGTGTTATAAGTCCAATATAATTGGATGAATGACACATGAGATGTGTCATATCAATGGTTACATTGATATGTAATGTACTCTTTTGAATGTAGGCTAATATGCCTTATGAAAAGGTTAAACTAAACCTATAAACTATGATGCAATCATATTCTGGCAAAGATGAGAGAGAAACTCATACTTTGTGATTGATAATACATTCAATGATGAATGATGAGAATAAATAAGTATGATTGAATACTTATGTTATCCATATTGATTCCTTGCTATGTGAACCATAATATAGGGTAATGCTATGTGAAACCCTAATATAGGGTAATGCTATGTGAAAACCTAATATAGGTTATTGCTACATGAAACCCTAATACAAAGTGATGCTATGTGAAGTCCAAACACAGAGTAATCCAATGTGAAGCTCAAATATAGACTAATGGGTTATGAATGTAATAAGATAACCCTTATTTGCATAGTACTGATATGTAATGATATCATGATTACTAATCATGCAGATATGTTGAGATGATGAGCATAGCCAGGTATGAGCTATGATGATCTGTATAATGAAAACGTTCTATAGGCCTTATAAGCCTTCATATGCTTTGTTGCTTAGTGAGAGGTAACCTACAATTAATAAGTCATGTGTGCCACATGATGTGCTAATTATCTTAGATTGTTTATGAGTTTTGTGAACTATGTGAAATGCTTTGTGTAGAAAGAATTATAATGTCCTTGGGTCAGATGATATGAAGGTATACAGTTACCTAATAGTGGAAATAAGTGTTCTATGGTGAGTTATGGGTTCAAATACCCAGATTCTATAATCATGATAATGAACTTGTTAAGAAGTGGAAATGTACTTGATGCGATGAGGGACTAAGATCCCAACACTTTGTGAAAAGAGTAGGGCTATAAGCCATGACTCCCCAATAACAATGCCAGGCATTAGATATATGATCTAAGCCTGAAGAGAGTTAATGTTGTGGTAATGATTCTATAGTGAATAAATGTTATACATGTTCTTCATTTTCCTTAAAGGATAAGTGACATGTTGTTCTATCAAATTATAAATATAATGCTCTTGATAAGAATAATGTTCTAATCTGTTGGACATTAAAATATCTGCTACTAGACAAATATAATTCCTTTGTGTATATTTATCTTCTTAAGCTGCAATAATATTGTTTCTGGCAGAGAGTTATATCTCTCACTGGGGCAATTTACAATTGTCTCACCCCCGTGGGAACCACATTTTTAGGTGGACGCGGACGAGGAGGCAGAAATCCTTCAGTAGGAGAAGGATAGCAGCAGTAGCAACAGGGACAGTAATGAAGTCTCAGTTGGAGACACTGGCTGTCATGCCTTGTATAGATAGAGTCCTATGTGTCGTCTTGTACTCTCAGGTCCTCGGAGTAGTAGTTAGTGCTTTCGAGATTTTGGCTCAGTGCCTCGAGATTTTATACTGCCTGTGTTTAGCTTGAGAGGATAGTTAATGCTTGTAATTCTCAAAAGGAGATGATACAAAATATGTACCTGTGAACAAGAATGTATTTATGTTACTTTGATTCTATGTGGGAAAGTTTTCCTTTGATGGATCTTTGATAAAAAAGGTTTTAATTTTTAGTGATTTTTGGTAATCCGATGCTTAGTGAATACTTCCGCATTAGTTAATCTTGTTTTCGTGAGACGGTTGTCACAATTAAGTGGTATCAGAGCTCTAGGTTCGCTGAGTCTACAGAGACATAGGACTAATGTTGTAGAGTCTGTTCTAAGTGTCTTCCAGTTTATCTGATAGTATCTTCTGCTCACATAAGAGAAGAAGAACTTGAAGATGTCTGGACCACATGAAGAACATGTTGCTGAGGGCAGCACTGCTACACCAGGACTGGGTGCAAGGGACCAAGAAAGAGGAGAACAAGTGCCTGAGAATTCCCACCTTGATCTAATCAGGATAGAGAATCCTATGTTATGATCTTGAAGGGCAGGATAGGACAACAGTAATGCATATAGAAGATTGGATACTAGTATTACAACCTAAGTTAGCAGTCATTAATGCATAAACTTTGGGCTTTGAAAGGATTCTTGAGTGACATGCTCATGTTAGAACAGTGGAAATGTGGGAAAGATTAATAAATGGCAAGAAAGTAGACTCTGCCATAAGTTTGGATAAATAGTACATCTGTGATGGTAGTGCCCAAGGAGGGGCCATAACCTATGAATTAAGGTAAGGTCTCTATAATTCTAGAGACAATTGCCTAGATATTCTGAAAAGCCAAAGTTTTTGGTGTCACCAGTGCAATAAATGCCTAGTGCACCAGGGCAGTAGCCACTAAGTAAAGGAAAAAGCAGCAACATGAAATAACTAAACACTATGTGTTGAGCCAACCTAAAGTAGTAGATAACTATGAGGGGTAATAGTCAAATGAAATATATTCATTCTGATACTTCATTTCATGATTCTATGTGTTGTAGTTGTTTTTGAACTTCCTTTGACTAGTCCTGTAAGGACACAAGGAAGATGAGAATCTACATCCTACTCATTATTTCTCAAAATGCTTTATAATATCTCTTATCTTTGTGATAGAAGATGAGATATAGAAATGATGCCTGAAGAAAATTCAAGAAATGAAAAATCATGTGTATAATGATATGAAAAGTAAGGAATATGATAGCAAATAAAGTGCATACTACCTAATCTCAATACTTATATACCCTGGCCAGGTATATGATTATTGAAGATAAGGCAAGTATGAGACTCTTAGATTGTTATCTTTTTTATTACCCTGATCAAGTAGTCATTCTGAAACAATCTAGAGAGTATAATGAAACTAATAGGAAGATCTATGTGAACATTCCCAACTAATAGGAAGAGCTATGTGAACATTCCCAACTAAAAGGAAGAGCTATTTGAACATTCCCAACTAAAAGGAAGAGCTATGTGAACATTCCCAACTAAAAGGAAGAGCTATGTGAACATTCCCAACTAAAAGGAAGAGCTATGTGAACATTCCCAACTAAAAGGAAGATCTATGTGAACATTCCCAACTAAAAGGAAGAGCTATGTGAACATTCCCAACTAAAAGGAAAAGCTATGTGAACATTCCCAACAAAAAGGAAAAGCTATGTGAACATTCCCAATTACATAGAGTTTGCTAAGTGAACTTTCCTAAATGAATACAGGATTGCTGAGTGAATTATCTCTATTAGATATATATATGTTTTCCCTTTTGATAAATATTCTTGAGTGATAATTGAAGTATGTTCTTTTATGCTTCTTCCTTTCAATAATATGGACATCATATGTTAGGGGTTTATGTTTTGCATAAACATAAACATTGATAAGGTTGAATTAATGAAAGGAACTTTGTGTGGATTATAGAATCCATGATATCTCCATGATATTAAGATATTATGTGGAGACTTGAGGGTATGACAATTGAATAATCTGTCTCTCCTTTTTTCTAGGATTTTGGGGACGAAATCCTTGTTAGGGGTTTATAATTTGTAACATCCCTGACTTGGGTTATGTGTTAACCATAGATGTTTCACCTAATAAGGTTGAGTAGATACTTAATATAATCTTGGGAAAAGTAACTAGGGCTCATGAGGAACTTATGTTTCAATTTTGGTCCTTTTTGAACAATGTTGAAGCAATGTTTGCTTATTTTGGACTAAAGTGCAAATTACCCAAGATTGAGGGGTTAAATTGCAAATGTTGCATGATAATATGTTCCTCTGATGTTGAGACATCATAAGAATGAATATGATGTATTGGTATGGTTTTCACAAGCTTGGGCTCCAAGATTAAGCTTGTAAAGCAATCCTTGTGCATTAAAACCTAGTTTTGGTGTAATGTGCAATTTACCCAAAACCTAGGGTTCAATATGCAAATTACCACATCAATAAGGTCCCTAATGTTTCTTGGCATCATGTAGAGCAAAGAAAATGAGAGGGGCGCTTCATTTGAATTAAGTTGGAGGAGAGAGAATCTTGATATTAAAATAATCAAGATTTAATCCTAAGTGAAACCCTAATTCAATTTAGGGCAAAAATGAATGTATTAATTAAAGGGCCTTCAACCAAAATTAAATGGTTGGATTCAGATGTGTGTGGATGATTTTAAAGCCTTGCAAAGGCACGAGCATATCCTAAGGAGGTGAAATCCCACTCACCATTATTATAAGGAAAAGAATTTCCACTCACATATGGATATTCTTATTATAAGGGTTAAGGTGCTTAATATCTTTTCCCTTAATTCATGGATAATGGAAGGGAGATAGGTGGGTATAGAGATTCCCTTGCATGCAAGAAATCAAGGGGGAAGTGGTGGCAACAATTTTGGAATTAAAAGACTTTTATAAAGTATTTTCTCTCTCATCAATTTTCTTATAAAAGTACCTTTTCCAAGCCAAAACAAAGGCTTTTTCGGATTCCTTTCTTTCCCCTTGCTTGGAAAAGGACTAAGGAGGTTTGTAGGATCAGTAGGACGACCCCCAACCTGTTGGTAAGGTTCTTGACCTCCTTTCACCTTGAATCCATGGTGAAAATCGAAAATCAATGCATGAATTCTTCATATCTCGATCCCCTCTTCAATTCTAACCAATTCTTTTCACTCAAAGCTTGAGGACGACCCTTGTAATAGTGGAAAGAGTTGCATCCACCATTGTTTCCGTGAGCTTGGAGATTTGTAGCTCAATTGGAGGCGGTTTTTATAACTTGAACCCTTAATTTTATTATTGCAATCAATTTCTTATCAATTGGTGATCATTTCTACACTTCCGAAATTAAGTTTGGTTGATTGATGCAATTTCCATGGAAATCACAGAAGATTTCGTGAGTTTGGAGCTTGATGATGATGACATCATCATAAGAACACATCTCCCCAAACATCTAGGGCAAAAGGTTTCAATGTTGAGTCCAAACGGTTTCACCAAACCGTTTGGTCACCAAACCGTTTGGTCACCAAACGGTTTGCAAACCATTTGGTGGTTTGAGTTCCAAGACCGTTTGGGATGGTTGACCATTTGAAATGGTTGACCATTTGAAGATATATGCTGTGGTACTTGGATATAGATCCAATGGTTCGAATTGGTTGACCTTGATGGATTCAAATGTGATTGATTACTTAATTGCAAACTCTAATCGGCTAAGTGCTGATTTTGAAATTGATTGAGATGATGTTTTGGGTTGATTGACCCAAATGTTTCAAAACCATTTGGGAATCACCCAAACAGTCTCAAGACCGTTTGGGGGTCACCCAAGACCGTTTGGAGGTCTAGGGTTAAGTATGGCTAAGAGTTTGAAGGTCCAAAGGTACCAAATTGAATTGCAACTAATTGCTGATTTGATAATTAATCTAATGGTCCAAAACCCTAATTGGATGTCATGGTTTTTGATAAACAGTCTCAAGACCGTTTGGAGATCAACCAAATGGTCTAAAAACCGTTTGGTGGTCATCCAAGACCGTTTGAGGTCAGGCCATATCCTGTGATGATGATAGTTCATTGATTTCAATTAATTTGATTCCACAATGTCAACCATTGATGGATCCTCCATTTCAAACCCTAAGTGATGGTTTCTTGAATATCAAACCAAGTTCAATTGGGTTCAAAACCCTAAATTGAAGGTCTAATTGAATGGTGATTTAGTGGTCCAATTGATGAATACTTTAGTGGTTCAATTTATAATTGATCCATGGATTGAAACATTGAGTTGATTGAGTGTTGAAGTGCCTTTTTGGTCCATGCAGTTTTGAGAAGGTTTGGACCAAATGGTCTCAAGACCGTTTGGGTCCAAATGGTCTTGAGACCATTTGGGACCAAACGATCTCAAACCGTTTCGAGACCCAAAGTGCAAAAGGTTTCAATACCTACTTTGTCCAATTGGTTTCAAGTATAACTTGTTCAATTAGTTTTCAACCAATTGATGTATGAGAACCAAGATCATTGAGAGTCTAAGTAATTAACTTTGTGAAGATCAACATGGTTAATCCATTTTAATACCTCATGTAATTGAAGGTCCAATATGGTGAACCTATTTAGATACTTAATGCATTTGAAGATTTCAATGGTTAACCCAATTGATCACTTTGTGGAATTGAAAGTTTAATCGGTCAATTCTTTTGAATTCATTATATAATTGATGGTTTAATTGATTAGACCATTTGGACATCTAATATGATCAAAGGTCAATCAGCTATGTGATTAATAAAGATGTAGACCCATGATGATTGTGAAGGCTAAACCTAGCTATGTGTACTCAAGTGAAGAGTTGACCTACATTAATCTTATAGTAGTTAACATCCTAAAGAGGATGAGAGAGATGAATTCTTATATAATTAAGCCCTAATTCTCTCATTATGATTAAACTATGTGACAATGGTTGATCCATAATAATGAGATCATGAAACCCTAATCAACGAGCCTTAACCCTAATTAGAGTAATGCTATGTGTGAAACCCTAATTAAAGCAATGTTATGTGTGAGACTCTAATTAGAACAAAGCTATGTGTGAAACCCTAATTAGAGAAATCCTATGCGTGAAACCCTAATTAAAGCAATGCTATGTGTGAGACTCTAATTAGAACAAAGCTATGTGTGAAACCCTAATTAGATCAATGCTATGCGTGAAACCCTAATTAAAGCAATGCTATGTGTGAGACTCTAATTAGAACAAAGCTATGTGTGAAACCCTAATTAGAGTAATGCTATGTGTGAAACCCTAATTAAAGCAATGCTATGTGTGAGACTCTAATTAGAACAAAGCTATGTGTGAAACCCTAATTAGAGTAATGCTATGTGTGAAAACCTAATTAAAGCAAAGCTATGTGTGAGACTCTAATTAGAACAAAGCTATGTGTGAAACCCTAATTAGTGCAATGCTATATGTGAAACCCTAATTAAAGTAATGTTATGTGTGAGACTCTAATTAGAAAAAAGCTATGTGTGAAACCCTAATTAGAGCAATGCTATGTGTGAAACCCTAATTAAAGCAATGCTATGTGTGAGACTCTAATTAGAACAAAGCTATGTGTGAAACCCTAATTAGAGCAATGCTATGTGTGAAACCCTAATTAGAGCAATGCTATGTGTGAAACCCTAATCAGAGCAATGCTATGTGTGGAACCCTAATTAGAGCAATGCTATGTGTGAGACTCTAATTAGAACAAAGCTATGTGTGAAACCCTAATCTAGGGCAAAGCTGAGTGTTATTATAAATCCAAGGTGATGATGTAATGCTAACTTAGTGTAACAATGAAGGAAACCCTAATTTAATGAGAATTGTATATCCTAACCCTAATTTGGGTATGAGGAAAGAGAAACCCCACTTGGATGTGAATGATAAACCCTAATCCCTAAAATGGGATAAAGGTATATGAAACCCTAAAATAGGGTTGTGCTAATAATCCTATGTGAAGACCTAGCACTGGGTGATGTGTTGTGAAATATTAATTTCACATAATACTAGGTGAATCCTTGATATAGAAGGATGATTATATGAAACTCTATTAAAGAGTATTACTATGTGAAATACATAAATGTATGGAATATTCTATGTGAATCCTCAAATTATAAATATCGAGAATACTATTCTTAATCAAGCTAAAGGGGTTGGATGATGGCAGCCGTGGTGGTGTAAAATGGTCGTGGTGATCTTCTGTAGCACGACCGTGCAAGGTAGCACGGTTGTGGTGGCTTTCCCTTGCACTGTCGTTCTTGACTACACGGTCGTGGTGCTCTATGCTCAACTTGAATTTGATTTGGAAGTGACCTAATATGGCCGTTTTGTTAATTAATAACTTAAGGATGAGTCCATAGTTTTGGCAATGGTTGTATATTCTAAGTGAAGTGACTAATGACCACTACCTTGCATGATGAATGTGATGATCTAGTGCATAAGTATTAGGATGAGGAATACCCTAATACAAGCTAAGTGAATAAACTCAATTAAGATGAAGGTGTTAAGGGAAGTGATATATCAAGGTATGATAGATATCACATCCAACACCCCAATACTGGTATACCTTGATGTGTTATAAGTCCAATATAATTGGATGAATGACACATGAGATGTGTCACATCAATGGTTACATTGATATGTAATGTACTCTGTTGAATGTAGGCTAACATGCCTTATGAGAAGGTTAAACCAAACCTATAAACTATGATGCAATCATATTCTGGCAAAGATGAGAGAGAAACTCATACTTTGTGATTGATAATACATTCAATGATGAATGATGAGAATAAATAAGTATGATTGAATACTTATGTTATCCATATTGATTCCTTGATATGTGAACCCTAATATAGGGTAATGCTATGTGAAACCCTAATATAGGGTAATGCTATGTGAAAACGTAATACAGGGTACTGCTATATGAAACCCTAATACAAAGTGATGCTATGTGAAGTCCTAACATAGAGTAATCCTATGTGAAGCTCAAATACAGACTAATGGGTTATGAATGTAATAAGATAACCCTTATTTGCATAGTACTGATATGTAATAATATCATGATTACTAATCATGCAGATCTGTTGAGATGATGAGCATAGCCAGGTATGAGCTATGCTGTTCTGTATACTGAAAATGTTCTATAGGCCTTATAAGTCTTCATATGCTTTGTTTCTTAGTGAGAGGTAACCTACAATTAATAAGTCATGTGTGTCACATGATGTGCTAATTATCTTAGATTGTTTATGAGTTTTGTGAACTACGTGCAATGCTTTGTGTAGAAAGAATTATAATGTCCTTGGATCAGATGATATGAACGTATAAAGTTACCTAATAGTGGAAATAAGTGTTCTATGGTGAGTTATGGGTTCAAATACCCAGATTCTATAGTCATGATAGTGAACTTGTTAAGAAGTGGAAATGTACTTGATGAGATGAGGGACTAAGATCCCAACACTTTGTGAAAAGAGTATGGCTACAAGCCATGACTCCCTAATGACAATGCTAGGCACTAGAGATATGATCTAAGCCTGAAGAGAGTTAATGTTGTGGTAATGATTCTATAGTGAATAAATGTTATACATGTTCTTCATTTTCCTTAAAGGATAAGTGACATGTTGTTCTATCAAATTATAGCTATAATGCACTTGATAAGAATAATGTTCTAATCTGTTGGACATTAAAATATCTTCTACCAAACAAATATAATTCCTTTGTGTATATTTATCTTCTTAAGCTGTAATAATATTTTTTCTGGTAGAGAGTTATATCTCTCGCTGGGGCAATTTACAATTGTCTCACTCCCGTGGAAACCACATTTTTAGGTGGACGTGGACGAGGAGGAAGAAATCCTTCAGTAGGAGAAGGACAGCAGCAGCAGCAACAGGGACAGCAGTGAAGTCTCAAGTGGAGACACTGGCTGTCATGCCTTGTACAGATAGAGTCCTATGTGTCGTCTCTGTACTGTTAGGTCCTCGGAGTAGTAGTTAGTGCTTTCGAGATTTTGGCTCAGTGCCTTGAGATTTTATACTGCCTGTGTTTAGCTTTATAGGACAGTTAATGCTTGTAATTCTCAAAAGGAGATGATACAAAATATGTACCTGTGAATAATAATATAATTATGTTACTTTGATTCTATGTGAGAAAGTTTTCCTTTGATGGATCTTTGATAAAAAGGTTTTAATTTATAGTGATTTTTGGTAATCCGCTGCTTAGTGAACGCTTCCGCATTAGTTAATCTTGTTTTCATGAGACGTTTGTCACACTTACTGGCACATTTTTGGTGGTGGCAAGGGTTATAACGTCGATGTTAAAACCGACGCTGAAAATTTTGACTTTTAGCGGTGACCACTTAGGTGTCACATTGAAATCGATGCCAAAGGCCTTAAATAACTGACATTAAAGGTCGGTTTTGTACTAGTGTGGTGTAATTCCTTGTGGCTACAAGGAGTTACAGTATAATGGACATGACCATCTCTTTTGTTTTATTGCATGTATGAAATGTAGCATGTGTATGATACAAACAATTTGTATGTGATGATTGGATGTGTATATGTATTTATAAATACAAATCCCTCATAAATATCAATCCTAAGATTCTTTCTATAAGATACGCACATTAAAAGCTTGATCGACCAAGTCTAGGCATGTGCTAGCCTCATGTGTCATCTATCTCGTGGAAGTATGATGGTAGATATGTGGGTTTTGCTTGCTAGAAGATTGTATATTGAAAATTTTTGAATTGGTCGTGAGGGCTATCAATTTGAAAAAAATAGTGGAAATGATAATTAATTTAAGGTCCAATTAAATATCATCAAATATTTTTCAAATGAAATCAAATTAAAAGGAGTTTTTACAAATGCAACATTTTCTATTGTAGAATCAAATGACAATCAAATCATTATTGCCATTGGTCCTTATGAAGGACAATCTAAACGAGATATATTTCCAAAACTGGTTCAGGATTTTGAGAAGTATTTTGTGTGCTCCTGAAACACCAATTCTAATGGAATCCACTCCATCTATGCCTAAGGCTAAAATGGATGCTTACTTGAAGCATGTCAATGATGCCATGGACGTTATATACCTTATGTTGAGCCATATGAATAATGAGTTGCATGAACTACATGAATGGTATAATGTCTCTAAGGCATTATTTGATTGCAAACTAATAGAGGGATACATGGTAGAGTCCCATGTGCTCAATATGATTGGGCATGTGGAACATCTAGAAAGATTGTGATTTCCTTTAGGTCAAGAGTTGGCCACAGATATGATTTTCCAATCATTTCCCAAATCATATAGCCATTTTATCAAGTGTTACAACTTAAGTAACACGGCTAGACTACTCTCTGAGTTTCATGACAAGTTGGTATATGTCAAACCACAAAGGAAGAAGGAAAAATCAGTGACGAAGATCAATAGAATAGAGTCCAAGGACACAAGCAAGGCCAATAAGTGTTTCGAGGCTAAGCTGAAGTCCAAGTCTTATGCACTCAAAATCAGGACAAGGACAAGGAAACCTAGGAAGATGAATCAAGGGATAGAGATCTTTACTTTAGGCATATATGTAATTGGGATTAACTTCACTACTTCTTCATCTTGAGTACTAGACACGAGATGTGGATCACACATTTGCTCAAATGTAAAGGATCCGAAAAGAAGTAGACCTTTAGCAAAAGGTGAGGCTGAACTGCACATTGCTAATGGAGCAAGAGTTGCTACCATTGTATATGGAAACTATGCCATATCTCTAGCAAGTGGTCATGTGATAGAGTTGGATAACTTCTATTATGTACCTTCCATTAATAGGAACATTATATATGTATCTTGTTTGGACAAGAATGGATTTAAATTTTCTATAAAGAATGGTCGATGCTCTATTAGTAAAGATGGGAACTTTTATGATAGTGCCCCAATTTCTTATGGTCTATACTTGATAGATATAGATACAAGTGTGAATAACATATATACCAACAGACAAAATCTCAATAACTCAAACCAGACATAACTTTGGTATTGTCGTCTAGGGCACATAAATGAGAATCACAAATCTAGACTTCATAAAGATGGTTATCTGGACTCTTTCAATTTCAAACCAATGGAAACATGTGAGTCTTGTTTGTTAGGCAAGACAATAAAGACTCCCTCTACTGGAAATAGCAAAAGGGCTAGTGATCTATTAGGACTCATACATACTAATGTATGTGGCCCAATAAGAACAAATGATAGAGTTGGTTATCAGTTCTTCATTGCCTTCATTGATGACTTCAGTAAGTACAATTATGTTTACCTAATGAAACATAAGTTAGAAACTCTTGAATAGTTCAAGGAGTTTATGAAAGAAGTATAGAACCAACTTGGAAAAAGTATTAAGGCACTTCATTTTGTTGAGGTGGAGAATACTTGAGCCAAGAGTTTGAGGACCTTCTGCGAGCCCATGGTATCATATCACAATTGACTCCACCAAGAACACCACAGGACAATGGTGCAACATAAAGAAGGAATTGCACATTTCCAAATATGGTGCGATCAATGATGAGTTTTTCTGATCTTTCGACTTCTTTCTGGGGTAATGCATTTGAATCTGACACATTTACACTAAACTGTGTACTATCTAAATCAAATTAAAAGACACCATATGATATATGGCATGGGAAACGTCCCAGTGTGTATTTTATGAAAATTTAGGGATGTGAATATTATGTCAAGAAACTGTTTCCTAAAAAGCTTGGACCCAAATCCAATAAATTTATTTTTTTGGATATCCCAAAGAGACCATGGGTACTTCTTTTACACTTCATGTGACAAGAATGTGTTTGTTTCCAAGACTGGTGTATTCCTTAAAAAGGATTTATTTCCAAAGGAATCAGTGGGAGTAAAGTAGAACTCAAAGATGTTTGTGACCAACAAGAAAAAATTGAACCAACAGATGTACAAGCGGAACAAGGAGAATCACAACTCTTTGTGGAATATCAGATTCCTCAAGTAACACAGGAACCTCGTAGATCTAGTACGAATCACCTTGAACCTGAAAGATTTAGTTATCTTGTGACTCAGGAAGGTGGTGAGTTGGTCATTGATGATGAGCCAACAACTTATCTAGAAGCTACTAAGGGGTAAGAATCTAACAAATGGCTTGAGGCCATGATATCTAAGATGGAATCCATGTACACCAACAAGGTATGGACCTTCATGGATCCACCTGAAGGGGTAAAACACATAAGGTGCAAGTGGGTCTTAAGGAAGAAGACTGAAATGGATGTTAAATTACAAACCTATAAGGGAATATTGGTTGTAAAGGGTTTCAGACTAGTTTAAGGTGTTGACTATGATGAAACCTTTTCTCCAGTTGTCATGGTTAAGTCCATAATGATCATGCTTGTCATTTCATCTTATCATGACTATGCATTTGGCAGATGGATGTTAAAACCACATTCCTTAGTGGGAACTTACTTGAGGATGTGTATATTGACACAACCTGAGGGTTTTATAAATCCAAAGTATGCAAATAAAGTCTATAAGCTACAAATGTCAATCTATGGATTGTAGCAAGCATCTCGGAGCTGGAATCTTTGATTTGGCAAAACAGTCAAAGAGTTTGGCTTTAGTCAAAATGAATATGAACCTAGTGTTTACAATAAGGTTAGTGGGAGCATGATTGTATTCCTCATATGGTATGTAGATGGCATACCATTGATGTGGAATGAAATCTAACTTTATAGATGGTAAAGACTTGGCTTGGAAATACATTCTCTATGAAATACTTTGGTTTATCATCCTACATATTGGGAATCAAGATCCATAGAGATAGATCTAGAAGGATTCTTGGACTAAGTCAGATCACATTCGTTAACAAAGTTGAAGAGGTTCAACATGGAGAACTCAAAGAGAGAAAAACTACCCATGTGTCATGGTGTTAGCATCTTTAGAGTTCAATGTCCTAGTTCTTATAAAGAAAAGGGAACATGGGTAAGATTCCATATGCATCCACAATTGGATATATCATGTACACAATGTTATGTACTTGTCCCGACGTCTCGTATGCCTTGAGCATGATGAGAATATATCACTCAGATCTAGGTGACACTCACTCGACAGTCATGAAAAACATCCTTAAGTACTTGAGAAGAACTAAAGATCAATTCCTTGTCTATGGTAGAGAGGAAGAATTTGTGGTAAAGGGTTACACTGATGGAAGCTTCCAAACTGACAAAGATGATTATTGATTGCAATCAGGATCTATGTTTTGTGTCAAAAACAGAGTTGTGAGTTGGAAGAGTTCCAAGCAAGAGACAATTGTTTATTCTACAATAGAGTCTGAGTTGTTGCAACATTAAATGCAAAAAAGGAGGGTTTTTGGATCAAAATGATCATCTCAAAACTTGGGTGGTTCCAAGCATCAACGATGCAATTGAGCTATATTGTGAAAACAATGGAGCTATTGCACAATCTAAATAACCTAGATCACATCAATGTTCCAAGCATATACAAAGATGGTTCCATCTCAAATGAGAGATCGGCTACCACAAGGAGATGTGAAGATTTGCAGAGTACCAACCGAAAGCAATGTAGTTGACCCCTTGACAAAAGTACGCTCACGGCAGAAGCACGATGGTCATGTTAGATCACTTTGGATAAGATTAATGGGTGATTGGCTCCAAGTGCAACTGGGAGTATGTTGGTATGTATGCACATAGAGACAATCATGTGATGATTGTAATGGCATAATTTGTAAATGATTTTATTAATAATAATGTTCTTCCTATTTATTCTGCTTTATTTAATTATGAGATAATGATGTAACATTATAAATGTCTAAAGAATAATATTACTCAATGATGTATTGTCATGATGAGGACCTAAACAATAAGATCATATGGATGTTAAGAGTAAATATTATTGATATGTCCCTAGTCAGATGTTATTGTGGAAGGCCAATAGACAACAATAATACATAAAGAGTGGAGTATGTGTTGGTTGGTGACAGAATTTCCTCAGTCGTGATATGTGATATCAAACCAAACACATAGGTACTTGTTATAGAATAGTGTTCTAGACAGACCCACCATAGGAGTGATTCATGGAAACCATAATTAGTTTTCAGAATCATCTCTTATAGTGTTGGTGTTTATTGTGGTTGTTAGACCTAAAGTCATTATACTAATCACACATTGTTTAGTGTACTTTGACGTCATCTACAGTGATTATGAATAAGGGTTACCATAAAGATAATTCTCAGGTGCATTGTGACACATGGGGATGACTTTGAGTGATGTGGATGGAATATGTACCTCCTAGAGGAGTATGATATCCTGACCACTTGATTAGAGAGAATGAAAAATACATGGCCATGCACATGTGAGTAAATATGTGATATTGAACTTACATATATCTCAAACAGTCTGCTCTGGTTCAAGGAACAAGGATTCAATGATTGAAGAGGATGACAATTCAATGCATCGAGTTCAATCTAGATATCAGTAACAAACAAACTATACAAACACTATAACACCTATCATAGACTAGAAGGTGAAGTTGTTCTCCAACTTTCCATTTACTTGGGTAGTAATGATGTGTTACAAGATGTTTCTCTTTGCTTGTGATACCATAAATTGGTTATGGACACTCACTACTAATGTAACATGGACCAATAGGGTCACACCCGAAAAGGATTAACTTGAAATAGGAATTTATTCAATAATAATAACTAATTGATTAATAATGTGTTTAGGTGTTCAATTTAAACAACAATTGACCAATCAGTTGGAGTTTTAGGTTGATTGGAAATTGCATTTGCTAAATTCTGGATGAAGCAGGGCATGAACTGACTTATTCACTTAGTGAATTGTTTGACTCAAGGTTTTCAGTCGATCGACTCATGGGATGAGACGTTGAGTTCATGGATAAATTAGATTGCATCAAGGATTACCCCTAATGCCATCTAGTACATTAATTGGATTACAATTCCCAATACAATTGTGATTAGGAAATATGATGAAACAACTGATTCACCTATGAATTGATCATTTTGTCACTCATAAGTTGTAAACATTCTTGAAATTTTGGTCCCTTGCACTACTGCACAGACTGGGAATCTTGACCCTAACCCAACCCTAACCCTCCTATATATAGAGGGGTTATTGGTGGATTCCAAGACACACAACTCAATTATTGTTAACAATTGTTGCCTTCTCTAGTTGTGGTAATCGAGAGATCTTGAGCAAGTCCTACCTGATAAGGGGAGGTATAGCAAGTGAGAACAATTGTGGGAGAGAGTTGGTTCTAGTACACCAGTGTGGAGGGGAAAATCATTCCTATTTGTTCTTCTAGAATGACATGAGTTACAAGTTTTCTGTGTGGACTACCATAGAGGCGAGGAGGTTGTTTCTTGTTGCTAGAAGGACAACATCATGTTGTCATCCATGGTGATCAATCATGAGCTAGTGTAGATGAGTTTGAGTGTGACTTGAAAAAGGGTGCACACTACAATGAGGAGAATGTTGTTGGACTTGCTCCAGGACCAGGTATATCATTGAAACCATCCTTCGTATTACATGGTTATTGATGCGACCTACTGTTATAAGGGGCATATGTCAGTTAAATTTTTTTTTGGTGTCTTCTCTGCCTCCATATTTCCCTACACAAGATGAAGTAAATCGCAATGATGAATTCATTATAAAATCTAGGGTATGACTTAAAAAATAGAAATTAAGAACTTAAGAGATGTTCTCCAAGCTTAGTGACTAAATAGATCTAAACTAGTAGAAATAGAATAAAGCAATTGCATGATGAATTATATGATATTAGAAAGAGAATGAAACCCTAAGATTAGGTTTATAAAGTATATGTATGACTTATACATGTATAAACTTATGCGCCTAATAATGGATCCTAGAAAAAGAATGAAGCTAAAATATCAAACATGGGAGAATACATTCAAATATCAATGGATATGGAAACAAAACCCTGGATAACACAAATTGAAACAAACTTGATTCCAAGCCAATAATAACCTTATTGTTCCAAATTGTAGATACCTCTGCTCATCAACTCCTGGAAATGTTTGAATCTTGATCACAATAACTTTGGAGCCCCATTCATGGAATGGTTGAATTTTATATACGTTGATTCAAGGTATGAAATTTCTATTTCTATTTGGAAAGTTACTTCCCTCATTGATTGCATGCATGACTAGATAGGATGGTTGGCCAAAAATTGATGTTGTACCTTAGATTAACTCTTTGAAATGTCACCAACGCTTATCTTGGAAAATAGTAGCACAATGATTAATCATCAAAAAGGGTAGGTTAGTTCCCCTAGTTTAGTGGAATTATGCTTCCACATCTATGCACATAGTTAAGGGACATATGGTCCCTCAGTATATTAAAATTTTCAATTGGTGTGTTGTCATTCTCTATAGAGAGAACACATGGCTTCCCCAACAACTAAGCATTGGAATGTGCTAGTTATTGAAAAGTTTAATGACTAGTTCCATAAATTAGATATTAAATCTTTTGAAATTTGAAACCACATTGCTACCTTTTGATTCTTACCAATATTTTGTATTCATTTGAAATTTGTCATCAAAATTATTTGTAGATAGGTTCATATTGTTTTGTGTTCCAAATACCAATTTTGTACCATCATTCCTAACCTCAGTTTTTGTTATTGGGGCCCATGTTTAGTTTTGTTCCCTCTAGGAACTCAGGGCATGGTTTTAGAGAAGACCTAGAAGAGACTGCACGAGATAGCCTTCTATTCAAACATGAAGATTATATTCACCTAAATTTTAATATTTAGTGTATATGTATAAAAAGTAAAGAGACACCATGTACTATGAGAAAATTATATGAATGAAAAGATTTGTTTATATTTTTCTAGTGCAAATTTTGTATAAAATTGATCTTAATGATCGACGTTTTACAATGGAACACCATGAAACTCCTCAAGAAAAACATCTTTCTTTGCACACACCACTAGTACATCATGAATACTAGGACTTATTGTCTATGTATCTACCACATGTCCCAAGAAAGCTTCACAACATAGCTCAATCAAATTATCTACTATCATTGTCAATATTAGATACATAGGTAGAACATTCCTATATCCTTGTAAAGTATAACAGAAAATTTGATCTCTAAACTCTACAACCATGGATTCACAATCCAACACAACATTATACTTCTCTAGGGTATCCATCTAAAGGATCACATTGAATCTATGCATATCAAGTGGAATGGGGTTCACTTGAATGGTTTGTAGGGAAAATAAGAACACAAGATCGAGACACATCCCGTAAAACTTTGAGACCATTCAAAGGGGGTTCAAGAAAAAGATGATCAACTCTACCAACAACAAGCAAATTACAACGTACAATCGCCTCTCCGGTGATAAATGAGTGTGCCTCACCCTGGTTAGTGAAAACATATACATATATTAATGCAACTAAGTCAGAATGAAAAAGTTCCATTTAACACATCACCACATGTGGGTAGATGACTCCCATTGACTATTGACAAGCATGTTACAATGTAGAATAACCCTATGGTAATAAATGAGTGTGTCAAACCCATGTCAATCAAAAGAGATACATATATATGTAAACAAGTTAGAATGAAATAGTTTCATTTGACATGTTGTAGTTTTAGTTTTGTAATGTGATTCTCAATAATCTTGTTTTCTCTATGATCTAGAAAACCTATTTCTACTCAAACCTCCTAAGTAGTGTTTAAACTATTGTGTATTGTTCCTATTAGAACGATGATCATGAATAACACTTGTCATCCTTTATATCCTTCTCACATCCTCATGAAATGAGGAAAACTTCTCACATGATTCCAAAGTCCATGCTAACTTGGTCAACTAAGCTAATACCCCCAACCCCACATATTGCATCTCTTGTGACACTGTCCAAATTATTATTTTTTCTTTTATTAATTTTTAGCCAATTATTGTTGGACGTGTTGAGTCACTCCTAATTCCACAACACAATTTTAACCATGAGGTATATCACCATATGTTCAATGAAAAATTCTTAGAATCTAACATCTTGCTTCAGTGATAGATATTTAAGGTCCATGTGTTTTGATCCCTTAGGTATCACTTCATGCTTGGATAAAGAAATTCTTGCTTCATTGCCATAGTGAATATTTATTGGATAAGAGGTGAAACTCAGATGTCCTAACTCAGAATCAAAATTACACATCTGTGTCCCCTAAATTGAAGCCTCATAATATGCCACATACTCAGCCTCTAGGATGGATGTATAAAGTAACTATGATTTTTTACTTTTGAATGATCTTCCACCTCCACATAAGAGATAAATAAAGCTAAGATTATAATGTATGGTGTCTAAGAATCCTCTAAAATTTGAATATGAATAAAGAGTCACCTATAGGTGTCTTGATTCTTTATGAGTGAGAATGTAGTTCCTTCTTCTCATGGTATTTTTTTAAATATATACAACATGCCAACAACATGACTAATTTTAGGTCTTGTATAAATCGACACATATAGTAAACTCCCTACAAATGATGCATAAAGATAATTAGCCATTTTTGCATGATCTAATTTGTTTTATGGACAATGAAAGTGGTCAAGTTTGTCTTTTTTTTTTGCAATGGTACATACCTAGAAGAACACATCATCATGTTGAATATGTTTAAAACTTTATCAGTATATGATTTCTGAGACAATCCAAAAATACCAAGTGGCATGTGATGACGTATTCTATTCCAATCACATTGGAAGTCTCACCCATATCTTGTGTTTCAAAGTTCTTATAGTGATAAGCCTTGGTTTGATGTAATAAATCAAGGTCTCTACTAGTGAATAAAATGTCATCAACACATAAAAAGAAAACTATGAACTTACTTCCATAGATATTGAGATATATGCAAGGGTTTTTTAAAACCATGGTCAAAAATGTTTCCATGAAACTTTAGATACCATTTAATTGAAGCTTGTTTTAGTCAATACAGTGGCACAATAAGTTTGTAAACCATGTCTGCTTTAACCTTATATAATGAATCCTTTATGTAGATGCATATAGAAATCTTCTTGTAACTATTCATTAAGAAAGGTAGGGTTTTCATATCCATTTTATGCAACTTAAGGCCATAATGAGCTAGTAAAGACATAATCACTATTAGAGAACCCGTCCTAGAAATAGGGGAAAAATTCCTTATGTAATCAATAACTTCTTATTGGTTGAAACCCTTAGCTACAAGTCTGGCTTTATGTAGTTCAATTTTCACTTTGCATTCACATTTGGTCTTGTGGAAACACTTACAACCAACTGCTTTGTATCCTGGATGCAACTCAACTAGTTCCAATACTTGATTTTCATCCATAGATTTCTATTATTCATCAGTGGCATCAATCAGTTTAGAAGAATTGAAACCCTTAATGGATTGTAAATGAGAAATCTGATCCTTTATTTTCAATTTGAATTCTACTTGGTAAAGAAAATAATCACTAGAAATATTGTATCTTATTTCTATAGTAGATATTCTTAGTGTTGGTTCTTGTGGTGATGGCCCTATCTCATTGGCAATTATGTGGTTGTTAACTATACTAGGATCACCTCATTGTGAAGTTCTTAGAACATAAGAGGGTTCCCAATATCTTAAGTGATAGAGGGTATATGGATACTTGACCTTATCTCCTTAATGATCACATCTTAAATTTCATGGCTCCCACTAATTTTACCATTGTCACAAAATCTGGCATTACCAATTTCAACAATATTATAGTTAGGACAACAAATTTTATATCCCTTAGAGTTATCTGGGTGACCTATAAATTAACCACTAATTTTGTCAGAGTCTATTTTTTTTAATGTGGATTGTATATTATAGTCTCAGCTAGACATATCCAAACTTGGATATGTGTTAGACTAGGTTTCTATCCTTTTCATAGTGTAGAAGATGTCTTTGAAACTGCCTTACTACATACCCAATTTCAAATGTAAATAGTTGTGTGTAGGGAATCCATCCACAAGTATGCAAGTAGATTATCATGATTAATCAAGAGTCTAACCATTTCCATCTATGTACAGTTACTCCTTTCAACTAAATCATTTTGTAAGGAAAACCAAGTGTTGGGTATTCAACTAATCAAGATTTTGGAGATGTTTTGTATAAGGTGCAGGATGTTGTCATTTTTTGTTGTACCCTCCCTAAAACATATCACAACTATCTAACCTTTGGATTTTCACTTTCTTATCTAGTTGTCTTTAGACTTCAGTAATGAATACATGTACAACATCTGCAGACTAAGATTTGTCATGCACTAGATATTGATAAAGGTAACATAAGAATCATCAATAAAGGTGATGAAGTATTTTTCTTAACTAAAAGTTGGAATGTCAACGGAAGAAAATATCTTTACATATTACTTAAATAAGTTCTTTGTGACCATTTAGTTTTGTGTTTTTTTGTTTTTCCTTTAATATGATCTACACACACTTAATTGTCCTTAATATCCAGAGATGGAAGGACTCTATCTTTTCCTAATCTTTTACTTCTTTCACTGGATATGTGATCCACTACTTTATGCAACAATATGTATAAGTTTCTTTTAGATGACTAACATTTTTTCACCTTTAGAACGTTCAGTGAGGTATGTTTCAGTCAAGTGACTATCAAGGTAAAACTTTTAGAAATCGACAATTAAATTTCTAAAAGTAATAGGACTAGAATTTTTATACAAACTTAATTTACCACTAACAACTTTAAATGAATATCCAAATAGATCAAGTGAACTAAAAAATCAAGCTATGATGGATATAATGAACATAAAGAATTCAACATAACTCTAATGGAAACCTTCTACCTAAAGTGAGACAAAAAGGTCTAACTAGTTTCAATGGAGCTTGTGTCTATTTCCAATAAATATGAGTTTCACACTTGGGTTTGTGATTCTAGTAAGGAATCAATACATGGAATTTCAAACATGGATGTTATCACTAATAACTATCCAACAAGAATTAGAAAGAACATAAGTACGTTCATATTCAAAAATAACTTAGAAAACCCATTAGGTTACCTTTTATTTTGACCATTCTTTAGGCTTGGTACAATCATTTCAAAAGGTCCAAGCTTATTAAGTAATTTGGACAAGTATTCCTTCTTTTTATTCATTCATTCATTCATTCATACATACATACATACATACATACATACATACATACATACATACATACAATACATGTGCGGCCCTAGGTTTAGGGTTGGTGCTCTGGTGATAAGAGGAGTGAATAGGGCGATCCCAAGGTTGAAGGAAGGGGTTAACCCCTGCTGGACTCAGCATGGAACCTCCACCGAAGAAGGCGTGGTCACAGGTCCTTGGTGGAGCTGATTCTTATAAGAAACATGATTACGTAGGTGCAAAGATCATTGATGGGAAGCGCTTTGTAACTATTGATGAAGATACCCACATCAAGATGGAGAAGAACTAGGCTCATACCACAGTGGTCTATGTTATGGGCAGGAGACCGTACTACTATCATCTCCTTTCTTGGATCAAGAGGGTGTGGAAACCTAAAGGAAGTTTTGACCTCTATTCTAAATCAGATAATTTCTTCCTACTGAGATTCAATAATGAAGAAGATAAGCAAGCGGCCATCAACATGGGGCCTTGTTGGTTCGATAGGAAACTCATGGTGGTCAAATATTTCAAAGTTGGAGATGATCTGAAGAAGGACCTATTCAGTACTATTCCATTTTGGATCAACATGCCAAGCCTAGGAACTGGTCAAAAAAAGTAGTGGGTATCGTGGCTAGCGGTGTAGGGAAACTACTGCGCATTGATCTCAAATCCCTTTCACATGAGTCACTCGGTGAGGCTTGGGCCTTAGTCGAGATAGAGGTTGATGAAGAACCTCCAAAGTAGATATGGGTCAACATGCCTAATAGGGAGGCGATGCCATTGGAAATCAAATATGAACACATCCCAGCTAGATGTTGTGACTGTAAGAGTTTTGGACATGGTGATAAAGATTGTCCATTGAAACCTAGGGTTGAAGAACTAGAGAAGGAAATCCAACCCCGTAAGGAAGTATGGGAGAAGGTAGTAGACAGGAGAAATAAGAAAAAAAATATAGAAAAAGAAACTACTAATACGACTGTGGAGGAACCTACAATGGAGAAGGCCAATGAGACATATGTGGAATGGACCAATGAGGTTGAGATTCTAGATGAGAATGAAGTTGGGATTGTGAATCCATAGAAGGGTCAAGAGATCCTAGAGAAGGACATTCAACCAAATTCAAAAGGGCATGCAAACAATAGCAAGACGAAGAACAAGGAGGCACGTCGTGTTGATACTGAAGGTAACGAGTCACACAAGACTCATGATCCTGATACAGGTTATTAATGACCTTTTATATGGAGAACGTCCATGGTTCTGGTAAACCACAGAAGAATAGGGAGCTGAGGGATGCAATTAATAAAATTAAAAAATCTATGGTAATTGTTGTTGAGACAAAGATAAAGAAAGCTTACAAGGAATCTATGAAGAAGTTATTTCCTAATAGTTGGAAGTTTCATTCTAATCATCAACATGATGATAATGGCAGAATATGTTTAGGATGGGATCCCAAATCATGGGACCTCTGCTTCATTAATGAAGATGATCAGTAGATTACTGCACTAGCCTATAATAAAGGGCGTATGTGCATTGTCATTACGGTAGTGTATGCCAGAAACCTCATGCAACAAAGAACGGACCTCTGGATAAAACTGATGGATATTTCTACACAAATTCATGACCCATGACTTATTATTGGAGACTTCAAAAACATAAGGAAGAGGGAAGAAAAGGTGGGAGGAAGGGAGGTTTTAACTGAGGTTCTCAGTACTTTCAACTCTAGCATTGACAATGCGAGTCTCATTGAACTACCTACAGTAGGAGGAGAGTTGTTCACCTGGAGTAACAAGGTTGCGAAGTCTAAATGGATTTCTTGCAAGCTTGATAGAGCATTGGTTAATGATGATTGTTTGGCTAAGTTCCCTGGTACTACAGCCAAACTACTTACATCCAAATTCTTTGATCACTCTGTAATTAATGTTAGTCTAAGAGTGCTTCGAAGGAAGACAACACCTTTTCATTTCCTTAATTACTGGCAAAAGTGGCATGGCTTTGAAACTCTTGTCCAGGAAACATGGAACAAAGAGGTTAGTGGTAATGCACTTTTCAGATTCAACCAAAAACTTAAATTGTTGAAGAAAGAGCTGAAGCAATGGGTAAGGAAGCATGTAAATCTATCGTACCTTCTCCAATGAAAACATGTTGAGATGGATGATATAGCTAGAGTGTTATGGAAGAATTCACTTGATGATGAGCTGATTAAAATTGAAAAATGCACCCAAGAACGTATCAACACTCTTAATAAAGTGGAGGAGAAGTACTTTTGGCAGAGAAGTAGGATGGACTGGATTGAAAATGGTGATAGAAACACTAGACTATATCAATCGATAGTAAAAAGAAGAGATGTACTCAATTCGATCTCTGAAATGTACGATAGTGACGGTGTATTCCTCAATGATGAAGAAGCTATTGCTACTAAAACTACAAAGTTCTTTGATAACATGTATAACCAAAACCCCAATACAAAAAACTTTGATAATACAGGCTAGAAGAAGCTCATCACCGATGAAGATAATAGTATGCTATGCAAGATACTTGATATGGAGGAAGTCGAAAAAGTAGTATGGTCCATTGGCGCATCCAAAAGTCATGGACCAGACAGATTTAATGGATTCTTCTATCGAGAAAATTATAATGTCATCTACAATGATCTTTTGGAAGCTATTCAATGGTTTTATGGTGGTGGAAACATGGTTAGACAAATAAATCATGGTTTTCTCACCCTAATTCCAAAGAAAGAGATGATACATGCGCCTCTGAAGGATAACCCATGTTATGCGAAGAGCGTGCATAAAATTCAAAGGATGTAGAGGAGCAGATGGAGAGTTAAATTCAGTAATAGAAGCTACAATACAGTAGCAGATCATCTGGCAAAAAGCCACCAAAAAACAACGAGAGGTATTGCGTGTACCAAGCACCCCCTCTGAGATCTATGATCTCTTAGTTAGGGATGCATGTAATGGTAGTAGTACTACCAAGTTTAACTTTCATATCTTAATTAGTGGTTGTACTTTGAATTTTGAAGTGCTTGTAAGGGGAGGGCGGGGTGAATAAGATTGCTTCCCGACTTACCCCAAAAAAAAGACATCATTACTTCCCCGGCTGATTTTTGTCCTATAGCATGTTGCTCCATGTTGTACAAGATCATCATGAAAATCATTACAATCTGATTGTCTTCTATCATGCCTAAGATTATATCACCCAACCAAGGTGGTTTCATTAAGGGCAGAAGCATCCACAATTGTTCTGTCCTCGTAGCTGAATTGACATTGAACTTCAATGTTGCTAGAAGCTCTCCTTCTGCTTGTGCTAAGCTAGATATAACAAAGGCCTATGATTCACTTCAATGTCCCTTTCTATGGAAATGTCTATAGAGCTTGGGATTCAAGGATGAGTGGATACGCCTGGTTCAACAGTGTGTGACTACTCCATCATTCTTAGTTCTCCTTAATGGTGCATCTGAAGGCTTCTTTAGAAACTCAAATGGATTGCATCAGGGAAATCCTTTATCCCCCCTCCTAATCACTATTGCTATGGAGAGAATTTCAAAGAAGCTTGAGAAAGCTGTTAGTAATAAGAAGGTCAGAATGTATACCATCAGGAAAACTCTAGTCCTTTCTCACTTGCTCTTTGTAGATGATGTCCTTATTTTTTGTGAAACTAGAAGTAGAAGCCTGAAGAACCTGAAATCCCTCCTTTATGAATTTGGTGAAGAATCAGGTATGAAGATCAATACTCTCAAATCCAACATATTCTTATCAAATTCAGTTAATGGAAAGCAAGAGCTCGTAGACCTGGTTGGAGTTTGGCTTGGAAACTTGCCTACCAACTATCTAGGTTATCGTTTAGTCAGGGTTAATCTCAGAAGAGTGGATTTCAATACTTGTCTTGATAAACTTAAAGATATGATTACAAAGTGGTCAGGCAATAAGCTATCTTTCTCGGGTAGATTGACCCTGATCAAAAGATGTGCTATGGGGATCATTCTATACTGGATGTCTCAAGGAGAAGTTACCAAGCCCACTCTATGTAGAATGGAAATACTTGTGGGAGACTTCCTCTAGGGGTCCTCCATACATCCTACATCATGGGATCACATCTCTTTTCCTAAAGATGAATGAGGTCATGGTCTTAAGATGTAGGAGAACTTAGTTGATTTTCACACCATGAAGAGAATGAAGAACCTACTGAAGGGTGAATCACTTTGGGCTCAATGGATGATAACTAGGTATGGTCTGAATGACTTCAGTCAGTCGAATCACTGTTGGGGTTATTCTACACAATGGAGAAGGATTATAGAAAAGTGGCATGAGTTTCAAGACACTTTGTATAAAGCATTGTGGGAACTTTGTAGGCAGAAACAAGACGAAGACAAAGTGGCTAAAACTCTTTGGGGTAACACGTTTAACCCAAGGTGGAGCTTCACAACCTTTAGAGCACATAAAAAATTTCTTCCTACAATGGAGAAGGTGCTTAAATGGTGTCCAACTACTAATGTGACATGTTGTCTTTGTCGAAAGGAGGAGGAAACAACTACTCATCTGGCCTCAGGATGCAACTAGTGGAAGTACCTATGGGGTAGATTGGCACTCAAATATGGGATCTCTACATCAAGTATGCAAGAGTGTCTTTTCGAACATGATAGCTTCAAGAAAGAAGACATGACAATCATTCTGTGGGCCGCCACACTACACATCCATGCTATATGGAATGAGAGAAACTCCAGCAAACATGGAGGTAGAGCTAGTGATGAGCTAGTTGTTTTTAGAAAGATGGAGAAAGAATTGCAGATGCATTATAAGACATATTATAGGATATTATATAATGTATCTAATGTTGTGATCCAGAATTGGTCCTTTTGTAAGTACTAAACATAGTATTATTTAAAATCTTGTAAGGCTTTGGGCCTAGGACACAATATCCATGTGACTACACAATTAGGGTGTAGTTTGTAATTTTGTCCCTCTTTGAGGGTCGGGAATATATTTACCAAGGATTTCTGATACATACATACATACATATAGTATTTTACAAGCAAACTGAAAGCCGTGGAAGACTCAAAACTGATCAAAGCATACACAGTTTATGGGATGAAGGTTATGAGCCACCTTACCTTTGCAAATGATGTTTTACTAATTCTGGAAGCTAAAGTTGATATGTTAAAGGAGCTGAAAAATTTTGTGGGTGAGTTTGGGGAGCTGACGGGTCTGCGAATTAATGCTAATAAGACTCAGCTCTATCTCTCAAAAAACTATCACCAGTTGGAAGCTAGACTACAAGAAGATATTGGTTTTGAGTTGGGTAAGTTTCTGACTAAATACTTGGGCTTCCCTCTTGCTGGGGGCAACCTACAGGTCAAAGATTTTTCCGATTGCATTGACAAACTGGATGAGATGATAGCTAGATGTCCTACATAGAAAAATTCCATGGCGGTCTGTGCAACCCTAATCAGATTAGCTATAGAGGGACTCCTTATCTTCTGGGTACAACAAAGCAAAATACCAGGTGTTGTGCTTGATAGGTTGGAGATGAAATTTTCAAATTTTATCTGGGTGGGTGAGTACCACCCCATGCACTACTCAAGGCTGGCTTTGCCTAAAGATGAAGGAGGTTTACAACTGAAATCACCAAGAGACATAGCTAGATGGTGAACCTTAAAGAGAATTATTTTGTACCATACAGGTGACTCTATATGGGGGAGATGGATGAGAGAAAGATACCCACAGGGACTTGACTTTCAACCACGCACTAGAGAAGGCATGACACACACCATTCATATGATGAGGAGTCTATGGCCACAAGTCAAGCATCTTTTCTATTTGAAGTCAGATGGGGAACGATAAATGCTAAACCCAAAAGCTGATTTGTGGGAGATCACAAGGACAAGGGATGAAAAAGATGGCACTATGGCGCATATATGGGAGGGTAAGCAAACTCCTAAATGGTCCATATGTGTGTTCAAAATTCTGCACGGTGCTTTAGCTACATTGGATAGAGTATATGAATGGAACCACAACAATGTTGTCACCTGCTACCTCTGCAAGGAAAATGATGAATCCCATAGTCACTTGTTCGGTTGTTGCAACTTTAAGAGGAGCTTATGGGAGAAAAATGTAAAGAGTTCTTGCTGAATATAGAGTTGAATAAAGATCTAAAAAAGATGGTCAAATGTTGTGCCAATGAGGAGAAGAAGTTGCTTCTTTTTGCTACCATGTGCTTCCACGTCTGGAAAGAAAGAAACACTCGTAAGCATGGAGGAATAGTTAGTAGTGTGAGTTCTATCGCTGAAAAACTTTGTAAAAATGTAAAAAAGAGATTACATGTTAGCTAGATGGGTGAGTTGCTCAGGTATATGTTGTATAGCGAGCATAGGGCTATATGTAACTCTTGACCCTCATACAATTGTAGGGGGGAAGTCAAAATATATTTACCTGATTCTGATACATATATATAGCCGACAAGGAGTGGCTCAAGTGGTAAAGCACGGTGTCCCCTAACAAAGGGACCCAAGTTTGAATCTCAGTTACCGCCTTGATTTACCATTCTCCGGGGCGTTCGGCCTTCGACATGGGCATGGGAGGAGGGGAGAAATATTTCTCACTTAATACCATACATATATACATACATACATATATATGTGGACATTCATTTGCTACATGTACGACTAACTAAGGTTAGTTACCCGTGCATCTATTTTGTAATAGGAATGAACATATTTGTAATGATACATCCAACTTTATAATGAGATGGTCAAAATTGTAATACAAAGACTCATTTTTTAATACTACGTAAACTGATGTCATAAATATCATTTTTACTATTTTCAAAGGGAGAATAACAATTTCACAATGTATTTAGAAAATGAGTCTTTGTATTACAAGAATTGTTATCTCATTACAATTAGGTGCCTTCATATTAAAAAATAGATCCACTCTAGTTATCCATTCCGACAATGATATATATATATATATATATATATATATATATATATATATATATATATATATATATATATAAGGCCCATATTTATTGCCCGCACGAGTAGCTACCCACCCACCCCTTCCCACCACTTTTTTTTAAAAAAAATTACAATTGCAGAGGAGTATTTTATCTAGCTCTTCAAAAAATTTCATCCAAAAATAATATCATTTGCCCCCCCCAAAATAAAAAAAACTCGTCCTTATATATATCTAATGTATATTTTGTACAGAGTTACTTTTTTAGTCGTGTAGTTACTTTTTTATCACCATAGTTACTTTTTTGACAGCAGAGTTACTTTTGTGGCCAGAAGAGTTACTTTTTTGGCTGCCGGGTAGCGAAACTCCAGGCTACCCACGCGGGCAATGAATAAACGGCCATATATATATATATATATATATATATATATATATATATATATATATATATATATATATATATATATATATATATATATATATATATATATATATATATATATGCATATATACATATATATGGTATATATATGTTTATGTATCCATCTCTTTGAATGAAATAAGCTACTCTAATGCCATATCAATTCACCCAAGCTTCCTCTTACACTAGTATGTGATCCAATTCATTTATTGATCGTTTATCCATAATAGAGTTGCAATGAATCTAGAGTGACACATATTTAGGAGGTAAACTATTTTGGACAAACCGGAAAAGAAAGGAGTCATCTATAATCATTCCTTAAGTCCTTAGTTTTGGTGCAAGGTTGGTCATTAAAAGGACATGTTCATGCATTGAGTGTGCACAATCAAACATTATGGTTGTAAGTTATACTTCTATTTTCATAGAAAGGGATTTATCCATTATCATAAATATATCTGTTGACATTTGTTAGGTATTCTCTTGTTGTTCCAACTTTGGTTAGTGATATTTTTATGTTTATAGTGATATTCATTCATACCAACATCATTCTTAGTCTATTAAACCCATCCCAACCATCATGAAGAGTTATCTAAGTTGTGATACTCACATTAGTAAGTGCACCTAAATTGTTTTTTATAAGGCAAGCATCCAATTTAGTTAGTCTCAAAGAAGATCAACTTGCTCTTTCCATTCAAAGTAGTTCATACCATTTAGCTCAACGACAAATTTAGCATAGGAATCAATTGGGGAGGGTGTTGTCTTTGTTGTAGTAGAGACTAAAATCAAATATAATAAGTGTATGATACAACAACACATGTATTATAGGATCTAATGTGATAGTCACCATATTTTATACACTACATTATATATAAAATCTACTTGAGGGTGACTAAATACTTTGAAATATGTAATGTCGACAATAGTTAAATTCGGTGAGGTATGCTTCAGTGAAGTGACTATCAAGGTAAAACTTTTAGAAATCGACAATTAAATTTCTAGAAGTAATAGGACTAGAATTTTTATACAAACTTAATTTACCACTAACAACTCCAAATGAATATCCAAATACATCAAGTGCACTAATAAAATCAAGCTATGGGGATATACAAAACATAAAGAATTCAACATAACTCTAATGGAAACCTTCTGTCGAAAATGAGACAAAAAGGTCTAACTAGTTCCAGTGGAGCTTGTCTCTATTTCCCATAAATATGAGGTTCACATTTGGGTTTGTGATTCAAGTAAGGTATCAATGCATGGAATTTCAAACAGGGATGTTATCACTAATGACTATCCAATAAGAATTAGAAAGAACATAAGTATGTTCATATTCAAGAATAACTTAGAAACCCCATTAGGTTACCTTTTATTTTGACCATTCTTTAGGCTTGGTACAATCATTTTGAAAGCTCCAAGCTTACTAAAACTTTTGCACAAGTCTTCCTAGTTTTTAATCATTCATACATACATAGATACATACATACAAACATACATACGTACATACATATATATAGACGACAAGGAGTGGCTCAAGTGCTCAAGCACGGTGTCCCCTATAAAAGGGACCCGGGATCGAATCTCACTTGCTTCCTTGATTTACCACCCTGCTAGACATTCGGACTCCGCCATAGGCATGGGAGAGGGGGGATAAATATTTCGCTCTTAATCCCATACATATATATACATATATGTGTGAGTATTCATTCTCTACTTATGCGAGTAACTAAGGTTAGTTACCCATGCATATGTTTTGTAATAGGTATGCACATATTTGTAATGAGACATCCAACTTTATAATGAGACAGCCAACATTGTAATACAAAGACTTGTTTTGTAATACTACATAAACTGATGTCATAAGTATCATTTTTACTAATTTGAGAGGGAGAATAAAAATTTCATACTATACTTAGAAAATGAGTCTTTGTGTTACAATATTAGTTCTCTCATTTAATTTAGGTGCCTTCCTATTAAAAAATCGATCCACGGGTAATAGAAGCTAGATACCCACACGGGCAATGAATATATACCATATATATATATATATATATATATATATATATATATATATATATATATATATATATATATATATATATATATATGTGTGTGTGTGTATGTCCATCTCTTTGAACGAAATAAGCTACCCTAATGCCATATCCATCCACCAAAGCATCCTCTTACACTAGTATGTTATCCAGTTCACTTATTGACTGTTTATCCATAATAGAGTTGCAACAAATATAGAATGACAGATATTTAGGAGGTAAACTATCAAACCAGACAAGAAAGGAGTCATCCATAATCATCCCTTAAGTCCTTAGTTTTGTTGCAAGGTTGGTCATTTGAAAGACACGTTCATGCATTGAGTGTGCACAATCAAACATTATGGTTGTAAGTTATACTTCTATTTTCATATAAAGGGATTTATCCACAATCATAAATCTATCTTTTGACATTTATTAGATATTCTCTTGCAGTTTCATCTTTGGTTAGTGATATTTTTATGTTTTTAGTGATAGTCATTCATACAAACATCATTCTTAGTCTATCAAACCCATCCCAAGCATGATGAATAGTTATCTAAGTTGTGGTACTCACATTAGTAAGTGCACCTAAATTGTTTTTCATAATATAAGCATCCAATTTAGTTAGTCTCAAAGAAGACTCAACTTTCTCTTTCTGTTCAGAGTAGTTCGTACCATTTAACTCAACGACAAATTTAGCATAGGAATCAATTGGGGAGGGTGTTGTTTTTGTTGTAGTGGAGATAAAACCAAATTTAATAAGTGTATGATATAACAACACATGTATTATAGGTTTTCATGTGATATTCACCATATTTTATACACTACATTATATATAGAATCTACTTGTGGGTGACTACATACTTTTAAATATGTAATGTAGACAATAATTAAATTCACACCAAACTTATAATCTAATTCCATGATCATTGCGGTGAAGGTAACCATTAATATACAACTATAATGAACTAAAATGGCATATTATTATACAAGATCATGCATATGATAAGAAAATATACTAATAACAAAATTTAACCCATGTAATCCTTACTAATGGAATGTGATATTATAGTTCATGTAATTTGGGCATATGAAAGAATAGAGTTGCCCATGTTTGGTATGATAGTCCCCAAATTTTATTTTCTCCCAACATCACACATCCATTATGTTGAAATAGGAAACAATGATTAACAAAAGAAAATAATAGAGTAAAGATCCAACAATATGCCTCTTTTTCTATATTTCTCACCATCATCAGTTTTCATCTCCAGGTTTCTTCAAGGTGATGTCTTTTAATTTTGGAAGAAAAAAAGTTTTATGGGACCAAATATAGTTTCCAAGTTTAAAATAGATATTTTAAATATTTCTATTGTCACGTGAGTTGACAATAGTAACTACACTACCACACTCATGAATAAAATCAAAATTTGTAGGAATTTAAACATTCAAAATGTCTATAATAATTGGATCATATGTGGTGAAAATAGAGTTATATCTAAAAAATGCGGGAACAACAATAATTTAGTTATCATTATTAATGGACAATAATAGAACTAAAAATGTGAACTCTAGTACCACATATTAGTTTAATTATTTATGATTATCATAAGATCTTTAACAACAATATAGTTATTGCATTAATCTCACCACTAGAGATATTAATAGTACATATGCTTATCTTGTGAAGCAATAATTTTGGATCTTGATCTTGTATCATTTGTCGACATAACCTATAGAAGTAGAAATTGTGAATAGTTGGAGAAACATGAGGTGAAATTGATGGTTGGAACTGTAAGGCCCGTGACCTAACTTTATGATTGATCTTGCTTGTTTAACACATAATATGCATAAAACCATAATCTAATCATGTGTCGTACCATAATAACATGTGGCATACTTATGTTTTTAGTTTGGTCCAATTTGGATGATGTTTGAGCTAGTAACACATATATGATCTTGTTTTGGACTTAATTGTAGTTTACCATGTTTAGGGTTTATCTTGCAATGTGTCACATGCTTGTTGTGCCTCACATGTTTTGGAACCATTTTGTAGAGAGATTCATGCCTTATGGAACTCTATTCCATCTTGGTTTGATGAGGAGAGATGTGGTGACATCATGTGTGATGTTTCTAGGGTTTTATGAGATTCCTTAGTTGGTGTTGACTTTTTGTGTTAACCATTGAGTTTTGGTTTTAGTGACCACCTTATTGTTCCATCAACCTTGATCTCTATCTTTGAAGAGGTTTTGAGTGTGCCTAGTGGTCCCTTCAGTCGATGAGCCCTTGATCCCCTTTTCTTTGGTCATTTGGAACCAATGTTTTGATCTATATGACTGATGGGTTTTGATGTGTTTTGTTTGTAGAGAAATCCCTTCGACCAATGGGTTTTCGTGGACACGTAGGTCGACATATTTCTTCAATTTTAATGACCTTTGTTGCATGCATCATCTTAGTACTTGCATGGATGTTATATAGTGGACAAGTGACACACATATGCATGACACCTAACCTCGCTTACCTCTCTCTTACCGTTGGGTATATATCTCCCTCTCTTTGCATGCAAGTGATCCTTTTACACCCTCTTCTTTCACACTTTCTTGGAGCTTGTCCATTTTGTTCTTGGCCATGCTTCTTGAGGAACTTCACTCTTCTTGGCCAAATCCATGGTTCTCCATGGTAGTGCTCAAGTTGAGTTGAAGATCACCTCTCTTCCTTTTCTTTTCGGCCTAGGGTTTTTCCCTTTTTCTTGTGATCCTTTAACCTAGGGTGTTCTTTTTTCTTTGAGGTGATGCTAGCTTGACCGTGAGATGGTGATCAAGCTTGGTTTTTCCTCTCTTTCCTTGGAGTATCTTACTTTTGGAGTTGTTTTTCATAATCAAGGCGAGTTATATAGCTTTCTCCTCGATTATTGTTGCACTTAATCTTGCATGCAATTATTCTACCTCTAAAATGTGGTTCTAAATAGTATGATGATGATATATTAAACTAGGGTTTGTGATCATGTGGTGATCATGAGTGGATAAACCCCTTTTACTAAACTCTAATCTAGTGCATGTTTGCTTAGTTGATGATGGAGGTGTTGGATCTTACATGAACATGCTAAACGTTGGTTTTATCTTTATCTCTTGATCATGTTTTTCTCTCCTATTTGATGATGGAGCTTTTAGATACATGCATGATGGTAGATACGTGGGTTTTTCTCTCTAGTTATGGTTTTGTTTCTCTCTTATGTTAATAGCTGGAATTAAGGTTACCGATGTTGCCTTCCATCTTGAGGTTTATCCTTTAATGTTTCAGTTTCATGATGCAGATCACTTTGTTTGATCATGTGGTGGATGGTTTTTCTCTCTGTTCATGAGGTCGCCAAGGTTTTCTACCTATTTTAGGTTTCCAAGGTGTTGGTGCTAATGGTTGCCAAGTTTGACTCTATCCTATGCGGTCAATGATGATTTCATAGTTCTTTTCGAACGATGAACCTTGGTCCTTCGTGATCAGGGATGATTTGATATATCTTTGACTGATGAAGGTGATACCCTATCCTAATCTCTTCGGTCGCCAAGACTTCTTTGACCTGGTTCTCTTCGGTCTAGGTCATGTCTTGTTTGTCTTTGGTCGCTATGGGTGATTAATGTTCATGATGAGGGTGATCCACCTTTGCGACTGATGAAGATGGTGAGGTCTATTTTTCTTTGGTCGATGATATTTCCTAGATATGTATTTACGTTGCACGCTTGACTTTGTGATGATAATAGTTTACTCTATTACTTCCAAGAATGTGGGATATGGTGGTAATTAAGGTTTAATGTTATTTGTTGATTCGAAACCCAAATAGCAAGTATGTAATGATGTAACCTAGTTACTTGAATAACTAGCATTTTGTAGAATGTTTTCTCTCTCCTAAACTATTATAACCATAAACCATTATCATATAAGCATTACAGTTCTTGAATGCATGGTTATTCTGAACTTATGTATGTCATGTGTACGGTGGTATTTAATGATGTCCTTGTAGGAAATAATGTGAATGGTCTTCTAACCTTGGCAATGGATTTGTTCCTTAATTAGAGGTAATATGCTATGAAGATGTGATAAGGGATCAATATCCCATGATACTTTGATATGGTGATGGCCTTTTATATGGAAGTGGAACATTACCATGTGATGATGTGATACGTTTATACCTTATACATTTCATATCTTTTGTAGTTGCAACCTACCTTATTCATTGTAGCATCCTTTTAGGGTTTGCTAGTAACTTGATTGATGCAGTTAAAAGACACCCAAGTTGGCTTTAATTAGTCAAGTGGAACCCTAATCATGTAGTTTCCCTAGCCATAGATCCATTCTAGTGTTGGAACTTGTTGGATGGTTAAATGAGCATTCCTAAGGGAAACTCAAAGCGCATACTATTGAGTGTGCGGGGTGCTTGGAGAGTGCATCCTTGTCACCCAGATCCCAAGGTCTTTGAGAGAGGTTTTGGTTGTGCCTCAATGTTATATATATGGTATATGAAGACAACTGTGAGAAGAACTACATTTTTACCTTGGATAATAGATGTGTGTATAACATGTTCACTGTTGTCGTGACCTATATACCAAGGCAGACTAGGTTGTTTTGTAGTTTCACTTTATATATCACTGTAGCGGACTCGTTTTGACCGAGGGTGGGTGAGATCATAGGAGTCAGGATCTCCTAGATCTTGTATGGCACTATTTTTGACTTCATAGAGGACAGTTGGAGCATGAGTGGTATATCTTATCTCCTCAAGGCTTAAAAGATATAATACAATCGTGTAGTATATCTCCTTAGGATTAAACATGATTCATATTGCATGTTTACCCTTGCCTTTTTTTATTATTGCTTAGTTGTTACATAATACGGTAAGAGGGATCAACTGTCATACTTGTTCTTCATATTCCTTCTAAAAGTGTATGATGATTTGTTTATCTGCTAGAGCTGTTAAATCTACCTAACTTGTGTAATTAGTTTAAGTCATTCATTTAGTTGAATTTGATCATTCTATTTAATAATAATATATCATGCTATAGCAATAATCATCAGTTGATAGTTATATCTCTCACTGGGATATGGATTCTCACCCTCATGGTTCGTCACATCTTTTTAAGTGGAATTCAGTGGCATGGAAAGGATAGTTCTATTGAGGAAGAGAATCTTAGATATCAGTAGTCCCAGAAGGTTGGATAGCTTCTAGTCTCATAGTAGATTCCTATGTGTCATCCATGTATTACCAGGTCTAGGAGGGATGTGTTTTGTATATGATATGTACATCGATATGTGTTTTTGGTAGTATGCCTTTATTGTATATTTGTCTCATATATGTGCACATGATATCTTTTGTAACAGGTCGTGTCTATATGCCAAGAGAACAGACATGTATATACCTGGTATGATATGTGATATGTTACAGGTTGTGAAACTTGATGTAATGTGTTTCTTCTCAATGATGGTTACATGAGATCAGTTTTAATTTACACATTCTTTTCATAGTGTGTTTGTTTAACTATTGATCACGCACTTTATTTTGAGTAATCTCACTCATGCTGCATCGGGTTGTCATATGAAAGGTTGGTATTAGAGCTCTAGGTTCGTGGAGTCTACATGGACATAGGACTAGGGTTGTGTAACACCCGGGCCCACTGCCCTAGGCTCTAGTAAAGTTTCAGGAATGATGACTGGCCCGGGCCCACTGCCCTAGGCTCTAGTAAAGTTTCAGGAATTACGACTGGCCCCACAAACCACCACTAGCCTTAACTACATGCTTTTTCCTCACTCACGTGCAAGCTGGGGTCAACTTCCCGACTGGTCACCCATCCTAATACTACTCTAAGATGAGCATGCTTAACTATGGAGTTATTTAGTGATGGGCTCCCGAAAAAGGAGGTGCACCTTTGTGATATGGGTAGTCCAATCATTCCTTTTAAGAGTGTTTTATCCAAGGCCTCAAATCCTAGGATGTTACAATCTCCCCCACTTAGACTCTTGACATCCTCATCAAGGCTCAACTATAAGGCCTCATAATCTCTACCCCATTTTAGTGCAGACCCACAATGGCCCATGGACACCCAGCTCCCGATCACAGAATACCAACGCAAGGGTGGATACGTCAACCATGGATAGCCCTTTCCTAAATGCCTGGACCGTACGGCTCAAGACTGGCATGCCATGCCCATGTGGGCTCCACCTACTGGAGGTGAATTGGCTCTGATACCATTTGTAACGCATGGGCCCACTGCCCAAGGCTCTAGTAGAGTTTTAGGAATGGCAATTGTCCCCACAGACCACCACTAGCCTTAAATGCACGCTTTGTCCTCACTCACATGCATACCAGGATCAACTTCCCGACAGGTCACCCATCCCAGTACTACTCCAAGCTGAGCACGCTTAACTATGGAGTTCTTAGTGATGGGCTCCCAAAAAAGGAGGTGCACCTTGGTGATATGGGCAGTCCAATCATTCCTTTTAAGATCAACTTATCCAAGGCCTCAAATCCTGGAATGTTACAGGTTGTGTTTGTTCTTGCATCCTTCAACATATATGATTATATCTTATGCACATTTTTCTAGAGAGAACAAAGAGCATGATAAGAGTAGTATCAATACAATAGGAGGTAGTGTCGAGAGGCAGGTTATGGTAGATGGAATGCTTGAAATGTATCAGTTTGACCCAACAACCATGGCCAATCCTACTTTTTAGTTGATGTTTGGATAGTTGATGGCCACAATTTTTCATATGGTGGATAGAGAGCATGTACATAAAGCAAGGCTTGTTGTTACCAACATGGAATCTCAGGGTTCTGGGAAGATCATTGAGAGGTTGAGGAATGTGGGATCCATAGATTATGTAGTTATAAAAAACCCTATGGATGCGGATATGTAGCTAATGGAGTCGGAGAAGGTGTTTAAGATCTTCAATATCCTGGAAGAGGACAAGGTAAATAATGTGGTGTACTTTCTTAAGGGAAGTGTTTATCATTGGTGGGGCATTGAGGAGAAGAAGAGACCTAAAGTGGTGATTAGTTGGGAGGAGTTTTTGTGAGAGTTTGTCAGCTAATACTTCCTAGAGACGTATCTTGATGAGAAAATCTCATAGTTTGAGAAGATTCAAAAGGGATCGATGATGATCAATGAGTACGAGGTGAAGTTCATGGAGTTGTTGAGGTTTTGTCCTCACATGGCAGAATCAATACGGAGATGATTAGACGGTTTCAGAAGTCGTTGAGCACGGTGTTGACAATGATTGCTTCTACTTTGGAGAATAGGGAGGGGTTATCTACCTTCATGGAGTCATCTAGAAGGATAAATGATCGTCTATGGAGAAGCATGATGACAATACTAAGAAGAGACTAGTGTAGTTTCAGGGGAAATCTTCTGGAGGCTTCAAGAAGGCTAGGTTTTCACGACCACATTCACAGTAAAGATCAATAGTACAGTTATAGTGGTCACCTAGCAAAGGAGGAGGTTGTAGTGTTTTGCCAGAAGGTGCCTACGATACAACATCAGTATTAGTGATAGGGTCGTCAAGGCCATGGTATGACAGTAAGACTTGCTATAGGTGTGGGCATCCATGACACTTGAAGTGGGGATGCCCTATGATAGAAGAGGAGGTTACTAAGCAACTAAGGTAGAGTCATCAAAGTTCCCGGAAGTAGAAATTCAGCAATGGTGGTGGTAGAGGATGTGGTCAAGTGTCACAGGTAGGATCCTTTGGACAGGCTAACAGTGGACATGGACGACAACAAGTAATAGATTGATTCTAAGCCATGATTCAGCCAGAAGGAGTGGTTAATTCACAGGTCATGACAGGTTAGATGGAACTTTTTCATTTTGATTTGTCTATTTTTTCTTTTGTATCTATTTTGGTTGACCCAGGTGCGACACACTCTTTTATCACCTGAGAGGTGATATGTGTTGGATTAAAGGGCTCTAGAGGGGGAGAATAGATCTAAAAATACTTGCACAAAATTTTTTAGACCTTCAAGTTACTTCAACTAGGTACAATTGCAAATGGTAAATTTGATGATAATCTGAACATGCATAGCAAGGATGAGAGTGATTGACATAAGCACTTGAACAAGTTGTTTAGAGTGGTTCCACTCTCGAAACTAGGAGAGAGTCAGTCCACTACCTAGAGAGGCCAAGTCCTAGGATTTTGCAACCTATGTATACTTATATTCCATTATTAGACAAACAATTGACCTTACTTTTTCAAGACAAGGATACCAAGCTTCCCTTTGTGGTCAAGGGCACCAATAACCTTACAAACAAGGTATTATCTATCTGGATCTAGAATCTTCCACCTCACCAAGGTCTTACCCACTCTTGTAAGAAGTTGGACACCTTTACTAAGGAAATCCCCTCTTTGTAACAAGTCCTCTGCCTTGAAGGATTTACCCACTCCATTGATGGATCGTCAACCTTGTCCTCTATTACCTACACTCAGAGAAGCTTTTTGCACCATCTTCTACAACTTGAAGAAGCTTGCACCTTCTCCTATACTTGGAGAAGCTTTCATCAACTTGATCTTGAAGACAGGGGTTGTGAAAAGAGAAGCTTTGAGAGCTTTACAGGTATACCATGAAGTATCTCTCTCATAAAGATCCTATCTCCCTCATAATTATGAATTAAAGTATAATCAAGAGAGAGAAAGGAGATCAAGTGGAATGGATGTACTAAACTATAGCTAGGAGCTTGAATAGCATGAAGGATCAGTCTTGGAATGAACTTCAAGAGGTCACATTTATAGTTGAAGGTGTCCACTAGAGGGTAGGAACATTTAGGAATGTTCATTAGCCATTTCGAGGTGTTGTAACGGATATAATTTGGAGTTTTGCAACACTCCAACAGTTAGAATCACTTTTTTTACTTTTTTTTTGTATAGTGCAGTCGGCCAAGTTTTTGATCGGCCTAAATCACACGTCCAAAATGGAGCGGATCTAGAGTAGTCAGACTTTTCATATAGTAACCCGACACTCAAGCCCCCACAACTATTATACGGGGTCTAACATAGTAATCGGGGTCGAACCACAGTGACAAGGTTAGCAGGTGTTAAGCATGTAGGGTCTCACACTCATATACTCTGGATATCAGATGGGTTAAGAGGGTTGTTCCCTAAGGAATGATGGCGCTCAGACCAAAATGAAGAAAAAAATAAAATAAAGAAAGAAAAATAATTACAAGAGAAAATAAGGACAAACAGTAGGGAACCAAGATATGGAAGGGAACTCAGACCGGGTTTCACCCACTAAGGTCTCTCACCAACATGCAAAACTCTCTCACCCTTGTACATACTCCTATCGAGACTACAAGAAACCATATAAGAGTCCATTCCTTTCTCTCTCGAGATAAGGATAGATCTAAGTCTAAGGGCAGCCTCTCTCTCTAGATGACTATCCAAAAACTACAAAGTAGAACATATGACCATAAGCTTTAGCATGAAAACATTTTCATGCATTCATACTACTCCATAACACAAGATATTAGTGATACTACTCTTTTGAGGTACCAACAATCAAACATCACAAGATGGTAGCTAAGCATACAAGTGAAGCATTAAAATGGGTGCATGGAGATAATCTTGATAATATATATATATATATATATATATATATATATATATATATATATATATATATATATAGAGAGAGAGAGAGAGAGAGAGAGAGAGTCAGGCTAGAATACACTCGAGTGTACAGATCACACCGTACACCCCAATGGTGTTTGCCTATCTAGTCCATGTCTTTCCAAAAATCCAATCAATTGATCTTCATGGTTACAATAATAATAGGCCACATACAAAATTTGAGCTCATTTGGATGAGTGTAAGTCACTCATCCATGGACAACAAAATCGACGCACAAAACTAATTTGAAATGCATAATTCTTACCTGCTTTAGATGCACGACCTATAAGTGTCCAAATGTGCTAAAATTTATTATATAGTATGTTCTTAAGATATTTAAGAAGATCAATGGTTTAGAATTTTCAAAAAGTTATTGCATCTTCAAAAATGACTGAGGTGTACGGTGCCTCGGGTACACTCGAGTGTACACTAGCCTGACTCTCTCTCTCTCTCTCTATATATATATATATATTCAAAGAGGAGAGACAATATAAATGTTGGGAGAGCCTTAGTGGCCACTCCCAACCCAAGTTAAGTGTTTATTCACACATGTTCGTGGGCAGCATAACTGTGATGTCCCCGGATTTTCTAAAACTTAATCTGATGTGTGACATCCAAATTGAAACCCTCACCTCAGTCAGAATCCCAACCTAAACACCCCACACTAGGCTAAGAAGAGGAAAATCAAGGGATTCAGAAGGAAACAATCAGTAGCACATGTACATGAACAATAGTAAAACCATACAACACATGTTCACCATTCCACATATAATTACAACATGAATTGTTACAGGATTTGATATTACATATTGAACAGAAAACTTCTACATATACATTTACTACCACTAAACAATAGGATCTTAAGACAACACATCCACATGTACATCAGCTAGCCACACAACTCTTAACTATCCTGGATCTTCAAGATCATATGTCAACAACCTAAACAAAAGATTACATGCGATACACGTCAGCACAATATTCAAGAATATTGTACTGAGTACGCCTACGTGTCTTTTTATATACCTCTCATTACTGAGCTTAACAATAAGATAAAACTAATACTTGGCAACATAAACATATATAAGAAGAAGCATATACTTTCCCAAAGATATTTATTAGCAAAAGAGAACACATATCTTTTAGGCATATTTTCCATTATATCATCCATGAATTTACCACCTGAGGGAATAATGCATCATCTCATCTACCAAAGATTTTGAGATGTAAGGCCTTATGATCTACTACCAAAGAGTTAGATCATTGTACAATGTAATCTGCTACCAAAGAGAATGATCACTTTCCAGCACTATGCTACCAAAGAGAATTAGTGCTTTCATATAATGGAAAAGATATACTATGTTTCATGTGTTTATAGCCATAAGTAAGGATAATCAAGCAACATATAATGCAAGAACAATCATTTCAGCCAATACCATATGCCAAGTATTTTACTACACATATAAAGGAAGCATATTGTATAATAAGCCAAGTAAGAGGTAATGGCGTACCTTCCAAAGAGATATTCCTAATCATCTCATATCAAAATCCTGATGTCAACTATATCCTTGGTCAAACCCTGATTAAGACAAGATCACACATATACCATCAGGTTTTCATCATCATTAACCCTAGTTGATTCATTTAGGGTTAGCTTTGTCATTAGTATATTCTCATAATTACTTATATTCTTGTCTTAGGATTATCTTACTGATGTCATTTTCTAGATTATGGTTCATTAACTGGATATACCCATGTGTCACATTGTTATGTGAATATATTGACTTAGGCTAAATTCATTAGTCGTATTAGGGTATTCTCATCATTTTAGGATCATTTAACATGTAACCTAATTTATATGCATAATTATGATCTCAGGAATACATATTAGCTTCCAATTACAAATATTAGGGCATTCTATAAATTTCATAATTTATTGACCATTAATGTATTTTCTACATTTTGTTTAGGGTTATTAGACCTTGATAGTCATTCTAAACAAATTACATGATTTCATGCATCAACATCATAATCACTGACCTTATATGGATTATAAACATGATTTATGATTTACTAACATTTTATCATAATTTTAGGCCATCGTTTAATATTTATTATCCACTAAATAAGCATTTCAACACTTACATGATATCACTAATATTAGTACATCAAAAACCTGATATTATGCGTTCATGTGATTCTACTCATTTTTTTGAGAATTTTGGTACCTTATTTGTAATTTTCTGATAACTGAGCTAATTACTAGGAATCATCTAAGATCTGTTCATTTATTGAAGATTTGCCTTTTTCTCTCCAATCAGGTATCACCACGTGTCCATGAATAGGCATAGATCTTTGCCTGAGTTGCTCAGTTCTTTGGAAGTTCACGCGCCTAGACCCAGATCAACCCCTCTCATTTCTTTCCCTGTTCTACGTTATTTCTCACGTGAGTTGCCTTGTGCGGCTCCCTATCACGCTGCGTGTGCTGCCACCTGGCCCAGCTCTGACGAGGCATGGCAGCCACTTCCTAGCTCCTTGCATATGACTGACGGTGCCAAAACCCTCACGGATTCAATCCTGGAGATTCCAGCCTCTTTGAAACCAATGGCGCCCTCCAGATCTCTAGGTCGAAGTTAGAACTCCGATGTATGGGAATGACTCTGGCGAGGAGTTGGTCAACCTCTAGGTCTTCATCACCCACTTATTGAGATGCCAATGGGTTTGCTAGACCCTTGTGTTCCTTCTCGGCTTCTCAGGCATAGGGACATTGCTTCAAAACTTCACCTGCTAGGAGCCCGCCTGTAACATCCCTAACCTGGGTTATGCTTTAACCCTAGATGTTTTGTTTAAGAAATATAATTATATGCTTTCTTTTATCTTTGAAAGGTAATTAAGGCTCAAGAGGATCTTATGTTTCAATTTTAGTCCTTTCTGAATAATGTTGAAAATAATGTTTTGCCCATTTTGGACTAAAGTGCAAATTACCCAAGTTGAGGGGTTAAATTGCAAATGTTACATGATAAAATGTTCCTCAAGTGTTATAGAATAATAAGAATAAGAATGATGCAGAGGTATGGATTGTGCAAGCCTAAGCACCAAGAAAGAGATTATTAAGCAATGTTTGTGCATTAAAACCTAGTTTTGGTGTAATGTGCAATTTACCCGATACCTAGGGTTCAATATCCAAAATACCACTTTTAAAGAGTCCTAATGTTTCTTGATATCAATTAGAGACAACAAAATCAGAGGGGCATCTCATTTGAATCTCTTTGGAGGAGAGAGAATCTTGATATTAAAATAATCAAGATTTAAGCATAATTGAAACCCTAATTCAATTTAGTGCAAAAATAATTATATTAATGGGAGTGCCCTTCAACCAAAAGTGTGATGGTTGAATTTGTATAAGTGTGTACGTCCTTGTGCCTTGCAATTGCACCGAAATATCTAAAGTGAGTGGAGAGTCCACTCACAGTAGTTAAAGAAAAAGTAATATCCACTAATTTTTGGATATTATTATTATATTAATTAAGGTGCTTAATTTGTTTTCATTTAATTCATGGATAAAGAAGAGGATTTATAAGGAGAGTATTATGGCTTCTTATGCAAGGAAGTGAGGGGGATAAGTGGCACCAATTTTGGGAATTAAAAGATTTTTATAACATTTTTTCTCTCTTGAAATTCCCTTACATATATCCCATTTTTTCACCCACATGAAAGGCTTTTCTACTCTTGTTTCTTTCCTTGCTTTGGCCGAACAAAAGGGAGCTTATGAGAAATAGGAGTACATGCCCCAACCTGTAGGTGAGCTCCTTAATCATCTTCAACCTTGATTTCATGGTGGAAATCGAAATTCAATGCTTATTTTCTTCTTTTCTCCATTTAATCTTCAACCTTAGCCATTCTTTTCACTCAAAGACTTGAGGACGGACCTTGGATAGTTGAGAAAGCTTCATTCACCATTGAGGACGTGAATCTTGAAGCTTGGATTCAACTTTGAAGGTGGTTATATAACTTGATCCCTTAAATGTTATTATTGATTTTCCTTCTTTATCAGATGTTGATTCTTTCTTCTTTCCCAAAATTCCAATTGATTAGTTCATGAAATCACCATAAGAATCACAGGAGATTTTGAAGCTTTGTAGTTTGAAGATGATGATGTCGTCTTAGCACACACCTCAATAAAGATCATGTGCAAACAGTTTCAACTTTGATGACCAAACTGTCTCAAGACCGTTTGGTGATCAAACGGTCTCAAGTCCGTTTGAGGGCAAATGGTCTCAAGACCATTTGAGGGCAAACGATCTCAAGACCGTTTAAGGTTAAACGGTCTCAAGACCATTAGAGGTCAATTTTTGATGTGGATGAATGAACATCCAATGGTTCAAATTGATCTAATTAAAATGGATTCAAGAATGGATGATCCATTGATTACAAACCCTAATCGGATTGATTGGTTGAAACCCTAAATTGATTGAGTTGATTTCTATGTTGATTGGCCCAAACGGTCTCAAGACCATTTTAGGGCAAATGGTCTCAAGACTGTTTGGGATCAAATGGTCTCAAGACCGTTTGAGGTCAAGTGGATTCATGGATGGATGAAGATCCAAGGGTTAAAGTTGATCTACTTTCAATGACCTTAATGTTGGACGGTTCAATGAGTGGAAACCCTAAAATGATTGAATAAGAAACCCTAATTGATCCATTCGGTTTGAAGGTGGTTTGGACCAAACGGTCTTGAGACCATTTGGGGTCAAATGGTCTTCAGACTGTTTGGAGGGAAAACGGTCTCAAAACCGTTTGATGTTCAATCAGTTTCAATGATGGGTTGTTCATTCGGTCTCAAGGATAAATTGATCAAATGATTTCAAAGGTTTAAAGCACCAAACGGTTTCAAAACTATTTAAGGTCAAACGATCTCAACCCTAAGGTGGACAAATAGTTTTAAAACCGTTTGAAGGTCAAGGAGGTCAAAACCATTTGAAGTTTCAAAAGTATCAAAACCATTTGGAGACCTAATAGTCTCAAAGCTATGAAAGATCAATTAACTCTATGATTGTTAATGATGATAATTATAATGGTTGTACCTTTATGGTACTTAAGGGATTAGTACCTTTTGAGTGGTTAACCTTTGATGCTTATGGAAGCAATATCTTAGTACATTATGCTAACCCTAAATGTATGTGCTTGAATGAAGGGTTGACCTAATCTAATCAAGATTGAAGTATTCAACATCCTAGAGAGGATGAGAGAGAGAGAGGAATTCATACATGTATAATAATCATGTAGTGGTTAAGCCTCAACACTCTCAACATGAATAAAATATGTCATTAGAGTATGATCCTTGATAAGAGATCTTGAAACCCTAATCGAGAAGGTTGATGAGCCCTAATCCTAATTTAGGGAAATGCTAGGTGTAAACCTAATCTAGGGTAATGATGTAACCCTAATATAGGGTAATGATATGAGAAATCCCAATTCAGGGTAATATAATGAAAAACCCTATTTCAAGATGGTGCTTTGTGAATCCCTAATTTCAAGTAAAGTTAGATGAAACCCTAATTTTGGGAAAAGTTATAAGGAACCTAAATTTGAGACAATGATGTGTGAAACCCTAATCATGGGTGATGACATGTGAAACCCTAATCTAGGGTAATTCCATGTGAAACCCTAATGCAATAATGTGGTGTGAAACCCTAATATAGGGTGATTCTTCTGATGCCATGTGAAACCCTAATCTAGGGTGATTCTATGTAATGTTATATGAAACCCTTACCCTAATATAGGGTGAAGGTATGTGAAACCCTAATTTTGGGTTATAATGCATGAAACCCTAATCTTGGGCAATATGATGAGAAACCATAACTCTAATTTTGAGTAATGAGATGAGTATCTCTGATTGACATGATTTGGGAAACCCTAACCCTAATGAGGGAATAGTGATACTACCATTACATTGCATGGTACTAATATGTAATTGATATAATTGTTATCATGTGTGCTAACCATGCAGGTATCATGAGATGTTGGACATAGCCAGGTATGAGCTGTGATGTTTTATGATTAAAATTGTTTTATGGGCCTTGCGAGCCATAATGTGTTTTGTTGCCTAGAAAGAGGTTACAAGAGGTTAAATGGTCTTTGAAAGCCATGTGAGATGCTTGTGTAGAAAGTATCATGTTTACCTTGTTCAGATGACCTGAAGGTATTAGTTACCTGATAAGTGGTAACAAGTGTTCTTTGATGAACTGAGGGTTTGAATACCCATATTTCATAATCATGATGATGATATGTTAAGTGATGAGAATGCCCATGATGAGATACGGGATTGAGATCCCAATGTTTATAAAGTTTTGAAAAGTACTTGATAGAAGTGTTACACATTCTTTGTAGCTTTTTCCATGATAGTTGATATTTGGAAACTTGTCTGATGCTAAAAAGAATATGTAATACACTTAATTAATCAAGTGAAATTTTATCATGTAGAGCCCTGACCATAAGATCCATCATCGTCAGTAATTGGTGATGGAGAAATAGGTTTTCCTATGGGAATTCCTGGAATGCATATTTTTTAATATGTGGGGGTAATGGGCGAAAATATCCTTATGCCTCATAGGAATGACTGTGGGCCATATCCTATGCATAGGAATGGTTATGGACCATATCCCAATAAAAGTATGGCTATGGGCCATAACTCCACAATACTAGGCATTGGCTGAGGGCCATATCCTAAAGAGAGTATATGCTACAGGCTATAACTCTATAGTGAAGTTACCAGTATACCCTGGAAAGCTATTTAGCAGAGACACAAGATGTCCTGCATAAGATCCCGTCCTGACTGAGATAAGGGAGTTTATGGAAATCTGGCTCTTCCTTAACCTATGTATGGTACCGATTTCGATTTCGCAATGGTCGGTTGGAGTATGAGCGGTATATCTCATCTCCTCAGGGCTTAAATATGGTCGTAAAATGTAATCAGTCATGTAGTGTATTTGCTTAAGGTTGAAACATGAGAATCAATGGTTGATGTTACCTTGCTTATCATATCCTAGATGGATAAATGTTATACATGCTCTTCAATTCCTTATTGGATAAGTAACATGCTGCTTTATCAAGTTATAGCTGAAATACTTGGAATAAGAATATTTCTCTAATCTCTTTAGATATTGATTTATCTACTGTTGCATAAATATGATTCCTCTGCTCAGTATTATTCCATTAAACTGCAATAATAATGTTTTTGGCGGATATTTATATCTCTCGCTGGGACAATTTCAATTATCTCACCCCCGTGGGATCCAACCTTTTTAGGTGGACGAGGACGAGGAGGTAGAAATCATATAGTAGGAGAAGTACAACAACAACAACATGGATAGCAGTGATAATCCAGGTGGAGGCACTTACTGTCATATTTTGTATAGATAGTCCTATGTGTCATCTCTGTACTCTCAGGTCCTCGGAGTTAGTAGTTAGTACTTTTAATGAATCGATCTGAGATTTTGGCTTGATGCCTCGAGGTTCTTATGCTTCTTGTGTATAGTTTTAAACAGAGCAGTTTATGCTTGTAATCCTCGAGAAGGGATGGTATAGGATATGTACTTATGAACCAGGATGTAAATAAAATACATTGGTTCTTGATAAAAGAGTTTTCCTATGTTTGGATCTCTTTGTAAATGGTTTTAATTTTTAGTGATGTTTAGTAATCCGCTGTTAATGATCGTTTCCTCTTAGTTAATAACGTTTTTTTTGGATGGCATGTCACACCGCCGCCCATGGTTCTCTGCCGCGTCAGTAGAAAAGGGGGGTAATGTCATCGACTACTGTCAGATCAAGTCCATAGGCTCAAGAAGATCTGTGACACCTCCTCGGATGCTTAACATCATGAAGGAACATTTCATCAGTGAAATCTCTCCCTCCCAGACCTCCTATTCATCATTCTTCTACCTCTCAGTTCTTCTGCTACTAGCAATGGAGAAATTGTAGTCTAGAGGGTCTCGTTTCTTCCTTTAGTATCCTAAAGATATGGTTGAGGGGTCATGGGGTAGACACGATCAAGCGAAAGTCTCCTATAGGGTCAAAACTACCTCTTGCAACACGTTAGACAAACATGGTGTTGTGGGAGCTCACGACTCCTGTCCTTGCAAAACCACTGTGGAGGAATGAACCTAGTGAGCCCTAAGGGAGGCTGAAACGACCTGAGTCACCTCGGAGGTCTATAGATGCCAAGGTGAAAGAACTCAGAGAAAAGAATATGTGATGATAAAGGCTCTTTGGAAGTGTCATGGATAGGGAAAAGACACATAGGGGACGATGATGGACATGGAAAAGTCTTATCCTGAATTGTTTGTTTGCTTGATGGAATTTTGAGGACAAAATTTCTATAAGAAGGGAAGGATGTTACAACCCCAACTTTTGGGTTCATTTGGTGAGAAATGTAATTTCTCATATTAAAGATATTGGAACAAATAATGATATAATTTATTTTGAATAAATGAGTTTCATTTAGAATATCCTTGTTGGTTGTTTTGTGGGCTTTATTGGCTATTAGGCCCAATAACAAGGAAAAGACAAAAGGAATTCCATTATTAATAAGAAATGGAGAAAAGAAAAATGTAGAAACCTCTGTAAGGCAAAAGTATATAATCCAAAGGTGGATTTCGTTTCTCTTGGGTTCCTTGGGTTCCAAGGAGTCCAAATTTGCAAAGATAATGCAAAAAGAAAAGAAAAGATCAATTAAATATTTCTTTATTAAGAAAGAAATTGGAAACAATGATAAAATGCGGGAAATAAGTGAAAAGAGGTATAATTGAGTTATCCTTAGTGCATTGTTGTATCCAAAGGATTCCTAATGTTAAAAGGAATGCCAATGAGGGAACTAAAAAGAAAGATAAAGAGAAATCCTCAAAAAGAGATATTTTAATAAGAAATAAACAAGATAATGAGAAATAATAAATATAGATGCATCTAGAAGGATAATAAGTATCCTTAAAAAGGAATTTCGAAATATTAGAGTTTCTTGGGGTCCAAGGAGCCCTAATGGAAAGGAAAGGAAGAGAAAATACCAATAATGCAAAATAAGAGGATAATATGATGCATAATGAATGAATTTTGTGGTATTCTTAAAAAGGTAGTATTTTCTACTAAAAGAAAATATAATTTTGTGACCAATGTTTAAAAGGCAAGTACAAAGAGAATGAAAGAGATAATTTTTTTTTCTAGGTATCCATAACATAAGGAATATCAAGGAAATAATTAAGAGAGAGAGAGATAGAGAGAGAAATTTGCTTCTTCATGAAGGAATTGGATTCCTATTAGAAAAGAACTATGTTTCTTCATGGGCAAGCATCTTGGGGTGTTGATACCCTCGCCTATATAAGGGGTAGCACCCTTGGCCGAATCCAAGGTGATCCCATGCACCCTTCTCTCTCCTTCTTCCGCGTTTCCATCCAAAAACCCTAAAATTAGAGGAAGCTCTATCTCAGGAGTAGTAGGGAGTCGTGAAGGGGTTGCAATGGGGCATGATGCTCCCACTATGACCTAAGGGAGCTCCTCCATCGTCTTCTTGCTCTAACCCTTGCGTAATACCTACAAGAGGTATGTAACCTCATTGTAGATCGTGGGACTGGCACCCTTGATATTGGATGTCGCAGCCATGTGTCGAGGGCTTTCTGGGCATGGGGGAGAGCTGTGGAGGTAGGGCGCCAGTTTCCTGCAACTTTCGTACCTTGGGGAGGGGGAGATGACCCCGTGAACAGCTCCTGTCGGAGTCTAGGGCGACGTAGCACAGCTGCGTGAGGTTGAAGGAGACAGAGGTGGATTTGGATGGTTTTGCACCTCCGCGGGCTAAAGAAGCGATCGACTTACCAAGGGAAGAAGTGTCTTTTAATTCTAATTTCTAAACGGGCCGCGTGCATGGAAAGAGGTGACGTGTCAGCCTCTGATTGGCTCAAGTAAGTTAATTTTACAAAAATCGTATCTCCATATTCGTAACTCCGATGGTAGCAAATAATATATGCATTTTTCTTAGAAAAACGAGACAAATTCACTAAAAATGGTTTTAGAGGCTATTTCCTCTTACAATTCGAAAAGTAATGCAAGTTATCAACTTTAATGCTTTAATGATTAAGAAACTCTATTTTGAGATGATTAATGTATTTAGTAGGGTTAATGGATGATTAAAGATGATATTAACCTGTTAATTGTAAAAATGTACATTAAGAACAAAAAGGATGAACTTTGCATGTAATTGGTTTTATTTAGAGTTTCATGTGCATAAATATGCTTTAATGGGCCTTAAAACTCTAATATTAGTAAATGTGACTCATAATGGTTTTAATTATTCAAAATCATGAATAAAGTTGAGATATGATAATTCCAAGATATTTCAAGTATAAAAGTTCCTAATTGTGGATAAATACCCTTAATGTAGTAATTAGGGTTTTCTAATGGATAAAGGTAGAATTAATGACCAATAGAGTTCATATGTGAATTAGACCATAATGAACTATGAATTGATGATAAATGAGTATAATGATCTTGTCATGGATTAAAAGGATAAAAATGGTAGATTTAATGTAAAAGAGGCTTAATGGACTTAATTGATGTTCAATTATGCTTTTCTTGATATCAGAGTTATATGTTGTTAAAGGATAACCTTAGTATCTTTCATGATGAATATATGAGATAATTAGGGTTTGTGAGTAATTGTATAAAATTAGGGTTTAAAATAGTAAGAGATGAAGTGAAACCCTAATTGTAATAGGAAAACCTAAAAGTGGATTAGAAACCCTATGAAGTGAGCGAAGTTTAATAGATCTTAATGGTATGATTAATAATAGGAAATTGAATACATATTTAAGGATCTCATAATGTGCTTGCTTGCCTGTTTGGATTTCTTGATTGATTGGATTAATTCTGTCTCAAGTCAGCCTGACAGGTATGTGGTTATGCTTATGAATAATCGCTTTAGTTTTACGGAAATTTCCAGATGTTTTTATCAGTTGCTTGAAAATAACTACTTGGATTACTTTTATTTCATGCAACTATAAAGTGATTATGATTATCACTATAAATATAGATACATGACTGGCTTAGATCCTGGTCCTCCTCTGTCACTTTGCAAGTCCTAAAAGGGGTAACCTAGAGCAAGGTCTAGGCTATCATGAGTTAGAAATTGGGCTACCCACGTGTAATGCCATGCGACTCTTTAGCACACCATGAGTTAAGGAGTGGGCTACCTAGGTGTAGTGCCATGTGACTCAACCCTAGAAACTGATTCACCTGTTAGGTAGGATCATGAGGCGTTAAATGGGGATCTACCATAAGGAAGGTAGCATCTAGGTCCACTGTCAGGATAGTGCAGAGGTTAGGGTATGTAAGGATTGAGCAGTTATGTTGAAAACGTAAAGTTATTTGTTAAATCATATTTGACTGCAATATATTGTTACAGTTAATTGCACAATGATTGTTTCCCCCACATACCAGCATATTTCATTTATGCTGACCGGCGTTTTGTTTGTCAACATTTTAGGTACAAGTGAAAAGAACAAACAATAAAGTGGCATATGTGGAATATGATGAGAATTAAAGTGCAAAGGAGGATTAGTTAGAATAGACTCTGGATGTGGATAGAAGTAGATGTCCAAGTTTTTGAAAAAGGTATGCGAAGTTAAAAAAAATTAGTACAACCTTTCAGTTTAGTTTAGTAGAATTTGATAATTATTATAGATTATTTGTCAAACCTTTGATCCTATTAATTGGGATAATGGCTATGACCTCTTGGTCACCCTTAATTGGGGAGTTACTGGGAGGCAGTGTCATTACAGGGATGATCCAGGCATAGTTAGGCTCAAAACAAGTCCCCTTCACCCAGTTAATTTGTGGCATAAACTCTTCAAAGGCCTTCTCCACTAGATTAGACATGAATGGTCAGGATTGTCTACGCAATCTACCTTCAACCAAAGGGATGTGTTACACCAATTAACTTTGGCTCATGCAATAAAACTTTGGTCTATAAATCATCAAATATACACATTATTTTATAACATTCAAACCTACATCACTTCTTCTAGGAATATTCAATTGCCACCAAATTTTAACCATAGCTTCCTCACAACTCAAGCTACCTTGTACACTAATTTGGTGTCAAAATTTTTGTTGGGTTTTAGGGGAGGCATAGAAGGCAGCGGAAACAAAAAAATTCTCCCCCAAACCCATACCGAGGAAACGCGTCAACGTCTATATAATAGGAAAGCATGGTTTATGGAATCATACCTTGTCCCGAGGCTTGCTCGGCGACAATACCTCGCGCCTTGCACAGTTTTCAACTCCGGTCTTAGACGGCGTCTGTGCAGCTCCTAGTCGCACTGGAACTGACGACTCCTCCTCCTACCGGACTGTCGGATGACAGTTGACCTCCTGAGTGGCAGTGTCCTCCCGCCTCTGTAGTAGTCCACACAGACCACCTGGAACTCCACAGTCCTTGTCCCACAAGGAAGTGGAAGGAGTCGCACCCTACTGTTGACGTACTAGTCGCCAACACACTCTCCTGCCTCCAGTTGCAACTGCAGTTGTCTTTCCCTTGCTGCACCTCCCTTTGCGGGAAGCACTTGCTCAGGCTCTCTCTCGGTTACCAAAACCAGAGAGAACGACAACTTTACAGAGCAACTGGTTGCACTGAGTTGTACTTTGAGAAGCCCCCAATACCCCTATATATAGGCAGGTCATGGGATAGGGTTCTCTGTCCCCAGCAATATGGGACTAAAAGCAGGAGTAGAAGGGTTCGAGATTTTCCACAAAAAGCAACCGGTTCGCAACCTGAAATGATCGGTTCATAGCTGAACCGATCGGTTCGGCCATTGAGCCAATCGGTTGGACCTGAGCCGACCGTTTGGGGCACTCCAACCGATCGGTTGGTGACCTGAACTGATCGTTTCATGGTCCTAATCCGGCTCAAAAAGACTTTCCTTGTTTCTTTCCCAATTGGTATCGAATACCAATATTATTCCCAATCGAATTGGGCAATTTGAAACCAAAGGAAAATTCCTGCCGACATGACTTTCCCAACTGGTCTGTTGCACCAGTTGAGCCGATCGGTTCAACTCTTGAACCGGTCGTTTCAACCTGGTCATGAGCCGATCGGTTGGACACTCCAGCCGACCGGTTCAGCAACCTCAGCCAATCGGTTCAACACTTGAGTTGATCGGTTGGGAGCACAGGTTGGGCAAAATCAGTCAGTTGTGATTTAAATCAATCTGATACTCCAATCAATGTGTCCAACACCTTGAACCATATGATATTGAGCCATCGACTGATTGAGTGTTTAATTGAACTACTAAACTCCTTTAGTAATCAATCTAAACATTTCTTTGTGGACAAAACTCCTCTTCCAGGTTAAATCATATGTGTGTGACCCTACAGGTCCATTTCACGTTGGCAGTGAAAGTTCATAACACTTATGACTTCACAAGCAAAGAGCGGTGCCTAGTCACACATCAGTGCTACCCAAGTGAAATTAGAAAGTTGGAGAACAACTTTCAATCCTACAATCCGTGAATGGTGTTACAGCGAGTGTATAATTCCTTTGTCACTAATATCCCGAATGAACTCGAGGCATGGAACAGTCATCCTGTCAACGTTCATTCACTTTCTTGATCTCAGAGCAGATTGAATGAGATATGTATGACATCAATATCACATATTGATTCACACATGCGTGTGCACGCCTATCTCAATCCTACTCATCAAGTGGCCTTGGATATCAAACTCCTTCAGGAGGGACAAATCCCATATCTATCACTCACCCCTCAAAAGCCCCATGTGTCAAAGCCACCCAATCATCACCTTTATAACAACCCATGTTTCAGGACTGCGTTTGATGATGTCAAAGTGTGCCCAACGACATGTGTTGAGTGCAGTGATTTCAGGTCTAAGAATCACACTCACCACCATCACTGTGAGTACTGACTGTGACTACCATGTCATGGTTCCATGTGTCAAACTCACGGTGGGTCTGTCCGGTACACTTGTTCTCTAACAAGTACCTATGTGTTTGGTTTGATATCTCTATATCATGACTAATGAGATTCTGTCATCAACCAACACCACAATCTAGTCTTGTGTGTCATTGCTGTCTATCTACCTTCCACAATGACATCCAACTAGGGACAAAACAAGAATGTACAAACTCTTAGCATCTGTATGATCTCATCGTTCAGGTCCTCAACCTGAAAGCATACGTCATTGAGTACTGTCATTCTCTAGACATTCATTATGTTCTATCACTATCTCATATGAATGAACCAGAAATATTTGGAAGCTTTCCTTTGATGTTTATCAAATCAATCTTAATGTATCCCACCAATCATCCCATGATTTGCTTTCAGGGCATACATACCAACAGACTCCCACTTGCACTGTGAGCCAATCACCCTTGAATCATATTCACAGTGATCTTCAAACATGTCCCACATGTTACTGTGCTCTAGTGCCAAGATAGTGAGTAATGGCAACACCTTTCCAAAGTCAGTGTAATTTGCATGTCTCTCATCTCTTCGTTGTACGTCACACGTATGAGATGGAGTTGTCGTAATATGTGATCTAGTATTCCTTGCTAACCTTTAGCCACATTGCATGATCAAGGATTCTAGACTTGTCATCAATGAGCGGAATGTCTTATATGTTCATCTCATGAACTTCCAGATCCATATAGTATCTATTGTTGTTCTCTAACGCATAGATACTCAACATTTCCTTTTAAATGGTTTTATTGGAACACTTCCAATTATCAACAAACTTTCACTTTTATATATCCTATATATATGTTTTGCGATCAATTTTCTGTCCTTTCAGAAGTTCGCATCAATGTAACTCTTTACATCGAACTCTTCCATATCTCCATAGAACTAGTACTTCCCAAGTACTTATCAAGTTCTCATGGTATTCCAGTAACCCTTACTGGAAGTAGACAGACATCCACTCGTCATGTCCCACATACGAGTTATCAGGATGAGCACATCATATTGCCATGTCCTACATTCAAAATGATGAATGCATGTTATTCTTGTCATGTCATACATGCAAGATAATGGGATGATTACATACATGATAGATCATATCTATTCTTAGTGTTCATATTCTTCATAAGAATTGGACACTTTGGCCTTGGGATACTAACTCCATGAAACATGGACAAGTTTTCTCCCACTGAATCTGTGTATACTTTACCCTTCAGTATAGATTGCCAATGTATGCTTTCTCTTTCTAGGTCAAAAGATTTTTCGAGAACTATCTATATAGATCTCTATTCCTATCATATAGGAAACATCTCTATCTTCCTTAAAGATAATTTCCACTTTTGGATTTCCATTCTAGAACATTTCCATTTCACATCAACATGTGGAATGTGAACACGCTCCCACTAAATCATAGATCCCTTCTTTATCTTTGACATATCAGTCAAACCCTTTGACTATATCATCAAAGTAAAGATCCAATTCTGAGTTGCTTGTACTCAATCAATCACATTGATTAGTCCATTGTAACTTATAGACTTCATTTGCATTTATGGATTCATAAACCTTATAGGTTGTGTCACATACACATCCTTGTTTTATTCCTCATAGGAATGTGGTTTTAGTATCCATATGCCAAATGTCTTAGTCATTAAGTTGCAATCAACAAGCATCATCCTTATCAAAATGTTATCCATGTATCTTAACACTTAAGATTCATTTGCACTTATGGATTTCATCCAATGAGTGCTACCATCAAGGTCATACCTTATGGTTCACATGGATGTCATTTAGGATGTAATGGTCATAAACCATAACTCAAAATTTGGTTCCTCATATTCATCTAGATAGTTGAATTATCACATAGATAATTGAGGTGTATCTGTTAAGGATATAAGAACTCACAACCCTTGTGATTCTTAATTTCCTTTATTAGTGTGGGGTATTCTTTTATTAAGAAGAATTTAGTTATTCGATAATCATTCTCTAACTCCTTAGAGTATGATTCCTTCTTGATTTAGACATCACCATGCCTTAATCATGAGTTCACTATGATACATTATCATAATCACAAGTAAGGATCTCAAACATTTGGTCCAAGTATTTCATTCATTGATCTCATCAAGAATTAACACTTTACCAAATTTGTACTTCATCTATGATAATCTTGAACACTTCAAGATATTCATATTGGTATTTCTCTAAACACCGTTTGAAGTATTAGCATTTACTCCAATAGGTATGTAAATACATCACATGTATTATACCGAATAGGACAATCATTCTCCCACTACCATTAGTGAAGATTGATTAATCATGTACAAGATATTCATGTCTCTTACTGGTTCTCTAACCAAAAGAGTCTAGATTCATCCATCATATGGAAACTAGAAATGAATTTCTCATGATTGATGCTAATTTGATTGTTTGAGTTATCAATAACTTTAGGTATCATTTTATCTTATGCATACCATGTATCACAAGATAAACAAGGCATTGCCACAAAGATCATATCTTTAAGATTTAAACATCAACTTTATTAATTGCCATCATTGTCATACAATATGCAAAAATAAAGTGTTTCTATCTATTGGTAATATATGAAATAGCAGTTCTCAACTCTATTTCATGCCCTTTAGGCTGAAATAAACTGAAAGGTACTCCTATCTATGGCAGCAACACTTGCTCCAATGATGGGTACTCCTTTCTTGGTCCTTCCACAAAGGCCATCACTTCTTTGCGGATCTTGCATATCATATATGATAGATCCATATCTTGGTATCATATACCTTAGATAAAGAAGCGGTTCATTTCATGATAACTTAGGTGGAGATCTCCATCCCCTCCTTCATCTTCTTTTGTTCTTCCAGATATAGAGGGCAATTCCCTCATACACCCTTTCCCCATGTGCCTTGAGGCTGAAGACGGCTTGGATTGCTGGCTAGCATCAGAACACTTCTTTGCTTTGTCCTTATCCTTGCCCTTAAGAATTACCTTTTCTTTGATCACATCAAAGATTATGGTTTGTCTTTCTTCATCTTTGCCTCTACTATCCTCAACATGTCCAACAACTCTATCAACGCTTGTCAAAGTTGTTCATGTTGTATCTTATCATTAATTGTATGATTCTCGCAACATTTGTAGTATCATACCAATAGCCAACTCTTGGCTCAGATGGAATCCTTCTTAGTCAGGTCTTTCCACATACCTGATCACATTGAGTGTGTGAATACCTTACTGGATATCCTTCTATCATGACATACTAGGACAGTGTCTTGGAGACATCATATGTCTCATGTTGTCTCTGCAACTCATAGTTCAGGGAACACAACATCAAGCACTCCTCATCAATGTCATCCTCGGTATGCTTCCATAAGCATACTTTCAGCCATTGATGTGGTGGGATCGAGTTCATCTGGTTCTGGTATAACTAGGACTTAGAGCTTTTGCTCTGTGAGAACACTTCTCATCATCCTAACCAGTCGCGGAATTATTCCCATTTAATTTTTTGGTCTCAAAGACCGATCGCAAATAAAGTGATTATTATTGATTAACCATTTATTTCAACAAAAGGAAATATATGCAATTTTAGTCCAAAACTCTTTTTGACTTGTTTGATTGATTTGAAAAGTTGACGATAAAATTAGGCCTTTAATTAATTATCGCTCCCACTATTTTACTTCAAATTGACAGCCCTCACCATAAATTTGGAAGATTGCAGCGTACAACCTTCTAGTGGGAAAGATCCTGAAATCCTCTAAGTCATGGACCAGCTTGGGCTGTCACCCACAACATAGATCTCTCAGGTAGGCAACTTTTGCCAATTGCATCATATGTAACTCTTGATAAGATGTCATATTCAACTCCTTGCCATGAAAATCTCCATGCCTCAAGGTGCTAGATCCTATCTAGGTCACCTTGTTAAGTCCGACCCAAAGCAAACACGATGAATATGCACCCTGCTAGGGCAGACCCACACATTCATCCTTCACGCTTCCATGAGATAGACGGTGCACCACGCTTGGGCGTGCCCACACTTGGTCGATCAAGCTTTTCACGTGTGTCGCATTTGGAAGGCATCTAAAACTTAATATTTTAATGAGGGATTTGGTTTTTATATACATATACATATCCAATCACCACAATACATAGTACGTATCATATACATGCTATATCCCACAGAAAACATGCAAAATGATAAAAGCGATGATTATGGCCATCCTAATGTGATTCCTCGAGCCAAGAGGAATCACGGTCATCTAGGTCTACATCACATGCAACCTGTACAAGATGAACATCTATGCCTTGCCATCCGAGTTGATCAACTCATCACATGAATGATCTGTACTCTCCATCCGGTCATCTGGGTGCCACCAGCCGATCGGTTGGCTCCTCCAACCGATCGGTTCGCCTGGTTGTCGTGCATCTCATCATGTCCGCCACCCGCTCATCTCGCTCCTCGAACCGGTCATCAACCGATCGGTTCACTCCTTGAACCGACTGTCTGGAACGTCAATTGATCGGTTCACACCTTGAACCGATCGTTTCAGCTGTCGTCTTGATGTCTATCGGTCTTTGACATAACAGGAAATAAAAATCTATCATATTTATTACATTGCTTTAAAAGGGAAACCCCTAGTTACATTCGGGGGGGGAGAAAAGGTAGGAAAGAATCTCGAATTATTTCGAGTTACATTAGGAATAAGAGAGGGAAGATCAGTGCGCAGACAAGGATGCAAGAAACCACAAACAACCACACACAGATAGGGGTTTATAGGCCATAATCATGCTACACAAATCCACCACAAAACTCGTTTAAGGGTGACGCGTATCGAGTGAATTAATAATACATATCATATATGTAATTGGGATTTGTGGATTTAGGATTGGACATGCATAAAGCCAATATTATTCGCATCGTATGCAATAAATAAATGCGACAAACCAAAATCGATCATATTGATATTCCTCAAATATAGAGCGGTTGATGTGGCTCTGATACCACTATTGGGTTTTAGGGGAGGCAGAGAAGGCAGCAGAAACAAAACAATTCTCCCCCAAACCCATACCGAGGAAACTCGTCAACGTGTATATAATAGGAAAGCATGGTTTATGGAATCATACCTTGTCCCGAGGCTTGCTCGCCGACAATACCTCGCGCCTTGTGCGGTTTTCAACCCCGGTCTTGTACGGCATCTGTGCAGCTCCTGGTCGCACCGGGACTGATGACTCCTCCTCCTACCGGACTATCGGATGACAGTTGTCCTCCTGAGCGGCAGTGTCCTCCCGCCTCTGTAGTAGTCCACACGGACCACCTGGAACTCCACACTCCTTGTCCCACAAGGAAGTGGAAGGAGTCGCACCCTCCTATTGACGTACTAGTCGCCAACACACTCTCCTGCCTCCAGTTGCAAATTGCAGTTGTCTTTCCCTTGCTGCACCTCCCTTTGCAGGAAGCACTTGCTCGGGCTCTCTCTCGGTTACCAAAACCAGAGAGAACGAAAAATTTACAGAGCAACTGGTTGCACTGAGTTGTACTTTGAGAAGCCCCCAATACCCCTATATATAGGCGGGTCATGGGACAGGGTTCTCTGTCCCCGAAAATATGGGACTAAAAGCAGGAGTAGAAGGGTTCGATATTTTCCACAAAAAGCAACCGGTTCGCAACCTGAAATGATCAGTTCATAGCTGAACCGATCGGTTCGGCCATTGAGCCGATCGGTTGGACCTGAGCCGACCGTTTGGGGCACTCCAACCGATCGGTTGGTGCCCTGAACCGATCGGTTCATGGTCCTAATCCGGCTCAAAAAGACTTTCCTTGTTTCTTTCCCAATTGGTATTGAATACCAATATTATTCCCAATCAAATTGGGCAATTTGAAACCAAAGAAAAATTCCTGCCGACATGACTTTCCCAACTGGTCTGTTGCACCAGTTGAGCCGATCGGTTCAACCCTTGAACCGGTCATTTCAACCTGGTCATGAGCTGATAGGTTGGACACTCTAGCCGACCGGTTCAACAACCTCAGCCGATCGGTTCAACACTTGAGCTGATCAGTTGGGAGCACAGGTTGGGCAAAATCAGTCAGTTGCGATTTCAATCAATCTGATACTCCAATCAATGCGTCCAACACCTTGAACCATATGATATTGAGCCATCGACTGATTGAGTGTTTAATTGAACTACTAAACTCCTTTAGTAATCAATCTAAACATTGCTTTGTGGACAAAACTCCTCTTCCAGGTTAAATCCTATGTGTGTGACCCTGCAGGTCCATTTCACGTTGGCAGTGAAAGTTCATAACACTTATGACTTCACAAGAAAAGAGCAGTGCCTAGTCACACATCAGTGCTACCCAAGTGAAAGTAGAAAGTTGGAGAACAACTTTCAATCCTACAATCTGTGAATGGTGTTACAGCGAGTGTATAATTCCTTTGTCACTGATATCCCGAATGAACTCGAGGCATGGAACAGTCATCCTATCAACGTTCATTCACTTTCTTGATCTCAGAGCAGATTGAATGAGATATGTATGACATCAATATCACATACTGATTCACACATGCGTGCACACACCTATCTCAATCCTACTCATCAAGTGGCCTTGGATATCAAACTCCTTCAGGAGGGACAAATCCCATATCTATCACTCACCCCTCAAAAGCCCCATGTGTCAAAGCCACCCAATCATCACCTTTGTAACAACCCATGTTTTAGGACTGCGTTTGATGATGTCAAAGTGTGCCCAACGACATGTGTTGAGTGCACTGATTTCAGGTCTAAGAATCACACTCACCACCATCACTGTGAGTACTGATGGTGACTACCATGTCATGGTTCCATGTGTCAAACTCACGGTGGGTATGTCCGGTACACTTGTTCTCTAACAAGTACCTATGTGTTTGGTTTGATATCTCTATATCATGACTAATGAGATTCTGTCATCAACCAACACCACAATCTAGTCTTGTGTGTCATTGTTGTCTATCTACCTTCCATAATGACATCTGACTAGGGACAAAACAAGAATGTACAAACTCTTAGCATCTGTATGATCTCATCGTTCAGGTCCTCAACCTAAAAGCATATGTCATTGAGTACTGTCATTCTCTAGACATTCATTCTGTTCTATCACTATCTCATATGACTGAACCAGAAAGAATTGGAAGCTTTCCTTTGATGTTTATCAAATCAATCTTAATGTATCCCACCAATCATCCCATGATTGGCTCTCAGGGCATACATACCAAAAATTGTATTGTTTGTTCACTGAATAAAATACCTCAAAAAGGCATGAATATAGGGATCCAAAAGTCCACTCCATCACATCCTACACACCTTAAGGGGCCGTTTGGCCCCCAACTTTACAAGTACTGGTGTTTATATATAATTGGGTTATTAATTTGAATATCGCAATTTTTTTCAGCATTTGACTCAGTATTTGCCTATACAAATCGTCAACATTTCAAAGCCCGCCATGTTCGGCAGCAATGAACAAGCACACGTCCAGTACATCCCCATCTCTGCATCATCAGTTTAGTGTGATCTGTTGCATGTACCATCTCAATGCTCACACACAGTGATGCTATTAAAACAACAGTCGAGCATGTATGAAACTGTGGAACTTGGGAATTCGGGGGGACAAACGGCCCCTAAAAGATATTTTGTCCTCTAAATTAAAGAAAAATCCACTTTATCACAATAATGGTGTTACAAAATGATAGATACATCAACTTCCATGAAGAGAGCAGGGAAGTATAGTGGGATGGAAGTGATAGATCTAGATAGAGAGAGAAGAATGTGATACAACACAACACTTCTTCCGATCTAGATCCAGGTGGGTGATGGCGTGGATGTTCTCCTTCTCTTGAAGAAGAAAGAGCCTTTAGTCTTCTCTCTCCTTAGTTTTTGCCTTAGATCCAAGACTAATTGGATGGATGGGAATGAGTTTAGAACATTGCAGTGCTTCGTGGTCCTTCCAGATCTAATCCTTTGACAAGACGGGTAGGTGGCATATTTATAGGTGTGCTCCACCGACTTAACTCTTGGACCACGGTCGAGCCCTGGCTTTGGTCGAAGCCTGATCGTGGTTGAGGATGTAATGTCAACCTCTCTTTGGTCGAGGTTGGAGTGATGCATCCTTCAGTTGGACCGCGGTCGTAGTCTGGGCATGGCACCTCCCACAATCGTGGTGTGGGCACACTCCACTTTAGTCACTCTTTAGTCACAGTGTGGGTGTGCTCCACTTCAGTCACTCTTCAGTCATGGTCCAAGTCAGGATCGTGGTCGAGGTTGAGTCACTGGGTGCACGCCTCGGGCATGTGGAGCACTAGGTGTTGCAAGCATGAGAGATAGAGTGCAAAGGCCATGGGCATGTGTAATGAGGTGATCAGGGAGACCTCAACCATGGTGGGATGGTCCCTGAGGTTGAATGAGCCACAATTGAGGATGTTGTCCATGACCTTGGCTTGATGTGACCATGCAACCATGGAAAAATTGTGTAAGTGAGATACTTGGCACAAAGTGTTAAAATAAGTGGAGAAAATCTATAAAAGTTATGCTAGGGGAGGTATGAAATATATGCAAGAAGCGTATAAAATGAGGTGTTATCAACTCCCCCAAACTTATAATCAAATCTATTTTCAAGCTAAGTGTATGCTCAAAAACATAGAGAGAAAGATAAAATAAGTATGATGAAATTTTGCAAACCTTGACACTACCGAATTATCTCATTCTTGCATCAAGACTGTTGTGGTATGTTTTCTCAACCCTAAAGTCTCATTCCTCCCCCTTTATAACTAGAGTTGCACAACTTTGACTTCTTGCCATTTCCTTTGGTAGAAAAGGTCTCTCCTTATCAACGTATCACCCCCTTATGGCATTAGGTTACCAGCCGTACTAGTACAACATCTCCCTGAGGGGTAGCTTTCATACTCTTTCTTTATTTTCTATTGGCCATATGCTAATGTGTTTGAGTAAGCTTTAGGCTTTAAGTGTTTTCCTCCTCTCTTGAACTTCCTCACCCACAACTGTCGTAAGGACAGTGTTGCCCTTCGAGCACCCGACGTAAAGTTAGGTGGTTGTGTGAGTTTCATTCAGGATTGGAGGTGGGTAAGTTTGGCTTCGAGGTTCCACTTACAGGCACGACATATCTACATTCGTGAGTGCAACAATACATCGGTCATGTGGAAACTTTTGGCATCTTTTGGGTAAAACTCTCATTATAATTTTTTTTCTTTTAGGCTTTTTATATCTCCTCTCTAGCTTGGGTGAGTGGGATTTATGCGGTCTTCTAGGTGGCCAAGCCTCTTTTAGTCCCAAAGTGGGGATAGATAGACTTGAAAGGGGTAGTTATTTCCTTCTCAATGGATATGAGTATTTTCTAGTTGGATCCGTTAGGTTAGGGTGGTTGGTCAGGAGTATGGCTTGGTGAAGTTCTCTAGTTTTCAAGGGTTTGATAAGCTTAAGGTTGTTACACACACAATGTCTTATTGCAAGCATGAGATAGAGATGTATTGTTATGCTTCTAGTTTTACTTTTATATGCATTAGTTGCTCATATTTTTCTCTCTATAAGACGATAGCACTACAACCATTAGCAAGAAAATAGACAAATTTCTAAGGTAACTACACAAAACTATGGCTTATAACTGGATTTCTATAAGCAAAAAGCAAGAGCAATTTGGCTAGAGCTAAAATGTATACAAGTAAAGTTTTTGAAAATTTTGAAAAATTGAGTGGTCAAATGGTGGAAAAATGGTACCTCTCTAGCCCGTTTATGACTCCTCCAAACTTATCCTTCACCTCGACCTGGGGTGTCAAAATTTGAGTGAGACGTATAAACGGGCTTCCTTCATTCTAGTTTGTCGGTGTTGGAGGCCCACTTGGACTCGAGGAGCATGCTTGCATACACTCCTCGCAGCGGATGATACTGTTCATATTGCATCCCCTCCATCTTTATATTCAAATTGTCTAGGGCCATCATCCAGGCTAAATAGAAGAAGCTACAGTCATTTGAAAGAGGCACCTGCTGAGGGATCTTGTGGTAGAACTACGTCTTCTTAAAATCTTTGCCCGTTGTATGCTTGTACCCTTTGTCGTGACTTTTTAGCATCTCAACAATTGTTTCAGCACATGTGACAACCTTTTCTTCTGTTGGTGTCTTTGCAGTAGTCATGTTTGTCTTTTTATTTAGTGTGAAGGCTGTGTCTGAGCTATTATATAACATTAAAGTCCTTTTGATAACAATGATTACCAGAAAAGTCCGATGATTGTCGTGAAGTATAGGCAAGAAGATGTAGTCTGAGAGGGACGTCTCTATGCGTTTGTGTAGGCATTCTTTTTCACCTGATCTCTTATCCCTTAGAATGCCATCCACCAACAAGAAGTATGCCATATGTGTGTTTGGTATGTTTTCACTTAAGAGAGCTTGGTAGGATGACATCGTTCTGATTGATAGGTACCCTCCTATTTTTAGCGTATCACAGAGGTCATCCTTCAGCACACAGATTTTGTCGCTTTCAAATATAGCCTCTTTCGGCATGTCATCCTCTTTTAAGGACTTCATTATCAAGTTTAGGGATTCTGAAGATAGGCTTACGTAGCTCCATCTGTTGAAGTCCTTGAAAGTAGGTACTATTTTCCAAGCCATCCCATCTGGTTTCTCTTTAGGCGGATCATCTTCTTCTACTTCACCTTCCTCCAGCTGCCCTACTATAGGTTGTTCCTCTTTATCTTTTACCATTGGAAGCTATTTAGGTTCTATTTCTGGCATGCTTTCCGCAGCTACCCTAGTGTCAGTTTTCCAACCTTTTTTCCATGTTGCTACTGTAGCTGGCTTTGTCAGGTCGATCCATATGCTTTCTATTTCTTCCCTCCAAGTTACCTTTTCAGGTAGAGGGATCGCTTGATGAAGTCTCCGCGATATTGCATCCGAAGGCATCGCCGAGTCATTGAATAAGTGGCGGTCCTAGATAACCTCCATTGTGTACATATCGTGCAGCCCGTGCAGATCTTCTGTGCATAAGTATTCTAGAGAGATGCCCTTATTGATGGCTTCCATCGTTCATAGTACGATGAAGGCACAATCCCCTATTCTAGCCTCTTCTAGAGGGACCTTCTTACATATTGAGAATAGTTTCCATATTCCCTTAAGTTTGTTGTATGTTGATTGTATCGCTCCCTGTAGATGTAGCGGCACTTTTAGTATATCTCTGGCTTCTTTGTTTTTGTATATTAAGGAAGAATTGTCCAACTCGGTTGCATAGTAGTTGAACATTGTTGTCTTTCACTCATATAAATTGATAATGATCAGTGCCCAATGCTTCACATTCCTTATGGGCAGGACCACAAACTTTGTTTCTTTCCTGCTCAGCGCATGTTTTAGCTCAATCACATTAGCAACTTTGTAGTCTTTGTTGTATAAGAGTCTTACTAGATGTGTTGTGTCGTTAAACACTAGTTGCACCTTGTATGGACATAAGAACTCTTTGAGGAGGGTGGCACACAGTACTTTGAATAGCTTCTTGTGTACCCGTGCCCTTTTCAGGAAGATTCCTCTGAAGTGTTCTCTCATGGGAAGTATGCCCTTGTTGTAGTATACAACGTCTATTCTGGGCAGATTGTCATCCAGAATATCTGCCAAGATATGGACATCTATGCATGTTATCCTTGATAGTGTAGTCATGTCCATATCTACCATTTTGTAAGGTAGAGGAGGAGCCACACCTAATTCTGCTTCTTTGATCGGTATGCTCCGCTTCCTGCTAGCTCATTTGTGAAGAAAGGGCAAGCCCGCCTTCCTTGTCGTCTGATGTGCCATCCTATGTTTCCTTGAGGGGTGCTTCCCTAGTTGGATGCAGACTCTGTACTCATTAGCATTTGGGTGGTTACCTTATCTGCAACATATGTGGAAGCCTTTGCAACTGCATTGTCTTTGACATTGCTTTCCTCAGACAGTTGGCCTAGTTCGATAGTGTTCAATGCTTCTAATGTTACCTCCATCTTCCCATCATAAAGATAGTCATTCTATTCATTATGGATTGGGGATTGCAAGAATTCACTACACATATCTAAGCTGACACCTAATTTCGTGAAGAACCTGTCAAGATCTCTGATTTGCTTTGATGAGAGATATCCTATCGCACTGTTTTCAACAATAGTTGCGGCGACTTGGTCAGGGTATTCGGCTATAGCATGTTGTTCTTCCGGCTCTGGCTTGTCTATAGGTGGGGTAGTTTGTTCTTCTTCTGGTGCCTCCTTCCCCTTATCTGATTCTTCTTTGTCCTTTTCAGGACTGTTGTTCAAATCCAACCCCCTTGACAACATAGTAGTTTTCTTTATTTCATTGTCTTGGCGTGGGGGAGAGCTACTGCGGTGCTTCCTTTGCTTGCGGTTTAGCTATCAGAGTAGTTTTTATGTTGGCATTCTCTTCTTTTGACGTTGTACCTACACCTGTCCCCCATGTTGTCGTCGTCATTATCGTCAAGGCTTGAAGGGCTCGAGGAAGCTTGCGATGTTGAGGGGCCTACCACACGCTTGGTCTTCTTCCTATGTCGCCATCTGTCAATCTCCCTACATTCAACTTGTAGCTACTGGCGGTTTTCATCCAAGCGTTGGCGCTCCATTTGGAGTTTGTTCATCGCTGCCTCATATCCATTTCACATGCACTCTTTGTCATCCTGTAGGGCATCCCTCTCCCTCCTGATGCCTTCCATCTCCTCTGTGATGGTCTTTATCACTCCCAGTATTGTGTTCTGGGTGTTTAGCACCCCTTGCATGAACTGGGGTAGCGATTCGGTCCTCTCGTTCAATGAATACACCTGCGTGGTTAGCGTACATAGGGTGGAGGTTATGTTTGAATTTAATTCAGATGTTTGATGCATGTGTTGCCACAATATGTTAAACTTGTTACCTAGTACAAATATGAAGGTTGGAGGGTGTGGTGGCTGCGGCTCCACAGGTGTCATGGATGCTCTTGGCTCCTGCGTTGGAGGAGATGGTATGGAGGGGATGATGGTTCTCTCCTTTGGCTGTCCTGGCATTTGAAGAATCACTTCTAGAATTGCTAGTTCGGGTATATCTTTAGAGTCTTGGTGTTGTTGGTCGGTTTCTTGTTAATCCTCCACTTGTTGTTCTGTTGTGGCAGCTTCAAGGCATGGACTTACCCTTGTCGTATCATCCAGATTCACTTGGACATCTCACTCTGGTATTTCTTTATCAGGTTGGCATCCCTTGCTCACTATTATCTCTACATGTATGGTAGGTGGGGTTGCCTTCAAAGTTGTGGGCTCATCCAACACTTGTTTCTTTTTCTTCCTTACTGCCAGCTTTTTCCTTTCTCTTTGCTTATTCTTCTCTTTCTCTGTATATTTGGCTTTATCGCCCTTTTCATCATCTATTGATGGCTTCTCCGCAGCAGTGTGGATGGCCCCTGAGTACATCTTGTCGATGTCATCTTGAGTGGGTTGCAGCATGTGGGCATCATAATACGCCATTTCTAGGAGGGGGAGGAGCATCTTGGAGAAACTTTTCTTGTAGAAGAGTTTGTTACCCTTCTATGACAAGATCCTCATGTTGATGAGGGACTTTATATCGATCTTCGTATGCCCATTCGTCTTTTTGTACCTCATTAATAGGTCTGCATCCATGAAATGATATGCAATCTTTATGATTTGACCTCCCATGTAGAACTCCTTAGTTTGCTTTGCTTCCCCTCCCACTATTGTAAATAGGTGTTCAATCAGAATCCTACCTATGTTCACTGGCCTTTTATTCAGCATGGACCAGATGACAAAGAGGTCTCCTTTCATCACACCTGCTATTTTTGACCTTGTGAATATTGTATTGGTCGTCATCTTCTACATCAGACAGATGAAACACGATGTGATGAGGGTCGCCCTGGAGTTCTTGGAGTTGTGTTCTAGCTCCCCAGTTAGCTTTTCCCACATCCTATATCTGCTATACCCAATCGTGTTCGTCTCTCTTGGCCCGACCGAGAAGGCATGTGCTTCCTCAGTCATTCTTATGAATATGGTGTTCAACATCGCTACAGTGATTGTGTGAGTCTTCCCCCCGAGTCTCACTTGTAGCTTGAAGTCACTTCCGCCCTTTTTGTGTTCCCCGTCACTGACCGGAAATTTTTCTAGGGATGACAGGAACTCCTCCATCAGTTGTGTTAGTGAGGGGGCTTCTGAGGTGCACAGGGTGCGTAGGTTTGCACCCTCCAAAAAGTTGACTACCCTGTCGTAAACTCCCGTCTTCTTGAAGTCTTCTATGTCCAGGTATCTGGTAGGCTTGAACCCTTTTATCTGCAGTACCCAGTCAATATGTGAATGGTGTGTGGAGTCTCTAGGCATGAAAGATGGTCTTTTCCCACCCAAGACCACCTCCTCATTTTCTTCCACCTCTTCATGGGCTGTTTCTTTCTCCTTCCCCTTCATTTTCTCTGTAGCAGTCACCTTTCTCTTTATGCTTCCCTCTGCTTCGTTGGATTTAGCCTTCCTCTTCTTAAATTTCTTTAGTTCAGCTGGTGAAGGCTTATATTTTGAGGTCTCCATATTGTATGTACTAGGAGACTCCTCAGAATCTTCTGGCATCTTATGACCCAGAATGCGTTGATACTTCTCCATTGTTACATGTAGTTGTAATCTCCTTACTAGAGGCAGGCTTGTATCACTTCTTAGAGCCGCTGCTATCTACTCCATGATTTGTTCTATCTCTTTTAATGATGTTGCCTTCTTGAGCAATGAGTCACCAGTTGAACTTGACATTCTGAAAAGTTTCAAATTAATTGTGGCATACAACTCATAAAACAAGATCAACTAATGCGGAAGCGTAATATTAGCAACGGATTTACTGAAAATCACTAAAAATTAAAACCATTTATCAAGAGATCCATTAACAGGAAAACTCTTTCATTCAGAACCAAAGTATTTCAAGTACATACTGGTTCACTAGTACATCTCTTGTACTATTTCTTCTCGAGAGTTACAACATTAACTACCCTATTAAACTGTACATCAGCAGTATAAAATCTCGAGGCATCAAGCCAAAATATCAGATTGAATTATGAAAAGCACTAACTCCTAGGACCCAAGAGTACAGAGACGACTCATAGGACTAACTATACAAAACCAGACAGCCAATGTCTCCACCTGATGGATCACTGATGTCCCTGTGACTACTGCTGCTGCTCTTCTTCAGCAGAAGAGTTACTGCCTTGTCGTCTGTGTCTACCTAAAAACGTTGAATCCCACGGGGGTGAGACAATTATAAAAATTGCCCCAGGGGGAGATATAACTCTCCACCAAAACATTATCATTGTAGTTTAATGGAAATAAATTGAGTAGTGGGATAATATAAATCAGTAGCAGATGAATCAACATCTATACAGATTAGAGAAACATTCTTATGCAAGTATTTCAATTATAACTTGATAAAGCAGCACGTCTCTTACTCATTATGAATTAAAAGAACATAAGTACATTTATGCATCAAGGACATGCTAAGAAATATAGCATCAACCAGTGGTTCTCGCATTTCAATCTTATGCAATTACGCTACACAACTGATTATATTTTACAAACATATTTAATCTCTGAGGAGATGAGGTATACCGCTCATACTCCAACCGACCATTTCTAGAATCGAAATTGGTACCTTAAATAGGTCAATGGAAGAGCCGGATTCCCATGACCTCCCACATCTTGGTCAGAACGGGACCACAAGCAGGACTATGTTAACTGCTCAAATAGCTTTCCAGGGTATACTGGAACTTCGCTATAGAGTTACAGCGTCAACTGCACTCTCATCGGCAATCGAGAGAATTAATGTTTATCTCCATTGACCTGACATAAAATAACATTGGGAGATTAATGATACAACCATCCCAACCATCAGGAGATTTATGACACATCTATCTCTACACATGAAGGATCGAGAGGTTTAATGTTTACCCTTTCTCAATCTCTTCACAAGGACGTAAGGATATTTTCTCCCATTTACCCCCACATATTCAGAATATGCGAATTCCACGAATTCTATAGGAAAACCTGTTTCACCATCACCGACTTCTGATGATGATGGATCTATCGCCAGAGCACTACTTGAATAGATTTCACTTAATTAATTGAGTACATTTTCATATTCTTTTAGCATCAGGCAAGTTCTCAAACAACACTTATTATGACAATGCTATAAGGAAACATGTACTATTTTCATCAAATACTCAACTATCTTTAAAAGATATTGGGAACTTAGTCCCTTATTTCAAAACTGGGAATTCTCATCCATCACAGTTTCATCACCATAATCATATGGCCCTGGGTAATTAAACCCTTGATTCATGATTAAGCATTGTTACCACTTTTCCAAGTAACCATCACCTTTAAGTCAACTGACTAAGGCAAACATGATACTTGCTATTACAAGCATCACACATGGTGCTTGAGGCCCATTAACTCTCTTTTTACCTCTTACCAGGCAAAAAGGTATATTATGACACTCAAAGTACATTCACAATAGTGAATTAAACATCATAGCTCTTACCTAGCCATGATAATCATTTCAACATACATGCATGGTTAGCACAGATGATAACAGTGATATCAATTGCATATCAGAACCATCTTCAACAAATATGAATTCCTATTCATGGGTAGCACCACTATTCCCTTACCAGGTTTAGGGTTTCCCATTGCATGTCATATGAGGATAATCATCTTATTACCACATCATAGTTATGGTTTATCACCATATTGCCCAAAATCAGGGTTCATTAAACAATAAATAGTATTACCCTAAATTTGAGTTTCACGGCACATCAAACATCAGGGTTTCTCATGAAACCATCCTTAGTTAGGGTTTCACATAAATTTCACCCTAGAAAAGGATTTACATTCAATAATCCACAATTTAGGGTTTACTATTCATCCCAAATAGGGTTTCATGTTCCATTACCCATAATTAGGGTTTACTATTCATCCCGATTAGGGTTTCATGTTCCATTAACCATAATTAGGGTTTACTATTCATACCTTGGATTAGGGTTTCAATTATAATTGCCTTGGATTAGGGTTAAGGTTCAACAACACCTTGTCAATTAGGGTTTATGTTCATGATTAGGGTTTCATGATCTCTTTACTTAAGGATCATACCCTTATTCAGCACATGAATCATACTCATGCATCAATTCCATACTATCATTCTTCTCAATTTTATTAGGTCATATCAACCCTTAGTCAAGTTCATACAACTATGAATGACATAGTGTACCAAGTCATTGCTCTTATAAGCAATTAGGGTGCATCCCTTAATTGACACTAACCACTTAGGTACTATTAGGGTTTTAACCTTTGTACCTTTATTGATTAACATTACTAACCATCAATGGGTTATTTGAACTATCATTACCTTCAATATCCAAGTAATTGAACCATCATCAACCTCCATGAAGTTTTGAAGTTTCATCACCAAATGGTTTTGAAACTGTTTTCCACCAAACAGTTTTGAAACCGTTTGACCCCAAACAGTTTTGAAACCGTTTGACCCCAAACGGTTTTGAAACCGTTTGTCCCCAAACGGTTTTGAAACTGTTTGGCCCCAAACGGTTTCAAGACTGTTTGGTCTCAAACGATCTCAAGACCGTTTGGGCCAAATCAGTCCCAAAACCGCAAGGGCTCACTAGGTCATTTATCAATCAAATCGATTTCCAATTGCACCATTGAATTGACTATTGGTTATTCAATTGAAGGATTCATCAATCTAAACCATTAGATCATCATCCATGGGTCAAGGATCAACCACTAACCCACCAAACAATTTGAAACCGTTTGGTCCCAAACGGTTTCAAGACCGTTTGGGCTCAAACGGTCTCAAGACCATTTGACCCAAAATGTCTTGAAATCATTAGGACCAATCAAGGATTCTTCAATCAACTGGATTAGGGTTTCCACTTGAAGGTTTGTGCACACATTGAATTAATCAATTGAGTCCATTGGATCATCATCCAATCTTTAATTAATTTCAGACCTCAAATGGTCAACTATACCAAATGGTCAACCCCTTCATGCGGTTTGGAGTCTAAGACACTAAACAGTTTGCAAATCGTTTGGTCTCAAATAGTTTGGTTAAACCATTTGGACCAAAGGTCCAAGACTGTTTGCTCTTGATCTTTGATTAAGGTGTGTGATTATGAACAGGTTATCATCTTCAACCTTTAGACTCATGGAACTACTGCCATTTTCCATGGCAACTCCATTAATCAAGCAAGGCTATTGCAATAATAACAATTAACTCAATTGCATGAAGAAATCGAATTCAATGACAAGGATTAAGGGTTTAAGTTCTATAATACACCTTCAAATATGATCTCAAGATCCAAGATTCATGACTCCAATGGTGATTTAATCTCTAGCAACCTCCCAAGGTCGTTTCTCAAGCTTTTGGAGTGAAAGGATCGGCTAGGGTTGAAGATGGAGTGAAGAAATGATGGAATCATACATTGTTTTATGATTTTCACCATGAAATCAAGAAGAACGAAGATCAAAGACTTACCAACAGGTTGGGAGCGTCCTTACTACTGTTCCTAACTCTCTTGGTCAGTTTTTCAAGCAAGGAGAAGAAAGGAATCCGAAACGATCCTTAGGTGGGTTGGAAACGGCTCTTTTATAAGAAAATTGATGAAAGAGAAAATATTTTATAAAAATCAATAAATTCCAAAAATGTTGCCACCACTTCCTCCTTGGTTTTCTTGCATGCAAAGGAAACTCAAACCCACCTAGTTGCCTTCCATTATCCATGGATTAAGGGAAAAGAAAATAAGCACCTTAATCCCTTATAATATTAATATATATTTTTGAGTGGGAATTATTTTCCTTATAATAAGGTGAGTGGAATTTCACCTCCTTAGGATATTTTCGGTCCTTGCAAAGCTCAAGGACGTCCACAAACCCATCTGAATTCCATCATTTTAATTTTGGTTGAAGGCCCTTCAATTATTTTATTTATTTTTGCATTAATGTTTCCATTATGCTTAAATCTTGATTATTTTAATATCAAGATTCTCTCTCCTCCAACTTAATTTAAATGAGGCGCCCCTCTCATTTTATTTGCTCCAAATGATGCCAACAAACATTAGGGACCTTATTGAAGTGGTAAATTACATATTGCACCCTAGGTTTTGGATAAATTGCACATTACACCAAAACTAGGTTTTCATGCACAAACATTGTTGTATCAGCTCTTTCTTGGAATTCAGGCTATCACAAGCCATACCTATACATCATCTTCACTCTCATGATGCTTTAACACATGAGGAACATATTATCATGCACAATTTGAAAATAGACCCCTCAACTTGGGTAATTTGCACTTTAGTCCAAAATAGGAAAAATATTGATTTCGACAATATTCAAAAATGACTAAAATTGTAATATAAGTTCCTCTTAAGCCTTAATTACTTTTCAAAAGATAAGAGCATGCATATAATCACTTTTATTAAGCAAAAAACCTAGGTTTAATTCATAACCCAGGTCAGGGATGTTACAAGTTTATCCACCCCTTACAATGATTTCATCCCCTAAATCATCAACAAAACATTAAGAGAAAAGAGTAGGATATTTCTTCCTCGTCTCATCCTCTAGTTCCCATGTAGATTCTTCAATGTCACGGTGATTCCAGAGAACTTTTACAAGACTAATGTCTTTCTTTTTTAACTTCTTGATTCTTCTGTCAAGAATCAACACAGGTCCTTCAACATAAGATATGTCATCATTTAGTTCTACCTCCACATGTTGTAGAACTAACTCAGTGTCAGGATGACATTTCCTCAACATAGAGATATGAAACACTGGGTGCAGTCTATGCAACTTAGGTGGTAACTCCAGCTTATAGGCTACCTTTCCCATCCTCTCAATGATCGGATAAGGCCCCATAAATCTAGGAGCTAACTTCCCTTTCTTTCCAAATCTCAGGATACCTTTCCAATGTGAAACCTTGAGGTACACCTTGTCTCCAACTTGGAATTCTAAAGGTCTATGATGCTTGTCAGCATAGGATTTCTATCTATCCTGGGCTATTTTCAACTGTTGTTGTATGATCTTTATCTTCTCAGTTATTTGTTGAACCAGCTCAGGACCCAAAAGTTGGTATTCACCAATTTCATCTACAATGTCTACCATATAAAGCCTCATATGGTGCCATCTCAATACTATGTTGATAGTTGTTATTATAAGCAAACTCTATCAAGCTCATATGTAGATCCCAACTCCCTACAAACTGAAGGACACATGATCTAAGCAAGTCCTCCAAGGTTTGTATTGTCCTCTCCGACTGTCCATTTGTCTGAGGATGAAAGGTTGTACTAAACCTCAGCTGAGTGCCCAAAGCTTTATGAAGTTGTTCCCAAAAATGACTCGTAAACTGAGGACCTCTATCAGAAACTATTGTAACTGGTACCACATGCATCCGCACTATCTCATCTATGTATAATTGTGCCAGCTTCTCAACTGTATAGGTTGTTTTGACAGGTAAGAAATGTGTTGTCTTTGTCAACCTATCAAGTATTACCCAAATGGAATCATGACTGTTGGTTTTTCTAGGCAAACCAACCACAAAGTCCATAGTTACATGATCCCACTTCCACTGTGGTATAGGCAGGGGTTGCATTGTTCCTGTGGGCTTCTGATGTTCAGCTTTAACCTACTGACACACCGGACACCGCATAACAAACTCAGCAACATCCTCTTCAAACTAGGCCACCAATACATATCCTTTAAGTTATTATACATCATGGTGCTCCCTGGATGCATAGCATACATTGAAGAATGAGCTTCCTCCAGGACTAACTTTCTTAAGTTGTCAACATCAGGTACTACCATCCTTCCATGGTAACAGGCTACCTGATTGTCAGAATCACGGAAACCATCCCGTTTCTCACTGCCATATTCTGACCTAATCTGCTGAATCATAGAATCAGTCTGTTGTGCTTCTTTAATCTGATGTCTCAGAGTTGGTTTTATGTGCATCTCAGCTAACAACCCGGCTAACAATGACACTTTAAGCTGTACATTGTCTTGCCTTAAGGAGATAAACATATCTCTCTTAGAGCACACTAAGGAGTTTAGTTGTGCTATATCTAAGGTTGGTGTTGCTGATTTTCTACTTAGTGCATCAGCAACCACATTGGCTTTCCCTGGATGATAATTAATTGTACAATCGTAGTCCTTGATTAACTCCATCCAGTGGTGTTGCCTCATATTTAGCTCATGCTGAGAAAAGATATACTTTAGGTTTTTATGGTCTGTGAAAATCTAGAATGTTTCTCCATAGAGATAATGTCTCCAGATCTTCAAGGCATGGACCACAGCAGCTAGCTCTAGATCATGTGTCGGATAATTCTCCTCATGTTTCTTAAGTTGTCGCGAAGCAAAAGAAATCACTTGCTTATCCTGCATCAACACACATCCTAAGCCATTCTTAGATGCATCACAGAAGACTATGTACCCCTTTCTTTACTCAGGTAGCACCAACACAGGTGCACTTGTTAACCTTTCCTTCAGCAACTGGAAAGATTGTTGACACTTGTCATTCCAGACAAAAGGGATCTCCTTCCTTGTCAACCTGGTCAGGGGTAAGGCTATTGAACTGAAGTTCTTAATGAACCTCCTGTAATAGCCTGCTAGTCCTAGGAAACTTCTTATCTCTGTTGGTGTCTTCGGTTTCTCCCATTGCAGGACATATTCTACCTTCTTAAGATCAACACGAATACCTAAGGCAGATATTACATGTCCAAGAAAAGAAACTTCTGGCAACCAAAACTCACATTTGTTGAACTTAGCATATAACTTATGCTCCCTTAGCAAAGTCAGAGCTTGGCGAAGATGCTGCTCATTTTGTTGAGCATCTCTACTATATATTAGGATGTCATCTATAAAGACAAAAACATACTGATCAAGAAAAGGTCAAAAGATTCTATTCATGAGTTCCATAAATGCAGCTGGTGCGTTAGTTAGTCCAAACAACATAACTGTGAACTCATAGTGATCATACCTTGTCCTAAAGGCAGACTTAGGTATGTCACCCTCCTTGATACGTAACTGATGGTATCCCGACCTCAGATCTATCTTAGAAAAGATAGTCGCACGACGCAACTGGTCAAACAAGTCATCAATCCTTGGTAGAGGATACTTGTTCTTTATAGTTACCTTGTTTAACTGTCTATAGTCGATGCATAATTGCATAGATCCATCTTTTTTCTTAATAAAAAGGATCGGAGCACCCCAAGGTGAAGTACTTGGTCAGATAAAACCCTTCTCAAGCAACTATTGTAGTTGCTTCTTGAGTTCTGCCATTTCAGCAGGAGCCATCCTATACGGCATTTGTGCTATTGGTTGTGTGCCCGGGATTAGATTAATTTCAAAATCTATCTCTCGGGGTGGTAGAACACTTGGAAGTTCTTCAGGAAATACATCTTCAAATTCCCTGACTACTGGAACTTCATATGGGTGAGAACTCTCCATTGTGGTATCAACCACATGGGCTAAGAATGCAAGGCATCCTTGTCTCATCAGCCTCTCAGCTACCATAGCTGACACAAGACAAGTTGGCAGAATCTTTCTGTCTCCCTGAAAGATCCATGTGTCACCACCATCTGTGAACACAGCTTGCTTGGAACTACAATCCAAGACAATCTTATACTTCTCTAAGGTGTCCATCCAAAGGATTATATCAAAACCCTGCATCTCAAGTGGTATAAGATCCACTTGAATGTGGTGATCAGAAAAGAAAAGATTGCAAGAAGAACACACTTCACGCAATATTGCAGATCCCATCAAAGGTGTTTCTAGCAACAAGCTATCTGCTCTATGACTGACTATCATGTTGCAGTCATCAATCACTTCTCGAGTGATAAAAGAGTGTGTAGCACCCAAATCAATCAACACAGATATGAATCAGGATAAAGACATATCAGAATAAAGTAGTCCCATCTGACTTGTCACAACCCGAGGGTTGACTACTGCTTCACGCTGGTTCATAGCATAGAACCTAGTTGTCACTTGTTGTTGACCCTGTGCTCGATTATTAGATGTCGAAGAACTGGATTGGGATGCTTGTTCACATCCTCTAGCACCACTTCTAGGCTGTTGCCTCAGAGAGCCCTGTTGACTCTGCCTCGGTTGCTGGGTCACATTCCTAACTTTCTCAGGACAGTCCCTCACCACATGGCCTTCTCTTCCACATCTATAATAGGTTACATTCCCCCTTGGTGGTCTGGGTGGTCCTGTTACTGACATAGAGGCTGAGTTGTGAGCTCCCTTTGGTGGTAAACTACGGCCTCTGCCCTTACTTGACATCCACTGTGTCTGGGTATTAAACCTTAGTGGTGGTGTAGGCACAGAATACCTTGGTTTCTTAAAATTTCCAGCACTCTATCCTTGAAACTGTGGGTATTCCTTCTTACCCTTGGTCTGTCACTTCTCAACTACAGACCTCTCTATCTGCCTTACAGACTCCACGAAAGCGGCAAACCTCTCCTGGTTCTCCAAAATAGACACTGAAGTGGTTAATTCAGCGTTCAACCCCTTCTCGAACTGCTTATTTCTCTCCTCATCATTAGATGCAATGTGCGGAGAGAACCGCAACAACTCCATGAACCTAGCCTTATACTCGCTAATGTTCATTGGTCCTTGTTTAATCCTCTCAAACTGAGAGATCTTCTCATCTAGATATGTCTTGGGAAAGTATCTAGTGACAAATTCATGCCTGAATTCATTCCATCCTACCACAGCTCCAGGTCTTTTGCCTTCCTCGATGGTCCACCAGTGGCCAACACTCCCTTTCAAGTGATGTACAGCATGCCTGACTCTCTCATCATCAGGAATCATGAGGATTCTGAAGGCTTTCTCTAGCTCAGTCAACCACAGATCAACATCTGCTGGATCGGCTGTACCAGCATACTCTAAGGCTCCTACCCTCTTAAGCCTTTCAAAGGTCTTGCCGGCACCATGTCTTTCATCATGAACTGGCACCCTAGGTGCAGGTAATGGCATTCTATCCGTCATATGGGTCATAGCTGCCATAAACTGCCTGAACATAGCCTGGAAGGTTGGGTTCCCCATATCAGCTTGATTGAACTGGGGTAGTTCAGGGATAGACTCCTCCCTATCTTCGTCTCTTGCACCTCCTCCCGATGCAGCAACATTGCTCTCAACAGCGTGTTCATCGTGTGATCCAGACATCTTTAGTTCTTCTTCTCCTCCTATATGAGCAGAAGACACTATCAGATAACTCAAAGACACTAGAACAGACTCAACAACCTTAATCATATGTCTCTATAGACTCAGGGAACCTAGCGCTCTGATACCACTTTATTTGTGGCATACAACTCATAAAACAAGATCAACTAATGCGGAAGCATATTAATAGTAGCGGATTTACTGAAAATCACTAAAAATTAAAACTATTTATCAAGAGATCCATTAACAGGAAAACTCTTTCATTCAGAACCAAAGTATTTCAAGTACATACTGGTTTACTAGTACATCTCTCGTACTATTTCTTCTCGAGAGTTGCAACATTAACTACCCTGTTAAACTGTACATCAGTAGTATAAAAATCTGGAGGCATCAAGCCAAAATCTCAGATCGAATTATCAAAAACACTAAATCCTAGGACCCGAGAGTACAGAGACGACTCATAGGACTAACTATACAAAACCAGACAGCCAATGTCTCCACCTGATGGATCATTGTTGTCCCTGTGACTGCTGCTGCTGCTCTTCTACTACATAAGAGTTACTACCTTGTCGTTTGCGTCTACCTAAAAATGTTGAATCCCACGGGGGTGTAACAATTATAAAAATTTCCCCAATGGGAGATAACTCTCCGCCAAAACATTATCATTACAGTACAATAGAAATAAAATGAACAGTGGGATAATATAAATCAGTAGCAGATGAATCAACATCTATACAGATTAGAGCAACATTCGTATGCAAGTATTTCAATTATAACTTGATAAAGCAGCATGTCTCTTACTCATTATGAATTAAAAGAACATAAGTACATTTATGCATCAAGGACATGCTAAGCAATATAACATCAACCAGTGGTTCTCACATTTCAATCTTATGCAATTACGCTACATGGCTGATTATATTTTACAAACAGATTTAAGCTCTGAGGAGATGAGGTATACCACTCATACTCCAACCAACCATTTCTAGAATTGAAATCGGTACCATAAATAGGTCAATGGAAGAGCCAGATTCCCATGACCTCCCACATCCCGATCAGAATGGGACCACAAGAAGGACTGTGTTAACTGCTCAAATAGCTTTCCAAGGTATACTGGAACTTCGCTATAGAGTTACAGCGTCAACTGCACTCTCATCGACAATCGAGAGAATTAATGTTTATCTTCATTGACCTGACATAAAATAACATTGGGAGATTAATGATACATCCATCCCAACCATCGGGAGATTTATGACACATCTATCCTGACACATGAAGGATCGAGAGGTTTAATGTTTACCCTTCCTCAATCTCTTCACAAGGACGTAAGGATATTTTCGCCCATTTACCCCCACATATTCAGAATATACGAATTCCAGGAATTCTATAGGAAAACTTGTTTCACCATCACCAACTTCTGATGATGATGGATCTATGGTCAGAGCACTACAGGAATAGATTTCACTTAATTAATTAAGTACATTTTCATATTCTTTTATCATCAGGAAAGTTCTCAAACAAGACTTATTATGACAATGCTATAAGGAAACATGTACTATTTTCATCAAATACTCATTTGTCTTTAAAAGATATTAGGAACTTAGTCCCTTATTTCAAAACTGGGAATTCTCATCCATCACAGTTTCATAACCATAATCATATGGCCCTGGGTAATTAAACCCTTGATTCATCATTAAGCATTGTTACCACTTTTCGAAGTAACCATCACCTTTAAGTCAAGTGACCAAGGCAAACATGATACTTGCTATTAAAAGCATCACACATGGTACTTGAGGCCCATTAACTCTCTTGTTACCTCTTACCCAGCAACAAGGTATATTATGACACTCAACGTACATTCACAATAGTGAATTAAACATCATAGCTCATACCTGGCCATGATCATCATTTCAACATACCTGCATTGTTAGCACAGATGATAATAGTGATATCAATTGCATATCAGAACCATGTTCAACAAATATGAATTCACTATTCATGGGTAGCACCACTATTCCCTTACCAGGGTTAGGGTTTCCCATTGCATGTCAAATGAGGATAATCATCTTATTACCACATCATAGTTATGGTTTATCACCATATTGCCCAAAATTAGGATTCATTAAACAATACATAGAATTACCATGGATTTGAGCTTCACATCACATCAAACATCAAGATTTCTCATGAAACCATCCTTAGTCAGGGTTTCACATAAATTTCACTCTAGAAAAGGATTTACATTCAATAATCCACAATTTAGGGTTTACTATTCATCCCAATTAGGGTTTCATGTTCCATTACCCATAATTAGGGTTTACTATTCATCCCAATTAGGGTTTCATGTTCCATTACCCATAATTAGGGTTTACTATAAATACCTTGGATTAGGGTTTCAATTATAATTGCCCTGGATTAGGGTTAAGGTTCAACAACACCTTGTCAATTAGGGTTTATGTTCATGATTAGGGTTTCATGATCTCTTTACTTAAGGATCATACCCTTATTCAGCACATGAATCATACTCATGCATCAATTCCATACTATTATTCTTCTCAATTTTATTAGGTCATATCAACCCTTAGTCAAGTTCATACAACTATGAATGACATAGTGTACGAAGTCATTGCTCTTATAAGCAATTAGGGTTCATCCCTCAATTGACACTAATCACTTAGGTACTATTAGGGTTTTAACCTTTGTACCTTTATTGATTAACATCACTAACCATCATTGGGTTATTGGAACTATCATTACCTTCAATATCCAAGTAATTGAACAACCATCAACCTCCATGTGGTTTTGAAGTTTCATCACCAAATGGTTTTGAAATTGTTTGCCACCAAACGGTTTTGAAACCGTTTGACCCCAAACGGTTTTGAAACCGTTTGGCCCCAAAGGTTTTAAGACCATTTGGCCCCAAACGGTTTTAAGACCGTGTGGTCTCAAACGGTCTCAAGACCGTTTGGGCCAAATTAGTCCCAAAACCGCAAGGGCTCACTAGGTCATTTATCAATCAAATTGATTTCCAATTGCACCATTGAATTGACTATTGGTTATTCAATTGAAGGATTCATCAATCCAAACCATTAGATCATCATCCATGGGTCAAGGATCAACCAATAACCCACCAAATGGTTTTGAAACCGTTTGGGCTCAAACGGTCTCAAGACCGTTTGACCCAAAATGTCTTGAAATCGTTAGGACCAATCAAGGATTCTTCAATCAACTGGATTAGGGTTTCCACTTGAAGGATTGTGCACAGATTGAATTAATAAATTGAGTCCATTGGATCATCATCCAACCTATAATTAAGTTCATACCTCAAATGGTCAAATATACCAAACGGTCAACCCCTTCATGCGGTTTGGAGTCTAAGACACCAAACGGTTTGCAAACCGTTTGGTCTCAAATGGTTTGGTGAAACCGTTTGGACCAAACGTCCAAGACCATTTGTTCTTGATCTTTGATTAAGGTGTGTTCTTATGAACATGTTATCATCTTCAACCTTTAGACTCACAAAACTATGTCCATTTTCCATGGCAACTCCATTAATCAAGCAAGGCTATTGCAATAATAACAATTAACTCAATTGCATGAAGAAATCGAATTCAATGACAAGGATTAAGGGTTTAAGTTATATAACCCGCCTTCAAATATGATATCAAGCTCCAGGTTTAACGGATCCAATGGTGATTGAAGCTCTAGCAACCTCCCAAGGTCATTTCTCAAGCTTTTGGAGTGAAAGGATCGACTAGGGTTGAAGATGGAGTGAAGAAATGAAGGAATCATACATTGTTTTATGATTTTCACCATGAAATCAAGAAGAACTAAGGTCAAAGACTTACCAACAGGTTGGGAGCGTCCATCCTGCTGTTCCTATCTCTCTTGGTCAGTTTTGCAAGCAAGGAGAAGAAAGGAATCCGAAAAGATCCTTAGGTGGGTTGGAAAAGGCTCTTTTATAAGAAAATTGATGAAAGAGAAAATGTTTTATAAAAATCAATTAATTCCAAAAATTTTGCCACCACTTCCTCCTTGGTTTTCTTGCATGCAAAGGCAACTCAAACCCACCGATCGCCCTTCCATTATCCATGGATTAAAAGAAAATAAAATAAGCACCTTAATCCCTTATAATATTAATATATATATTTGAGTGGGAATTATTTTCCTTATAATAAGGTGAGTGGAATTTCACCTCCTTAGGATATTTTCGGTCCTTGAAAAGCTCAAGGACGTCCACACACCCATCTGAATTCCACCATTGTAATTTTGGTTGAAGGCCCTTGAATTAGTTTATTTATTTTTGCATTAATGTTTATATTATGCTTAATCTTGATTATTTTAATATCAAGATTCTCTCTCCTCCAACTTAATTTAATTGAGGCGCCCCTCTCATTTTATTTGCTCCACATGATGCTAAGAAACATTAGGGACCTTATTGAAGTGGTAAATTACATATTGCACCCTAGGTTTTGGGTAAATTGCACATTACACCAAAACTAGGTTTCCATGCACAAACATTGCTTTATCAACTCTTTCTTGGAATTCAGGCTATCACAAGCCATACCTCTGTATCATCTTCACTCTCATGATGCTTTAATACATGAGGAACATATTATCATGCACAATTTGCAAATAGACCCCTCAACTTGGGTAATTTGCACTTTAGTTCAAAACAGGCAAAATATTGATTTCAACAATATTCAAAAAGGACTAAAATTATAATATAAGTTCCTCTTGAGCCTTAATTACTTTTCAAAAGATAAGAGCATGCATATAATCACTTTTATTAAGCAAACCACCTAGGGTTAATTCATAACCCAGGTCAGGGATGTTACATTAATCATCTCATTAATATAGTTATATTAACATTTAATCCACCTTTGTTAATTATGTTATTCTATTATCATGTGCATGTATTATTGTGTTATATTTTAATTTCTCTTGTAATGCCGCAATCGCAGCATTGAAATAGAAGGCGGACCTAGACCACGGTGTATAGATCAAAGAAAGAGATTTTAGTGGGACGACGGTTGAGAAACAAACAAGAACGACCATGACCGAGGTCAAAAGATCTATGACCTTGTTATGACCGCAACCCGTGGTCAAAACTCGATCTATCTGTACGTTGAAAGACATCGTGGCCCACGGTCAAGGAATGTGATACCGCGACCGCAATGTCAGAGACATCATTATATTCCATTAAAAATGGAGATGGATTTGGAGGTCTAAGACTGCGTTTGATAGGTCATCGGTGGCAGTCGAGGTGGCGGGGCTCCACGATTGAATCGTGCCCAAAAAATTCACCGTAGGTCAAATAGAGATGTCATGAAATGTGGATAATAGGGGGAGAAGAGGAACATTGAGAAGGGTTAAAAGCATGAAAAAGTGGTGAAAGGAATGGTGAAAAGACTAAAATTAGTTTCGTCCGTGGTTGAGAAAAGGTTTAGATGAATACCTCAGTGGCGAAAAATGGCAAAAAGTAGAGGATGAAGGGCTTGATGTGGCGGCGATGATGTGCTCCTTTATCGGCGAAGGATAGGATTGTGGTTGGTCATCATCTCTATCATCAACGTCGGTGGCGCGTCAGACAGAATCAAGTGATTCTTTCGTCGGTTCGAGAAACTCTGAGATTTGGGTGAGAAGAACAATGTTCCAAGGGTTTTAGTATATATATGATGGGCACCGTGACCCGCGGCATGGGAACACCTTGACCACAGTCGTTCTTCCCTTTGGCATGCTTTGTGGGTCGTGTCCTATCTGGCCTAAGTATAGGTATTGCGAGTCGTGGCGTGTTTCCCTACTTTGAGCATGGTTAACACCTCAATCGCGGTCCTGACCGCGACCGCGGTCCTTCAAACCAAGACAACTTGAAATCAAAAACAAAAACATGTTCCTCCAAACAAACCATCTTTGAAAAAAAAACATAAAATATTTACACTCCTTTTAGAAGAGGGGAAATTGAAATATAGGGAAAACTAGAGGTACATAGCTCATAACACTAGAGTATGAAATAAAGGAAAACATGAACTAAAGAAAACAACAAAGACTTGGTTTGCCTCCGAAGAAGTGCTTGTTTAGAGTCTTTATCTCGACTTTCTCTCTCATCATGTCTTCATTATCCTTCCACAAATGTAGTTTTTGCCTCATTCATTCCATTTGTTGTTGAGTTGGATTCCCTCAAACTTAGTTCTATTCTCCTTACAAAGGCTTGGTCTTCGTAGTATCTTTTCACTCTTTATCCATTTACTTTAAAAGTTCTTGTCTTTTCTCCTACTATCTTTATTACTCCCGACGGGTATATCTTCACTATAGAAAAGGGACCTGACCACCTGGTTTTCAATTTCTCCAAAAATAACCTAATGCTAGAGTTTAACAAAAGGACCTTGTTTCCTTCATGCACATCTTTGTTCTTTAGGTGAGCAACATGCCAGTCCTTTATCCTATGTTTATAAATTCTTGCTTTTTCATAGGCATGCAGTCTCAACTCTTTGAGCTCCTGGAGCTGAAAAAACCTTTTCTGACCAGCTTTGTCGAGATCCATATTTAAAAACTTTATGGACCATAGGACTTTGTGTTCGAGTTCCACCGATAGATGACAAGACTTTCCATAGATCAACATGTAGGGTGTCGTACCTATCAGTGTCTTATATTCTATGCAGTATGCACAGAGTGCATCATCTAGTTTCATGGACTAGACCTTTCTTGTGTGATTGATAGTCTTTTCTAAGATTTGCTTGATCTATCTATTCAATACGTCCACTTGCCCCGATGTTTGGGGTGATAAGGAGTTGCGATCTTGTGTTTCACCCCATACTTCCTTAGCAAAGCTTTGAGTTATTTCTCACCAAAATGCGACCCTTCGTTGCTTATGACCATGTGTGGTACTCTGAAGCGTGGGAATATAGTTTTCTCAAATAGCTTTATTACGGCCTTGGAATCACAAGTTTGAGAGGCATCTGCTTCAACCCACATGGAGACGTAATCAACAATGATGAGAATGTATTGATTCCCTTTTGATGACAGAAAAGGTCCCATGTAATCGATTCCCCAAACATTAAAAAATTCAACTTCTACCCAATCTGCCATGGGCATCTCATTCCTCCTGCTTATATTTCCCATTAGCTGACATTTTTTGCATGATTTGACAAAAGAAGTTGCATACTTGAAGATTGTGGGCCAATAAAATCTAGACTGCATGACCTTTGTTGTTGTCTTATCCCCACCATGGTGCCCATCATAAGGTGAAGAATGTAACCCTTTCAAGATCAATGGAACCTCCTCTTCTGGTATGCACCGATGATATATATTTTCAGAGCATCTTTTGAAGAGCAGTGGGTCATCCCAGTAGTAATTCTTCAGATCAAAAAATATCTTCTTCTTCTGGTTGTACGTGATCTCAAGTGGTAATTTCTCGCAGGCTAGATAGTTGTAGATATCTGCAAACTAGGGTAGTCTCAGCTCGTCAGATTGAGCCATTAGTAGGGCTTCATCAGCATAATTGTCATTCAATGGTAACTGATTCTGTTCATCAAAGACTATTCTAGACAAGTGGTCTACAACCACATTCTCCTTCCCTTTCTTGTCATTGATTTTATGATCAAACTCTTACAACAACATCGCCCATCTTAATATCCTTCTTCTGCATCAGATACTTAATTGCCCCAAGATCTATATATAAATTCACCTTCGATCCTATTAAGTATGATCTAAATTTATCAAAGGCAAATACAATGGCCAACATTTCTTTTTCTATAGTTGTATAGTTTACTTGTGCCTCATCAAGCATTCAACTCGCATAACAAATGACATGATGTTTCTTGTCCTTTTTCTGTCCCAAGACAACACCTATTGCATAGTCACTGGCATCACACATGATTTCAAAGGGCAATTCCCAGTCTGGTGCTTGAAGAATTGGTGTCGTTGTTAGTGCTCTTTTCAGTGTATTGAAGGCATCCAGACATTCGCTAGTGAATTCAAACTCGAAATCTCTGAGTAGAAGATTAGACAAAGGCTTTGAAATTTTTGAGAAATCTTTTATAAACCTCCTATAGTGTCCTGCATATCCCTGGAAAACTTCTCACTCTTATTATAGACTTTGGCGGTGGAAGCTTGGAGATGATTTAAATCTTACTCAAGTCCACTTCAATTCCCTTCTTCAAAATCTTGTGACCTATGACAATTATGTCTTGTACCATGAAATGGCACTTCTCCCAATTCAGAATGAGATGTTTTTCCTCACATCTTTACAGCACTAGAGATAAATTTCTTAGGCATGCGTCAAAGTCTGTTCCACATACTGAGAAGTTGTCCATAAAGACTTCTATGATATCTTCCAAAAAATATAAGAACATTGAGATCATACAACGTTGGAACTTTGTAGGTGCATTGCACAGTCCAAATCGCATTCTTCTGAACGCATATGTTCCATAGATGCACGTGAATGTTGTTTTCTCTTGGTCATCTGGGTGAATAGGGACTTGATAAAATCCTAAATATCCATCTAGAAAACAAAAATAGTCATGATGGGCCATCCTTTCTAGAACTTGGTCGATGAATGGCAAGGGGAAGTGATCCTTCTTAGTGGTTGTATTTAGCTTGTGGTAATCGATACACATATGCCAGCTTGTCACTGTCCTCATGGTGACTTCATCTCCATCCTCCCCTCATATGACTATCATTCCAACCTTTTTGGGTACCACATGGATAGGACTAACCCAATTGTTGTCGCTTATTTGGTATATGATTACAAGATCTCATAGCTTTATAACTTCTTTCTTCACAACCTCTTTTAGCATTTGATTTAGCTTCCTTTGTGGTTGAGCTAGTGGCTTGGTTGTCTCTTCAAGGCAAATTATGTGCATGCATAAAGTCGGGTTATGACCTCTAATGTCTTCCATAGAATATCCTATGGCTTTTCTACATAGCCTCAGCTCATCTAGCAACTTCTCCATTTGTTCTTCAGTTAAGTTGACATTTATAATAACTGGATTCCTTTCTTCTTTATCTAAGAATTCATATTTCAACCCTTTTGGAAGAGGCTTTAACTCTGGCTTGGGCTTCATTGCTTCCTTCTTCTTGTTCGTCTACTCCAATGAAGCATACTTCACTATTTCAATTATCTCTTTGTCATTGTCGAATTCTTCTTCTTGTTGATTCAGGTAATCTAAGATTTCTGCAACTTCTTGACTTTCCATGGCAGGATCCTAGTTGTTTAGGGCTCGCATTAGTGGATCTACAATTGCTTTATCTTCTTGCACCTCTTCGCAATATTGATTATAGTTGTCCATGAAGTAGACTGACTCAAATAGAGACAGTCCCCTCATGGCATCTTGTACCCTAAAATCCAAGTGATCGTTCCCTACTCATAGTGTGATGATTCCTTCAGTAACATCTATCAGGGTTCTCCCCGTCGCAAGAAAAAGCCTTCGGAATATCATAGGGCATTTGGAATCTTCGACTGTGTCTATTACCACTATATCACACAGTATGAAAAATCATCCAACTCGTATTGAAACATCTTCAACTATCCCCACTGGCCTTATGAATGTATGATCGGCTAACTCGATCCTCATCCCTGTCGTTACCATTTTAGTCAGCTCAAGCCTTTGTTCTAGGGTTAGGGGCATTAAACTGATTCTTGCTCCTAAGTCAGCTAATCCTTTCCTCTCCACATTATCTCCAACATAGAAAGGTATGTTGAATGCTTTGGGGTCTTTCTTATTGGTAGGTAGCTCTACTTGAACAAAAGAAATGGACATCTTTGCTAACTGGACAGTTTCAATGTGATTACCTCTTCTTCTCTTTGTAATCAGGTCCTTGAAGAACTTTGAATAGATTGGCATTTCTTCTATTGCATCAAGAAAGGGCACATCCAGGTGGAGCTTCTTTACAGCTTCCATGAACTTTTCATATCTCTTCTTCAAGTATTCTTTTATTAACTTATAGGGGAAAGGAACTCTTAGGGCATATGAATTTTTCTTCAAAAGAACATCTCTCAGAGGGTTTGAGTCCTTTTCCTCTCCATCCATTTTCTTTTTGGGTGGTCCTGCTTCTTTGCCATGGTCAGCTTGTTCTGTCCTTCTTGATTCTCTTATGGCCTTTTCATTCTCAGACTTCTGATTAGCACTACTTCTTCCTTCTTCAGTGTTGTTGGTATTAGCATTCTCCGTCATTTTCCTACATCAGAGAGTATCCATTTTGGCGGTCTCAGTATTCAACGGGATTTTTCGTGAAGGATTTATCATGAGCTCGACTAGCTGTGCAAGCTATTGATCAATCTGTCTCTGGTGAGTTTTCATATCTACCATTTGAGTTTGCATGTTAGTTAGCACTCCTAAATTTGTGAGAGAACTTTGAGCCAGTTGATCATTCACTGATGCCTGCCTCTTTGCAAAGTCAAAAAGTTGAGCAATCATGTCAGCTTGGTTATTGTCTTTCACTTGGCTCGGCCCTGGGCCTTGGCCTTGTCCTTTCCTGCTCACATTTTTGTTCAGGCCTTGATAGTTATTTTTGTTCTATTGGTGGCTGGTAGTCTTGGTGTATTGTGTTGGCACTCCTTACTTCTCAAACCCTAGGGGAGGTTTAGATGAACTACCCATTTGATGTGCATTCTCCGTAGCTTCTTTGTTGCTATAACTAAACCCAGGGTGGTATTGTCGCTTAAAGTTAAAATAAGAGACGTTTCTCCATCTCTTCTTCACTTTCACTTTTGTCACTCTCCTCGGGCTAGGTATAGATACAATTATCGATCCCATGTCCTCCTTCTCTGCATGTGACACACTTCATGGCTTTCTCAGTATGCTTCTTGCCTTTAGCTCCAATATCTTTCAGTTGTTTGACATCAGTGGCTATTTTCTGAATCTGTATTGTTATGGTCTCCAAGGCTTTTGCTTCAATAGATGGTCCTTCAGACCTTACTTTATTTATCGATCCTCTATCAATCATGTCATAGTCCATGCCTGCTTGCAGTGCAGTCATGTTATCTATTACCTTCATAGTTCTTCTTTGCTTATTTCCAAGAAAGTCACTGCCTGCAGCTGCGTTCAACAAAGTCATCTCAGTGGGAGTCATCCCATTATAGAAGGTGGTCACTAGGAACCCCTTACGGTAATTATGGTGCAGACAATCCCTCTAATACACCTGGAAGAGTTCCCATGCTTCGTGCAAGTTTTCCCCCGGCTTTTTTGCAAAAAAAATGATCTTCTGCATGGTGTGGATAGTCCTCTCGGTAGGATAAAACTTAGTAAAGAAGGCATCTGCCAGGGGTCTCCACCCATCAATGGACTGGTGGGGGAGATTCAGGTACTAGGATAGAGACTTATCTTCAAGAGAGAAGTTGAAGCCTTTAAAGTATATCACTTCTTGGGGGACTCCCCTCATCTTAAAGGTATCACAAATATTTTTAAAGGCATCGAGGTGATGGTATGGGTTTTCACTTCTTGAATTCCCATGGAAAGGTTTATTTTGGATTGTCAAGATGACAGCTGGCTTCAACACAAAGTTTGTTGTGTTGACATGTGGGATGACGATCGGGCATCTAGATTCATTGCCACTAGTTGTTTCCAGCTCTCTAAGAGTCTTTCCCTCTTCATCATCGTTGTTGTCATTTTCCCAACCATTGCGCTCACGTTCATTGTCATGGTGATTGTGATGGTGCCTTCTGCGACGTCAGTAGTGTCATTCTTCGTCACATTGGCCCTCTTCATGGTGATCTTACTCCCGACGTTCTTCTTCACATTGACGACTGTCTAAGTAACGGACATATATGTCTTTGTCCGTCTCTGGTGGTGAGAGGTCATGTTGAATTATCACATTCCGCTTGTCCCCAGTGAGAGTGCCATCCACATGAGGTGGATGGTAAATCAAGGTTAAGGAGCAAATTCAAACAAGTCTGCTTCCCTTCGAGTTCCCTGAATAGACCGCACAGTCGAGTTAATAGACTGGATGTGCTAAACAAACTATTCTACGCAAACGCAGGGTAGCAGATTTAAGGTTTCTGTGTGGTCAATCTTATTAGTAAGCATTAAGCTTGAGGCATAGGAGTATAGTGAGTGGAATCAAGTTCTTAGCTGTGTCATTTTGCCTTGTCCCCGACAACGGTGCCAAAAATTTGACCGGCCTAAATCACACATTCAAAATGGAGCAGATCTAGAGTAGTTAGATTTTTAAGATAGTAACCCAACACTCAAGCCCCTATAACTATTATATGGGGTCTGACGTAGTAATCGGGTTTGAACCATAGGGACAAGGTTAGCAGGTGTTAAGCATGCAGGGTCTCACACTCATATACTCCAGATATCATATGGGTTAAAAGGATTGTTCCCTAAGGAGCGATGGTGCTCAGAACAAAATGAAGAAAAAAATAAAATAAAGAAAGAAAAATAACAACAAGAGAAAATAAGGACAAACGGTAGGGAACAAATTATGGAAGGGAACTTGGATTGAGTTTCACCTACTAAGGTCTCTCACCAACATGCAAAACCCTCTCCCCCTTATCCATACTCCTATCAAGACTACAAGCAACCATATAAGCATCCATTCCTTTCTCTCTCGAGATAAGTGTAAGGACCCTGACTTCCGTTTAGGGCTTATCCTGTTTGCTTTGCTTAACCCTAGTGTTTTGTTTCTTGATAATTGCCCTTAGTGGTGATTAGGGTTTGTTTGTGGTTGTTGAGTGTTGGAGGTGCTACTTGCAATTAACCCAAGTCTAGGGTTTGTGGGCAAGCTGTCACCTTGAGAAGTGTTCTTCTCTCTCCTTACTTCCTCTAGTGTTGAGAGGAAGGGTTGGGCTCGTTGCTTGAGTTGCCTTGGGCTTGGATGAGCCTTTTTGGGCCTTGTTGTGCCTTGCTTGACCTTGTTGGACCTTGTATCGGGCAAGAGTGCCTTGTGTCGGCCTTGGTGTGTCACCCTGGGAGGTGTGTCGGGCATGGAGATGGGGTGTATCGTCCATGGACCCCCCTTTGACCTTTTGACCTCGTTTGTGTCACCACTAGTGGACACTTGGTGTTTGATGCTTGAATGTGGAAATGGCCTTGGACATGTGTTTAAGGCAAGATAAGGAGGTGGCATTGCCCATGGACAAGTGTCCCTAAGTGGGCGACACCTTGCCTTGTCTTACCTTGGTTTCTCCTCCACCCTCTCCTATATATGTACCTTCTTTCTCTTGCTAAGGATCTCTTTAGCTCTTTGGTTTCTCTCTTCCTAGGTGGACAAGACTCTTCCTTTGCAAGCTTGGTGGCTGATCCTTCTCTTTGGAGTCTTCCTCTTGAGGTGGCCGAAGGTGTTGTTTGGTGCTAGGATCTTGGAGCTTGCTTAAGGCGGGTTACATAACTCCTAACCCTAACCATATTACCTTCTTCTATATTCTTATATGTTTTCTTATGATCATAATCGGCCATGTATGTTTCTAGATATGGTTCTTGCTTAGTTTCACCTTTTAATCTTGTGGTTATAGTGATCTTGTTGTTATGGTTGAGGTTTTGTACCTTTGTACCCTAGTTGGCCGAACCATGTTTTAGGGTTTCCTTGTTGAGAAACACTCCTTTCCCTCCTTGGTCTAGAGAAGTGAGCTTGAGCTCTAGTAATATGAGCAATACCCCTTTCCCATTTAAGTTGAGAGGTGAGCTTGTGTTCTAGTTGCTTGAGCAACACCCTCCTCTCACCATGGATTTGAGAGGTGAGCTTTTTGGAAGATGTAGACCTATGTTAAGGTTGATCCTTGTGATTGCCCAATTTGTGATAGAGTTTGTGCAATACCCCTCTCTCTTGGTTGTTGAGAGGTGAGCCGATCTTCTTGATCAATTAGGGTTTGGTGCCCTTGTGCTTGAGGTTGATGACGATCTTGTTGGGTTGTATCTTGCACGATATGGCTTTGGGATAGTGTTGCTTGTTTGAGTTGTACCCTTGGCCATTATACCAAGATGGAGTTTGGTTGGTGGCCGACACCCTTGTGTGTTGGCTGACACCCTTGTGTGTTGGCTGACACCCTTGGGTGTTGGGAGACACCCTTGTGAGTTGGGCAATATGCCTTGTTGAGTGCCCTTCCCGATACACCTAGCTAAGGTACTGGCTTGGTACCCAATGTACCTTGGACGTTTTAGAACTCAAGGAGCTACCTTAGTGTTGGGCGATACCATGTTGTGTTGGGGCGTTATGTGCTGGCAGTGAGAGCCTTGGGTGTGTGAGTGGTGTGGTTGTCTGATAGGTACCTTCACCTCTAGTGGGTGTTATAGGGTTGTCCTGGGTCCCATGGCTCTATTTGATATGGTATTTGTTGCTTGTTATAACCCTAACCCTAAAGGGGTAGGCCGATAAGGCTTTGTCTGGTTCAGTAGAATGTTGTCACCTTGATGCACGACATGCCCTGTAGACCTAGTTGCACGTTATGCCTTGTGCACGATATGTCTTGACCTCTAGCTGCACGACACCCTTGGGTGATGGTCGTTACCTACTGTGTATTGGCTGATATGTGTATAGGTCGATATGCTTTTGGTAAGGGATGCTACCCTATCTGTCACAAGTTGTGGTGAGGGACACGCTACCCACCACCTCTTTTAGTGAGGATTTTGAGAGTTTTAGTAAGGGTTTTGATAACCCAGGTTGTATATAGATGATGGTTGCATGTTAATAACGATGTTAAATGTGTTATCATCACCTTGAGATCCCAGAATAATATGATGGTGGTAACAATAATGTAGCTTAATGTTACGTACGTGTTACAACCTGGTTGCCTTAATAATGTAGCCTGAGGTTTTATAGTTTTGGTGGGGAGTTATGTTTCTCGCTGGGACTGTGTGTCTCACCCCGTTGGTTTACAACCTTTTTAGGTGTTCGCGCTAGACATGGTGGTGGTCGCGGGGTTGTGGTCGAGCAGCAAGAAGAGTAGAAGAAGGCAAGAGATGGATATGCTTCTATTTTGGTTGTTTTGTGATAGAGTCCTAGAGTCATCCATGTACTCTCAGGTCCTCGAAGGCATTTTGACATTGTTTTGCGATGTATAGCTGATGAAGCTTTGCATATCCTATTTTTGGCTGGATTAGGCCCGTTATGTATATATTAACAGGTGATGAACTCATGTGATAACAAGACAGCTGATCTGTTAAGCTGTGAACATATATCTAGACTTGTAGATGTTTATATAACCTGTCTTCTTGCAGGATGAGGATCTGAATGTAATGGTTTCTTGGTTTATCTACTTCTCGAAATCGGTTTTAATTACCCCGTGTTTTTGGTAATTTAGTGGTTTATGGTATTTTCCGCACGTTTCCGTGTGGCACCTTGTTGTCTATGTGATAGCGGGATGTGTCTCCACAATAAGGATAGATCTAAGTCCAAGGGAAGCCTCTCTCTCAAGATGACTATCCAAAAACTACAAAGTAGAACATATGACCATAAGCTTTAGCATTCCAACATTTTCATGCATTCATACTACTTCATAACACAAGATATTAGTGATACTACTCTTTCAAGGTACCAACAATCAAACATCACAAGATGGTAGCTAAGCATACAAGTGAAGCATTAAAATTGGTTCATGGAGATAATCTTGACAAGAGTATATATATATATATATATATATATATATATATATATATTCAAAGAGGAGAGACAATATACATGTTGGGAGAGCCTTAGTGGCTACTCCCAACCCAAGTTAAGTGTTTAACCACACATGTTCACGGGCAGTATATCGACATTAGAAAATGATGGATACATCAAATTCCACAAAGAGAGGAGGGAAGTACAGTGGGATGGAAGTGATAGATCTAGATAGAGAGAGAAGAATGTGATACAACATAGCATTTCTTCCAATTTAGATCCATGAGGGCAATGGCATGGATGTTCTCCTTCTCTTGAAGAAGATAGAGCCTTTAGTCTTCTCTCTCCTCAGCTTCTACCTTTGGAGATCCAAGACTAATTGGATGGATGGGAATGAGTTTGGAAAATGGCAGCACTTCGTGGTCCTTCCAGATCTGATCCTTTGACAAGACGGGTAGGTGGCCTATTTATAGGTGTGCTCCAGCGACTTAACTCTTAGACCGCAGTCGAGGACTGGCTTTGGTTGAAGCCTGATCATGGTTGAGGATGTAATGATGGCCTCTCTTTGGTCGAGGTTAGGGTGATGCATTCTTCGGTTGGACCGCGGTCGCGGTCTGGGCGCGGTACCTCACTCGTTCGCGGTGTGGGCACGCTCCAATTCTATCATGCTTCATTCGCGGTGTGGGTGTGCTCCACTTCAGTGACTCTTCGGTCTTGGTCCAAGTCAGGATTGCGGTCGAGGTTGAGTCATTGGGTTCACGCCTCAGGCATGTGGAGCACTATACACTATGGGTGTGAGAGATTGAGTGCAAAGTTCATGGGCGTGTGGTATTGAGGTGATCAGGGAGACCTCGACTATGGTGGGATGGTCACTGAGGTCGAATGAGCCGTGGTCGAGGATGTTGGTCGCGACCTTGGCTTGATGTGACCCTACAACCATGGAAAAAGTGTGTAAGTGAGATACTTGGCACAAAGTGATAAAATAAGTGGAGAAAATCTATAAAATTTATTCTAGGGGAAGTATAAAATATATGCAAGAAGCGTATAAAATGAGGTGTTATCAGTTTTCATATAGGTAACTCAGCCAATTGCACTATGCAACAAAGCCAATTTGAAGCATCTGTGGAGTTTTTCATGTATGTAACTTGACCTATCGCTTGAAATCAGTTTTTCTGAGTGTAGGGATTGATCGAGTTCTTTGAGTGGAAACTCGACCGAACCAAAGAATTCTCAAAATAAATCAAGGAATCGGTCAAGTTTGTATCTCGACTGATCAGCATCCTGTAATGAATTTTGGGAAATTATTTTTGAGTGATCAAACATTCTAATTAAGGGTTCTTGGTTTTTTCGCATCTTAGTTACAAGTCATATCATCAATACAAATGATTACAAAAATCATCTAAGGTGATTTGGAGTGTTTTCCACAAAAGTGCATTTGCATTGATTTTGACTTGAACTAGAACAAGCTAGGGCTTGATAAACTTGATCCTTATCATGTAGCTAATGCCTAAAATCAATCTCAAACACACATATTAGATACTTATGAATGGAATGGTTAAGCCATTATCAAAACATGGACAATGTGTAACACTTAGGTCAACATTCTCCCCCTTTTTGACAATGACAAACCATTCCTCAACATAATGAAAAGGATATGAAAAAAGTTACACCTTTACCTTTGAGAAAGGATGTGAAAGTTAAACCTTTACCTTGTGAATTGCAAGGGGATACATGAATGAACAATGTTAATTTCTCTCCCTCAATTCATGCTTACTTGTGCCTACATGGTTAGTCTTTCCACAAGTAACCATTGCACATATATATACTATATGGCCCTCTAGCAAGTCACATGATATGCAGATAATTTGCAAGAGGATCATATAAGTAATAAAACAATATGGCTGAGGTCATTTATCCCTTGTGTTACCTGCAATACATTTTCTCAGTTTCTCTCCCGCTTTGTCATTTCAAAAAGGCAGGGGGTACAAGAGCTAAAGCACAGGTTATCTCCATAGGCACGAACCAAAAAGGCAACCACATATAGCACACACCAAATAGAGGCAAAGCATAGAGAAACAAGCAATCCAATGTCATAATAAAAGTATGGAATAACAGACCACAAACTCATAAGATAAAGTTAATCAAAGAGTTATGGTACATGGGATTAAGATTACAACACTAAGCATATCCTCTTAAAATAAAACTACAAATCAACAAGAAATGACGAGATGGTAAAATAGTATGCCTCAAAAACACAGTGCCTAAATGTCTAATACATAATAGTCTACAAAAAGACACACACACACACACATATATATATATATGAGCACTCTTAAGACTGCAGAAATAAACATCTACACTATCTATGACATCAGCTACATCATCATCCTCATCCTCAGAGTTAGTAGTCATCATCATCATCAGATGGTGCAATAGAGGTAGCAGTTGTGGCCTCACCATCATCACCAGAAGAACCAGTAAAATTGTCATCAGAACCATCCTCAGAGCCATCATCCTCAGAAGCTTCCTATTCTGGCATATCCTCATCAGTAGTAAGTCTAAAGGCACAACCAGGCCACTTGGCATTCTTCTCATCCCATGACATGCCGCATGCATGTAATGCATTCACTTGCACAAAGGAAGGAGCATAGGTCCCATCAAAGCCAACAAGTAGAGTGGAAAAAGGACTAGCAGGTAGAGCCAGTGGAGGAAAAGCACCAAGGACATGGGTAGGGGCAGGTCCAACATCAATGGCATGGGTGACAGCGGAAGCATCAAAAGGTGGAGGGTCAAGGTAGAATAGATTGTATGCATAGGAAGCATAGACTTCTCTAGGGTATGCCTGGTAGGTAGGGTAGGGATGGATACAGGATAGGTTTATGGCTGACATGATCTGGAAAGGGTCTTGGTGGATCTGATCCTAAACCTAAAGGTTAGACGTCTGTTGATGCATCAGATATCCCATGAGGGTTTCATTTTATACATTAAAAGAGGTGTGGTCAGGAAGTGTAAGATCATAGCTTTTGTAGAATTCCTCAGGTTCAAGTAGATCATAACAGTCATGGCAGCCACACCTCCATCAGTTGGTAACCTCTTACCATTGAAATAGATATTCAAGTAATATTGAGAGTTGGTAAATTCGATATCATCTATCATAGAAGTTAGAACTACCTGGGTATCGGGTGGTGGCACATTTGTTGAGTAGTTCTTTTGGATATTAGCATAAAACTCATGGATCACCATGGTGCTAGTGATATAAATTGAGTAGCAAAAGCATTCTGTACACAATATGCTATGGTAAAAAACACCTTAGTGACCTCCTTTATAGCCTCACTCATGGTGAAATGAGGTTCATACAAAGCTCTAAAAAGGAAGGGGTTCCTAGGAAGGAGTTTCTTATAGCAATTTAGAGCTTGTGAGGATAAGAAGGATGTGCCATCATAGGATATGGGGTGAGGAGAAGAAGAAGAAGATGGTGCTTGAACATGGACAACTCTTTTCCTTCAGTTTGAGGCCATGAAGACAGATGGAGAAGAAAAGATCACTAAAGGAGAAAGAAACCACCACTAGCAAGTCATCTACCCACCTAGGTAGAGGTATAAAGAGGTAAGGAAGGCCAAATAGACATTGAATTGTGCAAAGTAGAAGAATATATTGATGTTAGATTTGTTGAGACTAAACCCTCTATTTACAAGAATATTGTTAGTGATGATGTCGTAGATGAGGTGATCCTCACTTAAAAGAGCTTAACATTGTTGATAAAGACAAAGAGGTGTTTGTTGATGAAGAAGAGAAAGAAGAAGAAAAGTAGGATCCAACTCCCCAGTTTGTAAAGCATCATCTAAAAGAGCTTATCATAGTTGATCCTTTTGAAAGGATGAGGACACGCCCTGCATTTTATAAGGAACAAGCCGAAATCACCTTCATCTCTCAACTTGAGCCAAAAGATGTCAAAGAAGCTCTCAAGGACAATAAATGGATCCTAGCCATGCAAGAAGAGTTGGAACAGTGGAGAAGAACTGAGTATAGACTCTTGTGCCAAGACCAAGTGATAGGATGATCATTCACACCAAGTGGGTCTATGAGAACAATCTTGATGAAAATGGAAAAGTGATAAGAAAAAAAGCAAAGATAGTTTCTCAAGGCTACAACCAATAGGAAGGTATTGATTTTGATGAAACATATGCACTTGTAGCTAGACTTGAGCCAATTAGAATTCTACTTGCTTTTGGTAGTCATAAGAATTTTCTGCTTTATCAAATGGATGTTAATAGTGCATTTTTTTAATGGTACAATTGAGGAGGAAGTATATATTGCTCAACCTCCCAACTTCAAACATGATAGATTGCATAACCATGTTTATTTTTCTACAAAAATCTCTCTATGGACTCAAACATGTATCTCGAGCTTGGTATGAGAAAATAAAGAACTTTTTACTAGACAATGACTATATCATGGGAAAAGTAGATTCTACCTTGTTTCTAAAACACACTTCTATCAATTTCTTGATTATTCAAATTTATGTTGATGATATTATCTTTGGCATAATTGATCTTGATCTTTATAAGGAGTTTAGTGTTCTTATGCAGAGTGAGTTCGAGATGAGCATGATGGGGGATCTCACTTTCTTCCTTGGCTTTCAAATCAAACAAATGAAAGATGGAAACTTCATCAACCAAGTACACACCTGAACTACTTAAGCACTTTGGGATGGAGAACACCAAGACAATGGGCACCCCCATGTCAAACACCGCCAAGGTTGACAGAGTTGATCAAGGAGAAAAGGTAGATGAGAAGCTCTATAGAGGTATGATTGGAAGTTTACTTTATTTAACTGCCTCTAGACCTAATATAATATTTAGTGTTGGCTTGTGTGCTTGCTTTCAATCAAGTCCACGGAAATCACATCTCATAGAGATTAATAGGATCTTGAGGTATCTAGCCAAAAATCAAAACTTTAGACTATGGTATCCCAAGTCAAGGGACTTCACTCTTACTTCTTATAGTGATGTTGATTATGCATGTTCTTTGATGGATTGAAAGTACAAAAGTGGCACTTGCTTCTTGCTAGGACCATGTGTAGTTTCTTGGTACTCTAAGAAACAAAGCACCGTGACTCTTTCAACTATCGAGGATAAATACATTGTAGTTGGGAGTTGTTGTGTCAAAGTCCTATGGATGAAGAAAATGCTCCAAGACTTTAATATTTATTTGGTTTCTTCTCCTGTCTATTGTGATAATACTAGTACAATTGACATTTCTTATAATCCTATATTACATAGTAGAGCTAAAAATATAGAGAATCGTCATCACTTTCTTCGTGACCACATTGCCAAGAAGGATATTTATATCACACATGTGGACAAAGAGAATCAACTTGTAGACATTTTCACTAAACCTCTAGCTAGAGAGAAATTTATTTTTATTAAATAAAAACTACTTATAACTCCTCTTGATGATATTGACATGCTTTATAGCTAGTTTTTCTTTTACCTATATGCTTTTGCTCATATATTTCTCACATCATGTTTGCTATGTGCTAAACTACCACATTTCCATGCCTTGTTTGACTTGTTTTTGGGTATTTTTCACAAACAAATGTTTTATCACAAAATAGTACCCCATGATGAGTGAAATGTAGCTCAATATATCTAAAATACATGGTAGTCTAGAAAACTATATTTATATAGAACCCTAGAGGCTTGGTATTAAATTCCTTTCTAAGGTTTGGACTGGTTGACCATTCGGTCGAGTTTTACTGCTAACAAGTCGACCAATCTCCATCCAAGGACTTAGCTGAAATGCCTATTCAGTTGAGTTTTCAACCTATAGAACTCGACCGATCATGCAACTATACCAAATTAAAATAGGGTATCGACCGACTTTTCTCCCTCTCAACTAGATAAAAATCGACCAATCACAAGCACCAGTTCTCTAGTTCTCAAACCCTAGGCTCAAACTTCCTAGTGGTGCTATATCCAAGAAAGAAACCCTTGTAAGACTTCAGATTAAAATTGTGGAGGGAATCCTTGGTGTTTAAAACAAAATAAGGACAACCAAAAACATGAAAGAAATCAATGTAAGGCTTTCTACCACGCCATAGCTCATAGGGGGTTTTCTTCAAAGATGAATGAGTAAAAACCCAATTTTGCAGAAAACATGAAGTATTAACAGTTTCGGCCCAAAACTTCATGGGAGCATCATACTCTAGAAGCATGGTCCTAGACATTTCATGTAGTGACCTATTCTTTCTCTCTACAACCCCATTTTGTTGAGGTGTTTGAGGTGAAGAAAATTTATGTGCATACCCATATTCCTCTCAAAACCATTCAAACAAGTCATTTTCAAATTCTCCCCCATGATCACTGTAGGTAGAGACGATCCAACAAGAAGATTTTTTTTCAACTCAATTGTAAAATGTCGAGAAAACATCAACAATATTGCCTTTTGAAATAAGAAAGAAATTCCAAGTATATTGAGAAAAATCATTGACAATCACAAGACATTACTTGCTACCACAAAGTTATTACGTATGCATTGGTCCAAATAGATCAATGTGAAGAATCTCAAGAACTCTTTTGGTGCTAAGGACCCCTTTGGATTTGAAATAGGACTTGGTTTGCTTTCCTTTAGTACAAGGTTGGCATTCCTCATCCATTTCAAAATCCAATTTAGGAAGTCCCTTTACCAAATCCTTTTTGCTCAACTTATTTAATTGATGCATATTTACATGACCAAGCCTACGGTGCCACAAAGAAACATCATTTGAATTAGAAACAAGACCTCTACCATAATTTTCTTAATAGAGTCAAGCACAATAATGTAGAGATTTCCATTTCTAGTTCCCTTATATATAACATTGTAGGAGAGGGAATCTAGAAGAAAGCAGTTAAGTGAGGTAAAAAGAACAAGATTAACATTATCACAAAGTTGACTAACACTTATTAAATTGTAATGTAGGTCATCCACAAGAAGAACATTCTTGATGCATAGTGAATCACCTACATCACCCTCACTTATCATCTTACCCTTGTTGTTGTCATCAAAAGTCATCGGTCCTCCTTTCTTCTTTGTGAATTAGTTGAAGTGGCTGATTTCACTTGTCATATGATTTGAGCAACCACTATCAACAATCTATTTTCCATTTACCTACAACAAAGTCAGATGTCGGTTCCCAATTTAAACCTTGGGATCTGGTGTTAGCTTGGGGACTTGTTTCATCTTTGAGTTGGTCCCCTTCTATCTATAAGTATAATAAGTAGAGTATTGGTCATCACTCTTTCAATGAACACAAACCATATGGTTGTTAGATCCAGAAGACTCTCCATGGAATATAGGAGGTCCCTTACTCTTTTTCTTACCCTTTCCCTTGATCTTGCTCTTTGGATCTCCCCCTACATATCCCAAACCATTAGTACCAACTTGTTTGTTAGATTGATCTAGAACTTCATTGAGGTATTTTTTTCCTTTAAGGAATTTCTTCAACAAAGCTCTTAGTTTGTGATTATCATAACTAAGAGTAATGATAGTAGAAGATAAGCTAGCAATATCATCTTGTGCATGAAGTAAGTCGGCCTCCAAACATAGGGCTTTAGTAAGATAATAATCTTTTTCTAAAGTAATAATAGAAACTTCGTGACTAGGCAATAAAGGTCTAGAAGAAAGATCATTAACTTGAGAAGTAATTTAGGATTTTCGATTCTAAGCATAACAAGCTCATCAAGATAAATTCTATTTTGATCCAAATCTGCATCACTAGCAAGCTTAAGATCATCATTTTTAGTTTTAAGTAAAGAGAGATTATCTACTAGGGCTTAGTTTTCTTCCTTAATACTATTTATTTTCTTAAGGTAGATCTCATTCTCTACTTGAACTCCATTGTATCAGAGCTCAATATCAAGAACCTTCCCTTGCAAAATGCTATTAAGATGCAACTTCTCTTTTTGATCAAGAATATCAATTGTAATATACAAATCATCGATGACCTTACCCAACATCTTCTTTTTAGACTTGCATTTGGAATAAGAAGAGTGGGTATCATTAAGCATATGAATAAGAGTTTCCTTACATAACTCATGCAAGCTTACCTCACCAATGTATTAACTTGTAGAGGCCATGAGTGCAAGGTGGCATTCTCCTTTATTAGAGCTTGAACCTCTAGAAGAGGATTCCTCCCAAGCTACATGAGTTGCATCCTTGCACTTTTTTTCCTTCTTGTCCTTCCTCTTGTATTTGCCATCCTTCTTGTAGTCATCCTTCTTCTTGTGGTTGTTCATGTGGTAGGCCTTCTTTTCCTTGGGGTAATTATTCTTTTAGTGCCCCTTTTGATCACATTCATAACATCTAGGAGTAGAGGATGAGGAAGACTTTCCCTTGAAGTGCTTGTCCTTGGAGTAGTTTTCATCATGATCACTAAGGTCGTCATCAATTGAGACTTTCTTGTATTAATATGTCTAAAAATACTTGGCTATATGTACTTGCTTGAGATACATTTTCCAAATGATTATTACTTTCATTTTTCTTGTTATACATTGAACAAACCTAAAAACATATTCATAGATGTCCATTATTCAACATTTTGCACATGCATGTATTCTCAGGGTAAGGCCACAAGATTGGGTGTCCTACTTGATTTATTAAACAACAATATACCACATTGATAAAGGGTTATCTCTTGACAATGGCCTTGAGTTACCCTACGAATAGGGTTAATTATTTATGTTTTAGTCTTGTAGTTCCTCATTTTGAAATAGAGTAAATACTTATCTTTGGCTTAAATGTCCCGCATAGATCCTTTTTTCATGAAGTTTGTCAAAGGCCTTATTATGATGTTAGTATAATGGAAATACGCTTAAAATATACTTGTATGCTTGAAAAAGAAATTCATGTTTTTGTTTTTCTATTATCATAATATTAAATTTCATCCAAGTCAATATGTTTCTTAAACCTACAATTTTATATGTTTACATAGCACACTCAGCACACGTATATTAATGGGCACCCATTTTATGATTTTAGGTACCAAGTATACAAGGATCACTTCTTCCACTCTTTCATAATAACCTAATGTGCTTCTCTCTATTCAAATTATCTAAACCATACAAATGAAATCTCATATGGTTTGAATCTAGAAGGGTTATGATCTTGATGTAAACCACTAAAATTAATTTTCTTTTATACATATAACCTTGTTGTTTTTACTTTATAGTTTATAATGTTGTTTTTGTTGTTGTTGTTGTTGTTGTTGTTGTTGTTGTTTTATTCATTCATATGTTATGTGAATGTACTCCATCAAAGGGACGGACATTCTGATCCTTTCTCCATTGATTTTCTAGTCATTTATATTTTATATTTTGATAATAAATGATTCCGAGATAGAACCTTTCCTAGGTATCTCCATGTGTGGTATAAAAATCTTAATCAGGTTGAGGTCTAGTTTAAGGTCGTAGTAGTCTAGGACCTATAGGTATGACTATGGAAGGGATGTTGATGAATGAATATTCAACCTTTTTAGTTGTATTTTTAGTCTAGTTTAGCATTCATATAGCATAGTTTTCCTTAAGAATAGCTTTGTTTTGATCTACTTAGATTTTTATGTTAATTTGTAGGAATTTGATACTTCTCTTAACTCCCTTTGGAGGTTTTGAATTCTATCACTCTGCAGCAAGTTTTCCTAGGGGGTCCCGCTGCTTGATAGCATCATCTGCTAGCAGACAACTAGAGATCATCCCAGCGGTTGACAATCTTGTCGACATGCTTATCAATGTCCAAAACTTCTCGACAACCCTGTTGACCCTCAAGGTCAACAATCCCATCTACTGATAGACTGGCGATAGGAAGTTCAAAACCCATTTACTGACAATATGATCGATCGACAGCCAATTGTCAACACTGATGGAAAGAGGTCGATAGTCGTGACCCTATAAATAGACCCCCAATGCCATCCATACAAGGCATCTCAGATTTTCTGGAGATAGAAATGTTGAAACACTGCTGCAGAGATCAGAGCAAGGATGAGACCTATTGACCAAACTAGTTCTATCTGCCTAGCTTGGAGATGCCTATCGATTCCAAGCATGGATCGATAGATCCTTTCCTTCCGCAACTCAAAGGCCATCGATCTCCCTCTCCAAGACGATCGATCTCTTCCCCGAGTTATTGTTCATCCACCTGCTTCTGCTACAAGTCAGGGTTAATACCTAAAGGAGAAAGAAGTAAGTAAGTCTGACGCCGCACACAACGTCGACTTATTTTACCATCATGACCATGATGGTGTCATCCTCCTCTTCTAGTGATATTAATCTCGTTCTGTCGAGAGAGTAATATTTTTATTGGGGTGTGGGGACTAGCCCTACTACTCGTTTCTTGCAATTTCATTCATGTTCCAATTCTTGTATGAACTCATATAATTCATAGTCAATCGTTTATCGCAATGCTTGTGATTGATCACTCACTTTATGTGATTTATTACAATCTTTACTACGAGAACTTCAACATTTAAGATTTAAATGCCCATTTGCTTAGGTTGACACCTTGACGAGAATTTCTGACAGAAAGTCTCTAGAATATTGGATAGAAGATCTGTAAGTAACGAGACATTGAGCTTATAGGAATATCTACTCATGAAAATTTTTGACGTCAAAAGGAAAAACTTGCATAACTCTAGTTATATCTTCATACACATTTGGATTTGAATGATTGCGCAGATTTGAGTAGTGGTGGTGAAACCCAGTTCCACCCCTAGTGTTTCCATCAATTGATAACTAGAACCTTAATCTAGTTCTTTTTATTCATGCAACCTTAGATTAAACAAATCAATCTCAACTTTTGTGATAAGTATTAATTCTTTCTAAGTTACTTTGATTAGATAATTCCTAAAAAAATTGTCTCTTGGGATTCGATCCTTAACTATACTGCGGTAAGATCCATCCGCTTACGGGTGGTATTATTGCACGTTGATTTTGGTAAACTCTAGGAATTATATTCCTAGTGAATTTGTAGTGTGATAATATTCCACTTCAGATGTGATGGTCTAGTTTTAGATAATAGTCAAGGACTATCGAACATGGGTGGACCTTTTATTGCCAACTTCCATCTCACTCACATGTGAAAAATCATCAAAGTACCGATTAAACTCCAAAGCAGGTGGTTGATTTGAAAAGATTATTAAGATTTTTGGTGAAGGGTGTTGATGTTGATTTGAAAATGATTAAAAACCTTTTGAAATATGTTAATTTGATTCTAGAAAGATCATTAACCTTTATATGATTTCTATTTATCTGAAAAATATTGTTATCCTTTTTAGAATGTTAGATTTGGTTTGAAAAAAGAAGATTTTTATCCTTCTGAAAAAGCCAATTTCATTTGGATTGGAGGATTATAGACATTTGAGATTACTAATTTGGAGTCATTCACCTGCATATAAAGATGTTAGTAAATCATACCCAACCAAATCGACAATCTTAAAACCATAAAGTAAGAATTAGGAGACTCATTACTCAAGCAACGATTGTGAGGTGCATGCATAGAAAAATAAACCCTTCCCCTTTTCAACCAATTAGTTTAGACCTGATTTATGTCCTCACTCAAGCGTGTGCTGCATAGTAGGAGTTGGTCCTCAATTTATCTCTGGCATGATGACATTTATCGTAGGGGTAACCCAGATTCATCTATATGAATATTGATCTCAATATACCTCATTATCACAGAGACCGCAATGAGCTAAGTGTTAGGAGGGGAAGTGTTCTCAAAGACTTTTAGATGTCCATCTTACCGCTGCGCCTGTACCTTTTTTTTCTTTCTTTTTTTTAGATAAGTCAGGAGATCTTCTTATTCATCTCGCTCTCCTCTTGCTGGCAAATTTAACAAATTAAGCATACAAGGAAAAATATGGTAGTACTACTACCATTATATTTGTCTTTTTCTAGCCAAGTGAGGATCGCCTCAGGTGGTCTAGTGTAGTGAAACGACCCTTGTTTATTTCTGTGCCCGTACCTTTACTAACACATTCACTGATCTACTTTTTTTAATATATTCCAATAATAGATAAGAAACGTAGAAAAAACATGTGAGAAACCTCATACGGACAAGAATCATTTCCCCAAAACATATGAATAGTGCAAACAAATAAAAAAGAATAAATAGGGTGTCAAAAACAATCGTGCAAGAACATAAAAAAGTTTAGATATAGTTTTTCCCTTTAGTTTTCTACATTACAGTTTGATCTTTATCGATTCTAATTAGGCTTATATATAAAGACGGGGATCAGTTGAATGTAGTTTTTATGTTAAGTTTCTACAATTATATATTTCACTCTCTCTAATTATTGTTGAAAGGTTATTAAAGGGTTCCATATGGGAAGTCAATTTCTGTTGGTCTACATCACATCACGCCCTCCTTTTGTGGTGGAGGGTTGAGATTTCAGCACAACTAAATTCCTAGTTGGTGGAAGATATACTTGCTCTGACATGGCTCCTTTATGCAGTGACATTGCCAACGTTAGAAAATATTCACCATTCTTTTTGTCCCTTCATGTCTGTTTGGTATTTGTTCTTCTTTATTATCGTATCTCGTACACAACATAGAAGTTACTACTTCAATTTTTTCTTCTTAACCTAAGTATGATGATAAACACTATACTTACAGCCTTTAAAGTTATCTTATACTCCCAAACACGTAGAATGTCTGAGCATAACTTATTTTAACAAAACTATATTATTTTCTTCCATTACATCATTACCTAACAATAGAGTCTTTTTACTTTCAATTTTATGTATAAATATGTCAGCAACTAATATATTATGTTACACTTTCTCAAAAAAAATTAATTATGCATACAATTGTTACATGGATTTCTACTATATTTGGCATCAAAAATTAGTATCAAATATTTTATTACTTTTATATATATTAAACAACTAGCAATTGAATATTGTTGATCACATCTTCATGTCAATCTACAATTCATTGAGCCGAATCTAGATAAACAAAATTTTCTTAACCTATACATGCGAGATCCGCACTTACGATTACCCAACCCACAATCCAACCACAGTCCAATCCAACCTATAGGCCTAAAGTTGTTGAGAATCGTGACAAGAAGAATCTGGGTTAGTAGGAGATCGATCGGTCATTATGCTGAGTAACCATGTCATATTTGTGGAGCATTATATACCTTTATTCGGATGAACTAGAACAAACTATCATCAAGGACCAAATGACGTGTGATTGAAGTTAGAACAAGTGGTCTGCTGGAAGAGAAGAGATCCACTGATCCCCAACATCATCCCCGCCACATCGAACTGCAAGAGGTTGTTCTGCAACTGATACCCTCCGATGCCAATTGCAGTGGTGGGGTTCTTCCCGCCGTCAACGAAACCCAGACACAGGACGCCGGGCTTCACCTGCACCATCGAATTTGAACCCCATATCACCCAACCGGTAGTGTTGCTAGCACTGCTGTTGCTGCCCTGCAACACCAGTTCAAACGTCGGCACACTCGGGCCTAATCGTCCGCTCTCGACATTCCAACCGTCGTAGCACGCCCCAAAGGGAGCCACCGGCGCCACCATCCTAAGCCCCGACTCTCTCGTGAAGGCGGCCGTCAGGGCCTCATATATGGACGTCTCCAGAACGGAATAAGGGTCGACCGTGCTGAGCTTGGTGCCACCTTGGCCATCCATGGCGATGGATAGCAGAGTGGTGTTAAGTGCGACGTCCTTGCCGTTAACCCGTACTCCGTTCACCTGGATGAAGTGCTCGTAGGAGGGCTCACCGTGAAGGAAGGCCTTGGCAGTGCTGACACGGTTCACGAGCAATGGCGTGTAGAGTAAGTTCTCATTCCCGATCGTCTTGCCTTGGAAGAAGTGGTACGGTCCGTTCCCAATGAAAATGACCCCGTCGGCGGGCGGACCAGATGAGGGGAGGCAGAGGGCGAACTTAATGGGGAACTGCAAGGCGTGAGACAGCTGAGACGGGAGTGCTACCTGGTTTCGGCTGAACCCAGCCAGACCCGTGACTCCGACGGGGAAACCTTGCAGCATGCTACTGGACGTGCATGCGAAGGTGAAATCCGGGACGGTGACGAGTGACCGGGGGTTCACGCCGTCAGTGGTATGGACTGTAATGGCGTCTTCGGAAAACTCGCCTCGGGTGCTGGTGTTGGAGTAAGGGCTCAACGGAGTGACGGTGCAAGCGTTCGGGTTGCATTCAGGCCGGGGTACTGCGCCTGATTCGCAGTGGCCGCAGGCGGAGTAGACAGGTCGGATGTCGCATTTCTGGCTGACACAGTGCACGGGGCGGAAGGAAGAAGAGACGTAGTCAACGCCGTCGCAAGCCACCCATGTGAAGATGCCGGCTAAGTCGACCAAGAGCCGTACCTGTGTGGTCGGGGTCTTGAGCTGGATGATGGTCACGTATTGGTTGGTGGCGACGTCCTTGATGACTGGAAGTACAACCGCCGGTGGTCGTGGACCTGGTGAGCTGGTTGGTGGAGCGGAGGAGGAGAAGCAGATGATCTGGGAGAGGACCAAAAGGGAAACGGAGACGCGGAGGAAAGAAGCCATTATGATGCGGAGTACGGGTAACCAGCAACCACAACCAGATACCAGTTTAATGTGAAGGATATGGATTAGGATGAAATGCCTCGTTCCCGTCGTTCGAACGCTCCAGATGGAGTGACGGCTTTGGCTGCTCCTAGTTGCTGCTTTTCTACTGCCCCGGTGTCCCCGTCTGCTACGTGCATCCACACAGCTTCCACGTCGTCGTTCCCCTATTAGCATATCCAGTGTGGACATGGTCAATTAAGTTCTGTTTACTATTATCTTGTTCGCTTGGAAAAATTTCCAGGACAGCCCGAAAAACCCATAAAATAAAGTCTATCACAGACTTGGGAGGAAAAAAGGTCCTACAAATGCAAACTACTTTTATAATCCTTAAGTATTTACATTAATGACTTTATATAAGCGTTGATAATAAAATTGTTGACTCTTTCCAAAAGGCAAAAGTGTGGATATAAATATAAAATTATTGGATGTAAATTGAAAAATCATAAGATCCAAATTCCACTTGAACGTCTAAATCTGGGTCAATACCAGCAAAAGCATCCCGGAAGATGGTTCTAGCACCATGCCAAATGTGTCAAAAAAAGAAAAACAAAGCAAACGAAGCATGTCCAAAAGTAAACCAACATCTTGGACTACTACGAAAAACACCATCAGATTTCAAAGTAGCCCGATCTAATTCAAAAATTTCACATGCGTGTCCATACACATGAAAATATAATTAAATTAAATATTATATTATAGTATAATTTGTGATTGATTTTATTATAATTTTTTTTCGGCCTTTTGGCGTTGTATATATGTTTTTATCAGTTTAATATCTGATACGTGGGCCATAGGCCCCCATGATATTAAATTAATTTCTTTAGAGGGAGGGCCACTAAAGTAGCTTGCTACTAGGGTCTTCGTGCGTCTTCCTTGCGCAGCACAGATGTCAATATGTGTTTATTATATATGTAACTATTTTTAATATAAATTTCATCTTTTTGGTAGAATATAATAAATGTACGATTGTTATATTGAGAATAAGGCTAGTGAGAACGGAATAACTGGGATTAATAAGGAGTTTCAGTATTAGAAGGCCATGGAAGAAGAATGAACTCATCAAAAAAATATATAATTATATTCATCTTTCATTTTCCTCTTGACTTATGCTTTCCTAGTTGTAGATTATCTTGAACCAATATTCAAATATTAATGCCTAAATTGTATGACCAGGAAGAAAAAAATATCAGTCACTTTTGTTTGTAAATATTTTAAAAATAGAGAAACACAATTATGAAATCATATGTGATACTTAAATATTTGAAGATAATTGTAAACGCTCATAATTTGTTCCATAGTAGTTTTCTTTATATTTATATATAAGACTTATCATTGTGTACACTTTTAAATGTGTTTGCTAAAGAATGTAGACTTTGATCTTCCCGCTAGTAGTTTGGTTGTGAATATTAAGAAGAAGGTAACTCTGGATTAGAAAAATGATCATATAGAGAATTTACTTCTATAAATAGATAATTCATAATACAATGTAATTGAATCACTAATTTATTCATTCAATTTCATATCTATTATTATGCCTCTTATACATAGAATATTATGATATAGATATGAAATAGTTTTTATATTTAGAAAATTATAGAAATTAGGCAAAAAGGTTGGATGATAACATATGGAAATGGCAATATATTCATGAAAGGAATATCGAAGTTACAAAAATTATGCTCATATCCCATAAAGGTAATAGATTTTTTCTTAGTGTACACATGATCTTTACAATATCCTTTTATCTGTCTTATCTCTCTCTTTTAATTAGTTAGTTATAGGGGTGAAAGAAGTAAATTACTTCTAAGAGAATTAAATTGCAAATAAAAGTTTCTCAAACTACTATGAATAACTCTATGAATATATTGATTAAGTCAATGCTAAAAGTGGTAAAATGTTTCGAGGAGTTGGTCATCTTTCTACTTTAAAGAGCAATGAAATCATAGTGAAAATTTTATTTAACATTGTTGACTAACTCTTTCATCATTTTGATCTAGTTAATTCAAAAAAATAGAATATTTTATTTACTTTGTATAGATGAACTTTTCACAACTAAAACATGCCCTCCTTAAATAGCTTATGTCTAAATATATATATTTCACTTTAGTAAATTCTTATAAAACACTCATTTTTCCTACATGAATATCGTCTCCTTCAAGTAATGATATCCCTACAAATAAAATTTACGATGAGAATTTATTTTCTTGCAAGTATCACATTTCTATCAAAATTTGATTTCTACCTAAACTTTTATTGAAATCAAAGTAAATGTTTTTTCTTCACAAACCTCAAGAACTACTTTAAATCAAAATAGTAAGTTTCTTCTAAATAAACAATTTCACACCTAGACTTTTCCCCTCTAAGAAAAAGATCTTCCCATATTTAAGTTAACTTGTTTTCTTCAAGAAAAATGTCTTCCCATATTTGTTTCTATCTAAGTAGTGACATCCTATACTATAAACTTGGGCAATGGACCGAATCTATGTCTGCATTGGATGTCATAGGAATTAAAACTCATAACCACACTAAGGTTTACAGATATCTAGTTGAGCATTCCAACATGTTGTTGGCCTTCTTTGGTAGCCTACATCACAACATTTTTTGAGTCATGATTAACATTTTTTGGAAAGATTGATCGTGTCGTACTTATCAAGAAAATGACTACGATGAAGAAATTTTATTTTGTGAGATTTTCATCAATAATGTTTTTGTATTCAGCAATGATTAAGAAATGGAACATGCATTTCACAATGTTATTATTTATAATTCATTTCATTTTTATTAATATTTTATATAAAATCATTTGTGATGAGAAGTATGGGTTTGGTATTGTTAAAAGTAATTTCCATTGACTTGCACTTAAAAATTTCATATCTAAACTTCTATTTCCATTCAAATTTACTTCATGAAATTTGTTTTTCTCACAAAAAAAATTAAAATCAAAAGAGTATGTTCATTTTAAACCAATAATTTCACACCAAAATGTTTACCCCTCTAAGAAAAATATTTCCAACCAGTTTCGATGATATAGATGTAAGTTGTAGTAAATACCCGTCAAAGCTTTTTTCCTCTAATAAAATCAAAGTGATAAATACTAATATAAATTGGGTAATAGACAAAGTATATGTCGTGCTTTCGGTATTATCCAAATTGGAAGTCAAATATGCACTAAGACTTATCTATATCTAGTTGAGTATCTAAACATGATGCAACCTTCTTTTATTTCTAGAACACAAGTTTTGTCAAGTCATAATCAATATGACTTAGAAACATTAAACATTTGTATTAATCAAGAAAATGGTCATCATGAATACATTTAATTCTATTGAATTTTCTTTACAAAATTTATTTATATTGATAAAACAATTAGAATGAAATAGACGACATATGAGGAACTACATGTGTTGCTTGCCCTTTTGGATGGAAAAACCAATTCTCCATATGATTTTTTTTGAATTAACCTTCAATGATGTACTTTCTTATAATTGTTAAAAATATAACATGGATGTCACAATGTTCTCATTTACATTATATATTACTTTATAATTAATATTTTATATGAAAAATAAAATGTGATAAGAAAAGCATCATATTCTGCAATCGTGACACCATCGCTTATGAAATTACTAAAAGCATGATTTGTGAAATTGGTTCTTAGTTTCTAAACAACAACCAATATAACAAAATGACTACGAGATTTTAAAATTGCTTTGTCGTTAGTTTCTAAACAACAATCAATATAATAAAGTGACTATTAGATTTGACCCGGAGACAAAAAAACCAACCCACACATGTACATACTCACAAAGTTTTTTCTCCAAGTAATCATCAGGAAGGTCTATGATTGTTGGAGTGAGTGATATCTATCTGATTGCAGTTGTTATCTCAATCAGAAGTTGAATGCTGTGGAATATGTTTTGTTTCTAGCGCCGAGTCATGCCAAACGCCGACAAGCTCCAATAAAAGGAGTACAAAGCTCTTTGGATTTCATCTTTTCTGCCGCATAATATTTCCAAGAAGCTGATTGAATTCCAAAATATGGAAGATGTTGACCAAAACAGCGGTAGATATCTGCACCGAGGGCTCCTTCAACCTCTCGGCATGACTTGGATAGATTGCGAAGGTAGTCGTTCTAGGATGGATGGAAGGATCGGGATGGAAAAAGAATGAATGAAAATGACATTGGTCATCCTGTTGATGGAAGAGTGGAGAGATAATGGGGTGAGAGGATACATGAAAGTGGTCATCGTAGTTAGTTAGACAAAATCGTGGAGGTACCTATACACCTGCTAATTGCTGCTTTGACATAAATTGAAACAACATTAATGTAGCAGTGATTGATCTATCTTACTATAAAATGAGCGAATTTGATGTTACACTCTCCTTAATTCACTCTCTTCTCTCTTTTTTTCAAAGAATTTTATTCCTACAAATTTTTATTCTCACATTCTCCTACTAACTTTTATTATCTTTAATTCTATATTTCTCTCTCTATTCCACAGAAACGGTTCATTAATTTTTTTCCTTTCAAACAATCAACGCAAATATCTTTTATTTAAATTAACTTGTATTTTATCCTAAGTCGTTTCTCATCCATCCAACGCCCTCTCCCACTCCCTCCCTCCCTCCATGATTCCCGGTCACAAGAACGACCACGAGAGGGAGTAGTATCACGCAATTCTGCCATAGAGGTAGCGGCGGCTCATCATCATCACTACTACGTCAGAGGCTAATACAACATCTACATCACAGTGCTCCTAAACTACCACGGTAAGTTGATTATCTTTCATTAGTTTAACTTGATAGAAGTTTATCATTTTTGTTATTCATTTTTAATATCTATCACGATCCTATACATTCTCACAGTTTTTCCGATAAAGATGACACGTTTCAACGATTGGCCTTCCCCACAACTTTGATCGGCATGACCAACAATCTAACCATCGTCCCAGCTCTTTCTGCCAGGCTTAGAGGAGCCACCGCTTCCACAACTGGTCAATAGCGCATCGGCTACCATAGATATACCAGCAATGGCGGAAGCCATCTTCTTCTTTACCCCACAGCCATTGGAGACAGCTTGAAGAACCCACAGAATCGGCGTACAGGAGACGACGTGGACCCCCTTCTCTTGGCAACTGGTGAAGATGCAGACTTCCTGCCGCCCACTAGAGAAGGCTATATATAGCGCGACAACACCACAATATCCTCCTTGGCTGCCACCAGACCGGGGAATTCCAACTTGGACGACAGGGGAGATGATGGTCTCGAGTTGGACCGCACCAGTGCTGGTGACGATGTCCTAGATAAACTTGCCTTCGACGTAGGCGTCGGTGGTTTTCTGGTCTCCACCGAAGTGGCAAAGATGACAACCTTCATTGGAGCCAACTTTACGACCCCAGGAGAGGAGAACCTCCTCTTTTTTACGCTCGATGAGGTCGACTGATCTGATTCAGCTTTCACAGCTGCATTCTCCCTTGCAGTGTAGACCTGTTAGATAAATGATTACTATAGCTAGTTTCTGTAACAGCTCGTTACTGTAGCTCTATTACTGTAGCAATCACTTATTTAGCATGGGTTAAGCCCAATGTGGTGCAGCAAGCACATGCGAGAATGTAGTTTTGTTTCTAGTACAAATGGCAAAGAAGTTTTATCCCATATTGCTCACTCCTAGAACTTTTGTGGTCCTCATATGTAAGATCACATGGGGCACTAGTGTCCAAAGGAGTCCTAAGAGGGAGGTAGCTTACCTCCTTGGTGGGTGAGATTGCCACATCACAACGCACGCACACACGCACGCGCGCGCCACACCTCACCTCACCTCGCCTGGCCTGGCCGGGCCGGGCTCGGGCTCGAATGTCTTCCGTCTTCTTTTTGCACTGGGATACAACTAAGTAATTAATTATTTGTATAATTAATTGTTTCTTTCCTATTCGGATTTCTTAATCCTAACTGGAAAGTGTTTCTCTTTGCAATTTTTATTCTGTAATGTGTACAAGAGCGATCGAGTATTTGTGTCTTACTGGGAATAGGATTAGGGATGTGTGTGGCTATATATATATACCTCAGGTCATTAAGGTTAAAGACACCGAAAATAGCTTTCTGTCGTCGTGTGTTTTGAGAGCCCTAATCCAGAGAGCGAGAGATTTTCGTCCCCGGAGTCGCTTCGCAGAGTTGTCCTCCTATGCTAAGTGCGACTCCTCCTTCCCGTCACTGAGACGCGGCTGTCAGGCGGTGGTTCCTGCGGACGCTGTGCTACACTGGTAGAAGTGCAACGATCCAGGTTCGTGTTGGATCGAGACTGGGAGAATGGTGCCTATCCGCGAGGATTGCTGGGTACTGATTTCTTTAAGTATTACATTCGTTTCTCAACGAACGATCTGGTTTGCGAATCTAACTCCTTTATTTCTGTTCTATTTTGTTTGATCTTCGTTTCCTATTTTGGATCTGCCTGAAATTATTAATTACATTGCACATGTCGCTGTTGCATGAACGACGTTAATAAATATTAACAACAGTCTTAAAGAAATCAAATTTCTGTCGTTAATTAACAATGGTCGGTCAGGGTGGTTCGGGATGTAAAATTGATACCAACAATACGCCTGAAAAATATATTGGTACCAACTTTACCCGTTGGTAGAGTCAGATGAAAATTTAGTTGAATATTATGGGTTATGATCAGTATTTAGTTGAAATTGAACCTATATCTGATGAAACAATTCCTGATAATGCAAATATTTTGCTAATTGGAAGAAGGATGATAAAACGTGTCGCGGTTTGATTCTATTTGGTTTAAATAACAAACTGTACGATTCTTACTCAAAGCCGCCAGTCACTACGTCTAAGGTTTTGTGGGAATTGTTGATTAAGAATTTTAGCACTGAAAATCAAGGTGTTGAAAAATATTGTGTGTCTAAATTTCTTAAGTTTCAGATGGTTGAGGGTAAGTCAGTTTCTGATCAAACTCATGATCTACAACTCCTAGTTCATGAACTCTCAGATGCCAAGATTGTATTGCCTGAGATGTTCATTGTTATGTCTATCATAGAAAAATTCCCTAAGTCTTAGGAATCGTTTGGTATGTCTCTGAAGCATCGCAAAGGGACACACACCATGGATGAATTAATGATAGATATTAATATACAAGAAGAACACTTAAAGGAGAAAGGGGTCAAGGTGCCTACTGATGCAAATCCAACTGTTAATTTAACTTCTGTGAAAAACACCAAAGATAAGAAATCTAGGAATGCACATAAACCTAAGGCAAAGATCCAAAAGAAACCGAAGAACAAACCTTGTTGGACTTTTGGACAGGTTGGCCACTGGAACAAGGATTGTCCTACTAAGAAGGCAAAGAAAGCTACCGCATCTGCAACTGATGAGGCTGTGGTCAACATGATGACTACATCCTTGAACCTCAATGATGGGTACGTGTGACGATGCGCCTCAGAAAATAAGATCAACGAATGCGGAAGTGGTTAACTAGCAGCGGAATTATTGAAAATCACTAAAAATTAAAACTTTTTGTAAAGAGATCTACAAAAGGTAAAACTCTTTCATAAAGAAAACTTGATAAGTTATTTACAAACTGATCCATCATTACAACTATGTAATAATTACATCTCGAGGGTTACAAGCATCAATTGCCCTGTTAACTGTACTAGGCAAGATACAAAATTCCGAGGCATCACGCCAAAATCTCAGATCTATATAAAACATTTACTGACTCCTAGGACCTGAGAGTACAGAGACGACACATAGGACATACTATCTACAAGACTTGACAAATAGTGTCTCCACCTGAGGATCATTGTTGTCCCTGATGTTGTTGTTGTTGTTGCTCACCCACTGATGGATTCCTTCATCTACGGTGTCTACCTAAAAAGTCGAATCCCACGGGGATGAGACAATTGAAAAAATTGTCCCAGCGAGAGTTATAACTCTCTGCCAGAAGCATTGTTATTGCAATAATGGAATAACATTAAGCAGTAGAACTATAAACATTCAACAGCAGGTTTAACATTGTGTAAACTAAGTGAAGCAACATTCTTTTAAGCAATCATTTCAATTATATCTTAATTGAATGAAAAGACATATAACAATAAGGAATATGAAGAACATGTATACTAGTTATTCAACTAAAGCAATGTAAACAATGTATCATCAATCATTGTTTCTCGTAGTTCAACCTAAGAAAATATGCTACACGGCTGATTACATTTTTCAAACATTTTATGCCCTGAGGAGATGAGTTACACCTGTCATACTCCAACTAACCATTACTAAATTGCAATCGGTACCATACATAGGTCATTAGAAGAGTTAGATTCCTATGACCTCATCCTCCTCAATCAGTATGAGGAACAACATGCATGACATCTTGTGTCTCTACCATAATAGCTTTCCAGGGTATTCTGGGAACTTTGCCATTAGAGTTACAGTGGCGTTCTGTACTCTCTTCACCATCGAGGGATTTGTTGTTCATCTCTCATTGATGTGGCATTAAGAATATCATCGGGAGATTAGTGATACATCATCCCAGCAAAAACATATAATGAAGGGTTGAGAGATTAAAGGTACATCTCACATCAAATCCTACATTAGGACGTAAGGATATTCACGTCCATAACCCCCACATACTTAAAAGTATGCTCTCCAGGAGTTCCCTTAGGAAAACCTATTTGACCATCATTTAACTTCTGACAATGATGGACCTATGGTCAAGGTGATACATGATATCATTATACTCGATTATTTAAGTACATTATGGCATTCTTTTAGCATCAGGCATGTTTTCAAACATAAACCAATAAGATAACTACTATAAAGAAAGAGTACTAATCATATCAAGTTTATGTCACATATTGTTAACATTGGGATATCAATCCCTAACCATCTCATCATTGTGATTCAAGAATATGGGTATTCAAACCCTTAGATCATCAAAACACTTGTTACCAAGTAACATATTGTCATCAAGTCATTTAGCAGCATGACATTGATTGGAGCAATGCAGATATTTCTCATGGCTCATACAGCCTATCAATCTCATATGTTACCTCTTACTAGGCAACATAACATTTCATTATTCTTAAAGCTTATAAAGTGCTTTCAATATATATGGTATCATAACCCTTTCCTGGCTATGCTCACCTCTTTATAAAAACATGCATGGTTAACACAATTGATAACATGCACATTGTATCTATATCAGCACAATACAAGTTCTTTTCAAATTAAATATAAAACACCACGACCGTGCTATTTTGCACGGTCGTGTTACATAAGTTCACCACAACTGTGTCACATTACCACAACTGGTTTCTAGGGTTAGGGTTTCTCTATTCAATTTAATTAGGGTTATTTAACCCCTTTTACCTTCAAAGGCATAATGATAACTGATTCCATAATCAAGTATAGAGTGTCATGCTTAAAAGCATAACCCAAAATTAGGCTTTACTATTCATACCATCACATTACCCTAGATTAGGGTTTAATATTCACATTACATCATATTACCCCAGATTAGGGTTTACTATTCATATTCATTAGGATTACTTCCATTGATGTCCTCCAATTAGGTTAAGATTCATTAACCATCATAATTAGGGTTTCCATGATCTCACTATGAAGGATCATACCCTAATTAGACACATTCAAACATATTGGAGATTTATTACTTGATTCTCATTCATATAGGGAGTCTTATCTCTCCTCTTTCTATCAGATGATGTTTACATCACCTATGATTAGGCTAAGTCAATTCTATTCTGACTTCATGGGTTGTGTCATTACTATGTGGTCACTAAGGCTCACTTGATCAAAGGGTATTGGTCACTCTATCCCATCAAGGGTACCTTGGTAATGTTCACCACTTGATCATGACATGCATTAATCAACTAATTACTTGATCCCTTAATCACTTTAGGTATCTATGAGGTTTATGTTAATCAACTACTAAACCATTTGACCACTAAGGCATCAAACGTTCTCAACCTTTTTAGACCTCAAACGGTCTTGCACACAAACTCCCCAAACAGTATTGGATAGACCTTGAAACCATTTGGTGGTGTTGACTGATTGGTCTAGTTTGACTTTTGAAACTGTTTGGTAAAGTGCACACACTCAAGACCGTTTGCCCAAGATGAGGTGAAGATTGTTTCGTCATGAAGACCGTTTGGCCAACTTTGACTTTGAAACTGCATGGGCAAAACCAATCTTGAAACCACATGAGATCAAATGGTTTGGGATCGTTTGGTCCCAAACGGTCTTAAGACTGTTTGGTCCAAACCACCTCAAAACCGCATTGACCAAAAAGTGTCTCAACTACTCCTATTGAGTTAGGGTATCCAATCTTGAACCCCATAATCGATCTTGTACTTGTTAGCCACTTATCAATTGAGTTAATTAGGTCAACCATCAACTGATTTTGACACTCAATTGACCCTCAATTGATCCTCAATTAGGGCTTCGATCAACTGGATTAGGGTTTGGAAATGATTATCCTTCAACATGTTTCAACATGAGTCTAATTGATTTGAAACCATTGAACCCTCATTCAATTTGGTCATGACCTGACCCCAAACGGTCTTGGGATCATTTGGATGACCTCCAAATGGTCTTGAGACCATTTTCTCAAGTTAACATAAAAAACTAACTCAACCTATTAAGGTTTGGCTCATTGATTTGATCATTAGGTCACTAATCAATTGCACTTCAACTTGTTATCCTTAGATCTCCAACCACTTGACCATAGTCAACCCTAGACCTCCAAACGGTCTTGGGTGACCCCCAAACGGTCTTGGGATCGTTTGGACATCCTCCAAACTGTCTTGAGATCGTTTGCCCATAATTTCATCAAAACTCCAAGTCATTCACTTAAGGTTTGAACCCTAGGTTTGGCCACTAAATCAGCACTCAATTGTTCATCAACTTGATATCATTGGACCCTCAATTGGTCAACCCTACTAAACCCTAGACCTCCAAATGGTCTTGGGTGATCACCAAACGGTCTTGAGACCATTTGGGTGATCCCCAAATGGTTTTGAAACCGTTTGGGCCACTCAACCCAAACTTTAACTTGATTAAATTATTGAGATCGGCAATAAACCCGATTAGGGTTTAGGTGATAGATGTGCCTTCAATTGGTGATTTACTTGGAATTAGTTGATGATTTTTGGTAGGTGACTAGTCCACATTATTTACAACAGACCTCCAAATGGTCAATGCCTGGTCAACGCATCCAAATGGTCTTAAACCGTTTTCTTCTATGCGGTTTGTGAAACCATTTGCATTCAAACAGTTTGAAACTGTTTGCTCCCAAACGGTTTGGGAAACCACTTGCAAAAGTTGGGAGACTATTTGCTAAAGAAATATTTAGGATAAACATAGATATTAACGTAATCATATTCTACCTCAAGAACAGGGACGGTTCTTCATGGAAATAAGAACAAGAACACACAAAGGTGTCTAAAGAAGAAGAATAAGCATATATACTAGGAGAAGAGGATGCATTAACAAAGCTTAAGTGTTAGAATTATAAAACCCACCTTAAGATCTAATCTAGAGCTCCAAGCTTCATATACTTAATGGTGGATGAAGCTCCAAAGGTTGTCCAAGGCCCGTTCTTCAAGATTTGGATGGAGAAGATGGCTAGAAAGAAGAATTGTGTAAGGAAAACTACTAAACCAACCTTGTATTAGAGTTTTCACCATGAATTCGGGATAGATGGTGGTCCAAACTTACCAAACCAACTTGGTCGTCCTTCCTCTGCTCCTGTGCTCCTCCTTAGTCGGCCAAAGCAAGAAGATGAGAAAAGAAACTAAGGGAAACATTTCCTTGCTTTGTTGTTAAAGTTGTTATATATATTTTTGGATATTTTCAAGGAAAAGGAGATTATTTCCTTTATTTCTCAAACATAACAACCAAGTCCTCCTCCACTTCTTGGCCACGTTTCCTCCTTCTATCCTTATGCAAAACTTCTCCATTATCCAAGGTTTAAAAGGGAAAAGAAACCAAACACCTTACTAAGTTGCATATATAAAAGGGTCATTTTGCTTAAAACTTGGTTATTTAAATATTAAGGTTATCTTTCTTACTTGATCATTCAAATGAGGCACCCCTCTCATTTTCTTTGCTCTACTTGATGACAAGAAATATGAGATATCCTCAAGAGGGTATATTTTACATGTTGCACTCTTGGTTTTGGGTAAATTACACTGTACACCAAAACTAGGTTTTAAAGCACAAGGATTGCTCTACAAGCTATATCTCAGTGCCCAAGCTTGAAGAATCCATACCACTACATCATATTCAATATTATGATGTCTCATTATTAGAGGAACATATTAACATGTGCAATTTGCAAGTTAACCCCTCTACTTGGGTAATTTGCACATTAGTCTAAAATTTAATAAAACAAAGTTGCAAGATTATTAAAAAAGGACTGAAATAGAAATATAAGTTCCTCAAAAGCTTTAATTACATTTCAAAAGATAACCAAAAGCATATAATCACATATTTAAGCAAAACACCTAGGGTTAGTTCATAACCCAGGTCAGGGATGTTACAAATTATCCACCCCTTACAAGGTTTTCGTCCCCGAAATCAACAAAACATATTAAGAGAAAAGAGCAGGGTATCTCCTTCTCATCTCTCCCTCTAGTTCCCATGTGGCTTCTTCAACACCACGGTGATTCCAGAGGACTTTTACAAGACTTATGTATTTCTTTTTCAGCTTTTTAATTCTTTTATCAAGGATCGACACAGGTCCTTCCTCATAAGATACATCATCATTCAATTCTACTTCCATAGGTTGCAGAACTGATTCTGTATCAGGGTGACATTTCCTAAGCATGGAAATGTGGACCACAGGGTGTAACTTTTGTAGTTCTGGTGGTAACTCTAGCTTATAAGATACTCTTCCAATCCGTTCAATGATTGGATAAGGCCCCATAAACCTAGGAGCGAACTTCCCTTTCCTTCCAAATCTCAGAACTCCTTTCCAAGGTGAGACTTTGAGATACACTCTGTCTCCAACCTGGAATTCTAAAGGTCTACGACGCTTATCAGCGTAAGATTTCTTCCTATCATGTGTAGTCTTTATCTATTGTTGTATTACTTTAATCTTCTCAGTGGTCTACTGCATAAGATCAGGACCTAAAAGTTGATATTCACCAGTTTCATACCAACATAGGGGTGATCTACAACATATGCCATACAAAGTTTCATAAGGTGCCATGTCAATGCTATGTTGATAGCTATTGTTGTAGGCAAACTCTATCAAGCTTAGGTGCAGATCCCAACTCCCCGTAAACTGAAGAACACATGCTCTAAGAAAGTCTTCTAAAGTCTGTATAGTCCTTTCTGACTGTCCATCAGTCTGAGGATGAAAGGTTGTACTAAACCTTAACTATGTGCCTAAGGCTTTATGAAGTCGCTCCCAAAAATGACTCGTAAACTGGGGACCTCTATCAGAAAAAATGGTAACGGGGACTCCATGCAGCCGCACTATCTCATCAACATATAACTGTGCTAGTTTCTCAGCAGAATAGGTTGTTTTGACAGGCAAGAAATGTGTTGTCTTTGTCAACCTATCAACTATTACCCAAATGGAATCATGTCCTTTGGCTGTCCTGGGTAGGCCAACAACAAAGTCCATGGTTACATGGTCCCACTTCCACTGTGGTATGGGCAAAGGTTGCATTGTTCCTACAGGCTTCTGGTGTTCATCTTTAACTTGCTGACATACAGGACACCGCATAACGAACTCAACAACATCCTTCTTCATTCCAAGCCACCAATACATATCTTTTAAGTTTCGATACATCTTGGTGCTTCCTGGATGCATAACATACATCGAAGAATGAGCCTCTTCCTGGACTAACTTTCTCAAGTTATCCACATCAGGAACTATCATTCTATCATGATAACAAGCTACTTGATCATCTAAATCATGGAAACCATCTCATTTCTCACTTCCATACTCCGATCTAATCAGTTGAGCTGTAGCATCAACTTGTTGTGCCTCCTTGATCTGTTGTCTCAGAGTAGGTTTTATGTGCATCTCAGCTAACAACCCGTCTAACAATGATACTTTTAACTATACATTGTCTTGCCTTAAGGAGATAAGCATATCCCTCCTAGAGCACACCAAGGAATTCAGTTGTGCTCTATCTAAGGCTGGTGTTGCTGATTTCCTACTCAAAGCATCAGCAACTACATTGGCCTTCCCTTGATGATAATCAATCGTACAGTCATAGTCCTTGATTAACTCCATCCAGCGGTGTTGCCTCATGTTAAGCTCATGTTGAGAAAAGATATACTTAAGGTTCTTATGATCAGTGAAAATCTGGAATGTCTCTCCATAAAGATAATGTCTCCAGATCTTCAAGGCATGAACCACAGTAGCTAGTTCTAGATCATGTGTCGTATAATTCTCCTCGTGTTTCTTAAGTTGTCGAGAAGCAAAAGAAATCACTTGTTTATCCTGCATCAACACACATCCTAGTCCATTATTGGAGGCATCAACAAAAACTATATATCCTTTCCCTTGCTCAGGTAACACAAGCACAGGTGCACTTGTCAACCTCTCCGTCAATAGCTGAAAAGATTGTTAACACTTGCCACTCTAGGTAAAAGGAACATCCTTCCTGGTCAACTTGGTCAAGGGTAAAGCTATAGAACTGAAGTTCTTAATGAACCTTCGGTAATAGCCTACCAACCCTAAGAAACTACGGATCTCTGTTGGTGTCTTCGACTGCTCCCATTGTAGGATGGATTCTACCTTTCTAGGGTCAACACGTATACCTGAAGCAGATATTACGTGTCCCAGAAAAGAAACTTCTGGTAACCAGAATCATACTTGCTAAACTTAGCATATAACTTGTGTTCTCTTAGCAAAGTAAGGGTCTGACGAAGATGTTGTTCATGCTGCTGAACATCTCTACTATACATCAGGATGTCATTTATGAAGACAACAACACACTGATCAAGAAAAGGTCATAAGATTCTATTCATGAGTTCCATAAATGCAGCTAGTGCATTAGTGACACGATTTTACCGTGCGTATAACGCAAGTGCACGCGTCAATGTAGTATAGGCCCTTGTGAGGCCTGAGTCAAACTCAAGGACACGAAATTATCGGTAGACTACTACTAACTGTTTGCAATCAGCTAGGCCAATAAAAAGGTTATGAGAGTTGTTTAAAAAGAAAAAGAAAATAAAAATAAAACAAAGCAATTGATTAAGTGTTTGGTTTAATCAATTCAAATGGAGATCTTTAGGATTGCGGTTTCACCGTGAGTTTTCATTGTATGAATTTCCATATAGTTACTCAGGTTCATCTCTCAGTCCGGGTAGTGGCATGTAGTCAGAATTGTCTACTATCGTGGAACAATTCACTACCTATGTCTAGGTCGGTTCCACCTTCGTAGTAACCTATAACCTAAACTAGGTGCATTAGAACCGACCTCTGGGTTTCCACCATTAACCTTACATCACCTTGTTCAAGGGATTTGTTAATTAATGTGAATTTCGTCTCTTTTCAACCGTTAATTCTTCTTTCAAATTAATTAAAGGCATTAGATTATCATTATGGTGATCAAGCATAACAATATAATTGAGAAAATGAAATCATACCACGGATTTAAAAGACATATTATGAATTACTATGATAAAAATGTCATACAATGCTTCCCCGGGCTACTCCCGGTCCTAAAGATAAAGGGGATTAGCCCTGCATGTTCATCTCAGAGAAAGACATGGTTGAAGAAAGGGGAAACATGGAGAAAAACGTGGATAAAGTAATGAAACCCCTGAACGGAGAAGATCCAATAGTTCCTCGGCATAGAGTGTGCGATCTACAGCCTTTCAGCGGTGGAAAACATCTTCTTCGGCTTCCGGGATGATTGGGGCATGCTTATGGGCTCCGTCCTTCTCTCCACACCTTCTCGGGATGTGTGCAGCGGCTAATGATGTGATACCCTGCTCTTAGCCACCGTCATTAGGTATAATCACCGAGTTAGGTTGCAAAAATATCACAACCATTGGATTAGAGTCGGTCTGAAACAAACTTTAATTTGACGGTGTTGATACCATCGACGCGGGTCGATGGTATCGACCCCTCGTGACATCGGCAATCCTTCTTTCTTTTCTGTCATTGCACCTGATGCTGGCTCAATACCATCGACGCGGGTCGATGGTATCGACACCCTTAAGGGTCAGTTTTACCCCTTTTCCATCGCTGAAGCTACACGTGTCGATAGTATTGACTTTGGGGTCAATAGTATCGACTGACTGGTCGCTGGAAACCTGATGGTAAGTCACTACCATCGACTTCCCAGTCGATGGTATCGACTCTTCGCTGCTCCTTGCGGCTGCTGCCTGTGGCTGTGTTGATAGTATCGACATATGTCGATGGTATCGACATCTGTTTATATGTGTTTGTCCTGAAATTGCAAAACAAAACCACATCAGCCGAGATAAAACCTATTATTGTAATCATTTATGCTCAAAACAATAAAATAAGAGAGATTTGACACTGAGAAGGATCATAGACTAAAGTAAGTGAATTATGCAATATTAACCACCAAAATGACCAATAAACACATAAAACACGAGTAAAACAAGTCTATAAATGCGACTCAAAATAATCGCATCAAACTCCCCTAAGCTTGAACATTGCTCGTCCTCGAGCAAAAAAACTCTAGAATAGAATTGCGAGGGTCAACTAAAGACAGATTATCACAACATACATCACCATATGATCCCCGCCAGACATTCACATTCCGGCCCTCACTAACCACAGAATGATAATTACCCTAAAGGCGACAATAATCATCCATAAAAGATATCTACCTCAAAATTGATGAACACTATCACATAAGGCAGTTAACATAATAAAATCCTCCAGTCCAGACTCAGTGCATCTTGTGATCTCCTATCTACGTTGCTCGCCCTAACTACCATCTACATGGAAGCAGCTCTCTTGGTATTGACAAGTGAGGAGAAAATCACGGTGGCCTACCAATTCGAGCAACGGGTGGATGGAATGGGTGGCTTGTGGAAGAAATGGAAGCATTATATGGTTTTAAAATGCACAAAAACCATAATGACCTAAATGATTCATATGCAAATAAAAATGCCCTAATGCCTACATTTGGGTGGAATGATGCATGCACTATCATTCCGTCTCAAGGTGAGCTAGAATATCCAAGAAAACTACACCATGTGCTTATTCTTCTTAAAATGCAGGTGAGATTATGTTTGTTTCTCCCTCTCATTACTACTTGCTTCTTTATACTCTTTTTTTTTCTTCTTTTTTTTCGAAACGCCTTTTTTTAAGACCCTTATTTTCATAGCTGACAATGAATTATTTGTCGGGCTCACTTATTGCTACATAACTTATACATTTGAAGCATTCATAGGGTATGGAACAAGTTCATCACCTTTTATGTTCAGAAGATATAAGATGCATGATGTACTATATGCACAAAAATGTGAATGCAGCTACAAAATGATAGTTATGCAACTAAATGACACGCACCTAAGGATAATGTGCATGTATATCTACTCTATCTTTTTTTCTTTCTTTTCATGCAAAAATATGTGAAAATAGTTGTAATGCAAGACCTATCTACATGAAATGCAATCAAAGAGATGAAACTGTAATGTACTTCCAGTTCTTATGGTGGAGTATGAAAACAATGGAGTGGATAGATCACAAGATTAATTGACTAAACCTTTGGAAATTATTATGTGTCCCTCCTTACTGACCTATGTAGTAATTAAGAGGTGTCTCTCTCTTATTTCAAATTAAGGTCTCATTATCATTTGGTCAGTTTAGGCTCAAACTACTAATTCCGTCCACTTTTCATGAATCAAAGGAATGTACAGTTGTGATTTCCTATTTTAGAGTTGACAAACCCAATTATTTTCTTAAGTTATGTGCTCAAAGTTAAACATCCCAAGCTTGCAAAAGCACTAAAAATTTTCAAATTTTCCCCTGATTTTCATGTATAAGCAACGAGATGACACATGACCTTAGACATCCACAATTACACTAGATAGAGTGTGGATCCTACAAACAACGAGCTAACTAAGAGAAATAAATGACAAAACACAAAGCAATAAAAACTAAAAACTAAAAACTTAAAACTAAAGAATAGAAATTGTTCCAACTCCCCCCCAAGCTTGAATTCGACTATGGCCTCATAGTCAAAAACAACCGTAAAAGGTGGAACAGTAATACCGATCATTCTTCAGTAGGAGGTGGGTACTACGGAGCCATGGGGTCCCAAGATGGGTATTGCCCCTGAAATCTCAGATCGTACTAGGGCATTGGTGGAGGTTTTGGATACCCCCCAAAATAATTTTGGCTCCAGTAATTGTCGTAGAAGGGATGCTGCTGCATCTCCATCCTGTGCAACCTGTCGTGGATGTTTTGTTGGTTGTAGAGGAGGAGGTTCTCATTCTCGAAAATGGCCCTCTAGTTAACAGTCAGTTCGTTGTATCCTAAATACTGGTGTATGAAGTTGTATGCTGCTGTTGGGCCTGATGAATCTCCTACAGCATCGAGTACATCCCTTGCATGGAGTAGGCATCCTCTCCTTGATGAGAGGGCGGAGGTGGTAGAGGCTGTGAAGATGAAGATGCGCCCGATTGCATGCGGGGGCGCTTCCGGGGTGCCACTCGTGCTCGAAGAGGAGTGAAAGCCTCCTCTTCCTCTTCATGATCGTCACTGTCATTATCATTGTCGTCATTGCCGCCGTCTTCATCCGAGTCATCAATGGCTATGATGGGCCACCTGAAATGTTGAGCGCCCTCGATGTTGAAGACGGGGTCTAGAAGAGAACACTCTTGATATGCGTTATTAACATGGCAATGTGCATATGCCAAGCCATCACGAAGCAGGATGAGGTTGGAGCGGTGCAGATGCTGCAGGTTGACCTTGCTCCTGTTGGAAAGAGGAGTAAGCTGTGAGATATCCAACCCAAGATAGACGGCCAATGGTGTGATTAGCCCTCCAAAATGGATAGGATCTATCCTCATACTCCTTTTCATGGCCCCCACACGCGTCAAGAAGAGCGCGCCCCAGTTGCACTCCTCGCGCTTCAGTAGCTTGTGTAGGAAGAACAAATCCATCTCTTGGAATTTGCTAAGAGACAAGTCCCCGCGAGAAAATAGTGTGGTGTAGAGCATGCAGTGAAGAATCCGCACAAATGGATGCTCGAAGTCAGCAACTGCAGCGTTGTGGTAGCCGACGGATTTTCTCGGGGGTGCAGTCATGAGTTGGGCGAAGATATCATCGTAGTCCGTCCTGTTGTCTGGCCTCCGGTGTTGGTAACTGTCATGATACCAGTTGTAAACTAAATTGAACTGGGTGAAAGTAATGGTGTAGTTGTTGTTGAAGAGTCTGAACGACACCCGCCCTTTCCTCCACTCTCTGTCGGTGGCGATCAAGTCATTGGGCAACACATTGATTTCCAATGATGCCATGAACTTCGCCACGAGTTCCTTGTAAGTCGGCCACTCACTGAAGAATGGATGACTGTCGGCGTGGAACTCTAGCTCGTCGGGCCTCCTGGTTGTGTGTCTCACCTGCCCCTTCAAGACGTAAGCGAGATTGTGATTGAACCCTAGGTCGCGGACCATCGTCCGATCGACATAGCGTGTGGGCTCAATCTTTCTCTTCATCAGTTCCTCATAGACCTTTCAGATCTCCGTGGAAGGGTGGACTATCCTCGGATGAGGAATCAATGCGGTTCACAGAGGAATGAACTTGGGAATCTCATTGGGTATCGCCCGTGAAGAAGATGCTCCTGTTGTATGCACCATTGTCGTCGAGAAAGAAGGAATAGAAGACGGAGCTCGGTGAAGACGATCTCGGAGAAGACAATCTCCACTCGGTGAAGACTCGATGAAGATCGTGCTCCTGGGATGCTTGTGGCAGGCCTCCGGTCGCACAGCACAGTGCAAAGCACAAGTAGGGGCCAAAGACTTCAAAGGTGTGACGTCATATGACAACCATCCCCCCCTTTTATAACTGTGCCCGTCGCTGCTGTGCACCCGTCGATACCATCGACGCGGGTCGATGGTATCGACACCTGTAGCACAATATGGTCTTCCACTAGTATCGACGGCTGTCGATAGCCTGATGTGGGGGCCCAGATCGATGACGTGTTGATACCATTGACGGATGTCGATAGTATCGACCCATCCCACAGATCGATTGTCTTGATGCAGCGATCACCATTGATTCCCTCTCGCGGATCGGTGACATGTCACGTCAATACTGTCAGCGCAGGTCGATAGTATCGACTCTTCTTAGGGCAAACACCCTCGCGAGGCCCGGCCGTTGCTTTCTTCCTGAACCGGGTCGATACCATCGACAGGACCGTCGATGGTATCGACTTCACTGAGACAAATTTCGTATGAATATCTTCAGGGATCTCACGAGTATCGACATCCATGTCGATACTATCGACCCCATTTTGGCGATTTCTTCAGCGCTACTGAGGGTAGGTCGATACCATCAATGAGGCCGTCGATAGTATCGACTCAGAGAAATTTTTGCAGCCGCCTAACTGTGCCCATATCGATACCATTGACACAATGGTCGATGGTATCGACCCTGCCTCAGGCCTGCACACTAAACGAACGATCATGGTATCATTTTTACACTAAAAACAAAATCAAACCAAACTAAATTATAAATGTGAAAGAAACTAAATGAAACTACCAATGGATGGGTTGCCTCCCAACAAGCGCCCTTATTTAACATCTTAGGCTAGACGAAATCAAGCTCCTCATGCATCCGGAAGTGCAATGAGTTTGACCTCATTCACTTTCCTCGTGTAATCCTCACCAAAGTACAACTTCAATCGTTGTCCATTAACCAAAAATGTTGTCTCGCCGTCATGCACCATGATTTCTCCATGTGGTCGTACTTCCTCTACAATGAACGGTCTACTCCATCGGGATTTCAATTTCCCGGGGTGCATCTTCAACCTTGAGTTGAACAGGAGCACACGATCTTCCTTCTTGAAGACACGCATCTGAATGTGGCGATCGTGAATCAGCTTCGTTCGCTCCTTGTAAATCCGCAAGCTTTCATATGCATTCATCCTCATCTCGTCAAGTTCATTTTGCTCTAAAAAGTGTTTCTTTCCTGCTTCATCATAGTTCAAATTTAGCTTCCTTAGCGCCCAGTGCGCCCTGTGCTCCAATTCCACCGGCAAATGGCAAGCACGCCCATAAGACAACCTAAAAGGTGTAGTGCCTATAGGTGTCTTATATGTCGTCCTATACGCTCATAAAGTGTCTGGTAGTAGAGTACTCCAGTTCTTCTGTGTCGAAGCCACTGTGCGCTCTAAGATTTTCTTAATCTCTCTATTGGAGACTTCGACTTGCCCCTGTGTCTGCGGGTGGTACGGGGTACCAATGTTGTGCTTTACCCCGTACTTTCTCAACAATGTAGTGAATTTCTAATTTCTAAAATGGGTACCGCCATCACTGATAATCATCCTTGGTATGCCAAATATGTAGAAAATATAGTCCTTGACAAACCTGCACACTACAGCAGCATCATTAGTCCTAGTGGGTATTGCCTCTACCCACTTCGATACATAGTCAACAACTAATAAAATGTACAAGTTAGAGTTTGAGGACACAAAGGATCCCATGAAATCAATACCCCACAAATCAAACACCTCGACCTCTTGAAATACATTGAGGGGCATCTCCTGCCGCTTTGAAATGTTACCTGCCCGTTGGCAGGAATCGTATCACCGCACATAATCATATGTGTCCCGGAACAATGTAGGCCAGTAAAGGCCGCTCTCAAGTACCTTGGCCGCCATTCTGGAACTAGCATGGTGGCCACCAGTCGGTAAAGTATGGCAATGATGAAAGACACTTTCATATTCCACCTTCCATACACACCTGCGCAACACACCATCCCTGCATTGCTTCAACAGAATGGGGTCATCCCAGAAATAATATCACAAAGAATGGAAAATTTTCTTTTTCTCTTCATATGTCCAATCATCCGGGATAATTTTGCAGGCAAGATAAGTAACAATATAATAGAACCATGGATCTTTAGATTTAACAGACAGAAGTTGCTCATCAGGAAACGTCTCGGTGATGAGTATATGAATGTCCTTCTCATCTACCCTTTCCAACCTAGACAAATGGTCCACAACCACATTTTCTATGCCCGCCTTATCTTTGATTTCAATGTCAAATTCCTGTAACAGTAAGATCCACCTAATCAATCTAGGTTTGGCATCTTTCTTTTCCATCAAATACTTTATGGCGGCGTGGTCCGTCCATACCACGACTTTAGATCCTACAAGATATTGCCGGAATTTTTCAAAAGCAAAAACAACGGAGAGAAGCTCTTTTTCAGCTCTTGTGTAATTCATTTGTGCTTCATTTAAAGTTTTGGACGCATAGAAAATCACAGCAGGTTTGTTGTCCACACGTTTTCCTAAAACAACCCCTACTCCAAAATCTGATGCATCACACATCAATTCAAACGGCTTTGTCCAGTCCGGTGTTTGCACAACCAGAGAAGAAATTAATTTCTCTTTAAGCACATTAAATGCATGCAAACATTTCTCATTAAAATCAAAGACCGCATCTTTCTCCAACAGCTCAGATAATGGTTTAGTGATTTTTGAGAAATCTTTTATAAAGCGGCGATAAAACTCGGCGTGACCTAAAAAACTTTGTACCCCTTTTACCAAATTCGATGGGGGTAATTTGGAAATAACTTCAATCTTCACCGGATCTACCTCCAACCCCTTGCTAGAGACTTTATATCCAAGCACGATCCCTTCACTAACCATCATATGGAATTTCTCCCAATTGAGAACTAAGTGTGTGTCCTCACATCGTTGCAAAACTTTATCCAAATTGTATAAGCATTCATCTAAAGACGCACCATAGATGGAGAAATCGTCCATAAAAACTTCCAAACAGCGCTCAACCATATCGGAGAAAATGGCAAGCATGCAACATTGAAAGGTTGTTGGTGTGTTACACAAACCAAAGGGCATACGGTGGTATGCAAATGTTCCATAAGGACAAGTGAAGGTGGACTTTTCTTGGTCCTTGGGATCAATGGAAATCTGATTGTAGCCCGAATAACTGTCGAGAAAACAAAAATGAGATCGACCTACTAATCTCTCTAAAATCTGATAAATGAATGGGAGAGGAAAATGATCCTTAAGCGTAGAAACATTAAATCTACGGTAGTCTATACATACACGCCACCCGGTCACCAGACGGGTCATGACTGGCTCATTTAACAAATTATGTGTAACAGTAATTCCCCCCTTTTTAGGGACTACCTGTGTAGGACTCACCCACGTCGAGTCAGATAAGCATAGATGATACCTACAGAAAGGAGCTTGATCACCTCCTTCTTGACGACCTCCATCATGCTAGGATTTAATCTGCACTGTGGCTGGATTATAGGTTTGGCTCCCTCCTCGAGCCAGATCTTATGCTAGCACAGTGTAGGGGAGATCCCTTTTATGTCCGCGACTGACCACCCGAATGCACCTCGGTGGTTCTTTAGCACAATCAGTAGTTGATCCTCCTCCTCGGCACTCAGATATGGTGAGATAATCATTGGTAGCTTTTCACCCTCGGCTAGAAATGCATATTTCAAGTGAGGCGACAGTGGCTTCAAGTCTAACTCTGGCGGAATGATCAAGGATGACTGAAGCGGTGGTGGGAGTTCTCCAAGGTCTTCATAGTACCTAGCATAAAAACACGGCAGCACTTGAAGCATCTTGGCGCATTCTTGTAGTGACTTGCTTCTCATCTAATCATGTGTTATATTAATTAGGCAGGCTTTAAGAGGTAGTTCTGGATATGCATTGAAGATAGAACTTGCTATGGCCTCATCTTTAGTAGAAGGAGGGATGTCCTCCTCTTCATCATTGGGAAAACCCACATCCTTGCTAAGAGACACAACCTTGGTCTGCTCCATGATGTCTACATCCAGTGTCCCCTTCTCCACCTTAGTCATTACATGAGCCATATCTAAAAATGGCTTCCCTAGACAGAGAGAGATATTCTTATCAAAGTGTTTCACCATGCGGTAGTGCTCTTTAGCTTTTGATTGTGTTGTGCTGGAAGGCATGACCATCTCAAACCGATCATCAGCGATACCCAAGGTCAAATGACCTCTCCCCATCTCAAGTATCATGTCAGCAGTGGCTTGGAAGGGTCATCCAATGAGTAACTCATTACCCTATTCATCTTGCATTTCCATTACGACAAAATCTGTTGGAAATACAAATCGATCAACTTTAACTAACACATCTTCGCAAATACCATATGTCTTCACCACGGAATTATCCACCAACTGTATTGTCATATTGCTTGGCCTTGATTCTTTCAATCCCAGCTTCTTGAACGTAGAGAGAGTCATCAGGTTTATACTTGCCCCTGAATCACACAGTGCTTCGCCGAATTTCACTTTACCAATATAGCATGAAATATTGAAGCAGCCTGGATCCTGCCTTTTAGGTGGTAATGTGCCCATGATGAAAGCACTCACCTGCTCCTTGAGAACCACAACCTCAGTATTAGGGATTTTCCTTTTCTTTGTGATGATGTCTTTCAAAACCTTCCCGTACGATGGCATCTTCTCTATGCCTCTAATAATGGAATGTTGACATAGAGCTTTCTAAAGCTATCTAGAAACTTCTTGAATTGAGTGTCCACTTTCTTGGCTTTAACGCTATTGGGATATGGGACCGGGATAGTTTGTGCCCTCTGATGTGGCGGCACATAGGGTGTCCTCTTTTGTGTCTCCTCCTCAACAATGACGGGTTCTGTTGCAACATCCTCTACCACATACTCTATCGGTGATGTGGTTGGAATCAGAATCTCCTCTGTGGCCTCACCTATGGTTTCTGGCTGGGGTGTGCTCAGTTCCTCGACCCTGGAGTTTAAAATCTGTTTGCCACTCCGTAGCAAAATTGCCTTAGCCTGTTGGTTTCCTCCTGGAATGTTTGTATTACCCAGAAAGCCTTGCTACGTTGGCTTCTTCAAATTTTCTATTTGAACTGCCATTTGCGCCAAAAATGTCTCTATCATCCTCATTTGAGCCCCATGGCTTTGTCAGGTCTGCCCAAATTGATTCATAAATTCTCCTTGTTGCTTGATCTATTGACCAAACATGCTCATTAGTTCTTAATTCTGCTTGATCACTTGGTTGAGCAACTCATTGCTCTTATCCTATGTCGTCGGTTGGGGTTTTGTGTCAGGGTCCTGCAAGAAATTATTTGGGTCCTTCTAGGAAAATTTCTTGTCTTTCCTCCACGAGTAATCGTTGTTTCTGTACCCCTACTGTGGGTAGATGAATTTTACTTGAGCTTCATCCTCAGATTCTGTATCTTCTTTTGCAACCAGTTTCTTTGCTAGAAGGTCCATCTTCTCATTTATATCTTTGATGGCCTTTGACTCTCCTGCAGCCCAAACATGCTCTACGGTGTCTCTGTCGCCCCAAGATTGCTTCTTAGCCATGTTCTTCAAAATTTTCCAACACCTCGTGCCTGTGTTGTTTAAAAAGAAACCTGAACCTACGGAATCTAAGTTACTTCTATCATGCTCAGAAAGAGAAAAATAGAAGATTTTGACCTACTTCTCCTTGTCGAGCCCATGATGCGGGCACCTCCTTAGCATGATCTGAATTCGTTCCCAAGTCTCGGAATAAGTCTCCCCTGCCTTCTGGCTGAAATTATGGATCTTCTGGACCAAATCATTGGTCTTCTCGGGCGGAAAGAATCTCTTGAAGAATACCTCGACCATATGATCCCACGATTCCACATACTCATCATCAAGATTATGTAGTCATTCTCGTGCATTTCCTGTCAACTTGGTCAAGGGTAAAGCTATAGAACTAAAGTTCTTAATGAACCTCCGGTAATAGCCTGCCGACCCTAAGAAACTACGGATCTCTGTTGGTGTGTTCGGCTATTCCCATTATAGGATGGATTCTACCTTTCTAGGGTCAACACAAATACCTGAATTAGATATTACGTGTCCCAGAAAAGTAACTTCTGGAAACCAGAACTCACACTTGCTAAACTTAGAATATAACTTGTGTTCTCTTAGCAAAGTAAGGGTCTGACAAAGATGTTGTTCATGCTGCTGAGCATCTCTACTATAGATAAGGATGTCATCTATGAAGACAACAACACATTGATCAAGAAAAGGTCAGAAGATTCTATTCATGAGTTCCATAAATGCAGTTGGTGCATTAGGGACATGATTTTATCGTGTGTATAATGCAAGTGCACGCGTCAATGTAGTATAGGCCCTTGTGAGGCCCGAGTCGAACCCAGGGACACTGAATTATCGGTAGACTACTACTAACTGTTTGCAATCAGCTAGGCCAATAAAAAGGTTATGAGAGTTGTTTAAAAAGAAAAAGAAAATAAAAATAAAACAAAGCAATTGATTAAGTGTTTGGTTTAATCAATTCAAATGGAGATCTTTAGGATTGCGGTTTCACCGCAGGTTTTCATTGTATGAATTTCCATATAGTTACTTAGGTTCATCTCTCAATCCATGTAGTGGCCTGTAGTCAGAATTGTCCACTGTCGTGGAACAATTCACTACCTATGTCTAGGTCGGTTCCACCATCGTAGTAACCTATATGCTAAACTAGGTGCATTAGAATCGACCTCTGGGTTTCCACCATTAACCTTACATCACCTTGTTCAAGGGATTTGTTAATTAATGTGAATTTCGTCTCTTTTCAACCGTTAATTCTTCTTTCAAAGTAATTAAAGGAATTAGATTATCATTATGGTGATCAAGCATAACAATATAATTGAGAAAACAAAATGATAACACGGATTTAAAAGACAAATTATGAATTACTATGATAAAAATGTCATACAATGCTTCCCCGGGCTACTCCCGGTCCTAAAAATAAAGGGGATTAGCCCCGCATGTTCATCTCAGAGCAAGACATGGTTGAAGAAAGGGGAAACATGGAGAAAAACGTGGATTAAGTAATGAAACCCCTGAACGGAGAAGATCCAATCGTTCCTCGGCGTAGAGTGTGTGATCTACAACCTTTCGGCAGTGGAAACGTCTTCTTCGGCTTCCGGGACAGTTGGGGCGTGCTTCTGAGCTCCGTCCTTCTCTCCAAACCTTTTCGGGATGTGTGCAGCGGATAATGACGTGATACCCTGCTCTTAGCCACCGTCATTAGGTATAATCACCGAGTTAGGTTGTAAAAATATCACAACCATTGGATTAGAGTCGATCTGAAACAAACTTTAATCCAACGGCATCGATACCATCGACGCGGGTCGATGGTATCGACCCATCGTGATATCGGCAATCCTTCTTTAATTTATGTCATTGCACCTGATGCTAGTTCGATACCATCGACGCGGGTCGATGGTATCGACACCCTTAAGCGTCGATTTTACCCCTTTTCAATCGCTGAAGCTACACATGTCGATAGTATCGACTTTGCAGTCGATATTATCGACTGACTAGTCACTGGCAACCTGATGGTAAGTCGCTACCATCGACTTCCCAGTCGATGGTATCGACTCTGCGCTGCTCCTTGCGGCTGTCTGCCTATGGCTCTGTCAATAGTATCGACATATGTCGATGGTATCGACAGTTGTAGATATGTGTTAGTCCTGAAATTGCAAAACAAAACCACATCAGTTGAGATAAAACCTATTATTGTAATCATTTATGCTCAAAACAATAAAATAAGAGAGATTTGACACTTAGAAGGATCATAGACTAAAGTAAGTGGATTATGCAATATTAACCACCAAAATGACCAATAAATGCATAAAACGTGAGTAAAACAATTCTATAATTGTGACTCAAAATTATCGCATCAATTAGTTAGTCCGAATGACATAACTGTGAACTCATAGTGACCATACCTCATCCTAAAGGCATACTTTGGTATATCACTATCCTTAATACGTAGTTGGTGATATCCTGATCTCAAATCTATCTTTGAGAAGACAGTTGCACCATGCAACTGGTCAAAAAGATCATCAATCCTCGGCAGAGGATACTTATTCTTTATCGTTACTTTATTTAATTGTCTGTAATCAATGCACAACCGCATTGATCCATCTTTCTTTTTAACAAAGAGGACCGAAGAACCCCAGGGTGAAGTACTCGGTCGGATGAAACCCTTCTCAAGCAACACTTACAACTGTTTCTTGAGTTCTGCCATCTCAATAGGCACCATCCTATACGGTGTTTGTGCTATAGGTTGCGTGTCTGGGATTAGATTAATCTCAAAATCAATCTCTCGAGGCGGCGGTACACATAGAAGTTCTTCAGGAAATACATCTACAAATTCCCTGACTATTGAAACTTCAGTAGGGTTAGGACTATCCACGGTAGTATCTACCACATGGGCCAAGAACACATAACATCCTTGCCTCATCAGCTTCTCAGCAACCATAGCTGACACAAGACAGGTGGGTAGAATCTTTCTCTATCCTTGAAAGATTCATGTGTCACTATCATCAGCAAACACAACTTGCTTGGATTCACAATCCAAAACAACCTTATACCTTTCTAAGGTATCCATCCCAAGGATTATATCAAATCCATGCATCTCAAGTGGTATAAGATCCACTTGAATGTGATGTTCAGAAAAGAAGAGAATGCAGGGAGAACATACCTCCTGCAATATAGCAGATCCCATCAAGGGCTTTTCTAACAACAAACTATCTGTTCTATGACTTATAGTCAAATTGCAGTAAAAAATCACTCTTCGAGTGATAAAGGAGTGTGTAGCACCCAGATCAATTAAAACAGATACAACGCAAGATGTAGACATACCAGAATATAACAATTCCATCTGACCTGCCACAACCTGAGGGTTGATTACTGCATCAGGTGGATTCATCATGTAGAATCTCGATGTTGCATGTGGTTGATTCAGTGCTCGATGACTAGATGTCGATGATCCAGCTTGGGACACTAGTCCACGTCCTCTAGTGTTACCTGGAAACTGTCTCCTTTGAGATCCTTGCTGACTCTACCTTTGAGGTTGAGTCACACTCACTTCTCTGGCTCTGCAGTCCTTCATCAGATGTCCCATCTTTCCACATATATAACAACCTATGTTCAGTTTTTGTGGTCTGGGTGGTCCTATAACCAACATAGATGTTGAGCTATGAGATCCTTCTAGCGGTAAACTTCATCCTCTACCCCTATTTGACATCCACTACGTCTGGGTACTGAATCTAGGTGGTGGTGTAGGTATAGAAAACCTAGGTTTCTTGAAACCTTTAGATGAGGATCCTTGGAACTGGGGATACATCCTCTTATTCTTGGTCTGTCTCTTCTCTGAAATGGACTTCTCTGTCCTCTTGACCGACTCCACAAAGGTAGCAAACCTTTCTGTGTTCTCCAGGGCCGACACGAGAGTAGTCAACTCAGCATTTAATCCTTTCTCAAAATGCCTAATCCTTTCTTCATCTGTGGTTGCCATGTGCGGATAAAACTGCAACAACTCCATGAACTTAGCCTCGTACTCGCTAATGTTCATAGGTTCCTTCCTTAACCTCTCAAACTGAGAGATTTTCTCATCCAGAAACGTCTTAGGGAAATATTTGTTGATAAATTCCCGTCAGATAACTTCCCATGCAATCTCCACACCTGGCCTCTTCTGTTCTTCCATGGTCCACCAATGACCAGCACTCCCCTTGAGAAGATAAACAGCATGTCTAACCTTCTCAGCTTCTGGGATATTCAGGATTCTAAAGGCCTTCTCTAGTTCAGTTAACAACAAGTCAGCATCTGCTGGGTCAGTTGTTCCAGCATACTCTATGGCTCCAACTCGGCAAAGTCGTTCAAACGTCTTGCCAATTCCTTATCCTTCAGGATGGGTAGGTGCCCTAGGTGCATGTATAGGCATCCTATCAGTCATATGTGTCATGGCAGTCATGAACTGCCCAAACATGGCTTGGACGGCTGGGTTCCCCATGTCAGTTGGATTGATCTGGGGTGGTTCAGGCACAGGTTCTTCTATTTCTGGATCTCTTGCACCTTCTCTGGGTGCAGCAACACTACTCTCTGCAACATGTTCTTCGTGTGGTCCATACATCCTTAGTTTTATCTTCTTCTCGTGAGGAGCAGAAGACACTATCAGATATACTGGAAGACACTAGAACAGACTCAACAACCTAAGTCCTATGTCTCTGTAGACTCAGTGAACCTAGAGCTCTGATACCACTAAATTGTGATGATGCGTCTCAGAAAACAAGATCAACAAATGCGGAAGCGATTAACTAGCAGCAGAATTATTGAAAATCACTAAAAATTAAAACTTTTTGTAAAGAGATCTACAAAAGGTAAAACTCTTTCATAAAGAAAACTTGATAAGTTATTTACAAACTGATCCATCATTAAAACTCTGTAATAATTACATTTCCAGGGTTACAAACATCAATTTCCCTGTTAACTGTACAAGGCAAGATACAAAATCTCGAGGCATCATGCCAAAATCTCATATCTATATAAAACATTTACTGACTCCTAGGACCTGAGAGTACATAGATGACACATAGGACATACTATCTACAAGACTTGACAAATAGTGTCTCCACCTGAGGATCATTGTTGTCCCTAATGTTGTTGCTGCTGCTGTTGTTGCTCACCCACTGATGGATTCCTTCGTCCACGGTGTCTACCTAAAAAGTAGAATCCCACGGGGGTGAGACAATTGAAAAAATTGTCCCAGCGAGAGTTATAACTCTCCTCCAGAAGCATTGTTATTGCAATAATGGAATAACATTAAGCAGTAGAACTATAAACATTCAACAACAGGTTTAACATTGTGTAAACTAAGTGAAGCAACATTCTTTTAAGCAATCATTTCAATTATAGCTTAATTGAATGACAAGACATATAACAATAAGGAATATGAATAACATGTATACTAGTTATTCAACTAAAGCATTGTAAACAATGTATCATCAATCATTGTTTCTTGTAGTTCAACCTAAGCAAATATGATACACGGCTGATTACATTTTTCAAACATTTTTATGCCCTGAGGAGATGAGTTACACCTCTCATACTCCAACCGACCATTACTAAATTGCAATCGGTACCATACATAGGTCATTAGAAGAGCCGGATTCCTATGACATCATCCTCCTCAGTCAGTATGAGGAACAACATGCAGGACATCTTGTGTCTCTTCCATAATAGCTTTCCAGGGTATTCTAGCAACTTCGCTATTAGAGTTACAGTGGCGTTCTGTACTCTCTTTGCCATAGAGGGATTTCTTGTTCATCTCTCATTGATGCGGCATTAACAATATCATCGGGAGATTAGTGATACATCATCTCGGCATAAACATATAATGAAGGATTGAGAGATTAAAGGTACATCTCACATCAAATCCTACATTAGGATGTAACGATATTCGCGTCCATAACCCCCACATACTCAAAAGTATGGTCTTCAGGAGTTCCCTTAGGAAAACTTGTTTCACCATCATTTAAATTCTGACAATGATGGACCTATGGTCAGGGCACTACATGATATCATTATACTTGATTATTTAAGTACATTATGGCATTCTTTTAGCATCAGGCATGTTTTCAAACATAAACCAATAAGACAACTGCTATAAAGAAAGAGTACTAATCATATCAAGTTTATGTCACATATTGTTAACACTGGGATATCAATCCCTAACCACCTCATCATTTTGATTCAAGAATATGGGTATTCAAACCCTTAGATCATCAAAACACTTGTTACCAAGTAACATATTGCCATCAAGTCATTTAGCAGCATGACCTTGATTAGAGCAATGTAGATATTTCTCATGGCTCATACAGCCTATCAATCTCATATGTTACCTCTTACTATGCAACATAACATTTCATTATTCTTAAAGCTTATAAAGTGCTTTCAATATATATGGCATCATAACCCTTTCCTAGCTATGCTCACCTCTTTATAAAAACCTGCATGGTTAACACAATTGATAACATGTACATTGTATCTATATCAACACAATACAAGTTCTTTTTAAATTAAATCTAAAACACCATGTCCGTTCTATCTTGCACAATCATGTTACATAAGTTCACCACGACCGTGTCACATTACCACAGCTGGTTTCTAGGGTTAGGGTTTATCTACTCAATTTAATTAGGGTTATTTAAACCCTTTTACCTTCACAGGCACAATGATAACTAATTCCATAATCAAGTATAGAGTGTCATGATTAAAAGCATAACCCAAAATTAGGGTTTACTATTCATACCATCACATTACCCTAGATTAGGGTTTACTATTCACATTACATCATATTACCCCAGATTAGGGTTTACTATTCATATTCATTAGGATTACTTCCATTGATGTCCTCCAATTAGGTTAATATTCATTAACCATCATAATTAGGGTTTCCATGATCTCACTATGAAGGATCATACCCTAATTAGACACATTCAAACATATTGGAGATTTATTACTTGATTCTCATTCATATAGGGTGTCTTCTCTCTCCTCTTTCTATCAGATGATGTTTACATCACCTATGATTAGGCTAAGTCAACATCAAAAACTAACTCAACCTACTAAGGTTTGGCTCATTGATTTGATCATTAGGTCACTAATCAATTGCACTTCTCAAGAGGGTATATTTTACATGTTGCACTCTTGGTTTTGGGTAAATTGCACTTTACACCAAAACTAGGTTTTAAAGCACAAGGATTGCTCTACAAGCTATATCTTGGTGCCTAAGCTTGAAGAATCAATACCACTACATCATATTCATTCTTATGATGTCTCATTATCAGAGGAACATCTTAACATGTGCAATTTGCAAGTTAACCCCTATACTTGGGTAATTTTCACATTAGTCCAAAATTTAATAAAACAAAGTTGCAAGATTATTCAAAAAGGACTGAAATAGAAATATAAGTTCCTCAAAAGCTTTAATTACATTTCAAAATATAACCACAAGCATCTAATCACATATTTAAGAAAAACACCTAGGGTTAGTTCATAGCCCAGGTCAGGGATGTTACAGTACGTGTCTATTAAACCTAAAATCCTTTCTATTTTTGAACCACTTTATTGGATAATTGACATGGGGGCTAATGTACATGTGTGTGCTAATAAATCCCTGTTTGTGTCTTATCAGGCCTCTCAAGGTCGGTCCATGACTTTGGGCGATTCTAGCTCTGCAGAAGTCAAAGGTGAAGGACGGGTGGACTTGAAGTTCCCTTCGGGGAAGGTTTTGACTCTTAACGGGGTCAGACATGTTCCAACCATTCGACGCAATATCCTTAGTGGCGTCATATTATTTAGGGAAGGTTATAGAGTATACTGTAAATGTAATAAGGCTATTATTACACACCTTTGTGATTCTTTGTTTTTTGGCAAGCGGTACTTATGTGATGTGGAGAACTTGTTTAAGATTCATGTTGAACCTGTTTCAAATTCTATTTTAAATTTGAACGATTATAGTTCTATTTGTATGAATCTTGTTTCATCCGATGTATGGCATTCACATTTGGGACATGTTAATGTTGCCTCAATGAAGCGTATGATGAATCTAAATTTGATCCCTAAATCTAAAATTAGCAACAATAAATGTGAAATCAGTGTACAAGCTAAATTGCCTAGGAAGCCCTTTCATTCTTTGAATAGGAATTTGGAAATTTTGGATTTAGTGCATATAGATATATGTGAATTTAATGGTGTTGCTACGAGAGATCAAAAGCGTTATTTTATAACTTTTATTGATGATGCGAGTAGATATTGTTATGTCTTTTTACTTAGAAGTAAAGATGAGGCATTGGATAAATTTCAAATTTATAAGATAGAAGCTGAAACTCAAACTGGTAAAGTACATAAGCGATTAAGGTATGATGGGGGAGGAGATTATACCTCAAACTTGGTTTTGGAATTTTGCCAATTACATGGTATATTTCATGAGGTCACTGCTCCTTATTCACCACAATCAAATGGGATAGCTGAACGTAAAAACCGAACCTTAATAGATATGGTAAATACCTTACTCCAAACATCTAGATTACCCAACTTTATGTGCGGGGAAGCTTTGAATACGGCTTGCCATATTCTAAATAGAGTTCCCCATAAAAACTTAGAGAGTAGTCTGTTTGAGTTATGGAGAGGAAGGAAACCGAGTCTTAAATATCTTCGAGTGTGGGGGTGCCTTGCAAAGGTACTTGTCCCTGAACACAAAAAGAAGAAATTGGGACCGAAAATGGTTGATGCCATATTTTTGGGTTATGTAGTGACAAGCTATGCTTATAGATTTCTGATTGTAAAATTAGATATCTCTGGCATTGAGGTCAATATAATTGTGGAATTATGTGATGCAACATTCTTTGAGGATGTGTTTCCTCTGAAAATTGGTGTGCCCAATGAAGTATCTCAAGAAGATTCATTTACCACAAGTTCCATTCCCGAGCACATGGAAAGGATGACAAATGTGGGGGGTGACTCAGAACTAGCTAATTCTGAATCTGATGATTCTGAAGAAATAGTTGAACCAAGGAGAAGTAAACGGCCTAGGACATCCAAAGATTTTGGAAGTGAGTTTCTCACTTACAATGTTGAGGATGATCCTGTTACTTTCAAACAAGCCATGGAATTTCCAGAAGCTAAGTTTTGGAAACAAGCTGTTAATGATGAAATCCAATCAATTCTCTCGAATGGAACTTGGGAATTGGTGGATTTGCCTCCTGGTTGTTCTGTAGTTGGTTGCAAATGGATTTTTAAGAAGAAACTTAATGCAGACTGTTATGACCCACTCCATGAATAACTAATAAATACCTTGAATTACGTGAAGACATCTCAATTAGTGTTGAGTATCAAATTAAATATCATGTATAATCAAAATAAGTTAATATGTGAATCAATAGTTGAGTTTGAATCACCTGAGGCGACTAATGATATCAATGTTGATTAATTAGTTAATTAGGTTGAGTTGAGTACTCACTGTTGCAATTAGTGATTTGACCAGTTGTGACAAGCTAGTTAACATAATTTTATGCCTTGGGAAGGTAGCGGATCTCATACTTGAGAATTTGCAAGAAAAATCACTCGAAACCGACTTTCGAGTCAAAAGATATGGACATTTGAGTGTTTTTGGACCTAGTTGTAATTTTCGGTTTTTGCTGGGTAATTTACACTTCGGCCCCTCCGCGAACCTGACCCTTATCTTCTCCTTTCCCAGCCGATACCCTATAGAACAGAGCCGCAAGCGGCGCTCTGTACTTTGCCCGACCTGCAGCTAGGGCAGAGGAGGGGTGGCCGTTTGAGCCTGGTAGCTTGTCTCGAGCAGTTTTTCACCTCCGTTCACCTTCCTCTACCCTTCTCCTTTCTCCACCACAGCCCACCGAGCAGCAGAGCTGCTAGGGCACCGCCCAGCAGGGGCCGTCCAAGCTGCAGATGCAGCAAGTGACCGGCCAGAGGAAGGTTTGGAGCAAGCAAGCAGCCCTAATGGCCGCCTGACTTCGACCAAGATCTCATTGCTTGAAATCGCAGCTCCCTTTCCTCCATTTTTGCGCCCAACTGTAGGGGAGATGCTCCATCTATCCAGCAGCAGGATTTGCTGCAAGCAGCTCATCCAACCTTGGGCCGTTTGGCACATGACTGAGCAAGATAAGGTCAGCTCTGACCTCGGCCTGGAGGTCCCAACTGGAATCCGCAGCCATAGCTACGTCTAGCACCAAGAACGGACACCATCTTCAACCTGTGCGTGAAGGAGCTGCTATTTGCAGCAGCATGACCGACTAGGATCAATCTGGGCATAAGAAGCATTAAGGATAGGTAATTCTGACTTCGACTTAAGGTCCAAATCATGAATACGTAGCCTTAGCTAGACCTAGTTTTTTACTAGGTTAAATCTTAGATTCGAGCATGATGTTACTGTTCTATTGCAGGGTCAGCATTCTGATCGGCCGAATTTGGTAAGATTCGGCCGAGTTTCCTTTATAAGGAAATCGAACAGGGTTCCAATCGGCCGAGATTGTAGACTGATCGGCCGAGTTGTCAGCCGATCGGCCGAGTTGCCTAGAGTGAATCGGCTGAGTTTCTGGCCAATCGACCGAGTTTCCAGATTAGTCGGCCGAGTTTCATTTCTGTGAGTAGTAGTTCATTCAGTAATCATTAATTAACTCAATTTAAATGTTTAATTGTTTCTGTATCAGTTAGTATAACTTATAAACAGTGTAGTACATACAATAAAGTATGTTAGTTTCATTGGAACTTGAAATACTTAAGATGCTTAGTGAAAATGATGAAATTGTCTGTATTATAGTTGCAATGTATGTGCTGATTTAAAAATAGATGTTTAGCATTGAATGTGGATAAATGATATTGAATCATGTTTAATGATGATAATGGATTTATATTTGCTTCATGTGTTATTCAGATTGTGCAATATGCATGAAATGTGATATTCTTGTTTAAATGTTTATTTGTTAATCAATTATTAGACTTAGGTGCCCTAACACCGTAGAACCCCTAAGAGGTATCTGCAACTTAGGGGTGAAACTCGTGTTGCAACATCATCCGTGCTTGTGTCACGGACAAACGAGGAAAAAGAGGCAGTGTCCAACAACAATCGTGCTTGTGTCACGATGGCACTGGGAAAAAGAAAACACGGTTATCTAACACCATTCATGCTTGTGTCACGAAGGTAACCCTGTGAGACTCTCCGCCTGTGTGCTCAGGTTAGAGGAGGAGTCTAGAGTACTAGAATACTGCAGAGAGGCCCCTGAGTGCCTAGGACCTGCGGTGAGGCCCTTGAGCGCCTGAGAGTACAGTGAGGCCCTTGAGTGCCTGAGAGTCCTGTGCAGACCAGGACAGCAGTCAGACTTAGCATTTCCCGGGTGTGTCGCTAAGTCTTGTACGGTGGGACCGTAGCATGAACTTGCTGCGGATCTTTATATGCAGAGTACACTGCATATATTTAGGGCATAATAATAAAATGAATAAATAATCATGTAGGTTCACAGTAAATTTATATAACTGTTTATCTACCTGAATTACCTGTTGATGATTTAAAATGTTATTATTATCTGTATATTTGTTATGTTATTAGAACTGCCTTGCTTAGTTCTGCATTTATGTTTAATTTCAATTTATAAACCTGATGAGTTGTTTAGTGATAGCTAAGTGAAATGCTATTCACTGAGCGAGTAGGCTCATACCTCTACTCAAAACATTTTCAGGTCAGCATCAGCATCAGGAATCGAAAGGATCGTTTCATCCTAACGCCTAGTCTGTAGAAGGAATATGTAGTTAGTAGTTAGAGGTCTCTTAGTCCTTTCCCCTCGATCTTTGGGATAATGTGTAAGTGAGAGAGTGAATGTGTATAAAGATGTAAATTATCTGTTATTCTTTATTTTACGTCGGACAATGTAATATGCTGTAGACTCTGTTTATATTGCTAGTCAATTTATTAAAGATGCTTCCGCAGTTTGTTTAGCTTCATTTTACAGCTTAAATCAGATTATCCTATTAATGTCTTTAATATGTTTTAAAAAGTGAAGAGTGGTTGACTTTTGTGTAAATCCCATCCTGTCGCGCCCTAATCTTGCGGTTTGTGGTTAATGTGAGATCGGGGCGTGACAATTTTTGGTATCAGAGCTTTGGTTTGAGTACATAGTTACTCAAGGTCAGGGGACGATAAGAGACCAATAGGATTAAGGTTTAGGTGTCTTTCTTCTATCTGTAATTTTCTAACAGGAAGTGTTCTGTTATACTATTGCAGATAGCAGGAAGAGGATGTGGTCACGAGAATCAAGTAATGAGCTTAAGTTGAGTCATTAAGAATCATTAAGGTCAAAAGATAAAGTTATAAGTAAGGCGAATAATGAATGATGTGTTTTAGCTCTGGAAGGTCTTAGTGTTTAGATACCCTGGCCAGGTGTCTGAATACTTAGATTGACCAGTATCAAGCTACTATGTCTGTTCTTCTCTGGATGCCCTGGTCAGGTATGCAGAGGAAGGATAGGCTAGAGAGAAAACCCTAGAAATCTTAGGGTTAAGAGATCAGAAATTAATAAAGGAATAAGAGATTACATATAAGATGCGATTCAACTCTTGTCTATTATTGCTTATTTGATTTAAAGATCACTAGAAATGCTTTTATATGCATGAAATGAAATTTTCAGTTTGTAAAGTAAACATGATTCTTTTATATTGTTGTGTCATGAAGTGAATTGTTAAGTGTTTGTTTTCTTAGTACTAAAGTAGACCCAAATTTATGTTTAAATGAGTTTGCTTTGAGTGGATATTCATTCCAAATGTTTAAGATTAATAGGGGTTGATTAATCCCGAGTAGCTCTTGGCTTCAGGACTACAGGTTCGGCCTGGTCCGGCTGGCAGGATGCGTTACTGGGATCTAACGACTTCTATTAACAGTAAAATAAGAATAGACTTTGGATGATTTAGACCTGTAACATAGTGAGAATGTATATACACTAGGATGTTTTAATTATGATAAGAATTCTAAGTGTTCTTTTGTCTTGAGAATTAGGATTTGATAAACATAAACCCTAATCGGCCCAAAAATAGGATTTTAATGATACATGAATACAGAATTTGATAAGTAGAATGTCTCACTAAATGATTTTTAGTATTTTATGTGTAACTCTGATTTACTTCAAATTGGTATATAATTTGGATATATAAAATGTGAACAACATTGGAAAATATTAGAATTTTTGAAGAATGTTCTAACCTGTTTATCGGCCGAGTTTCAAACTCGACCGATCACATTTTCTGAATAATATAGCAGTGTGGTAATTGAATTTTATCTTTTTATTTGTATATCCAATTGATCTCAAATTTTAAATGTGTTTGACAAATACAATTTTAGACACTCTATTAAATTGGCGTAATTTTTGGATGACTTTTAACCTCTACAGTGAGGGTGTCGGTCGAGTTTGTAACTCAGCCGTACCTGCTGCAGACTGCAATATAGCAGTGCACTGTTTGATTTTTAGTTATTTATTGGTAACTTAAATTGATCTGAAATTTTTACTGGAGGTCTGGAACTTCATTAGGTATAACATATAAAATTTTCAGAATTTTTGGAGCTTCTGTTATCTGTGTAATAAACGAATTACAGAAACTATTGTGAAAACTGAATTTTCAGCTAATATAATTAAAGTTGAGTGTTGGATTAATATGCTATTGACCCAAGCAACTCAAATTGATTTATATAATCGACCACACCTGCACACAATAACGTTATGTTATTGTTAAGGACCAAACCCTAAAATGATTAGAGTTGTAGTAGCTCAAGGGATATCACTAGTGATTTAACCTTGAATACTAGTATCTCTGTAAAATAAGACCTTGAGATTTGTTCTATGAAAAGTAAACTGGCTTTGATAGTGACCTAGGGTTTTGAGGTAGATAATCTAAACGGTACATGAGCAACATGATAGGACTTAGAGAAAAGAGTAAAACATAAAACTGAAATGTAAATATAAGAAAGTAGCATAGAAAGCGGAGTATTATCCGATATATGATCTAAAGATAGTTGATGTAGTTCATGTTTTTAAGACATGGTGTCACTATCTTTATGATGTGACAATAGATTATCACCCTGGTAAGGAGAATGTGGTGAATGATGCTTTCAGCAGAAAGTCAAGTTCAACAGCTAATGCATTCTCTATGACAGGTTTCAATAGAGACCTGTTAGTAGAAATGTGGGAGTTGAACTTAGACTTAGGGGTGACAGCACAAAGTGATTTGATTGTACAGATGTAAGTTAAGCCTACTTCTTATGATCAGATTAAGGAACTACTATAGGGTGATAGTGAGTTAAACCAGACCATGCATGTCATGATAGGAGGAAAAGAGATTAGAGTTTAAGTTTTTAGATGATAAGGTGTTGTATTAGTATGACATGTTGTGTGTACCTCGAGATAGTGTAAATTTCTTTTAAGGGGAAAAGGCCAAAAGAAAAGATTCTTATGGAAGTGTATGTATTGATGTATGCTATGCTAGCAGGAAACACTAAGATGTATATGAATTCTAAGTAGTTGAAACGAATGGTCAGATATGCAGAAGGATGTAGCTAAGTATGTGGTTAAAAGTAGTGTATACCAGTAGGTTAAAGCTGAACCCTAGAAAATCTATAGCTACCTTGTAATCTTTTTCTATACCTGAATGAGAATGGGAATTTAACACAATGGATTTTGTGATAAGATTTACCCAGGACACCTAGAGGTTGTGATTTGATATGAATGATTGTGGATAGACTAATTTAGTCTGCTCGCTTTCTTCATATTAAGTCAACCCTTGATGTCTCGAAATTTGACTAAGATATATATGGATGAAATAGTTAGATTGCCTGGTAATCCAGATTTAATCATATTATATTGAGATTCTAAGTTCACATTTAGGATTGTAGAAACAGTTGCATCGTTCTTCGGGCACAAAGTTAAGATTTAATATAACCTTTTCAACCGCAGACGGATGGCCAGTCTAAGAGAACCATTCAGACTCTTGAGGACATGCTGAGAGCATGTGTTTTACTTTTCAGTGGAAGTAAGGATGAACATTTAAGTCTTATCGAGTTTGCTTAGTGTGAATGTTAAGTTTAGAAATACACAAATGATAATGGTTCGGTTTGAATATAAACCCGGGCAATACAAATTTGGTAAACCATTAGGTGCATGATTTCAAGATAGTAAGATAGCATTAAAATATGCAAATAAACCTAGTTGCATGCTTCCTGTTATGTTAATGTGTGTGACTTAACATTTACATGAATTGGCACATTTCTCTGAGATATCATTAGAAATTCTCAAGTACTATTAATTATTTGTGTTATGATTTGTAAGCAACTCTTAATTGAGTTATGTGATGCACAAACTAGGAATTTGGTTAATATACACGTTCTTCGAAAAATTTCAGACAATTGATAAATATTACAGATGGTTTCTTATAAGTGGAGTAAATTACTCTTGTTGGTGTAATAAAATGTTCAATTACATGAAATTCAGTATATATGTGTCAAAATTGATTTGAGTTTGGAATATTTATGAATTTTTAATCTGTCTACATGCATGATATAAACATTACTCAGTAATTACAATGATTTGAAATATACTGCTCTACCAGTTCCAGAATAATACTGTATTGTGATTTGAATTGCAATCAAACATATGAGATAATGGAAACCCTAAGAATAGGGTGTTGCCATGTGATTAGTGAATGAGATAACCCTAAGAGTAGGGTGTTGGCATGTGATGAATGAATAAGACAAATGAAACCCTAAGGATAGGGTGTACGATGAATCAAGTATTTTGATATCAATTCTCAGTATGATATGTAGTGATGTTTAACAGTTAAATTGTATGATTTAATTTTAGTACCAAATAGACATGCATTCTGTTTATTTAAGAATTTTAGTTTGTTTGCATGAATAGTATAATAATTTCTTGGTAATTACCATAAAGTGAGATACTGCTATAACAGTTCTGGAAAGACAATGTTTTGTGGGTCGATCTGGAATCAGATCAGATGTGTCCTAGGTTAAGGGACCTATACAGATGGTTGATCGGAGGATCAAGAAACTCACGAATTGTGAGATACCATTAGTGGTAGTTTTGTGGAGAAATCTTAACCTAGAGGGAGCTACGTAGGAATACGAGTCAGAAATGAGTAACACGTTTCCATTCTCTTTTAGGAATTTCGGGACGAAATTCTTTTAAGGGGAAAAGGTTGTTATGACCCACTCCATGAATAACTAATAAATACCTTGAATTACGTGAAGACATCTCAATTAGTGTTGAGTATCAAATTAAATATCATGGATAATCAAAATAAGTTAATATGTGAATCAATAGTTGAGTTTGAATCACCTGAGGCGACTAATGATATCAATGTTGATTAATTAGTTAATTAGGTTGAGTTGAGTACTCACTGTTGCAATTAGTGATTTGACCGGTTGTGACAAGCTAGTTAACATAATTTTATGCCTTTGGAAGGTAGAGGATCTCGTACTTGAGAATTTGCAAGAAAAATCACTCGAAACCGACTTTCGAGTCAAAAGATATGGACATTTGAGTGTTTTTGGACCTAGTTGTAATTTTCGGTTTTTGCTGGGTAATTTACACTTCGGCCCCTCCGCGAACCTGACCCTTATCTTCTCCTTTCCCAGCCGATACCCGATAGAACAGAGCCGCAAGCGGCGCTCTGTACTTCGCCCGACCTGCAGCTAGGGCAGAGGAGGGGGTGGCTGTTTGAGCCTGGTAGCTTGTCTCGAGCAGTTTTTCACCTCCGTTCACCTTCCTCTACCCTTCTCCTTTCTCCACCATAGCCCATCGAGCAGCAGAGCTGCTAGGGCACCGCCCAGCAGGGGCCGTCCAAGCTGCAGATGCAGCAAGTGACCGGCCAGAGGAAGGTTTGGAGCAAGCAAGCAGCCCTAATGGCCGCCTGACTTCGGCCAAGATCTCATTGCTTGAAATCGCAGCTCCCTTTCCTCCATTTTTGCGCCCAACTGTAGGGGAGATGCTCCATCTATCCAGTAGCAGGATTTGCTGCAAGCAGCTCATCCAACCTTGGGCCGTTTGGCACATGACTGAGCAAGATAAGGTCATCTCTGACCTCGGCCTGGAGGTCCCAACTGGAATCCGCAGCCATAGCTACGTCTAGCACCAAGAACGGACACCATCTTCAACTTGTGCGTGAAGGAGATGCTGTTTGCAGCAGCATGACCGACTAGGATCAATCTGGGTATAAGAAGCATTAAGGATAGGTAATTCTGACTTCGACTTAAGGTCCAAATCATGAATACGTAGCCTTAGCTAGACCTAGTTTTTGACTAGGTTAAATCTTAGATTCGAGCATGATGTTACTGTTCTATTGCAGGGTCAGCATTCCGATCGGCCGAATTTGGTAAGATTCGGCCGAGTTTCCTTTATAAGGAAATCGAACAGGGTTCCAATCGGCTGAGATTGTAGACTGATCGGCCGAGTTGTCAGCCGATCGGCCGAGTTGCCTAGAGTGAATCGGCTGAGTTTCTGGCCAATCGGCCGAGTTTCCAGATTAGTCGGCCGAGTTTCATTTCTGTGAGTAGTAGTTCATTCAGTAATCATTAATTAACTCAATTTAAATGTTTAATTGTTTCTGTATCAGTTAGTATAACTTCTAAACAGTGTAGTACATACAATAGAGTATGTTAGTTTCATTGGAACTTGAAATACTTAAGATGCTTAGTGAAAATGATGAAATTTCCTGTATTATAGTTGCAATGTATGTGCTGATTTAAAAATAGATGTTTAGCATTGAATGTGGATAAATGATATTGAATCATGTTTAATGATGATAATGGATTTATATTTGCTTCATGTGTTATTCAGATTGTGCAATATGCATGAAATGTGATATTCCTGTTTAAATGTTTATTTGTTAATCAATTATTAGACTTAGGTGCCCTAACACCGTAGAACCCCTAAGAGGTATCTGCAACTTAGGGGTGAAACTTGTGTTGCAACATCATCCGTGCTTGTGTCACGGACAAACGAGGAAAAAGAGGCAGTGTCCAACAACAATCGTGCTTGTGTCACGATGGCACTGGGAAAAAGAAAACACAGTTATCTAACACCATTCGTGCTTGTGTCACGAAGGTAACCCTGTGAGACTCTCCGCCTGCGTGCTCAGGTTAGAGGAGGAGTCTAGAGTACTAGAATACTGCAGAGAGGCCCCTGAGTGCCTAGGACCTGCGGTGAGGCCCTTGAGCGCCTGAGAGTACAGTGAGGCCCTTGAGTGCCTGAGAGTCCTGTGCAGACCAGGACAGCAGTCAGACTTAGCATTTCCCGGGTGTGTCGCTAAGTCTTGTACGGTGGGACGTTAGCATGAACTTGCTGCGGATCTTTATATGCAGAGTACACTGCATATATTTAGGGCATAATAATAAAATGAATAAATAATCATGTAGGTTCACAGTAAATTTATATAACTATTTATCTACCTGAATTACCTGTTGATGATTTAAAATGTGATTATTATCTGTATATTTGTTATGTTATTAGAACTGCCTTGCTTAGTTCTGCATTTATGTTTAATTTCAATTTATAAACCTGATGAGTTGTTTAGTGATAGCTAAGTGAAATGCTATTCACTGAGCGAGTAGGCTCATACCTCTACTCAAAACATTTTCAGGTCAGCATCAGCATCAGGAATCAGAAGGATCGTTTCATCCTAACGCCTAGTCTGTAGAAGGAATATGTAGTTAGTAGTTAGAGGTCTCTTAGTCCTTTCCCCTCGATCTTTGGGATAAGGTGTAAGTGAGAGAGTGAATGTGTATAAAGATGTAAATTATCTGTTATGCTTTATTTTACGTCGGACAATGTAATATGTTGTAGACTCTGTTTATATTGCTAGTCAATTTATTAAAGATGCTTCCGCAGTTTGTTTAGCTTCATTTTACAGCTTAAATCAGATTATCCTATTAATGTCTTTAATATGTTTTAAAAAGTGAAGAGTGGTTGGCTTTTGTGTAAATCCCATCCTGTCGTGCCCTAATCTTGCGGTTTGTGGTTAATGTGAGATCGGGGCGTGACACAGACGGGACAATCAATAAGGATAAGGTGAGGTTAGTTGATAAGGGTTACACACAAAGGGAAGGAATAGATTATTTTGATACCTATTCACCTGTTTCCCGTATGACCACAATCTGAGTGCTTATAGCATTGGCTTCCATTTATAATCTCTATATCCATCAGATGGATGTGAAGACCGCGTTCTTACACGGTGATCTTCAAGAAGAGATATATATGGAACAACATGAGGGATTTTTGGGTCGTGGGAATGAGTCCAAAGTGTGTAAACTTGTTAAGTCATTATATGGCTTGAAACAATCACCTAAGAAATGGCATGAAAAGTTTGATTCTTTGATATCATCGTTTGGCTTTATTTCTAATGAATTTGATAAGTGTCTCTACTGTAAGATTGTCAATAATGGATTCATTTTGTTATGCTTATACGTCGATGATATCCTACGTTTTGGTTCTGATATGAAAGTAGTAAATGAGACAAAGTCATTCTTATGTAGCAAGTGTGTGATGAAGGATATGGGAGTCGCTGATGTGATTTTAGGGCTTAAAATCATAAGGTCTACTGATGGTATAACTCTCTCTCAGTCTCACTATGTTGAGAAGATACTGGAGAGGTTTGAGTACACATCACGTAAACCTATTAAGACTCCATATGATTCATCCAAGCCTTTGTTCAAGAATGAGACTAGGGTTCCAGTGTCTCAATTACGATACTCTCAGATTATCAGAAGTTTGATGTATCTTATGAACTGTACACGTCCAGACATTGCATTTGTCATGAACAAGTTAAGTAGATACACCAGTTGTCCCAACAAGACCCATTGGGAAGCTCTTGACAGATTTCTGAGGTATATCAAGGGAACATGTTCCCTTGGGATGCATTATGGTAAACATCCTTCCGTATTTGAAGGATATAGTGATGCAAGCTGGATTGCTGTGAATTTTGGGAGTAATGGTGTCTCAGGATATGTATTCCTATTGGGAGGTGGAGTTGTTTCTTAGAGGTCTAAGAAACATACCATATTGTCTCGGTCCACTTTTGAGGCAGAGTTGTGTGCTTTAGATGAAACTGGATTGGAAGCTGAATGGCTACATGGACTTATGTCTAGTTTACCTATGGTAATGAAGCCGCTTCCTGCAATTTCAGTTCACTGTGACAGCACTACAACTATTGCTAAGATAAAGAGTTCTAAGTACAATAAAAAATAGCGTAGACACATCCAAGTCAGATTGAAATCTGTAAGGGAGTCAGTGTCTAATGGGGTCGTGGATGTGGACTACGTTGGTACCAAAGATAATACAGCTGATCCTTTCACTAAAGGTCTTACCTTGGCTTTAGTGGAAAATTCCAAGTTGGGGATGGGACTGAAACCCCTATAGATTTGTAGGAAGTAGCAACCCAACCCAAAAGAGTGGAGATCCCACAAATTGGGTTCAATGTGGTAATAACAAGCTGTCGGGTAAATCGGATGACACTATGTATTCTTGTTTGATGCTTCCTGCATCTGTGTGTCTATTTGTTATAACCCCAATTTTTGGGTTCAATTGGTGAGAAATGTAATTTCTCATATTAAAGATAATTGAACAAATAATGATATGATTTGTTTTGAATAAATGGATTCCATTCACAATAGCCTTGATTGGTTGCTTTGTGGGCTTTATTGTCTATTGGGCCCAATAAAAAGGAATTTCAATTAATAATTGAGAATTTGAGAAAAGAAATATGTGGAAACCTCTAGAAGGAAAAATTACGTAATCCAAGGATGGATTCCGTGCCTCTTAGGTTCCTTGGGTGCCAAGGAATCCTAGATTGTGAAGAAAAGGCAATAAGAAAAGAAAAGATCAAATAAGTATTTCTTTATTAAGAAAGAAATTGAAAACAATGTTAAAATATGGGAAACAAGTGAAAAGAGGTATATTTGAGTAATCCTTATTAGAATTTCATATCCCAAGGATTCCTAATGTTAAAAGGAATACCAATGAGGAAAATAAAAGAGAAATAAATAGGAAGGAAAGTGAAAATACCAAAAATTGCAAAATAAGAGAATAATGTGAATACATAATTAATGGATTATGTAATATTGACTCAAAGGAAGTATTTCCTACTCAAGGAGGTATATAATTTTGTGCCAACACAAGTACAAGTAAGATAAAGGAAATAATCTTTGAAATCCTAACATCAAAAGGAGAAAGAATATTAAAGAGGTATGAGAGAGAGAGAGCTTGCTTTTCATAAAGGAATCAAATTGCTAATAGGAAAGGATCTCATCTCTTCATGAGCAAGCATCATAGGATGTTGCTACCCTCATCTATAAAAGGAGAGGGAGCCCTGGGCCGAGTCTGGGGGAGAGATTCCACTTACCCTCCTTGCTTCTTCTTCTTCTTCTTCTTTACGTGTAAACCCTAACAAGGGTGTAGTGCTATTCTCGGAGCAAGGAAGGGTGGTTTTGGTCATCGCGATGGAGGCAAAAGGATTCCACAACAACCCTACACTAGTGGGCTAAGCTACCACTGCCTTGGTCTTCGCGTAGCGCCTTCCATAGGCCTATAAAGCGGTTGCCGCAGGAGCCGCGCTGTGCAGGCTTTGTGGGTGCATGTTTGGCTGAGTTGGCTGCGTATGGAGGGTGCTTCATGTGTGCGGAGGGGCGGCAGACCAAGGGAGAAGGTCGACGTTGAGTTTTGGAGTCTATGGTGGGGTGGGCAGCCCCGCGAAGGGCTGCAAAAGGCAGCCGTCGCGGATGAACAGAGGTTGAAGATGACCTTCGACGTTTGGAAGAATCTGCCCTTCATGTTCTGTAGAAGTCAATCTCTTAACCAGGGGTATTATCATAATCTGGTTATAAACTCAAAGGCAAGCCGCGTTGCATGCATAGGGTGACGTGGCGGATCCTGATTTACTCAGGTGATGTTTTAATGCAAAATTCATAATAAATATCCGTAGCCCGGATGAGTACGCATAAAATATGAAAGTTGCTCAGAAAAATGAGAGGAATCTAGTAAAAATATAATGGGATCTTGATTCTGCTTTCAATTCGAAAAATAATGGAAGTTGTTAACTTTAATGTATTAATGGTTAAGAAACCCTATTTTGATATAATTAATGTGATTAGTAGGGTTTAATTGATGGTTAAAGTTGATATTAACCTGTTAATCATAAAGAGATACATTAAGATCAAAAAAGATGAATTTTTCACGAAATTAGTTAATTTAGAGTTTCATGTGCATGAATATACCTTAATGGGCCTTGAAACCCTAATGTTGGCAAATTCGACTCTTAATAGCTTTAATGATTCAAAGTAGTGGATAAAGATGAGATATAATGATTCTAAAATGTTTCAAGCATTAAAGTTCCTAATTTGTGGATAAATAACCTTAATATAGAAATTAGGTTTTTTGAATGAATCAAGGTAGAATTAATGATAAATAAACGTTCAGATGAGTATTAGAGCATAATGAACTACGAATTGATGATAAATAAGTATAATGACTTTGGCATGGGTTAAAGAGGATAAAAATGGTAGCTTTAATGAAAGAGGCTTAATGGACTTATTTAATGGTTAATTATATGCCTTCAATCTGAAACTGAGAATTAGATGTTGAAATAATTAGGGTTTGTGATCAATTGCATTAAATTAGGGTTTAAAATAGTAAAAGATGAAGGGAAGCCCTAATTGCAATGGAAACCCTAAAAGTGGACTAGAAACCCTAGGAAGCGAGATAGATTTAATAGATCTTGATGACATGAGTAATAAAAGGGAATTGCATAATTATTTTAGGATCTTGATATGTGTGCTTGCTTGCTTGAATTTCTTTCTTGCATGGATTATTCTGTCTCAAAATCATCCCGACAGGTATGTGGTTACTCTCATGAATATATCGAGTTAGTTTTTCGAAGTTTTCTGAAGTATTCATCGATGACTTGGAATAAATTGTTGGATGAATTTAATTCATGCAAACTATAATGTGGCTATGACTATCACATAAGATATGTGCCTACTAGCTCAGATCATGGTCCCCTCTATGGCTTAATGGTTGACCTAGTACATGGCTACCGATGAGGTAGGTCCATCAGGTCATTGGATGACTTAGTACATGGCTACCAATGAGGTAGGTCCATCAAGTCACATTGAGTTAGATATTGGGCTACTTTCGGGTAGTGCCATGCGACTCTATTACCCTAGGTATTGGCTACCTGTAAGGTAGGACCATGGGGGTAAGAATCTACCTATAAGAGATGTAGCATACAAGTCAACTACAGGGATAGCACAGAGTTAGGGATAGGTAAGGATTGAGTAGTATGGCTTAAAACATAATCTTGGTTGTTAAATGATAATTGACTGATTACTTTTTTATCATAATTACACGATTATTGTGTCCCCCACATACCAGCTTCTTGCTGACCGATGTTTTGTTTGTCGGCGTTTTAGGTACAAAAGAAAAGAACAAACAGTAAAGTGGCATATGTGGAATGAAATGAGAATTAACGTGCACAGGAGGATTAGTTAGATTAGTATCTTCATGGATTGAAGATTAGAAATCCCAATTTTTAAAAAGGTAAGTAAAGTTTTATTTTATACCAATTTTCAGTTTAGTTGGTAAAGTTTATTAATTGTTATTGATTATTTGTCAAACCTTTGATCCGGGTTATTGGTTAACGGCTCTGACCTTTCGGTCTCCCTTAATTGGGGGTTACTGGGAGGCGGGGTCGTTACATTATTCCCTGGGAAACCTATTAGTGTCATGACTACAAGTTAGTAAGAGAGTAGTCTCTTAATGGTTTCAAGTCTTAGGACAGGATGTTAGCAGTACATCCTTGGAGACTCCAGCTAAGTGATTGATGTTGTGTAGGCTGCAACAGGAGAATTGGGTTGTTCTCTGTTATCAATCATGACATAAAATTTTGTATGCATGTCCTTAATGCATTGTTTTCTTTACTACCATGTCTTTATTGTGCTGTTACCAACCTATACTCTTGTACCCAAGGTTCAGGTTCAAGACTTTTGTTCACCTGGTTCCTACGGGGGTCACAGTTGGATAACTCAGGTAGATTCAAACCGAAAGGTATCTGCTGAAAGCACAATATGAAGGACTGAATGGTAGAGCACACTACACATTGGACTGTGTGGGGGATTGTTAGATAAATGAATATTGAAGCTAGTTACTGTAGTAGCTTGTTACTGTAGCTCCATTACTGTAGTAATCACTTATTTAGCATGGGTTAAGCCCAATGTAGTGCAGCAAGTACATGTGAGGTTGTAGTGTTGTTTCTAGCACAAATGGCAAAGAAGTTTTATCCCATATTTCTCACTCCTAGAACTTTTGTGGTCCTCATATATAAGATCACATGGGGCACTAGTGTCCAAAAGAGTCCTAGGAGGCAGGTATGCTTACCTCCTTGGTGGGTGAGATTGCCACATCACAACGCACGCACACACGCGCGCCACGCCACGCGTCGCCTCGCCTCGCCTGGCCTGGCTGGGCTTAGGCTTAGGCTTGGGCTTGGGCTTGTGGCTTGTGGATTGTGGAGAATGCCTTCCATCTTCCATCTTCTTTTTACACTAGGATACAACTAAGTGATTTATTACTCATGTAATTAATTGTTTCTTTCCTATTCAGATTTTTTAATCCTAGTTGAAAAGTGTTTCTCTTTGTGGTTTTTATTCCATAATATGTACAAGAGAGATCGAGTGTTTGTGTCTTACTGGGAATAGGATTAGGCACGCGTGTGGCTATATATATGCCTCCGGTCATTAGGGTTAAAGACACCGAAAATAGTTTTCTGTCGCCGTGTGTTTTGAGAGCCCTAATCTAGAGAGCGAGAGCTTTTCGTCCCCAGAGTCGCTTCGTGGAGTTGTCCTCCTGTGCGAAGCGCGACTCCTCCTTCCCGTCACCGAGACGTGGCTGTCAGGCGGTGGTTCCTGCAGACGATGTGCTGCACTGGTAGAAGTGCAATGATCCAGGTTCGTGCCGGATCGAGACTAGGAGAACGGTGCCTATCCACGAGGATTTTTGGACACTGATTTCTTTAAGTATGTTTCTCAACAAAAGATCTGGTTTGTGAATCTAACTCCTTTATTTATGTTCTCCTATTTTGTTTGATCTTCATCTTCATTTCCTATTTTAGATCTGCCTGAAATTGTTAATTACATTGCACCTGTCGTTGTTGCATGAACGACGTTAATAAATATTAACAACAAGACCATCCTCGAGGCGATAGGGCAAGGCTGGATGAAGCCACTCTCTATGAGAAAACCATTGACGGAGGGGATGACCAAGCAAGCAACAAGTAGCATTGGGCGGCCGAGGAAGGGGTGGGGTGCGGGAAGCGTCACTGATGGATTAGAGTCCAAAGGCATGTGTGACGGAGGACAATGGGTAAAACAAGAGTCGATCGACCTGGACAAACTGCCCAAGCTGTGTGCGGGCGGAGAGGAAGATGTCGACTTTGGCAACTGGGAGGAGACATACGTGGAGTTGGCGGAGTCACACTAGACGTAGAAGCCCTGGCTAGGCCACATATCCGTGCAGGAGAGCGCCTGAACGATACCAATTATCTGGAGCATCACTGAGCGGTGCTCACTTGGCGTTGAGAAGCTTCAGGAGAACTCAGGGGTTAAGGTCCTGGAACGGAGGATGGAGTGGAGCAGCAAGATTTTTCTTCTCTCCGTCTGCTCTCTTGCTTGGATTCGTATTTTTTTTCCCTCTCTTTAGTTCCTTCTTCTGGACTCCTCTAACTCTCTGTATTGGTGTGGGTCATGAGTAAAAGGATGCATCAGGAGGAATTGAGGGTGACTGGAAACGATGTTGTGAGCTCCTCTGACAGCATCCCTAGGCACCCTTATATAAGCGGTGAGGCACGGTGGTAATGCATGGTCATTCGATACTTCTGTGGTCGTGGTGGATGGTAGACTTCGGAATGTACATGCGATGTAGCACTACACTAAGGAGATGCCAGCATTCGAGTGTTCCTCAACTCACATCCAACGGCATCGGTTTGTTAGCTGCGAACAGTCTGCAATGTCCAACCTCCTATGATGTGTGATGAGTGGGCATGTCCATAGTCTGCATTTGGATGGTCGATGACCTTCGAGATGATTTTTCCCGCCAGTTGTGCTAGGAAAATGATGCTACTGATGGTCACAGATCATGAAGAGGGAAGTGGATACGAGATTGCGCATTCAGATATACCAACATTTAAACTGAGTGATGAGGTCGAACCTATGTTGCCTGGATAACCAGCTAGCTGTCGCCACGGTGAGAGGCACTTTCATTGTATCTTCTTTGCTCTCTATAGATTCCTTTTTTTGCTGGCCTATAAAATCCATTTTGTGCTAAACATATGTCTATTCTGGCCCATACAATGTTGCAGTTTTTCTTGGCTTCTAATGACTTCAGCCAACATAGCCTTACTATTAGGCAACACTCCATCTATACAAAGTCTTCGGTTAATTTGTCGTTGCTCTGACATGTACAATGAGCAAAAGTTCTTTCTGCGTATCTGATACAACAAGTACTATTAGTAATAGTGGAAGTTCATTACTAGAGCACATCAACTCCTCGTTGTTATTGGCATCACGCAAAACATCCACACTGCTAGACAACATTGGAGATTCAAGATTTACTACATGTGATGCTCTTGGTCAACCAATATATAATGACAGACGTGCAATATGAAATTCGACATCTCATGGTATGTATTGTTATTCCATAGTCACACCGACCTTTGTTGTAATGAATAAATCCAAGCATGGTTGTCTGTGATTATAAAAAACAACTCAATGAAGTCCATTGCCAAATTGCCAACTCAGAGTCTAATAAACTAATCGAAGGCGGGACCGTTCCCTTTCCTTCTTTTTTATCTTTCTTTGTGTTCTTCTTTGAGGCCATTTACATTAAACTATCCTCTATGGTTTTTCTTGCCTAGTTTTTCCATCATGCATTTATTTTAGTTTTATTGGTCAGTCTTTAGAGAAAAAGTCTAATTAATTATCCCCACAACCAACCATGTTTCCAAATACTATACATTTGGTCATTTTCTTTTTCACTCAACCTTATTTATATAAAACTCACAATTTAAAGTTTGCTGATAACTGATTTTTCAGTCAAATAAAACTGAAATAGATGCATAAATTTTAGAGTCTAATTAATCAATGACAAGCGGGGCGACTCTCTTTCTTTACTTTTTCATAGTTGTTTCTATTACCTTTCTATGGCATATGCAGGAAACTATCTTTTTGACATTTTCCTACCCAATTCGTCCTTTATTTAGCTTTGTCATTCAGTCTTAAAAAAAGTCTTATCAATTATCCTCACGATCAGCCATGTTTACAAATAGCTGTTTTGTTTTTTATCATTCTTATTTACATAAAACTCAACCGCCCACAGTTATATTCAAATACTAATTTTCCGTCAAAGAAAATTGAAATAAATGATAATTTTTAGAGTATGAGTAATTAATCAATACTATTATGAAAGTGAATATCAACCACTAATTTGAAAATGCATCTTCTTTCTCAAAAATAATGTTGCCAATCAGAATTCACTATTTTGAATGTGGATGGTGATGGTCAATTCTCTATGATTTCATTTTTTTATCTCATTTTGTTGAACATGTCCCTACCCAAAATAAGAATTATATAAACATGCAATAAGAAATATAGTAGTTATCCTTAACAAAATATTCTTCCTAAAAATGATATTGTGTTTGATTTATGTTAAATATGATATGAATTTCATCATCAAACAAGTTCATTTTCTAAAATGGAATGGTATGACTTGAGTGTGTGCGTGACACATGTGTGTTAAAGATACCATATAGTGTTATATAAATTCACCATGACAATGGAAACACAAACATACAACTTGACACTTCCCATGAATTGCTAGGAATGTTTTTTTTCTTATGAAAAGATAAATTTAAATATATAATGTGAATAATAATATTGATGTTTAGAATTTTAATATGCATATGGTGGTTATGCCAGAAATGAGGAAGGTATTCTCAATTCAATGGCATTAACCATGATCATTAAAAACATCAATTAGTAGTTATACAATGCCAAATAATGTCATACACACACTCAAGTCATAATCTAGGAAATGAATGTATAAAAAAAACATTGTCTATAACTACTCAATATCTATGCTATCTTTTAGAATGAGTTTAGCTTTAATTAAACAAGTTAAAAGCATGGCCACATTTTTTCTTCTCTATTTTTTATAAAAATAAAACCAAACATTTCCATACATGTTTAGACAATTTTGTTGGTTTAATGTGATCTAATTTGAAACATGACAAACTTTGTGTAATATTAATATGACATATTTTATTATAAGTTAAGGAGTAGTTAAATTAAAAAAGATGTATCTGAAGTGTATATAAAGTACAAGGTATTTTTCATTTTTATAACCAAACTTCTTTTAATAATAGAAATATAGGAAATTGTAAGTCATTATACAAATATGAATTAGTGACACTTAAAAATAATCCTTCTAAACATACATTTTTAATTGTACAATCGACAAAATAAACATGCAAAAATTAATTTTGTGTAAATTTAATTGTAACATAACATTTATATATATATCAAATTTAAAGACATCAAGTTATTATTTAAATTTATTTATCCTAAGATTGACTCAATACTACACTAATATGACAATATTTTTATATAAAAAGTCACTCCTTAATGAAAACCATCTTTTGGTTAACCATTTTTATTTACATTAAACTTACTTTGACAACAGAAATAATTGTGATTTATCATATTATTTTGTAACTATCTAATATTTTTAGGTATTACAGAGACATTTACGTTGTGTTTGGTATGTGGTGATAAAATTGATGGTGATGATGATGATGGTGATGGTGATGGTGACGGTGACGGTGACGGTGACGGTGATGGTGATGGTGATGGTGATGGTGATGGTGATGGTGATGGTGAAATTATTAAAATGTATAGTTTGGTAACATGTGCATGATGATAGGGATGGTGATGATGAGAAACTTCAAAAATATTGTTTCTTACATGGTTATATTGATGGGGAGGGGAATTTTTTTTATTAAAAACACCCTACACAAGTAAGAATCATATTTATTAGAATATGTTTTTGGATATTTGTCTAAATAAGTAGTGGAGTTTTGAAAGAAACTTCTTTCACCATGATTCATCATGATTCACCATACAATTTCATGGGGACAAAAATAGATCAAAATTCACCATGGATTCACCATGATTCCCTATCACCATGGCAAACAAACAACATTTTTATTTCACCATCATTCCCTATCACCATGATTCACCACATAACAAACACAACCTTAAAGAAATATCTTTGTATTGTGGAGACTTGATTTACAAATTAGACTACAAATCCATGCATATATAATAACTTGATTTAATTTAAAATTACATGTGCATGTGCACGTGTGTGCTCACTGGTAGGAAAAAATGTATGAGATGCGTGAGATGTGAAGTTAATGAAGAGAAGGGGTTTGTTTGTTGCGAAGTGGAGAAAGTAGTTTGATAGGAAAGAGAAAATATAAAATGTGCAAGTGAGTGAGAGAATAAAGGCAATAAAATATGAAAAAAAAAGATAACAAATGTGAGAAGAGAGAGAGAGTGAAAGAGAATACAACATTTCAAAATAGTGTGTTTTGATTGGTTGAAAGTGTTAAAACGGCATGTGTTTATAATTGGTTGAAAAAACTCCCACTTTTTATCATAGTATAGATTACTTATTACATTTTGAAGGCGTTGACGACCAGCAAAAATATTTTGAAGGCATCGAAGAAGTAAAATGCACCATCATCAAGCACGTCAAAGCTATAAGAGGGGAAAGATAAAAGACGATGATTTCTCCCACAAGTTGTATCGTGCTTGTAGATCCTTTGTATTTCAGTGCTAGAGGTTGTCAAGCCTACTTTCAAACTACTTTAAGGAATGTGTGTCGTACATGAAAATTGTTGGGGGTCTACATATGTGTTTGTCATATGTCCAATTAAATAATAAGATAGAAGTAGGTCGTCGAACGTGAAAACCATCAAAACATGTGTTGAGGAAGGTCACATGGTCTTCCTTGAATACTTTTAAAAGACAACACAAGGGATAGGACATCATAAATGACATCATGACAGAATGTATAGACCATAAGTGAGCGGCAATGTCCAACATGATTACCCAAAAGCAACAAGATTTGCAACGTTGCAGAGCAGGAAAAATTGAGCACCATGGTACATAGAATTTTGAGTCAGATCTGAAGAATAGCTCGATACTCAACAAGAGAAATAGACAAACCAAACTCTTCAACCAAAATATCAAGAAGGAAATCTACATGGTCACCTTATAGAGGAGATAATAATATATTGCCATAAAGATCTGCCTCTTTCCATTGTTGGGTGATTTTTCTATAAAATAGATCGGTCTTTGGAGAGACTTAGTGGGTACATGAAAACTAGGATGAGCAAAAAGATGGCAATATATTATATATAACAACATTCACGGAGAGCAAAGACATTCCTGGAAGCACATAACCTACATCTCATACAAGAATTTTGTATAATTTTATCACAAAGAATCCACCGGCCATGTTCTTAGTTAATTATGTATGTTGTTGTCTTGTGTGCCTAAAATATTTCCAAACAGATGGTAAAAATTACATAAGTACAAATATGGAAGTAGCAGGCATAACCCAAACTTTTCTCTTAATAGCATCCAAATTTATTTTTGATCAAATCCATCTCATATATTGAACATAAATTGGCATGCATGATGTTGCCAGATGAGGCAGTGAGAAATGACATGAGTGGCATCCATCTGCAATGTGCACACTTAAGAACCATGCATCATGGAATAGGTGTCAAACACTCATGTTATATTCCTAAAAATGTTGCATGGGTGTTAGTAAAGGTATCATCATTAATTAAGTTGGACATCCAAAAGTTTCAACAAAACCCCCTCTCCAAACACTCGGGAGTGATCTTAGTCTTCATGAACATGGGGTGTATTAGGAGCAGTATCCATATTGATGAACCGGGTTACTCCTACTATGAGTGTCATCATATCATAGATAATTGAAGTATCAACCCCTCCAATGTAGGATAGGCTTGAATGGGGATATATATTAGGTCTAGACCCATGGGAAAAAAGGATTAGGATTTATTATTTTATGCATACACCTCACAATTTCTTCTTGAGTTTTGAGTCTCCTATTTGATGCTTGCTTTATGGTTTTAAAATTGTCAATTTGATTTGGCATTGTTTACTAACATCTTCATATGCAGGTCAATGATGCCAAATTCGTAATCTCAAATGTCTATAATCCCAATCAAAATTAAATCATCTTTTTTAGAATGATAATAATTATTTCTTCTCAAATCAAATCAAACCTTTTTTAAAAGGGTAACAATATTTTTCATATCAAAACAAAATATGTCAAAGGTTAATCATCTTCTTTAAATCACGTCAAACACTTTTTAAGGTTAATAATCTCTTTTTAAAATCAAATGAACGTTTCTTCAAGGTTAAAAATATTTTTCAAATCGAACCAAAATCTTTCAAATGTTAATAATTTTTTTCAAATCAAGTCAAACATTTTAAAGGATATTAATATTTTTCAAATTGAATAAAGATATTTCAAATATTTATAATCTTTCTCAAATTAAATCAACATCTTTTCAAATGTTAGTAATATTTTTCAAAACAAACCAACATCTGTCAAATCATGATAATCCTTCCAAATCAACTGCATGCTTTAAAGTTTCATCGAGACTAATTTTTTTTGTGACTAAGATGTCGCTTGTGGATACATGGTCTACCCATGTCCAATGGTCCTGGAATATGACCTAAAACTAGACCATAACATCCCTTCCTCACTCATGCTTTTATTTTCCTAGACTATGACCTAAACCTGGACCTTGACCTGGTTTAGATTTCTTTACTAAATGTTGATATCTATGTAAGGTTTTGTCCCTTTTGTGCCTTTTCACACTTTGCAAGGAGGGAATTACCCCAAGAGGAACTTCATCAAATCAATGAAGAGACATGGAATCTAGTCGATGCCCCAAGTAATAATTTGATTAATGGAGTACACTCAATGGTCTTAGCACAGCCATCTTAAAATACTAATTCCCAACCCCTACTCCTTCCTCTATTCTTGAATAGTCCTCTTTAAGGCGATCTCCAAAGGTGTGTCACATTGCACTAGCTACACAAGATAATTCATTGTCCTACATCCAACTCTTTCAACCCACCTAGCCATAGCATTGACAAGTACATCTCATATCGATATTGAGAAACATGTGTACCTTGCCCAAGCTAGTGGCAGAAACAAACCTTCTATATTGTTTACCATAAATATAATTTTCACATTTCATACTACATTCTTCTTTTGAATCATACTAACATGAATTTTGTGGCATTATAATAACTCACATGAGCACACACTTTACACGGTCACACAAATGAGTAACTAAGATGGTTGGTATAAGCAATGTGGATAGGTAGTGTAAGGGTAAAAAAGGAGATGTAGACAGAAACAACAAGACAAACTAGTCAGAGGGGAGAGGTCAAGGAGATGACAACTCCTCCTCAAACTTCTCATTTCGAAGAAGTCATGCTATGGGGCATACTAGAATAGTTAGTGATCATTGATTTGATGCATCCATGTGTAACTGATTACACAAAAGGGGTGCACTGTCTAGAATTCTTCAGATAATGAATTCCATATGCTAGTCATTGATGAATTCATTCCTATATAGAATGTGGAACCCCTATTCGCATCAACCAGGGCCCTTACAACTAGGGCCTTATCAGACACCACTACACATCAATGTAAGAGCAATACCATTGGTTTCGATGGAAATGACGTCCATTCTGAATCTTGATGGTGAAGCAAAAAATAAGGAAAAGGAAGAGTAGGTTGAGATCGTTGGAGAAAATCCTAAAACTATAGAGAAGGTCAACACTGCCACAGAAATGCATACATAATACATGAGAAATAGGAGGGCATTCCCCATCATGCATTCCTTTTATCCTCCAACTCCCCCTAGGTAAAACATGTACATTGAAGGATCATATGGATTCCTACTACTAGTGTACAATGTTAGAAACAATAATCAAAATACTTGTAATACTTATGGCAGCATCCCACCCAAAATATGTTGTCCCAAAGTCAAACTTCAATATTCCCCAAGTTCCAAGAATACAATGGGAAGGGGGATCCTTAGCTCACATCAAGTAATATTACTCATACATGGTGGAAATATAATATGATAACAAGGTCTTGATATGCTACTTTGCATAAACTCTAATAGGTTCATCTTTCACACGGTACAATAAGAATGACCTAGCTTCAATCGACACCTAGTCCCAATTAGTCAAAAATTTCATCGATCAATACGCCTGGAATCTAGAAAAATTCCCAATTGAGGACCTAGAAGCCATGCAATAGGTGGAGGACAGCTTGTCCAATTTCATCGAACACTGATGGGAGTTGGCCTCACAACTAGAGTTCAAGCCTACAAACAAAGAGGTCATCTATATGATGATCAGGGAAGCTTCACCTATGCTCATAGAATTTCTATCTTGATAAGGTACATCACATTCTCACATACTGTTACAACCCCAATTTTGGGTTCATTTGCTGAGAAATGTAATTTCTCATATTAAAGATAAATGAACAAATAATGATGTAATTTATTTTGAATAAATGGATTTCATTTACAATAGCCTTGATGGATGTTTTTTGGGCTTTATTGGCTATTGGGCCCAATAAAGGAAAAGACAAAAGAAACTCCATTATTGAGTAAATAAGAAAATAAAGAAAAGAAAAATGTGGAAACCTTTAGAGGGCACATCCAAAGAGGATTTCATGCCTCTTGGGTTCCTTGGGTTCCAAGGAGTCCAAAGTTGCAAAAAGAAAGCAATAAGAAAATAAAAGCTCAAATAAGTATTTCTTTATTAAGAAAGAAATTTAAAACAATGGTAAAATATGGGAAACAAGTGAAAAGAGGAATCATTGGGTAATCCTTAGTGGAATTTTGTATCCCAAGGATTCCTAATGATAAAAGGAATACCTATGAGGAAAATAAAATAGAAATAAAGAGAAACCATCAAAAAGAAATATTTTAATAAGAAATATACATGATAATGAAGAATAATGCATTTGGATGCATGTAGAAGGATAATGAGTATCCAATAAAAAGGATTTCGAAATAATAGAGTTTCTTGGGATCCAAGGAGTCCCAATAAAGAGGAAAGAAAGAGAAAACACCAAAATTGCAAAATAAAAGGGTAATGGGAATACATAATTAATGGGATTATGTGGTTTTATTAAGAAGGAGTATTGTCTACTTGAGGAGAATATAATTTCAAGGCCAATGAATTAAAAGATAAGAATAAAGAGAATAAGGGAGAGCAATTTCGAATTCCTAAATATCCATGCAATAAGGAATATCAAGGAAATAGGAGTTAATGAAGAGAGAAAGAGATGGTTGCTTCACAACCAAGGAAAGTATGTTTCCTTTCGAGTTTAGGATGTGAGTCCTCATGGAGGCACGCCTTAGGGCTTTTTACTCTCCCCTATATAAGGGGTAGAGCCTTGGTTTGAAGGGGAGAGAGAACCCCATGTTCTTCTACCTTCCTCTTCTTCCACGTTTCCATACAAACCCTAAACTTAGAGAAGCTCTGTCTTAGGAGAAGCAGGGAGTCATGGAAGGGGTTGTTATGGGGCATGATGCTCCCACTTTGACCTAAGGGAACTCTGCCACCGTCTTCTTTATCTAACCCTTGCGCAATACCCACAAGAAGTCAAAGACCTAGCTGCAGAACGGCAGCTTGGCACTCATGGTACAGGCCAACTTGGCTGTGGTTTTGAGTTCGGTTGAGAGAGGCAGGGGGTGGCGGAGGCAGGGAGCAAGTTCCCGCCTAGGATCGAGCTTCGGAGTGGTCAGACGTACCCCACGGAGCCTGCAGGTCGGAGACAACCTGCAAATCACGAGGTTGAAGGAGATCCAACCCCGTTTGAAGATTCTACCCTCTGAGACACAAAGGAGCTGGTGGACAAGCCAGGGGTATGATAGTAACTTGGTTATAAACTCAAACGTGGGCAATGTTGCATGGAAATAGCCACGTGGCGCTCCCGGATTGGTCCAAACTAAGTGAACTTTACAAAATTCATAGTTAATTATTCATAGCTCGGATTAGCACGCATAAAATATGAAAGTTACTCAGAAAAATGAGGGTAATCCATTAAAAATATAATTGAAGCTGGATTCCTTTTGCAATTCGAAAAGTAATGGAAGATATCAACTTTAATCTATTAATATTTAAAGAACCCTATTTTGATATGATTAATGGGATTAGTAGGGTTTAATTGATGATTAAAGTTGATATTAGCCTGTTAATGATAAAAGGGAACATTAGGAACAAAAAGGATGAATTTTGCACATAATTAGTTAATTTAGAGTTTTATGTGCATGAATATACTTTAATGGGCCTTGAAACCCTAATATTGGAAAATTCGACTCTTAATAGCTTTAATTATTCAAAGTGGGGGATAAAGATGAGATATAATGATTCTAAGCTATTTCGAGCATTAAAGTTCCTAATTTTTGGATAAATAACCTTAATATAGAAATTAGGGTTTTTGAATGAATCAAGGAAGAATTAATGATAAATAATGTTCATATGAGTATTAGAGCATAATGAACTACAAATTGATGATAAATGAGCATAATGACTTTGTCATGGGTTAAAGAGGATAAAAATGGTAGCTTTAATGAAAAGAGTCTTAATAGACTTATATAATGGTTAATTATGCCTTAAATCCAAAACTGAGGATTAGATGTTGAGATAATTAGGGTTTGTGATCAATTGCGTTAAATTAGGGTTTAAAATAGTAAAAGATGAAGGGAAACCCTAATTGCAATGGAAACCCTAAAAGTGGACTAGAAACCCTAGGAAGCAAGCTAGATTTAATAGATCTTAATGACATGAGTAATAAAAGGAAAATTGTATAATTGTTTCAGGATCTTATTGAATGCTTGATTGCATATTGGTTAATTGGATTATTTCTGTCTCACATCAACTTGACAGGTATGTGGTTACGCTTATGATTATCCCGCATTAGTTTTCCAAGGATTTTATCGATGTTTACATCATGGCTTGAATTAATTATTGGATGAATTTAATTCATGCACATTATAATGTGAATATGAATATCACATAAGAGATGTGCCTACTAGCTCAGATCCTAGTCCCCTTTATAGCTTAATGGGTTGACCTAGTACATGGATACCAATGGGGTAAGCCATCAGGTCATTAGATGACTTAGTATATGGCTACCAATGGGGGGTAGGTCCATCAAGTCACTTTGAGTCAGGGATTGGACTACTCATGGGTAGTGCCATGTGACTCAACCCTAGATATTGATCTACATGTTAGGTAGGATCATGTGGGGTTTAAAAAGGATCTACCTAGAGAGAGGTAGTATCTCAGTCCTCTGTAGGGACAGCACAGAGATAGGGGATACGAAAGGATTGAGTAGTATGGTTTAAAACATAATCTTGGTTGTTAAATGATAATTGGCTGATTACTTTGTTATTATAGTTGCACGATTATTGTTTCCCCCACATACCAACTTCTTGCTGGCCGACGTTTTGTTTGTCGACGTTTTAGGTACAAGTGAAAAGAACAAACAGTAAAGTGGAATATGTGGAATTAAATGAGGATTAACATGCACAGCAGGATTAGTTAGATTAGTATCTTCATGGATAGAAGTTTAGAAATCCCAATTTTTAAAAGGTATGCAAAGTTTTATTTTATACCAGTTTTCAGTTTAGTTGGTAAAATTTATTAATTTTTATTGATTATTTGTCGAACCTTTGATCCGGGTTATTGGTTAATGGCTATGACCTTTTGGTATCCCTTAATTGGGGGTTATCGAGAGGCGAGATCGTAACAATTGGTATCAGAGCATAGGTTCCTCACTTAACCATTAATAATTATTAAATTTTACGAACTCCATAGAACCCAAGGGAGTTCTAGAGGATTATCTGAAAGATAGAGGTGTCTAGAAAAGGATCACAACCGGGGGCTGGCAATATTTTCCTCCGCGCCGCTAGTCAGAATATGAGGACTCCCGGATCCGTGTGACTGCCTGGCCAAAGTCTTAGGGTATGATTCGAAATAAGATACCTTTAGGACTCTCTCATCTTGTTCATCCCTTCTCAACTCAAAATTCTATTAAGTACCTTAAGGATAAGGGTTTCCTATCTTCTCATCACCCTCTTGAGGTATGGGTAAGGTTGATAAGGATTAAGGAATCCTCCACAAAATTAATAAAAAGCATGTAAATAAGATGTCATGGACATAATATTAATAGAGTAAGCGTAAAAGAATAGATACATGCTTAGGTCGTATGACATAAGTTGTCATTGCCCTCAGGAGAGACCTAAGGCTAGACCTTCTTGTCAGGAGGATGAGTAGAGAAAGTTAGTCTTGGAGATAGAGATCTCCATTACATGTAGAGACCTGGCACATCCCCTGAGGAGGATGATAACCCTAACCCTAGGTGTTGGTTAGAGAGATATGAAGTGGTGAATAGATATCACGATAGACTGGGTGTTTGGGGGGACATGCCTTTGGATTGCCATACGAGCCATGAGAGGTGGGATGACCTCACACCTTTGGCAACCCAACCCTGGGAAGGGTTGTGCATGTTTGAGAAAAGGATAGCTCCTTCATGGATGAGGTTAGAGAAGAACCTATGGAAACCCCATGAGCTTGGCATAGTATGCACCCAGAGCACGTCATGTAGTACAGGCAGTAGGTCGAAACCCTGGCCAAGGGACCATGTTGGATTGTTGATGAGATAAGCATAAGGAATAATGGATAACCTTGAGTAAACATAAGTGTGAACATAGGATTCACCCAGGTAGAGGATGCTTTTGAGGTTGATCCTTCATGAAGAGAGGACCTCTAATGGTGAGGTTGGTTGTAGGGTTAGCTCTAGAAAGAGAGAAGGAAACCAAATAAGAAGGTTGGAATCCTAGACTCTGAGATATGAGTAAAAGTAGGGAGTTGAGGATGATGCGACCTAAGTGGATGATAGTGGTCGCCACATGATTGATCCCTAGAGGTTGATGAGGTCTTGGTTTCCATGAGAGGAACCAAAACCCTAGAGAGAGGATGATGCTTTTGGTACCTATGTGCCTATGGTATAAGTGTTTACCTACTGAGATGAGACAAAGAGTGCCTTAGACCCTGAGGAGGTTTAGGTAACCAGGTTGTGAGGCCTTGTACAGAGTTGGTTGTCCTTGAGGAGGACTCAACTCTGAGATCTGGCTCATATAAAAGGATCATATGAGTACATGACATACCTTGGACATGCTTGATTCGTGGTTAAGAGATTGAGCATGCAGTTGGATACCCAAAGGAGAATTTAAGGTTTCTAAGCCTAAGAGAGGAAGCAGTGTATCTGATGCTCATGATGAGATATGAGTCTTTATAGTTTCGAGCATAATACCCCTCATGTGTAGAGGAAAAAGAAACCCCATAAGTTAAAGGTATGTTTGATGAACCTGTGGGCTCCGATCTCCAAACCACAATATAAACTTAGCGGAAGCAATTGATTAACAGCGGAAGACAAAAATCACGGGAAATTAAAACTTTTTGAGATAAGGGCTTGAATTCATAAAAACTTCTTTCATAAAAAGGAGATAACCTGTTACATCTCTGATAATTACTTCTTGAGTAATTATATACAACATGATACAAAATCTCAAGAACTCAAAACCAAAATCTCAGACCAAAAGACTCCAAGGACCTGAGAGTACAGAGAACACATAAGACTGACTATCTAACTACACAACTCAGCAGTCTGAATCTCCACCTGAGATTTACTGCTGCTCCTGGTGCTGCTGCTGCTGATACTGATCACCTGCAGACTGGTTCATTTGTCCTCGACGACCACCTAAAAAGTTGAAATCTACGGGGTGAGACATTTTTAAATAATTTTCCCAGCGAGAGTTATAACTCTCCGCCAGAAGCTTTATTATAGCAATCAAGAACAATATAAGCAATAAAAGCTTTAAGGTAATCAACAGCAGATTGTTATCAATTAGAACAACAACATTTAAGGAATATGAAGAACATGTATACTAAGTAATGTATCTTCAACCAATGTATCTTGTAGTTCAATCTAAGCAGATATGCTACGCGGTTGATTATGTTTTACAAACATCAATATGCCCTGCGGAGATGAGGTATACCGCTCATACTCCAACCGATCACTATTAAGTCGCATCGGTATCATACATAGGTCATCAAAAGAGTCGGATTCTTATGACCTCATCTTCCTCAGTCAGTGTAAGGATCAACATGCAGGACATCTAGTGTCTTTGCTTCTATAGCCTACCAGGGTATTCTGGTACTTCGCTATTAGAGTCACAATGGCATTCTGTACTCTCTTCGCCATCGAAAGATTTCTTGTTTATCTCTCATCGATGCGGTATAAAAGACTTCCTCGGGAGATTAGTGTTACATCACCCCGGCATAAACACATAGTGAAGGATTGATAGATTAAGATACATCTACATCAATTCCTACACTAGGATGTAAGGTTTTACACATCCATATACCCCACATACTCAAAAGTATGTGCTCCAGGAGTTCCCTTAGGAAAACCTGTTTCACCATCATATAACTTCTGACTATGATGGATCTATGATCAGGGCTCTACATGGTATGATTATACTTGATTAGTTAGATACAATTTAGTATTCTTTTATCATCATACAAGTTCTCAAACATTAATCATTAGCATAGAAGCTATGAAGGAAGAATACTAAATGTAACAAGCCTAACTCTCATAAATTATCATTTCTCAATACTCTCATCACAAGTCATCTCTTAAAGCATGACCTTGATGGTATTCATGGCTCTCATAGCCTATCAATCTCATAAGATGCTATTAACAAGGCATCATGATATATGTCACTATTCATAAAGCTAACAACATGCTTTTAATGAATATAGTATCATCATCCATACCTGGATATGATTATCGTCATATAGGAACCTGCATGGTTAAATCAACTGATAACAGTAAATAACTCATTTAAAGAAGTTGTATCTCCCTACTCATACAAGAGCTAGGTTTCCCTGATTTTCATCAATTAGGGTTTACTATTCACAAAACATGTCATCACCCTAGAATTAGGGTTTACTATTCATCATACATGTCATCACCCTAGAATTAGGGTTTACTATTCACCTCATGGTGAATTGATCTCATAACATCACCATGTATGAGAAACATCATCATTAAAGACCTCAGATAAGATTAAGATTCATCAATTATCATAATTAGGGTTTCCATGATTTCACATAGTGGATCATACCCTATTCATGCACATTCATGTATATTGAAGGTATTTTACTTGAGTTTACACCATAATTGGTACTTTCACTCTCCTCTAACTAGTAGATGGTGATTACACCACTCTATATTAGGTTGGGTTAAGTCCTCATTGACTAACACAAGTCAACACATCACCATCATGTGATTAGGGTTTGATTAAAACAAGGTATCACTCAATTGAACCCATTTAAGTTGAAACGAGTGTGAACCCATTTGAATTGAAACGAGTGTGAACCCATTTGAGTTGAAACGGGTGTGAACCCATTTGAGTTGAAACGGGTGTGAACCCATTTGGATTGAAATGGGTGTGGACTCATTTGAGCTGAAACGGGTGTGAACCCATTTGGATTGAAATGGGTGTGGACTCGTTTGAGTTGAAACGGGTGTGAACCCATTTGGATTGAAACAGGTGTGGACTCGATTGAGTTGAAACGAGTGTGAACCCATTTGGATTGAAATGGGTGTGGACTCATTTGAGTTGAAACGGGTGTGAACCCATTTGGATTGAAATGGGTGTGGACTCGTTTGAGTTGAAACGGGTGTGAACCCATTTGGATTGAAACGGGTGTGGACTCGTTTGAGTTGAAACGGGTGTGAACATGAAAGGTGATATAAAGGTTATGATAGAATAGGATATCCTATGTTGAAGCCTTCAATTGGCCCAAGCCATGTTAACCACTTACAAATTGAGTCAATTAGGATGAGCCTCAATCAATTGGACACCAATTTGACCTTCAATTGAAAGCCAATTAGAGTTAAGTCTAACTCAATTAAGGTTTCCAATCGGCTAATCATCAATTTTCAACAATGTGAATCAAATCAAGGTTGAACCTATCAATTGAACTCCAATTGGGCCCAAACTTGGCCCAAACGGTCTTGAGATCGTTTGGATGACCTCCAAACGATCTTGAGACCGTTTGCCCAAAGTTTGACCAAAACCCAAGTCGGTTGGATTAGGGTTGAACTTGAATTAGGTCTAAAATCAGCATTTTTATCAATTCATCAACTTATTACATTTGGACCCTCAACCCATCAAATTACCTCAACTTTAGACCTTAGAACGGTCTTGGGTTGTGCCCAAACGGTCTTGAGACCGTTTGGAGGAACCCCCAAACGGTCTTGAGACCGTTTTGGTCCTTCAACCCAAAACTCAACAAAATCTATTCTTGAAAACAGCAATTTTAACCTGATTAGGGTTAGGGTGTTGAAGTGCCTTCAACTCTCAATTGGTTAGGAATTAAATTATGATTCTTTGTAGAAATGATATTCAACATATTATGAACAGGAATCTCAAACGTTCAATGCTTGGTCAACTTACTCAAATGGGTTGAACCCGTTTGCCCAAAAAGTTCAAGTTAATCAGTTTGGAAAAAAATCAGCACTTAATTCAATTCGATTGCCTAATTGATTGGCCTTCAACCTACGATTCCTTTGGAGTTAACCCCTCAAATTTGGTGGGTCATTATCCTACATGATTATGAACAGGAATCCCAAACGGTCAACGCTTGGCAACGCCCTCAAATGGGTTGAACCTGTTTGCTCCAACCGACCTTGTGAACCCATTTGCCCTTCAAACGGTTTGGTCAGGGGGGGGGGGACAGGACCGTTTGATAAAGTAACTTTGGTAATCATGCCCATCTTCTTCTACCTCCAGATTAAGGTATGTTCTTTGTGGTTTTAGTTGCAGGAAAGCAAGGAAAGATGGGGAAAAGAAGAACAAGCTACTTTTGCAAATACAAAGATATGCATAAGAAAGCAAAAGGTTTAGAGTTATAAAACCCGCCTTAAGGTCGTTCCTTGAGCTCCAAGCTTCCAAGCATCAAGTCTTTAATGGTTTTTTGAGCTCCACAGGTCGGCCAAGGGTGTTTGTCCAAGGAAAGGTTGGGAAAAGATGGCTAGAACGAGAAAGCTAAGTAAGAAAACTAGCAAACCAACCTTGTAACATGATTTCCTCCATGAATTTGAGCAAGATGATGATCAAAGATTACCTAGAACTGCTTGGCCATTCTCCTCTTCTCCAGAGCTCTGTCCTAAGTCGGTCTAAGCAAGGAAATAAGAAAGGAAGTGAAGGAAGCGTTCCTTTACAAACAAAGGAAGGGTGTATATATATCTTGGGGTCATTTCCAACATAAGGACAACTAGTTTCTCCTTTTCTTAATTAGGTCCCTCCTTTCTTTTAGGCACGTCCCTTCTCCTTATTATAAGCCACGTTTCTTCCTTTCATACTTAAGCAAAACTCATCTTAAACCCAAGGTCCAAAGGTGAAGAAGGTCAACTTCTTACTAAGTTGCACATATAGGAGGGTTATTAGGCTTATAACTTGATTATTTAATTTATAAGGGTTATCATTCTTATTTAATTTATTCAATTGAAGTGACCTCTTCATCATTATAACTTTAAATGATGCCAAGAGTCATAAAAGATGTTCTAGATGGTGTATATCACAAGTTGCACCCCACATTTTGGGTAAATTGCACTTTACACCAAAATAAGGTTTTTAAGCACAAGGATCATTCCACAAGCTGCATCTTGGTGCTCAAGCTTGGGAAATCCACCTTACCTCATCATATTCACTCATATGATGACTCATCATTAGAGGAACATCTCAACCTGTGTAATTTTGCAAGTTAACCCCTTGACTGGGTAATTTGCACAAAGGTCCCTGTATTACCAAACAATACTATAACTTTGTTTAAAAAGGACAAAATTGAAAGTATATGTTCCTTTAGGAACTTAGTTAAATGCCAAAAGATAATCACCAGGGTTTAATTACATATTTAGGCAAAACACCTAGGGTTAGTTTATAACCCAGGTCAGGGATGTTACAAATTATCCACCCCTTACAAGGATTTCATCCCCGAAATCGATAAAACATATTAAGAGAAAAGAGCAGGGTATTTCCTTCTCCTTTCATCCTCTAGTTCCCAAGTGGCTTCTTCAACACCACGGTGGTTCCAGAGGACTTTCACAAGGCTTATATCTTTCTTCTTTAGCTTTTTAATTCTGTTATCAAGGATTGATACTGGTCCTTCCTCATAAGTTATATCTTCATTCAATTCTACTTCCATAGGTTGTAGAACTGACACGGTGTCGGGGTGACATTTCCTTAGCATGGAAATGTGAAAAACAGGATGTAGTTTTTGTAATTCTGGTGGTAACTCTAGTCTATAGGCTACCTTCCCAACCCGTTCAATGATTGGATAAGGCCCTATAAATCTAGGAGCTAACTTCCCTTTCCTTCCAAAGCGAAGGACTCCTTTCCAAGGCGAGACCTTGAGATACACTCTTTCTCCAACCTGGAACTCTAGGGGTCTACGACGTTTATCAGCATACGACTTCTGCCTATCCTGTGCAGTCTTAAGTTGTTGCTGTATAACTTTAATCTTCTCTGTAGTTTGCTGCACAAGATCAGGACCTAACAACTGGTGCTCACCAGTCTCATACCAACATAAGGGTGATCTACAACATCTACCATACAAAGCTTCATAGGGTGCCATATCAATACTATGTTGATAGCTATTGTTATAGGCAAACTCTATCAAACTTAGGTGTAGATCCCAACTTCCAGGAAACTGGAGAACACATGCTCTCAACAGGTCTTCCAAGGTCTGTATAGTCCTTTCAGACTGTCCATCAGTCTGTGGGTGAAAGGTTGTACTAAACCTTATCTTGGTGCCTAAGGCTCTGTGTAACTACTCCCAAAAACGACTTGTGAACTGGGGACCTCTGTCAGAAACTATAGAGACAGGAACTCCGTGCAACTGCACTATCTCTTGCATATACAACTGGGATAACCTCTCAGCAGAATAGGTTGTTTTGACGGGCAAGAAATGCATTGTCTTTGTCAACCTATCAACAATTACCCAAATGGAATCATGTCCTTTGCTTGTCTTGGGTAGGCCAACAACAAAGTCCATGGTCGCATGGTCCCACTTCCACTGTGGTATGAGTAAAGGTTGCATTGTTCCTGCAGGCTTCTGGTGCTCAGCCTTAACCTGCTGACACACTGGACACCTTAGAACAAACTCAGCTACATCCTTCTTCATTCCTGGCCACCAATACATATCTTTCAAATTTCGATACATCTTGGTGCTCCCTGCATGCATAGCATACATCGAAGAATGAGCTTCCTCGAGAACTAGCTTCCTCAGGTTATCCACATCTGGCACTATCATCCTCCCATGATAGCATGCCACCTGGTCATCTGAATCATGGAAACCATTATGTTTCTCATCACCATACTCAGATCTAATCTGTTGAACTGTAGCATCCTCTAACTGTGCCTCCCTTATCTGCTCTCTTAGAGTAGGTTTAATATGCATCTCAGCTAACAAACCGGCTAACAATGACACCTTCAATTGTACATTGTTTTGCCTTAAAGAGATAAGCATATCTCTCCTAGAGCATACTAAATAACTTAGTTGTGCTCTATCCATGGTTGATGTTTCTGATTTCCTACTCAAGGCATCTGCAACCACATTGGCCTTGCCCGGATGGTAATCAATCGTACAGTCGTAGTCCTTGATTAACTCCATCCAGCGACGTTGCCTCATGTTAAGATCATGCTGAGAGAAGATATACTGAACATTCTTGTGGTCTATGAATATCTGGAATGTTTCTCCGTAGAGATAATGCCTCCAGATTTTCAAGGCATGAACCACAGTAGCTAACTCCAGATCGTGTGTCGGGTAATTCTCCTCGTTCTTCTTAAGATGTTGGGAAGCAAAAGAAATCACTTGTTTATCCTGCATCAACACACATCCAAGTCCATTCTTGGAGGCATCACAAAAGACTACATATCCTTTTCCTTGCTCAGGTAGCACAAGCACAGGTGCACTTGTCAACCTCTCCTTCAACAGTTGGAAAGACTGTTGACACTTATCACTCCAAGAAAAAGGAACATCTTTCCGGGTTAACTTGGTCAAAGGTAAGGCTATAGAACTGAAATTCTTAATAAACCTTCGATAGTAACCAGCTAACCCCAAGAAACTTCTAATCTCCGTTGGTGTTTTCGGTTGTTCCCATTGTAGAACAGATTCTACCTTTTTAGGGTCAAAACGAATACCCGAGGCAGATACCACATGTCCAAGAAAAGACACTTTAGGTAACCAGAACTCGCACTTGCTAAACTTAGCGTATAGCTTATGTTCTCTTAGCAAGGTCAAAGTTTGGCGAAGATGCTGCTCATGCTGCTGAGCATCCTTACTATAAATCAGAATGTCATCTATGAAGACGACAACACACTGATCAAGGAAGGGTTGAAAGACTCTATTCATGAGTTCCATGAATGCAGCTGGTGCATTGGTTAGTCCGAACAACATAACTGTGAACTCATAGTGAGCATATCTTGTCCTAAAGGCAGACTTGGATATGTCACTGTCCTTAATGCGGAGTTGATGATATCCAGATCTCAAATCTATCTTTGAGAATACTGTTGCACCACGCAACTGGTCAAAAAGATCATCAATCCTCGGCAAAGGGTACTTGTTCTTTATTGTTACTTTATTAAGTTGTCTGTAGTCAATGGACAACCGCATTGACCCATCTTTCTTTTTAACAAACAAAACCGGAGCACCCCAAGGTGAGGTACTCAGTCGGATGAAACCTTTCTCAAGTAACTCTTGAAGTTGTTTCTTTAGTTCTGCCATCTCGGCAGGAGCCATCCTATACGGAGTCTGGGCTATGGTCTTCGTATCTGGAACCAAATTGATTTCAAAATCAATCTCCCGAGGTGGTGGTATACCAGGAAGTTCTTCAGGAAACACATCCTCGAATTCCCTGACTATAAGAACTTCAGCAGGATTGGGACTCTCCTTGGTAACATCTACCACATGGGCCAAGAATGCATAACATCCTTGCCTCATCAGCTTATCAGCAACCATAGCTGATACAAGACAGGTGGGCAGAATCTTTCTTTCTCCTTGAAAGATCCATGTGTTGCTTTCATCAGCAAACACAGCCAACTTGGACTCACAATCCAAGACAACTATATACCTCTCTAAGGTATCCATTCCTAGGACTATATCAAATCCTTGCATATCAAGTGGTATAAGATCCAATTGAATGTGATGATCAGAAAAGAAGAGGATGCAGGGAGAACATACCTCCTGCAGAACGGCAGACCCACTCAACGGAGTCTCCAACAACAAACTATCTGCCCTATGACTGACAGTCATATTGCAGTTGTGAATCACTCTTCGAGTGATGAAAGAGTGCGTAGCACCCGAGTCAATCAGAACAAATACTACAAAAGATTTAGATATATCAGAATATAAAAGTTCCATCTGCCCTGCCACTACTTGTGGATTGACCACTGCCTCTGGTGGGTTCATAGCATAGAACCTCGCTGTAGCCTGGTGTTGAGGTGGTGCTGATGATCCAGCCTGAGACGCTTTCCCACGTCCTCTAGCTGCTCCTTGAGACTGCCTTCTCTGTGATCCCTGTTGATCCTGCCTCAGAGGTTGTGTCACACTGACAGGCCTAGACATGTAGTCCTTCATCAAGTGTCCCACCTTCCCACAGTTGTAGTAGCTTCTTTCCAGTTGTTGTGGTCTGGGTGGTCCTGTGACTGACATTGATGTTGAACTGCGAGTCTCTTGTAGTGGTAGGATTCTTCCTCTACCTCTACTTGGGGACCGCTGTGTCAGAAAACCAGATCTGGGTGGTGGAGGTGTAGGTGCAGAGAATCTAGGCTTCTTAAAGTCTCTAGATGAAGAACCCTGGAACTGCGAATATCTCTTATGGGTTTGTCTCTTCTCGACTACGGATTTCTCTATCCTTCGGACTGACTCAACGAAGGTAGCAAACCTCTCCCGACTCTCTAGGGCGGACACGGGAGTAGTCAAGTCGGCGTTTAAACCCTTCTCAAACCTTCTAATCCTCTCTCCTTCTGTGGCAGCCATGTGCGGACAGAATTGCAACAACTCCATGAATTTAGCCTCATACTCGCTAATGTTCATCATACCCTGCCTCAGTCTCTCAAACTGAGAGATCTTCTCGTCCAGGAAGGTTTTTGGAAAATATCTGTGGACAAATTCCCGACGAAAGTCTTCCCACGAGATCTCTATTCCAGGCCTCTTCTGCTCTTCCATGGTCCACCAGTGACCAGCACTTCCTTTGAGAAGATAGATAGCATGTCTAACTTTCTCACCTTTGGGGATGTTAAGGATTTTAAAAGCTTTCTCTAACTCTGTTAACCACAGATCGACATCTGTAGGATCAGCTGTTCCAAAGTACTCGGTTGCTCCGGCACGACGAAGTCGCTTGACGTCTTACTGATACCTTGTCCTTCAGGCTGGGTAGGTGCCCTAGGTGCAGGCATGGGCATCCTGTCGGTGATGTGTGTCATGGCAGTCATAAACTGCCCGAACATAGTCTGGACAGCTGGGTTACCCATGTCAGCTCGGTCAAACTGAGGTGGCTCAGGTATAGGTTTCTCTATCTCCGGGTTTCTTGCACCTCCTCGGGGTGCAGCGACACTACTCTCAGCCTCATACTCCTCATGTTCTTCGTGTGGTCCGTACATCCTTAACTTATCTTCTTCTCCTGAGGAGCAGAAGACTCTATTAGATAGGAAAGAAACACTAAGGATAGACTCAACATCCTAAGTCCTATGTCTCTGTAGACTCAATGAACCTAGAGCTCTGATACCACTTAATTTTGGGCTCCGATCTCCAAACCACGATATAAACTTAGCGGAAGCAATCGATTAACAGAGGAAGACAAAAATCACGGGAAATTAAAACTTTTCGAGATAAGGGCTTGAATTCATAAAAACTTTCATAAAAAGGAGATAACCTGTTACATCTATGATAATTACTTCTTGAGTAATTATATACAACATGATACAAAATCTCAAGAACTCAAAACCAAAATCTCAGACTAAAAGACTCCAAGGACTTGAGAGTATAGAGAACACATAAGACTGACTATCGAACTACACAACTCAGTAGTCTGAATCTCCACCTGAGATTTACTGCTGCTCCTGGTGCTGCTGCTGCTGATACTGATCACTTGCAGACTGGTTCCTTCGTCCTCGACGACCACCTAAAATGTTGAAATCTACGGGGTGAGACAATTTTAAATAATTGTCCCAGTGAGAGTTATAACTCTCCGCCAGAAGCTTTATTATAGCAATCAAGAACAATATAAGCAATAAAAGCTTTAAGGTAATCAACAGCAGATTGTTATCAATTAGAACAACAACATTTAAGGAATATGAAGAACATGTATACTAAGTAATGTATCTTCAACCAATGTATCTCGTAGTTCAATCTAAGCAGATATGCTACGCGGTTGATTATGTTTTATAAACATCATTATGCCCTGCGGAGATGAGGTATACCGCTCATACTCCAACCGATCACTATTAAGTCGCATCGGTATCATACATAGGTCATCAAAAGAGCTGGATTCTTATGACCTCATCTTCCTCAGTCGGTGTAAGGATCAACATGCAGGATATCTAGTGTCTTTTCTTCTATAGCCTACCAGGGTATTCTGGTACTTCGCTATTAGAGTCACAGTGGCATTCTGTACTCTCTTCGCCATCGAAAGATTTCTTGTTTATCTCTCATCGATGCGGTATAAAAGACTTCCTCGGGAGATTAGTGTTACATCACCCCGGCATAAACACATAGTGAAGGATTGATAGATTAAGATACATCTACATCAATTCCTACACTAGGATGTAAGGTTTTACACATCCATATACCCCACATACTCAAAAGTATGTGCTCCAGGAGTTCCCTTAGGAAAACCTATTTCACCATCATATAACTTCTGACTATGATGGATCTATGATCAGGGCTCTACATGGTATGATTATACTTGATTAGTTAGATACAATTTAGTATTCTTTTATCATCATACAAGTTCTCAAACATTAATCATTAGCATAGCAGCTATGAAGGAATAATACTAAATGTAACAAGCCTAACTCTCATCAATTATCATTTCTCAATACTCTCATCACAAGTCATCTCTTAAAGCATGACCTTGATGGTATTCATGGCTCTCATAGCCTATCAATCTCATAAGATGCTATTAACAAGGCATCAGGATATATGTCACTATTCATAAAGCTAACAACATGCTTTTAATGAATATAGTATCATCATCCATACCTGGATATGATTATCCTCATATAGGAACCTGCATGGTTAAATCAACTGATAATAGTAAATACCTCATTTAAAGAAGTTGTATCTCCCTACTCATACAAGAGCTAGGTTTCCCTGATTTTCATCAATTAGGGTTTACTATTCACAAAACATGTCATCACCCTAGAATTAGGGTTTACTATTCATCATACATGTCATCACCCTAGAATTAGGGTTTACTATTCACCTCATGGTGAATTGATCTCATAACATCACCATGTATGAGAAACATCATCATTAAAAACCTCAGATAAGATTAAGATTCATCAATTATCATAATTAGGGTTTCCATGATTTCACATAGTGGATCATACCCTATTCATGCACATTCATGTATATTGAAGGTATTTTACTTGAGTTTCCACCATAATTGGTACTTTCTCTCTCCTCTAACTAGTAGATGGTGATTACACCACTCTAGATTAGGTTGGGTTAAGTCCTCATTGACTAACACAAGTCAACACATCACCATCATGTGATTAGGGTTTGATTAAAACAAGGTATCACTCAATTGAACCCATTTAAGTTGAAACGAGTGTGAACCCATTTGAATTGAAACGAGTGTGAACCCATTTGAGTTGAAATGGGTGTGAACCCATTTGAGTTGAAACAGGTGTGAACCCATTTGGATTGAAATGGGTGTGGACTTGTTTGAGTTGAAACGGGTGTGAATCCATTTGGATTGAAACGGGTGTGGACTCGTTTGAGTTGAAACGGGTGTGAACCCATTTGGATTGAAACGGGTGTTGACTCGTTTGAGTTGAAACAGGTGTGAACCTATTTGGATTGAAACGGGTGTGGACTCGTTTGAGTTGAAACGGGTGTGAACCCATTTGGATTGAAACGGGTGTGGACTCGTTTGAGTTGAAACGGGTGTGAACATGAAAGGTGATATAAAGGTTATGATAGAATAGGACATCCTATGTTGAAGCCTTCAATTGGCCCAAGCCATGTTAACCACTTACATATTGAGTCAATTAGGATGAGCCTCAATCAATTGGACACCAATTTGACCTTCAATTGAAAGCCAATTAGAGTTAAGTCTAACTCAATTAAGGTTTCCAATCGGCTAATCATCAATTTTCAACAATGTGAATCAAATCAAGGTTGAACCTATCAATTGAACTCCAATTGGGCCCAAACATGGCCCAAACGGTCTTGAGATCATTTGGATGACCTCCAAACGATCTTGAGACCGTTTTCCCAAAGTTTGACCAAAAACCAAGTCGGTTGGATTAGGGTTGAACTTGAATTAGGTCTACAATCAGCATTTTTATCAATTCATCAACTTATTACATTTGGACCCTCAACCCATCAAATTACCTCACCTTTAGACCTTCAAACGGTCTTGGGCTGTGCCAAAATGGTCTTGAGACCGTTTGGAGGAACCCCCAAATGGTCTTGAGACCGTTTGGGTCCTTCAACCCAAAACTCAACAAAATCTATACTTGAAAACAACAATTTTAACCCGATTAGGGTTAGGGTGTTGAAGTGCCTTCAACTCTCAATTGGTTAGGAATTAAATTATGATTCTTTGTAGAAATGAAATTCAACATATTATGAACAGGAATCTCAAACAGTCAATGCTTGTTCAACTTACTCAAACGGGTTGAACCCGTTTGCCTAAAAAGTTCAAGTTAATCAGTTTGGAAAAAAATCAGCACTTAATTCAATTCGATTGCCTAATTGATTGGCCTTCAACCTACGATTCCTTTGGATTTAACCCCTAAAATTTGGTGGGTCATTAGACTACATGATTATGAACAGGAATCCCAAACAGTCAATGCTTGGTCAAAGCCCTCAAACAGGTTGAACCCGTTTGCTCCAACCGACCTTGTGAACCCGTTTTCCCTTCAAACGGTTTGGTCAGGGGGGGGGAACAGGACCGTTTGATAAAGTAACTTTGGTAATCACACCCATCTTCTTCTACCTCCAGATTAAGGTATGTTCTTCGTGGTTTTAGTTGCAGGAAAGCAAGGAAAGATGGGGAAAAGAAGAACAAGCTACTTTTGCAAATACAAAGATATGCATAAGAAAGCAAAAGGTTTAGAGTTATAAAACCCGCCTTAAGGTCGTTCCTTGAGCTCCAAGCTTCCAAGATTCAAGTCTTTAATAGTGTTTTGAGCTCCACAGGTCGGCCAAGGGTGTTTCTCCAAGGAAAGGTTGGGAAAAGATGGCTAGAACGAGAAAGCTAAGTAAGAAAACTAGCAAACCAACCTTGTAACATGATTTCCTCCATGAATTTGAGCAAGATGATGATCAAAGATTACCTAGAACTGCTTGGCCATTCTCCTCTTCTCCAGAGCTCTGTCCTAAGTCCGTATAAGCAAGGAAATAAGAAAGGAAGTGAAGGAAACGTTCCTTTACAAACAAAGAAAGGGTGTATATATATCTTGGGGTCATTTCCAACATAAGGACAACTAGTTTCTCCTTTTCTTAATTAGGTCCCTCCTTTCTTTTAGGAACGTCCCTTCTCCTTATTATAAGCCATGTTTCTTCCTTTCATACTTAAGCAAAACTCATCTTAAACCCAAGGTCCAAAGGTGAAGAAGGTCAACTTCTTACTAAGTTGCACATATAGGAGGGTTATTAGGCTTATAACTTGATTATTTAATTTATAAGGGTTATCATTCTTATTTAATTTATTCAATTGAAGTGAACTCTTCATCATTATAACTTTAAATGATGCCAAGAGTCATAAAAGATGTTCTAGATGGTGTATATCACAAGTTGCACCCCACATTTTGGGTAAATTGCACTTTACACCAAAATAAGGTTTTTAAGCACAAGGATCATTCCACAAGTTGCATCTTGGTGCTCAAGCTTGGGAAATCCACATTACCTCATCATATTCACTCATATGATGACTCATCATTAGAGGAACATCTCAACCTGTGTAATTTTGCAAGTTAACCCCTTGACTGGGTAATTTGCACAAAGGTCTATTACCAAACAATACTACAACTTTATTTAAAAAGGACAAAATTGAAAGTATATGTTCCTTTAGGAACTTAGTTACATGCCAAAAGATAGTCACCAGGGTTTAATTACATATTTAGGCAAAACACCTAGGGTTAGTTTATAACCCAGGTTAGGGATGTTACAGAACCCCTTACAACTAAGTTGATGACATGGGAAGGTATATTCTTGACCCAATGTTGAGGACGAGAATAAGTGTGACCTAGCATGGTTTAGCAGGTGGTCCGCTTGTTCCTTAATGGCTTTCTAGGGTCAAGCATGCTCATGTGGATGCATACCCTAAACATAAGGACATTTGTGACCGCTATTATCAAGGTGTAGTTTCCTCCCATCCTGGGAGAGGGACCCTTTTGTAGGGTGTATACCAGTTTTGTTGGTTTTGAGGTAACCTAAAGAGGTCTCAAAGGATCTTGAGAATCTAAGTGAAAAGTACATGGTATGAGAAGGAACATGTAGACCGATAGATAACCATCTCTAAGCGCATGTTGGTATGTTACCATGGAGGTAACTGGTATGGGGCCTGGCCAAGGTAGACAGGTCGCCATGACCCCTGCGAAAGGATGAAAGACAACCCAAGAATGCAGAAAGAGATGATGAAGGCTTGGGTAAGGTTCTAAGTCATACATGTACTACAATAGAATCCTAAGTATGTCCTAGGGTCAGGTAGGGATAAGACCGATGGAAGAAGGAGTTTCCTAATTCCCTAGTTACACCTGACCATGGGGTCGGGAGGTAACAACTATCATTGTCTGAGGGCCATGGGTTAGGAGATTGATCACCTTCATGAACTCATGGGGCCCAAAGGGCATATGAGTAGGGAACTCTCTGGATGCATAAGGGAAGAGGGATGACCCCAAATGTGTTGGCACCCTATAGACCTAGAGGAGATGACTAAGGATTGTGTGGTGACCCAAGTAGGTTTGAGACCAGTTTTCCATGGAACTCACTTTGATATCATGATGTTTGTGATGTAGAGACATAAGTTGCACGTTTCAACTTAGAATTGAAGGTGTACTAGCGATGTGGGATGTATCATCTCTACTCTTGGAACAGGAAGAACTTTGTGTTTGGACGGCCGCCAAATGCTTATTTCCTCTTATTATGAGAAGGAGAGATGGGACAGTACACATGTCATACACCAAGGATAAAACATGATGCGAGTTGGAACGTTGCTACGAGGTATGAGGACAGAGATGATAACATACCTTGGTGGAGTGAATGATACATGGATGTTTTGCAAACAATAAAAGGAATACAAATAGTCATCTTCTAAGGATGTTTTTTTTGCATGAGCTATGTGGAATTTGCAAGTGATGCAAGGATGAGTTGATCACCAAGAAGATGAGCTCAAAGTGTTCTCAATGAGGATAGACTTAGAGTTTGAGTTTGAGATGATAAGTGAAATACATGGAAGTGTATGTCTTCAATATTACCTAACACCTAAGGATAAGAAGTGGTAATGAATGCTCTAGTTGAGATATAGTTGCCTAGTTTAGCTGGAAGCTAGAAGAATTTGAGGTTGCTAGGCTAACCTTAAGTTGAGAAAAAGAGATAAGTTTGGCTAACACCCAGATGTATCAATAGCAGTTAATCAAGTAAATGATTGTTTGGTTAGACAGTCAAGTCTGTGATATAATGAAAGGATGGTTGTCAGACCTCAGATGTACTTCTTTGGAAAGAAAGTGGTGAAACCCTAATGAGAGTGGTTTAGGGTTTCTGAGGTATCAATCTTCAGGAATCATGACATACCGGGAATCATGGTTTTAAGATCACCAAAAGATAGTAAGTGATAGTAGCACTTTGGCTGCTTGATGTGAAGTTGCATGTAGCATGTGGCCATGCAAGCTAGGAGGTGAAGGACAAACTCCAGTAACCCAGTGCATGGGTATAAAGTATAAAGAGTTCCCGAGAGGGAATGGGAGTTCATCGCTATGGATGTTGTGAGTCTCCTAGACCAAGGAAAGTCAAGATGCAATATGGGTTATGGTAGATCGCCTTACCGAGATGACATGAGAAAGAAGGAGTACTGTCAAGAGATAGATTCTGTTGAACTTATAAGAGAGAGATGGTTCAACTACACCATGATGCGAGTGCAAAGTTTTTGAGAATAACCTAAAGGTTCACTCCCATGAGGTGGAAGCAGAAACCTGAAGAACTCGATGTTAGTATAGTTAGCACCCCATACTAATGGTTAGTATGATCCAAACTAGAGGGTCTGATGAGAGCGTGTGTGCTCATTCAGGGTGATACAAAGAGACAGTTCTTAAGATGTGATGTTAACCACCATAGCCTTTATTAGGATGCAAGAAGTTATATAAGGAGTTTGTGTTGATCACCACTTCATTAAGATGATGTTGGTGAAGGAGGCCTCACGAAGGTCAGAAAAGAACCACAGTGTGTGCAGATGAAGTCGCTTTGATCGAGCAATGGCTGAGAGAGAGCCCAATGGTGACATGAGTCACAAGCTGATGCAAAGCAGACTGACATGCAATTCATTGTGGGAGAATATGTGATGTGAAAATCTGACCCCTCTGAGCTACAATTGAGAAAGCTGAGTCCCTGATATATGGGTCCATTTGAGATGGATTGGTGGAGAAGGTTGTGTTTAGCCTTACCCCTCAGGATAACATGATGTATAATGTGTTCCATGAGTCTGATCTAGAGAACTATGTGAGGTACCCAAGCCATATGCTGAGCCCTGAACCTATCCAGCTTTTGAGAGTCTAAATTGTCCTGAGTCACCTTTGAGGGTATGATATACCAAGGTAAGGAAGAACTCAGATGGAAGAATATGAGATGATGAAGGTTCTTGTGAAGCACCATGGCAAGGGTGAAGCCACATGGGAGCCATGATGGACATATGAAAGGCTTATCATGTTTGTTTTCTTGCTTGATGGAATTTTGAGGGCAAAATTCTTATAAGAGGGGAAGGATGTTACAACCCCAATTTTGGGTTCATTTGCTGAAAAATGTAATTTATCATATTAAAGATAAATGAACAAATAATGATGTAATTCATTTTGAATAAATGGATTTCATTTTCAATAGCCTTGATGGATGTTTTGTGGGCTTTATTGGCTATTGGGCCCAATAAAGGAAAAGACAAAAGAAACTTCATTATTGAGTAAATAAGAAAATAAAGAAAAGAAAAATGTGGAAACCTTTAGAGGGCACATCAAAAGAGGATTTCATGCCTCTTAGGTTACTTGGGTTCCAAGGAGTCCAAAGTTGCAAAAAGAAAGCAATAAGAAAAGAAAAGATCAAATAAGTATTTCTTTATTAAGAAAGAAATTGAAAACAATGGTAAAATATGGGAAACAAGTGAAAAGAGGAATAATTGGGTAATACTTAGTGGAATTTCGTATCCCAAGGATTCCTAATGATAAAATGAATACCAATGAGGAAAATAAAAGAGAAATAAAGAGAAATCCTCAAAAAGAAATATTTTAATAAGAAATATACATGATAATGAAGAATAATGCATTTAGATGCATCTAGAAGGATAATGAGTATCCAATAAAAAGGATTTCGAAATAATATAGTTTCTTGGGATCCAAGGAGTTCCAATAAAGAGGAAAGAAAGAGAAAATACCAAAATTGCAAAATAAAAGGGTAATGGGAATACATAATTAATGGGATTATGTGGTTTTATTAAGAAGGAGTATTTCCTACTTGAGGAGAATATAATTTCGGGGCCAATGAATTAAAAGACAAGAATAAAGAGAATAAGGGAGAGGAATTTTGAATTCCTAAATATCCATGCAATAAGGAATATCAAGGAAATAGGAGTTAATAAAGAGAGAAAGAGATGGTTGCTTCACAACCAAGGAAAGTATGTTTCCTTTCGAGGTTAGGACTTGAGTCCTCATGGAGGCACACCTTAGGGCTTTGTACTCTCCCCTATATAAGGGGTAGAGCCTTGGTTTGAAGGGGAGAGAGAACCCCATGTTCTTCTACCTTCCTCTTCTTCCACGTTTCCGTCCAAACCCTAAACTTAGATAAGCTCTTACTTAGGAGCAGTAGGGAGTCGTGGAGGGGGTTTTTATGGGGCTGATGCTCCCACTTTGACTTGAGGGAACTCTGCCACCGTCTTCTTACTCTAACCCTTGCGTAATACCCACAAGAAGTCAAAGACCTAGCTGTAGAATGGCGGCTTGGCACTCATGGAACGGGCCAACTTGGCCATGGTTTCGAGTTCGGTTGAGAGAGGTGGGGGTGGCAGAGGCAGGGAGCAAGTTCCTGTCCAAGATCGAGCTTCGAAGTGGCCAGAGGCACCCCGTGGAGCCTACAGGTCGGCGGCAACCTGCAAATCGTGAGGTTGAAGGAGATCCATCCCCGTTTAATGATTCTACCCTCTGAGACACAAAGGAGCTGGTGGCCGAGTCAGGGGTATAATAGTAACTTGGTTATAAAATCAAATGCGGGTAATGTTGTATGGAAACTGTGGCATCCAACTTACAAAACATAAGATTAACTAAGTGGAAGCGAATCATTTGCAGTGGATTACTAAAAATCACTAAAAATTAAAACTTTTTGCAAAGAGATCCACACATAGGGAATCTTTTTCTTCAAGAACCAAAGTGTAACATTTACATTCTATTTCAAAATACAAGTCATGCACTATCTCTTCTCGAGATTCACAACATCAGCTGTCTCAAGACATAATATATAGACAACATATAACTTCGAGGCATCAAGCCAAAATCTCTGATCGATTCATTAAAACACTAACTATAAATTCCAAGGATCTGAGAGTACAGAGAAGACACATAGGACTACTATCTAAACAAAACTTGGCATCCAGTGCCTCCACCTGAGTCATCATTGTTGTCCCTAATCCCATTGTTGTTGATCTTTCTCCGTTATAGTGTTCCTGCTTCTTCTTCTTCTTCTACCTAAAAACATTGGATCCCACGAGGGTGAGACAATTGTAAATTGTCCCAGCGGGAGATATAACCCTCCGCCAAAACATTTTATAGCAGTTTATTATAATTAAAACTGAGAAGGAGTTCTTATATAATAATAGTAGTATTAATCATTGAATGAATAGAGTAAAGTAATTTCCTTTCCTAAGGAAATAATTGTATCTACTCATGGTAGATTCATATTTCACACATCTACTTGCATTGAATGTAAAGAGATATGAATAACATTTATCAACTAGTGTTGCATAAAAGAAGTATAACATCAGCCAATGAATATCCGTATTCAATCCTTAAGCAAACATGCTAGATGACTGATTACATTTTACAATCACACTTATGTCCTGAGGAGATGAGGTATACCGCTCATACTCCAACCAACCATTGTGAAGTCCAAATCAGTACCATACAAGGTCAAAGGTAGAGTCGGCTACCAAGACCTCCCATATCTCGGTCAGCACGAGATTCCATGTAGGACATCTTGTGTCTCTGCTATATATAGCTTTCCAGGGTATATTGGCAACTTCTCTATTAGAGTTACAGTGGTGTGATGTACTCTCTTCGCGATCGTGAGATTTCATGTTTATCTCCATCGATCCGGCATTAACATTATTGGGAGATGTGTACTGCATCTGTCCCAATCATCGAGGGATTCGTGATACATCCATCCCGGTACAAGTAATGAAGGATTGAGAGGTTTTTTGTTTACCTTTCATCAATTCCCTCATTAGGACGTCAGGATACAGTCACCCATTGCCCCCACATATTCAAAATATGTGTTCCAGGTTTTACCGCGGAGCACCCGTTTCACCATCACCTATTGCTGACGATGATGGATCTATGGCCAGGGCTCTACATGATATGATTTCACTTGATTAATTAAGTACATTATCATTTTCTTTTAGCGTCAGTCAAGTTCTCAAACATAAATTATTCAGACAAATGCCATTAAGAAACAAGTACTATTTCCATCAATTACTTGTTAGTCTTTATAAGAAATTGGGATCTCAGTCCCTCATTTCATTTCTTTGAAAGTTCACTTCCCTCAGCAGCATCATTATCATACTTATCAACTTTGCGTATTCATACCCTTAATTCATCACTATCACTGTTACCATTTATTAGGTAACTATTACCTCTGGGTCCTTAGACCGAGGTATGCATAATACTTGTTACACAAGTATCTCACATGGCTCTCAAAGCCTATTAAATGTTTTGCCACCTTTCACTAGGCAAAAACTTACTCATGGAACTCATAAGGTCCATGCACATTTTCTTACTTTTACTAAGTAACAACAGCATTAGGCACATAAGGCCATACAACATGTTAATTATATGAAAGTCATAGCTCATATCTGGCTATGTTCATCATCTCATGATGTCTACATGGTTATGATAACAGTCATGTAAGTCATTTTTCACATCATATGAAACATTAGTAACATCACCATCCTTTATCAGGATTAGGGTTATCTATCAATTAGGGTTTTTCATTCCCTTTACCCAAAATTAGGGTTAGGTTTTCCCATCATGCTTTAATTAGGGTTTCATGCTCACATTATTAGTTCAACCCTAATGTATTACTCCACACCTCTAGGAGCATCCAAGACATCATAAGTATTTTCTTATGATTACCATTCTTATCATATATCATTAATGATCATCAATTCAAAGCATGAGTTCATTTCTCATCCTTGTAATGATATAATTACATTATACTCATTGATTAGCTTACCCCATTCTCAAGGTATATTGGTCACATTTATCAAAGTACAGTGAGTTCATCACATCTTTATTGTAACGATTGCATATCACACATTTCATGTGTTTCTTAACCAAGAGTATTGGATTAGAGGTTCATCAAGATAAATCTGCAATGAAATGCAGAATGTGATATCTATCATTTCTGAATGTATCACTTTCTTTTCATTTCCATATTCTTAAGTTAATCAACTAACTTTGTATTAAGATATTTCCCTCTTAATACTTTATCCACTAACTTGTTACTTTCATCATATGGTGCATGGGTCACACATTAGAATTGTCTAATTGTCTTTAATGATATGGAATTATCCAACTGATAGACATTGTTGATATAAGATAAACCATTATCAACTATTTTAGGTATTTCAACTCTTAGGATGTTATCCACATCATTATTTAGTATAGCATACATCATTCCTAAAAGTTTCATGTCCTCATCATTGTAAGGTGTATAGGCTACTACTCATGTATAGAGATGGTTGTACAAGGATCTAGGCATCATCTTGTCTCTTAGATCCTTATTCATTAAAATCACCACCCTATCATTGACATGGTTCATCAACCCTATCCTTCATGTCTATAACATATTCATCTTATTTAATTATTTTAGCCACACCTCTCTTTGGTGTACTAGCTATTAAACCATCTCTAGGGTTTCATATATCATCACATGACATCACCCTAAATTGAGTCTTACACCATATCATAATATTAGGGTTCCACATAACATCACTTAAAACTAGGGTTTCATATTCAATAAACCATAATTAGACTTATTGTTCATCCCAAATGGGGTTTCTCATGACATCACCCCCAATTAGGGTTTCTCATGTCATCACCCTCCATTAGGGTTTCTTATTCCATAACCCACAATTAGGGTTTACTATTCACATCACATCACCCTAGATTAGGATTTACTATTCATATCACATCACCCTAGATTAGGGTTTACTATTCACCCCAAGTAGGAGTGATCATCAAAGTACCCTGAATTAGGGTTTATCATACCATCACTATGAATTAAGATCATACAATTATCATGTAGTAAGATTACTTCCATTAATATTCTCAATTAGGGTTATGATTCATTAACCCTCATAATTAGGGTTTCATTATCTCCCTATGAAGTATCATACCCTAATTAAACATTCATTCATATAGAAAGTCTATTACTTGATTATCAATCATGTAGGAAATCTTCTCTTTCATCTTCTACAAGATGATGTTTGCTTCAGTCTTGATTAAGCTAAGTCAACTCAATCTTGAATAAGAATTGACATCATGGGTTATGTCATTATCACCATGATCATTAGGGCTTAGCTACTTGAAGGGTACTAATCACCTTATCTCATTAAAGGTACCATTACTATAAACACCATTGATTTACATCATGTAATTGACCACTTGAACCATTGACCTTTATTCACTTTAAGTGTTCATACAATTTGATTAATTACCTTCCAAATGATCTTGGTCACTTAGACCTCAAATGGTCTTGACCAATCAGACCTCAAACGGTCTTGGTTGAATACTCAAAACCATTTAGTAAAGTAGGTGGTGAAGACTGTTTGCCAAAGTTGACTTTTTGAAACTGCATGCACCTAAATGGTTTGGGATCGTTTGGTCCCAAACGGTCTTGAGACCGTTTGGTTCAAACCCCCTCAAAATTGCTAGGACCAAAAAGGGTCTCAACCACTCCAATTAAATTAGGGTTTGCAATGTTGAATCTTCAACCATTGAATTCATGTAAGCAATCATCAATTGGACATATCACCATACTTCAATTAAGTTAAATAGGCTAACCTTCAACTGATTTGAACTTCAATTGACCCTTAATTGATCATCCATTAGGGTTTGAATCAATTGGATTAGGGTTTGGAATCGTTGATCTTTCAACATTAATCAATGTGAGATTGGTTACTTTGAAACCATTGAGCCTTCATCCAAATTGGGCATGACCTGACCCCAAATGGTCTTCTGGTCGTTTGGATGACCTCCAAATGGTCTTGAGACCGTTTTCCCATGTCAACCTCAAAATCCAAGTCAATCAATCAAAGTTTGGATCATTGGATTGATCACCAAATCAACATTTGATTGTACTTCAACTTAGTACCTTTTGATCTTCAAACCCCTAACCATAGTCAACCCTAGACCTCCAAACGGTCTTGGGTGACCCCTAAACGGTCTTGGGATTGTTTGGATGACCTCCAAACGATCTTGAGACCGTTTTCCCATCATATCATCATTAACCATGTCATTCAATTAGAGTTTGGATACTAGGATTGGTCACCAAATCAGCACTTGGTTGTATTTCAATTTGGTATCTTTGGACCTTCAAACACTTGACCATACCTAACCCTAGACCTCCAAACGGTCTTTGGTGATACCCAAACGGTTTTGAGACCGTTTGTCTGATTCCCAAATGGTTTTGAAACCGTTTGGGTCAATCAACCCAAAGCATCAACTCATTCAATTGCAAAATCAGCACTTAGCCGATTAGGGTTTATACCATATGTTTGAATCTTCAAATACCTAACCATACTCAACCCTAGACCTCCAAACGGTCTTGGTTGACCTCCAATCGGTCTTGAGACCGTTTGGGTGATTCCCAAACAGTTTTGAAACCGTTTGGGTCAATCAACCCAAGTTTCAAACTCAATCACTTATGAAATCAGCACTCAACCCTATTAGGGTTTAGGTTATTGATGGACCTTCAACTCATGAACCAATTGGAGTTAATCAATAATAATTGATGGGTCATTAACCTAGATCATTATGAACAAATCCCCAAATGGTAAACCCTGGTCAACATCACCAAACAGTCTTAAACCGTTTGCTTCTATGTGGTTTAGTGAAACTGTTTCATTCCAAACGGTTTGAAACAGTTTGCTCCCAAACGGTTTGTGAAACCATTTGGACATTTGATTGAAACCGTTTGGTCTAGATATTTGGGGAGGTGTGTGTTTATGATGATGTCATCATCATCAAGCTCTAGACCCACGAAACATGTTGTGATTTCCATGGAGATCGCATCAATCAACCAAATCAATATTTGTAAATAGAGAAATGATCATTATTTGATGGGGAATTGAATGCAATAACAAAGTTAGAGTTTCAAGTTATAAAACCCACCTCCAATTGAGTTCCAAAGCTTACAGCTCACGCCAAAAATGGTGGATGAAGATTTTGCAACTCCCCTTAGGCTCGTCCTCAAGGTTTTGGTTGAAAAGTTTGGCTAGGGTTGAAGAGGAGATCGAATTAAGAAGAAATCCATAATTTATTTTCGATTTCCACCATGGAATCAAGGAGAACGAAGGTCAAGGAGTTACCAACAGGTTGTGGGTCTTTCTATTCTTGCTCCCAAGCTCCCAAGGTCGTTTTCCAAGTAAGGGGTGGAAGTAAATCCGAAATTCCCTTTCATTCTATGGATAAATGATCTTATATGTGAATTTTATTAAAAAATTCAATTAGGAGAGAGAAACTAGGAATTATCCCCTCAATTCCCTTGGCACTTGACCCCTCTCCTTCCTTAGAGACGAGGATATATTCTTGGCCTCTTATTCCCTTCATTTGTCAACATTTTAAAGAAAAGCAAAATAAGCACCTTAACCCTTTTTATATTAATATCCATGACTTGGTGGATATTTCTTTACCTTTTAATAAGGTGAGTGGAAATTCCACCTCCTTGAGATATTTCGTGGATCTTGCAAAGAAAAAAGATGACCATACATATCTGAACTCAACCATTTTAATTTTGGTTGAAAGCTCTTTAATTAATACATTCATTTTTGCCCTAAATTGAATTAGGGTTTCAATTAGGATTAAATCTTGATTATTTTAATATCAAGATTATCTCTCCTCCAACTTAATTCAAATGAGGCGCCCCTCTCATTTTATTTGCTCTAAATGATGCCAAGAAACATTAGGGACCTTATTGAAGTGTTAATTTTCATATTGAACCTTAGGTTTTGGGTAAATTGCACTTTGCACCAAAACTAGGTTTTAATGCACAAACATTGTCCAACAAGCTCTATCTTAGGGTCCAGGCTTTTAGAAACCATACCACTACATCATATTCATTATTATGATGTCTCAACATCAGAGGAACATATTATTATGTAACATTTGTAAGTTAGCCCCTTAACTTGGGTAATTTGCACTTTATTCCAAAATAAGCAAACATTGCTTCAACATTGTTCAAACATGACAAAAATTGAAACATAAGTTCCTCATGAGGCCTAATTACTTTTCACAAGATAAGATTAAAATTATAATCATCTTTCTTAATCAAAACACCTAGGTTTAAAGAATAACCCAGGTCAGGGATGTTACAAATTATCCACCCCTTATAAGGATTTCGTCCCCGAAATCCCTAGATAAAGAAAAATAGATATTATTCATGTATCATATCATCATGTCATCACATAACATTTCATTATTATGGGGACACCATAGAGTTTTGATCAATACAAAGTTATTCCATACAAGTTGATCATGGAATGATTCACATGGAGCATATACTCCCATGTTCCTTAGTTAGTTCAGTATTTCTCTTTCAAGATCACAATTATATTATGTCATCTACTTGAGACTATAAGTCTCTTCATACTCTCATTGTGTCATCTCACCTGATAACACCATACTAACTTTCATTATACTAGCACTAACTATCTCATTAGTTGTACATTCTCTTATCATTAGGAAAGGTTACTTATCAATTGAGAACTTATCTCAAAGATATCATTAATTGTTATGTTTGTGCAAAGCATAAACCCCAAACATGTGAGGATCATAATATTTTGCATGATCAATCTGATATTTCTTTAGATACCAGGATCCCTTACCTTGGTATCTATTACATGTGTTAAAACACATCACATCTTTATCTTCCTTTCCTCTTGGGACATCACTTGTTACATATATCTTTTCCTTGAAACCAAGGTCCAAGGTAAACTGATACTTTTCTAAGTATCCATCATCATGAACATTTTTATCTTATGCACATCAAGTGTCCTAAGACCCACTGGACTGTCATATCCCTGAAAGGAAAGATAATAAGGATTCATATTCCTCTTATTATTTCATGTATTTTCAACTATTCATGAAACATTTACTCTTTATCTCACCCTAGGTTCCTTGCCCTAGCATAGGAATCTTATAAGGATGATTACATATCATTATCCCTTTAGCATGTTTATGATCATCTTATTATCTCATCATATTTTACATTTATACATTATGGTAAGGATCTTTATGATACTTACAACTTTATTAGATGAGATTCATCTCCCTTATTCTCATTCTTATCTTATGAGGATTATACTTTTATTTCCTCATACAAACATGCTCATCTGAGGTTATCTCAGATTTCTCTTTCTTATACTTATGACAGGACACATTTATTTATTCCATATTTCTTATTTCATGATACTCATTCGATTGTATCAAAATGACTACTTGATCAGAGCAATCAAAAATAGTACAATCTAAGAGTTTCCATACTCGCTTTATCATCAATAGTTGTATACCTGGCCAGGGTATATAAATACTGAGATAAGGTAGTATGCACTTGTATACTATCATTTTCCTTCCTTCTCATATTATTACAAAAAATAAGACTCATTACTGGATTTTATCCAGACATCTCTTCAATACCTCATCTTCTTCTCATAGAGGTAAGAGTAACATGAAACATCTATAATGTTTATACAAAATATAAGTCCTCATAGGACTAATCACACAAGGCTCAATCAATTACCTTCTCAAATTAACTCAGGAAACCATAAAAAGACATATAAGAATGACATTATTTTGTCTAACCTGTCATGATTCGTGGATTATTCACTGCCTCAGGCTGATTTTGCCTTAGAGGTTGATTCACCATAACATTTTTGGCTGAGCAATTTCTTGCCAGATGTCCTACATGTCTACATAGGTAGCAAATTCTAGGTGCCAGGTATGGTCTAGAGGGTTCTTTACCCTTTCTAGATGACCATTGCCTTGGTGCACTAGGTCCTGGTTGTTGAGGGCTCTGATCTCCAAACCATGACATAAACACGATTAAAACATAGCGGAAGCAAATCGGTATTCAGCGGAAGACAAAAATCACGGGAAATTAAAACTTTTCGAGATAAGAACTTGTATCCATAAAAACTCCTTTCATAAAGAGAGGTAACTGTTCACATCTCAGGATAATTACTTCTTGAGTAATTATATACATCAAGATACAAAATCTCAAGATCACATAACACAAGACTCCAAGACCTGAGAGTACAGAGGACACATAGGACTGACTCTAACTACACCACATGGCAGGACAAATCTCCACCTGAGATTACTGTTGCCCCTGGTGCTGCTGCTGCTGAGACTGATCACCTGTAGGCTGGTTCCTTCGTCTCCGATGTCCACCTAATAAGTCGAAGTCTACGGGGTGAGACAATTATACATAATTGTCCCAGCGAGAGTTATAACTCTTCGCCAGAAGCTTTATTATAACATCAAAGAGTATCTTAAACAGTAAAGTTTTCAAAGCATTCTATAGCAGTTGCAGTTATAACAAGATCTCTACAAATTAGGAGATATGGAGAATATCAACATTATTGCAATGTAACATCAATCAACTAACTTGGAGTCATCTCTAACAAGTTATACTACATGGTTGATTATGTTTTACAAACAACATTATGCCCTGTGGAGATGAGGCTTACCACTCAAACTCCAACTGATCGCTGAGAAGCCGCATCAGTATCATACATAGGTCATTAAGAGAGCCGGATTCTCATGACCTTCACCTTCCTCAGTCAGTAAGAGGATCACTTGTAGGACATCTCGTGTCTCTACTATTATAGCTCACCAGGGTAAACTGGTCCTTCGCTATTCTAGAGTCACAGTGGCGTTCTGTACTCTCTTCGTCATCAGGAGGTTTCATATTTACCTACTACTGATACGGATATCTGTGCTGTCTTCGTCATCAGGAGGTTTCATGTTTACCTACCACTGATACGGTATGGAACTATAGTGAAGGATGGATGGATTACACATCTACATCACTTTCCTACACTAGGATGTAAGGTTCTACACATCCATGTACCCCACATACTCAAAAGTATGTGCTCCAGGAGTTCCCTAAGGAAAACCTGTTTCACCATCACTTAATTTCTGACAATGATGGATCTATGATCAGGGCTCTACATTATACTTGATTAGTTAGGTACATTCAGTATTCTTTAACAGCATACATTGTCCTTCAAACAATAACAATAGCATAGCAGCTATAAAAGAAGAATACTAAATGTAACAAGCCTAACTCATATCAATCATCATTTCTCATTATCCTCATCACAAGTCATCTCTAAGGCATGACCTTGATGGTATTCATGGCTCTCATAGCCCAGTACCAGCATAGGATGCCACTGGCAAGGCATCAGATTACATTACTTATTCATAAGGCTAACAACATGCCTTTAATGAATATAACATCAACATCCATACCTGGATATGATTACCTTCATATCAGAACATGCATGGTTAATACATCTGATAAAGGTAATACAACAATAAGGAATGTACTTCCTACTTTTGTCATAAGAGTTAAATCTTTACTTCTATTCAAATAGAGTTTATTGCTCAAAAGCATGCCATTACCCTTGAATTAGGGTTTACTATTCACATCAAGGTGAATTAAACTCACAACATCATCATGTATGAGTAACATCTTCATTGATGCTCTTGGATTAGTTAAAGGTTCATTATTTATCATAATTAGGGTTTCTATGATCTCACACAGGTGGACCATACCCTAATTATGCTCACTTATGTGCATTGGAGATGCTTTACTTGAGTTTCCACTTAAAAAGGGTACTTTTTCTCTCTAGAAGTACTTTCTCTCTCATCATAAGGGTAGGTGATGTCAACATCACTCTAAAACATGTTGGGTTGAGTCATCATAGGCTAACATAGCCAAAAACATCATCATTATGTGATTAGAGTTACTTTCTCTCTCTAGGGTACTTTCTCTCTCTAGAGTACTCTCTCTTTCATCATACTAATGGTTGATGATAACATTAGACTAGATCAAGTTGGATAGAGTCATGATGACTAAAAACATCATTCTCATGTAATTAGGGTTTGAATTGAGCAAGGTATAACTTAATTGACCCTTCAGGGGTATTTTGGTAATTCACCCCATTGATCAACATCCTGGTCAAAAACCTTAGTCAAATAACCCCTTACTATCTTAGATTATCATTAGTGTTTGATTTGGGCAACATTGAACCATCAAATGATTGAATGTGGTCAACCATGAGTCACATTGATTAATTCCAATCATTAATCATTAATTGAATTGAGATCGGTTGAAAGTGTTGACCGTTTGCCCACTTTGACCCTCCAAGTCCGTGAGCCCCTTTCTAGCTCCAAGACCGTGAGCCCCCTCATGGTCTTGAGACCGTGAGCCCCCTCATGGTCTTGAGTCCGTGAGCCCCCTCATGGTCTTGAGTCCGTGAGCCCCCTCATGGTCTTGAGTCCGTGAGCCCCCTCATGGTCTTGAGACCGTGAGCCCCCTCATGGTCTCAGCCGCTTGGTCCTTCAACAGGACTCAAAGATGCAACCGATAATGTCAACCCATGTTGAAGCCCTCAAATGGTCAAAGCTATGTTGACCACTTATGGGTTTAGTCAATTAAGGTTATGCTTGATCACTTGGTCATTCAATTGACCCATAATGGTTAACCAATTATAGTTGAAATCGATTCAATTAGGGTCTATCAATGTTCACCCATCAACACTCAACAGTGTGCATCAACACAAAGTTGAACCCTTCAATTGAGCTCCAATTGGGCCCAAACTTGGCCCAAACGGTATTCAGATCATGTGGGTGGACCCCACATGGTCTTGAGACCGTTTGCCCAAGATTTCATCAAAGTCTAAGGTGATTTGATAGGGGTTGAACCATGATTGAACCACAAAACAGAATTTTGATTAAATTGATAACGTATTTGCAATTGGGTCCTCAATTGGTCAACTATCCTTGACCCCAGACCTCCAAACGGTCTTGGTTGATTACCCTCACGGTCTTGAGACCGTTTGGTGACCCCCAAACGGTCTTGAGACCGTTTAGGTCAATCAACCCTAAAAACCCTAATTAGATCACCATAATTTCAGTACTGATTTTATCTAGGGTTAGCCCTAGTATTCACCCTTCAACTCTTAGCCTGTTTGGAATTAGACCATCAAACTTGGTGAGTTGTTAATTAACATAATTTTGAACAGTAATCTCATGGGGTCAACGCTTAGTCAACGACCTTTCACGGTCTTGAGACCGTTTGCCCAAAAAGGAAATTTCAGACCGTTTGAAAATCAGCAGTTAATTCATTTAAAGTTGTGACTTAAAAAGGTCATATCTCCCGATTCTTTTGGAGTTAGTCTCCCAAATGTTTAGGGTAATTAGCCTATATAATTAGGAACAGGTTTCTTATACGGTCCACACTCGGTCAACGGGGCCAAACGGTCTTGAGACCGCGAGCCCTCTCACGGTCTCGAGACCGTTTGCTCACCTCGCGGTCTTGAGTCCGAGAGAGCAAACTGTTAGGACCGTTTAAGGAAAAGAAAAGCGGTGGGTTTTTCTTGGAAATCACGCCTTCATCTTCTAGCTCAAGAACAGTACAGATATCCCACGGGTTTGCTTGCAAAATAGCAGGGAAAAGTAGGGAAATACTAAGAGCTATCATCCAATCGCATATAAAGATGCACATAGTAAAGCATAGGTTTAGAGTTATAAAACCTGCCTAAAGCTTGCTTCTTGAGCTCCAAGCTTTCAAGATCCAAGCTCTAATGGCGTCCTTGAGTTCCCACAGGTTGGCCAAGGTGAAAACTCCAAGGAAGGATGAAAAGAGACGGCTAGAAAGATAGGGTTTCGAGAATTAGCCATGAAGATGACCTTGAATTCGAATTCTAACCATGGAATTAGGCAAGAAGAGGGGTTTAAACCTACCTTGCACCCCTTGTTCGTCCTCCTTAGCTCCAAGGAAGTCCTTGGTCGTCTTTGGTGAAATGAAACAGTAAGGGAACGAAGGTTAAGTTCCCTTGCAACTAAGGGAAGGAGGGCTTATATACATGGGGTAGGATTTTCAACATTAGTTCATAAGTTTCCCTTAATTCCAACTAAGTCCTTCCTTTATTACTTGCTCGTCCCTTCCTCTTTATTCTAAGGACAAACCTTATCTTAATATTATAGAAAAGAAGGCAAGGAAGAACAATCTAATAATAAAGTTCATACTTAAAGGGATATTGCACATATACCCTGATTATTCAATCACAAAGCCTATTTCTTAACTTGATAACTCAATTGAGGTGAATTCCTCATCATTTCTTCTATAAATGATGGCAAAAGTCTAAAAAGATACATTAGATGACATTCTTTACAAATGCATCCCATCATTTGGGTAAATTGCATTTTACCCCAAATTAGGGTTTCAAGCCCTGGGATTGCTTCCACAGCTGCACCTTGGTGCTCTAGCTTGGGAAATCCCTCAAACTTTGCCAAAGAGATTCTCATGATGGCTCAATATCAGAGGAACATCTCAACGTGTGAAAAATTGCAAACTAACCCTTTCAACTGGGTAAATTGCACATAGGTCCCTGTATATCAAAACAATGCTACAACTTTAAATAAAAGGAGCAAATACTGAAGTATACGTTTCTGAGCAGCTTAATTACATGCTCAGAGTTAATCACGAAGATTTAATTACATATTTAGGCAAAACACCTAGGGTTAACTCATAACCCAGGTCAGGGATGTTACAAATTATCCACCCCTTACAAGGATTTCGTCCCCGAAATCGATAAAACATATTACGAGAAAAGGGCAGGATACTTCCTTCTCATCTCATCCTCTAACTCCCAAGTGGCTTCTTCAATACCACGATGATTCCAGAGGACTTTCACAAGACTTATATCTTTCTTCTTTAACTTTTTAATTCGTTTATCAAGGATTGACACTGGTCCCTCTTCATAGGATATGTCATTATTCAATTCTACTTCCATAGGTTGTAGAACTGACTCGGTGTCTGGGTGACATTTCTTCAACATAGAAATGTGAAACACAGGATGTAACCTCTGTAATTCTGGGGGAAGCTCTAGTTTATATGCTACCTTTCCAATCCGTTCAATGATTGGATAAGGCCCCATATATCTAGGAGCTAACTTCCCCTTCCTTCCAAAATGAAGGACCCCTTTCCAAGGTGAGATCTTGAGATACACTCTGTCTCCAACCTGGAACTCTAAGGGTCTACGACGTTTGTCAGCATAAGATTTCTGCCTATCCTGAGCAGTCTTAATCTTATGTTGTATAACTTTAATCTTTTCTGTGGTTTGCTGCACCAGGTCGGGACCTAACAACTGGTGCTCACCAGTCTCAAACCAACACAAGGGTGATCTACAACGTCTACCATATAAGGATTCATAAGGTGCCATATCAATACTATGCTGATAGCTATTGTTATAGGCAAACTCTATCAAGCTTAGGTGTAGATCCCAACTTCCGGTGAACTGGAGAACACATGCTCTCAACAGATCTTCTAAGGTTTGTATGGTCCTTTCCGACTGTCCATCAGTTTGTGGATGAAAGGTCGTACTAAACCTTAGCTTGGTGCCTAAGGCTCTGTGCAATTGTTCCCAAAAACGACTTGTAAACTGAGGACCTCTGTCTGAAACTATTGTGACAGGAACTCCGTGCAAACGCACTATCTCTTGAACATACAACTCTGATAACCTTTCAGCAGAATAGGTTGTTTTGACAGGTAAGAAATGTGTTGTCTTAGTCAACCTATCAACAATTACCCAAATGGAATCATGTCCTTTGCTTGTCCTGGGTAGGCCAACAACAAAGTCCATGGTCACATGGTCCCACTTCCACTGTGATATGGGTAAAGGTTGCATTGTCCCTGCAGGCTTCTGGTGTTCAGCTTTAACTTGCTGACACACAGGACACCTCAGAACAAACTCTGCAACGTCCTTCTTCATCCCAGGCCACCAATACAGATCCTTCAAATTCCGATACATCTTGGTGCTCCCTGGATGCATAGCATACATGGAAGAATGGGCTTCTTCCAGGACTAACTTCCTTAAGTTGTCCACATCCGACACTATCATTCTTCCATTATAACAAGCTACTTGATCTTTTGAGTCATGAAACCCATCTTGCTTCTCATTTCCATACTCAGATCTTATATGTTGAACTGCAGCATCATCTAGCTGTGCTTCTTTAATCTGCTCTCTTAGGGTAGGTTTAATATGCATCTCAGCTAACAAACCGGCTAGCAATGACACCTTCAACTGTACATTGTCTTGCCTTAAGGAGATAAGCATGTCTCTTCTAGAGCATACTAAAGAGTTTAGTTGTGCTCTACTCATGGTTGATGTTGCTGATTTCCTACTCAAGGCATCTGCAACAACATTGGCCTTACCTGGATGGTAATCAATTGTACAGTCGTAGTCCTTGATTAACTCCATCCAGCGACGTTGCCTCATGTTGAGCTCATGCTGAGAGAAGATATACTTAAGGTTTTTGTGGTCTGTGAAAATCTGGAATGTCTCTCCGTAGAGATAATGTCTCCAGATCTTCAAAGCATGAACCACAGCTGCTAACTCCAGATCGTGTGTTGGATAATTCTCCTCGTGTTTCTTAAGCTGTCGGGAAGCAAAAGAAATCACTTGTTTATCCTGCATCAACACACATCCTAGCCCATTTTTGGAAGCATCACAGAAAACTACATATCCTTTTCCTTGTTCAGGTAGCACTAATACAGGTGCACTTGTCAACCTCTCCTTCAGCAACTGGAAAGATTGTTGACACTTATCACTCCAAGAAAAAGGAACATCTTTCCGGGTTAACTTGGTCAAAGGTAAAGCTATAGAACTAAAGTTCTTAATGAACCTTCGATAATAGCCAGCTAACCCCAAGAAACTTCGAATTTCCGTCGGTGTCTTTGGTTGTTCCCATTGTAGAACAGATTCTACCTTTGTAGGGTCAACACGAATTCCCGAGGTGGATATTACATGTCCAAGAAAAGATACCTCCGGCAGCCAGAACTCACACTTGCTAAACTTAGCATACAACTTATGTTCTCTTAGCAAGGTCAAAGCTTGGCAAAGATGCTGCTCATGCTGCTGAGCATCTTTACTATAAATCAGTATGTCATCTATGAAGACGACAACACACTGATCAAGGAAAGGTCGAAAAACTCTATTCATGAGTTCCATAAATGCAACTGGTGCATTGGTTAGTCCAAACGACATAACCGTGAACTCATAGTGACCATATCTTGTCCTAAAGGCAGACTTGGATATGTCACTATCCTTAATACGAAGTTGGTGATATCCAGACCTCAAGTCTATCTTTGAAAAGACTGTTGCACCACGCAACTGGTCAAAGAGATCATCAATCCTCGGCAGAGGATACTTATTCTTTATTGTCACTTTATTAAGTTGTCTGTAGTCGATGCATAACCGCATTGACCCATCTTTCTTTTTAACAAACAAGACCGGAGCACCCCAAGGTGAAGTACTCGGTCGGATAAAACCTCTCTCAAGTAACTCTTGAAGTTGTTTCTTGAGTTCTGCCATCTCGGCAGGAGCCATTCTATACGGAGTTTGAGCTATGGGTTTCGTATCTGGAATCAGATTGATTTCAAAGTCAATCTCCCGAGGTGGTGGTATACCAGGAAGTTCTTCAGGAAACACATCTTCGAATTCCCTGACTATGGGAACTTCGGCAGGATTGGAACTTTCCTTGGTAACATCTACCACATGGGCTAAGAATGCATAACATCCTTGCCTCAACAGCTTATCAGCAACCATAGCTGATACAAGACAGGTGGGCAGAATCTTTCTTTCACCTTGAAAGATCCATGTGTTGCTTTCATCAGCAAACACAGCCAACTTGGACTCACAATCCAAGACAACTCTATACCTTTCTAAGGTATCCATCCCGAGGATTATATCAAATCCCTGCATATCAAGTGGTAAAAGATCCACTTGAATGCGATGGTCAGAAAAGAAAAGGATGCAGGGAGAACATACCTCCTGCAAAACGGCAGACCCACTCAACGGAGTCTCTAACAACAAACTATCTGCTCTATGGCTAACAGTCACATTGCAATTACGAATCATTTCACGAGTGATGAAAGAGTGCGTAGCACCCGGATCAATCAGAACAGATACATCACAGGATATAGACATATCAGAATATAAAAGTTTCATCTGACCTGCCACTACCCGTGGATTGACCACTGCCTCAGGTGGGTTCATAGCATAGAACCTCGCAGTCGCCTGGTGTTGAGGTGGTGCTGATGATCCAGCTTGAGACGCTTGTCCACGTCCTCGAGCTGCTCCTTGATGTTGTCTATTCTGAGATCCCTGTTGATTCTGTCTCGGAGGTTGTTGTGTCACACCGATAGGCCTAGAACGGCAATCCTTCATCAAGTGTCCCACCTTACCACAGTTGTAGCAACTCTTCTCCTGTTGCTGTGGTCTGGGTGGTCCAGTAACTGACACTGATGCAGAACTGTGTGTCCCTTGAAGCGGTTGACTCCGCCCTCTACCTCTGCTTGGTGTCCATTGAGTTTGAAAACTTGATCTGGGTGGTGGAGGGTTAGGTGTAGAGAATCTAGGTTTCTTGGAATCCCTAGATGAAGAACCCTGGAACTGTGGATATCTTTTATGGGTTTGTCTTTTCTCAACCACAGATCTCTCTATCCTTCGGACTGACTCAACGAAGGTAGAGAATCTTTCTCTATTTTCTAAGGCAGACACAGGGGTTGACATATCAGAATTCAAACCCTTCTCGAATCTTCTGATTCTTTCCTCATCCGTAGCAGCCATGTGCGGACAGAACCGCAACAACTCCATAAACTTAGCTTCATACTCACTAATGTTCATCATACCCTGCCTTAGTTTCTCAAACTGAGAGATCTTCTCATCTAGGAAGGTCTTTGGAAAATATCTATTGATAAATTCCCGACGAAACTCTTCCCATGAGAACTCTACTCCAGGTCTCTTCTGCTCTTCCATGTTCCACCAGTGACCAGCACTGCCTTTGAGAAGATATACAGCATGTCTAACCTTCTCAGCTTCCGGAATTATAAGAATCCTGAAAGCCTTCTCCAACTCTGTCAACCATAAGTCAGCATCTGCAGGGTCGGCAGTTCCGAAGTACTCGGTAGCTCCGACACGAAGAAGTCATTCGAATGTCTTACCGATACCTTGTGCTTCGGGCTGGACAGGTGCCCTAGGTGCAGGAATGGGCATCCTATCGGTTATATGTGTCATGGCAGTCATGAACTGCCCGAACATCGTCTGTACAGCTGGATCACTCATGTCAGCTGGGTCGAACTGGGGTGGCTCTCTTGGCGACTCAGGTGCAGGTTGTTCTATTCTCGAAACTCTTGCACCGCCTCGAGGTGCACTAGCACTACTCTCTGCCACGTGCTCATCATGATGTTCTGACATTCTTATGTATCTTCTTCTCCTGAGGAGCAGAAGATTCTATTAGATAAGGAAGGAGTACTAAAGGTAGACTCGACATCCTAAGTCCTATGCCTCTGTAGACTCAACTGAACCTGGAACTCTGATACCACTAATTGAGGGCTCTGATCTCCAAACCATGACATAAACACGATTAAAACTTAGCGGAAGCAAATCGGTATTCAGCGGAAGACAAAAATCACGGGAAATTAAAACTTTTCGAGATAAGAACTTGTATCCATAAAAACTCCTTTCATAAAGAGAGGTAACTGTTCACATCTCAGGATAATTACTTCTTGAGTAATTATATACATCAAGATACAAAATCTCAAGATCACATAACACAAGACTCCAAGACCTGAGAGTACAGAGGACACATAGGACTGACTCTAACTACACCACATGGCAGGACAAATCTCCACCTGAGATTACTGCTGCCCCTGGTGCTGCTGCTGCTGAGACTGATCACCTGTAGGCTGGTTCCTTCGTCTCCGATGTCCACCTAAAAATTCGAAGTCTACGGGGTGAGACAATTATACATAATTGTCCCAGCGAGAGTTATAACTCTTCGCCAGAAGCTTTATTATAACATCAAAGAGTATCTTAAACAGTAAAGTTTTCAAAGCATTCTATAGCAGTTGCAGTTATAACAAGATCTCTACAAATTAGGAGATATGGAGAATATCAACATTATTGCAATGTAACATCAATCAACTAACTTGGAGTCATCTCTAACAAGTTATACTACATGGTTGATTATGTTTTACAAACAACATTATGCCCTGTGGAGATGAGGCTTACCACTCAAACTCCAACTGATCGCTGAGAAGCCGCATCAGTATCATACATAGGTCATTAAGAGAGCCGGATTCTCATGACCTTCACCTTCCTCAGTCAGTAAGAGGATCACTTGTAGGACATCTTGTGTCTCTACTATTATAGCTCACCAGGGTAAACTGGTCCTTCGCTATTCTAGAGTCACAGTGGCGTTCTGTACTCTCTTCGTCATCAGGAGGTTTCATATTTACCTACCACTGATACGGATATCTGTGCTGTCTTCGTCATCAGGAGGTTTCATGTTTACCTACCACTGATACGGTATGGAACTATAGTGAAGGATGGATGGATTACACATCTACATCACTTTCCTACACTAGGATGTAAGGTTCTACACATCCATGTACCCCACATACTCAAAAGTATGTGCTCCAGGAGTTCCCTAAGGAAAACCTGTTTCACCATCACTTAATTTCTGACAATGATGGATCTATGATCAGGGCTCTACATTATACTTGATTAGTTAGGTACATTCAGTATTCTTTAACAGCATACATTGTCCTTCAAACAATAACAATAGCATAGCAGCTATAAAAGAAGAATACTAAATGTAACAAGCCTAACTCATATCAATCATCATTTCTCATTATCCTCATCACAAGTCATCTCTAAGGCATGACCTTGATGGTATTCATGGCTCTCATAGCCCAGTACCAGCATAGGATGCCACTGGCAAGGCATCAGATTACATTACTTATTCATAAGGCTAACAACATGCCTTTAATGAATATAACATCAACATCCATACCTGGATATGATTACCTTCATATCAGAACATGCATGGTTAATACATCTGATAAAGGTAATACAACAATAAGGAATGTACTTCCTACTTTTGTCATAAGAGTTAAATCTTTACTTCTATTCAAATAGAGTTTATTGCTCAAAAGCATGCCATTACCCTTGAATTAGGGTTTACTATTCACATCAAGGTGAATTAAACTCATAACATCATCATGTATGAGTAACATCTTCATTGATGCTCTTGGATTAGTTAAAGGTTCATTATTTATCATAATTAGGGTTTCTATGATCTCACACAGGTGGACCATACCCTAATTATGCTCACTTATGTGCATTGGAGATGCTTTACTTGAGTTTCCACTTAAAAAGGGTACTTTTTCTCTCTAGAAGTACTTTCTCTCTGATCATAAAGGTAGGTGATGTCAACATCACTCTAAAACATGTTGGGTTGAGTCATCATAGGCTAACATAGCCAAAAACATCATCATTATGTGATTAGAGTTACTTTCTCTCTCTAGGGTACTTTCTCTCTCTAGAGTACTCTCTCTTTCATCATACTAATGGTTGATGATAACATTAGACTAGATCAAGTTGGATAGAGTCATGATGACTAAAAACATCATTCTCATGTAATTAGGGTTTGAATTGAGCAAGGTATAACTTAATTGACCCTTCAGGGGTATTTTGGTAATTCACCCCATTGATCAACATCCTGGTCAAAAACCTTAGTCAAATAACCCCTTACTATCTTAGATTATCATTAGTGTTTGATTTGGGCAACATTGAACCATCAAATGATTGAATGTGGTCAACCATGAGTCACATTGATTAATTCCAATCATTAATCATTAATTGAATTGAGATCGGTTGAAAGTGTTGACCGTTTGCCCACTTTGACCCTCCAAGTCCGTGAGCCCCTTTCTAGCTCCAAGACCGTGAGCCCCCTCATGGTCTTGAGACCGTGAGCCCCCTCATGGTCTTGAGACCGTGAGCCCCCTCATGGTCTTGAGTCCGTGAGCCCCCTCATGGTCTTGAGTCCGTGAGCCCCCTCATGGTCTTGAGTCCGTGAGCCCCCTCATGGTCTTGAGACCGTGAGCCCCCTCATGGTCTTGAGTCCGTGAGCCCCCTCATGGTCTTGAGACCGTGAGCCCCCTCATGGTCTCAGCCGCTTGGTCCTTCAACAGGACTCAAAGATGCAACCGATAATGTCAACCCATGTTGAAGCCCTCAAATGGTCAAAGCTATGTGGACCACTTATGGGTTTAGTCAATTAAGGTTATGCTTGATCACTTGGTCATTCAATTGACCCATAATGGTTAACCAATTATAGTTGAAATCGATTCAATTAGGGTCTATCAATGTTCACCCATCAACACTCAACAGTGTGCATCAACACAAAGTTGAACCCTTCAATTGAGCTCCAATTGGGCCCAAACTTGGCCCAAACGGTCTTGAGATCATGTGGGTGGACCCCACATGGTCTTGAGACCGTTTTCCCAAGATTTCATCAAAGTCTAAGGTGATTTGATAGGGGTTGAACCATGATTGAACCACAAAACAGAATTTTGATTAAATTGATAACGTATTTGCAATTGGGTCCTCAATTGGTCAACTATCCTTGACCCCAGACCTCCAAACGGTCTTGGTTGATTACCCTCACGGTCTTGAGACCGTTTGGTGACCCCCAAACGGTCTTGAGACCGTTTAGGTCAGTCAACCCTAAAAACCCTAATTAGATCACCATAATTTCAGTACTGATTTTATCTAGGGTTAGCCCTAGTATTCACCCTTCAACTCTTAGCCTGTTTGGAATTAGACCATCAAACTTGGTGAGTTGTTAATTAACATAATTTTGAACAGTAATCTCATGGGGTCAACGCTTAGTCAACGACCTTTCACGGTCTTGAGACCGTTTGCCCAAAAAGGCAATTTCAGACCGTTTGAAAATCAGCAGTTAATTCATTTAAAGTTGTGACTTAAAAAGGTCATATCTCCCGATTCCTTTGGAGTTAGTCTCCCAAATTTTGAGGGTAATTAGCCTATATAATTAGGAACAGGTTTCTTATACGGTCCACGCTCGGTCAACGGGGCCAAACGGTCTTGAGACCGCGAGCCCTCTCACGGTCTCGAGACCGTTTGCTCACCTCGCGGTCTTGAGTCCGAGAGAGCAAACTGTTAGGACCGTTTAAGGAAAAGAAAAGCGGTGGGTTTTTCTTGGAAATCACGCCTTCATCTTCTAGCTCAAGAACAGTACAGATATCCCATGGGTTTTCTTGCAAAATAGCAGGGAAAAGTAGGGAAATACTAAGAGCTATCATCAAATCGCATATAAAGATGCACATAGTAAAGCATAGGTTTAGAGTTATAAAACCCGCCTAAAGCTTGCTTCTTGAGCTCCAAGCTTTCAAGCTCCAAGCTCTAATGGCGTCCTTGAGTTCCCACAGGTTGGCCAAGGTGAAAACTCCAAGGAAGGATGAAAAGAGACGGCTAGAAAGATAGGGTTTCGAGAATTAGCCATGAAGATGACCTTGAATTCGAATTCTAACCATGGAATTAGGCAAGAAGAGGGGTTTAAACCTACCTTGCACCCCTTGTTCGTCCTCCTTAGCTCCAAGGAAGTCCTTGGTCGTCTTTGGTGAAATGAAACAGTAAGGGAACGAAGGTTAAGTTCCCTTGCAACTAAGGGAAGGAGGGCTTATATACATGGGGTAGGATTTTCAACATTAGTTCATAAGTTTCCCTTAATTCCAACTAAGTCCTTCCTTTATTACTTGCTCGTCCCTTCCTCTTTATTCTAAGGAAAAACCTTATCTTAATATTATAGAAAAGAAGGCAAGGAAGAACAATCTAATAATAAAGTTCATACTTAAAGGGATATTGCACATATACCCTGATTATTCAATCACAAAGCCTATTTCTTAACTTGATAACTCAATTGAGGTGAATTCCTCATCATTTCTTCTATAAATGATGGCAAAAGTCTAAAAAGATACATTAGATGACATTCTTTACAAATGCATCCCATCATTTGGGTAAATTGCATTTTACCCCAAATTAGGGTTTCAAGCCATGGGATTGCTTCCACAGCTGCACCTTGGTGCTCTAGCTTGGGAAATCCCTCAAAATTTGCCAAAGAGATTCTCATGATGGCTCAATATCAGAGGAACATCTCAACGTGTGAAAAATTGCAAACTAACCCTTTCAACTGGGTAAATTGCAGATAGGTCCCTGTATATCAAAACAATGCTACAACTTTAAATAAAAGGAGCAAATACTGAAGTATACGTTTCTGAGCAGCTTAATTACATGCTCAGAGTTAATCACGAAGATTTAATTACATATTTAGGCAAAACACCTAGGGTTAACTCATAACCCAGGTCAGGGATGTTACAGTTGTACTGGTGATACCAAAGTCTTTCCCTTTTTGGAACTACTAGGCCTCTGTTCCTGGATTTGGATAGGCCTTTTCTCAATCATCATCTTGTTTTTCTTTTCTGGGCAAAACCTTCTGATATGTCCAGGTTCCCTGCACTTATGGCAGATCCTGATTTTAGGTTGTATTCTATTCCCTACATCACTATGTATTGATTCAACAGGCTGAGGTTGAGCACAGACTTGTTCTAAGTCTAGAACTTCATCATTTCCCATTTCTTCAACCTGTTGTTGTGGATTACATATCATGTTGATGTCCAAAACATCATCATTGGGGGCTGGTAATCTAGGTTGTATAACTAGTGCTCGATCCACTAAATACATCATGGTTGCCCTAAGTTCCCCAACAATGATACCTAGGGAAGGATTTCTTTTCATAGTTGGATTAGCTAGGGGATTCTTAAGCAATTGTCCGTCTCTTGCCTACTCCCCTGCACCTCTTCTTGGTGTAGCATTGCTGCTTTCTGCAGCAAACTCCTCATGTGTCCCAGTCATCTTCAAGTTCTTCTTCTCCTATATGGGTAGAAGACACTATCAGATACATTGGGTGATACTAGAACAGACTCTTCTACCTTAGTCCTATGTCTCTATAGACTCAGGGAACCTAGAGCTCTGATACCACTAAATTGTGGCATTCAACCTTATAAAACACAAGATTAACTAAGCGGAAGTGAATCATTTGCAGCAGATTATTGAAAATCACTAAAAATTAAAACTTTTTCCAAAGAGATCCACACATAGGGAATCTTTTTCTTCAAGAACCAAAGTGTAACATTTACATTCTATTTCAAAATACAAGTCTTGCACTATCACTTCTCGAGATTCACAACATCAGCTGTCTCAAGACATAATATATAGACAACATATAACTTCGAGGCATCAAGCCAAAATCTCGGATCAATTCATTAAAACACTAACTATAAATTTCGAGGACCTGAGAGTACAGAGACGACACATAGGACTACTATCTAAACAAAACTTGGAAGCCAGTCCCTCCACCTGAGTCATCACTGTTGTCCCTGATCCTGCTGTTGTTGATCTTTCTCTATTATAGTGTTCCTGCTTCTTCTTCTTCTTCTACCTAAAAACATTGGATCCCACGGGGGTGAGACAATTGTAAATTGTCCCAGCGGGAGATATAACCCTCTACCAAAACATTGTTATAGCAGTTTATTATAATTAAAACTGAGCAGGAGTTCTTATATAATAACAACAGTATTAATCATTGAATGAATAGAGTAAAGTAATTTCCTTTCCTAAGGAGAGCATTGTATCTACTCATGGTAGATTCATATTTCACATATCTACTTGCATTGATTGTAAAGAGATATGAATAACATTTATCAACTAGTGTTGCATAAAAGAAGTAGAACATCAGCCAATGATTTTCCGTATTCAATCCTTAAGCAAACATGCTAGACGGTTGATTACATTTTACAATCACACTTATGCCCTGAGGAGATGAGGTATACCGCTCATACTCCAACCGACCATTACGAAGTCGAAATCGGTACCATATAAGGTCAAAGATAGAGTCGGCTACCAAGACCTCCCATATCTCGGTCAGCGCAAGATTCCATGCAGGACATCTTGTGTCTCTGCTATATATAGCTTTCCAGGGTATACCGGCAACTTCGCTATTAGAGTTACAGTGGCATGTTGTACTCACTTTGTGATCGTAAGATTTCATGTTTATCTCCATCGATCTGACATTAAAAATATTAGGAGATGTGTTTAGCATCTGTCCCAATCATCGGGAGATTCGTGATACATCCATCCTGGTACAAGTAATGAAGGATTGAGAGGTTTATTGTTTACCTTTCATCAATTCCCTCATTAGGACGTCAGGATACAGTCGCCCATTGCCCCCACATATTCAAAATATGTGTTTTGAGTTTTTCCGAGGAGCACCCATTTCACCATCACCTATTGCTGACGATGATGGATCTATGGCCAGGGCTCTACATGATATGATTTCACTTGATTAATTATGTACATTATCATTTTCTTTTAGCATCAGTCAAGTTCTCAAACATAACTTATTTAGAGAAATGCCATTAAGAAACAAGTACTATTTTCATCAATCACTTGTCAGTCTTTATAAGACATTGGGATCTCAGTCCCTCATTTTATTTCTTTGAAAGTTCACTTCCCTCAGCAGCATCATTATCATACTTATCAACTTTGGGTATTCATACCCTTAATTCATCACTATCACTATTACCATTTATTAGGTAACTATTACCTCTAGGTCCTTAGACCGAGGTATGCATAATACTTGTTACACAAGTATCTCACATGGCTCTCAAAGCCTATTAAATGTTTTTCCACCTTTCACTAGGCAACAACTTACTCATGGAACTCATAAGGTCCATGCAAATTTTGTTACTTTTACTAAGAAACAACAACATTAGGCACATAAGGCCATACAACATGTTAATTATATGAAAGTCATTGCTCATATCTGGCTATGTTCATCATCTCATTATGTCTACATGGTTATGATAACAGTCATGTAAGTCATTTGTCACATCATATGAAACATTAGTAACATCACCATCCTTTATCAAGATTAGGGTTATCTATCAATTAGGGCTTTTCATTCCCTTTACCCAAAATTAGGGTTAGGGTTTCCCATCATGCTTTAATTAGGGTTTCATGCTCACATTATTAGTTCAACCCTAATGTATTACTCCACACCTCTAGGGGCATCCAAGACATCATAAGTATTTTCTTATGATTACCATTCTTATCATATATCATTAATGATCATCAATTCAAAGCATGAGTTCATTTATCATCCTTGTCATGATATAATTACATTATACTCATTGATTAGCTTACCCCATTCTCAAGGTATATTGGTCACATTTATCAAAGTACATTGAGTTCATCACATCTTTATTTTAATGATTGCATATCACACATTTCATGTGTTTATTAACCAAGAGTATTAGATTAGAGGTTCATCAAGATAAATCTACAATGAAATGCATAATGTGATATCTATCATATCTGAATGTATCACTTTCTTTTCATTTCCATATTCTTAAGTTAATCAACTAACTTTGTATTAAGGTATTTCCCTCTTAATACTTTATCCACTAACTTGTTACTTTCATCATATGGTGCATGGGTCACACATTAGAATTGTCCAATTGTCTTTAATGATATGGACTTATCCAACTGATAGACATTGTTGATATAAGATAAACCATTATCAACTATTTTAGGTATTTCAACTCTTAGGATGTTATCCACATCATTATTTAGTATAGCATACATCATTCCTAAAAGTTTCATGTCCTCATCATTGTAAGGTGTATATGTTATTACTCATGTATAGAGATGGTTGTATAAGGATCTAGGCATCATCTTGTCTCTTAGATACTTATTCATTAAAATCACCACCTTATCTTTCACATGGTTCATCAACCCTATCCTTCATGTCTATAACATATTCATCTTATTTAATTATTTTAGCCACACCTCTCTTTGGTGTACTGGCTATTAAACCATCTCTAGGGTTTCATATATCATCACATGACATCACCCTGAATTGAGTCTTACACCATATCACAATATCAGGGTTCCACATAACATCACTTAAAACTAGGGTTTCATATTCAATAAACCATAATTAGACTTATTGTTCATCCCAATTGGGGTTTCTCATGACATCACCCCCAATTAGGGTTTCTCATGTCATCACCCTCCATTAGGGTTTCTTATTCCATAACCCACAATTAGGGTTTACTATTCACATCACATCACCCTAGATTAGGATTTACTATTCATATCACATCACCCTAGATTAGGGTTTACTATTCACCCCAAGTAGGAGTGACCATCAAAGTACCCTGAATTAGGGTTTATCATACCATCACTATGAATTAAGATCATACCATTATCATGTAGTAAGATTACTTCCATTAATATTCTCAGTTAGGGTTATGATTCATTAACCTTCATAATTAGGGTTTCATTATCTCCCTATGAAGGATCATACATTAATTAAACATTCATTCATATAGAAAGTCTATTACTTGATTATCAATCATGTAGGAAATCTTCTCTTTCATCTTCTACAAGATGATGTTTGCTTCATCCTTGATTAAGCTAAGTCAACTCAATCTTGAAGCAGAATTGACATCATGGGTTATTTCATTATCACCATGATCATTAGGGCTTAGATACTTGAAGGGTACTAATCACCTTATCTCATTAAAGGTACCATTACTGTAAACACCATTGATTTACATCATGTAATTGACCACTTGAACCGTTGACCTTTATTCACTTTAAGTGTTCATACAATTTGATTAATTACCTTCCAAATGATTTTGGTCACTTAGACCTCAAATGGTTTTGACCAATCAGACCTCAAACGGTCTTGGTTGAATACTCAAAACCGTTTAGTAAAGTAGGTGGTGAAGACCGTTTGCCAAAGTTGACTTTTTGAAACTGCATGCACCTAAACGGTTTGGGATCGTTTGGTCCCAAACGGTCTTGAGACTATTTGGACTCAAATGGTCTTGAGACCATTTGGACTCAAGCGGTATTGAGACCGTTTGGTTCAAACCCCCTCAAAACCGCAAGGACCAAAAAGGGTCTCAACCACTCCAACTAAATTAGGGTTTCCAATGTTGAATCCTTCAACCATTGAATTCATGTAAGCAATCATCAATTGGACCTATCACCATACTTCAATTAAGTTAAACAGGTCAACCTTCAACTGATTTGACCCTCAATTGATCATCAATTAGGGTTTGAATCAATTGGATTAGGGTTTGGAATCGTTGAACTTTCAACATTAATCAATGTGAGATTGGTTACTTTGAAACCATTGAGCCTTCATCCAAATTGGGCATGACCTGACCCCAAACGGTCTTGAGGTCATTTGGATGACCTCCAAATGGTCTTGAGACCGTTTTACCATGTCAACCTCAAAATCCAAGTGAATCAATCAAAGTTTGGATCATTGGATTGATCACCAAATCAGCATTTGATTGCACTTCAACAAAGTACCTTTAGATCTTCAAACCCCTGACCATAGTCAACCCTAGACCTCCAAACGGTCTTGGGTGACCCCCAAACGGTCTTGGGATCATTTGGATGACCTCCAAATGGTCTTTAGACCGTTTTCCCATCATATCATCATTAACCATGTCATTCAATTAGAGTTTGGATCCTAGGATTGGTCACCAAATCAGCACTTGGTTGTATTTCAATTTGGTATCTTTGGACCTTCAAACACTTGACCATACCTAACCCTAGACCTCCAAACGGTCTTGGATGATCCCCAAATGGTCTTGAGACTGTTTGAGTGATTCCCAAACTGTAACACCTCTGACCTGGGTTATGACCTAACCCTGGAAGTTTTGCCTAAATATGTAATTAATATACTTGTGAACACTCCCTGGCATGTAATTAAGTTCCTCAGGAACATTTACTTTCAATTTTGCTCCTTTTTGTATAAAGTTGTAGCAATGTGTTGTATGCAGGGACCTATGTGCAAATTACCCAGTTTAAGGGTTGAACTTGCAAAGTTCACAAGATAAGATGTATCTATGATGTTGAAACATCATGAGGATGGTTATGGTAAAGTTTGAGGGATTTCCCCAGCTTGAGCACCAAGGTGCAGCTGTGGAAGCAATCCCCAAGCTTAGAAACCCGAATTTGGGGTAAAGTGCAATTTACCCAAATTGAGGGGTTCAACTTGTAATTCTTAATATCTAGAACATCATTTATGACTCTTGTCATCATTTAGAGTAGAAATGATGAAAGGGATACATCATTTAATAATCAGATGAGAAAAATGATCCTTGTGATAGAAATCACCTAAAATGGGTATAAAACCCTTTCATGTATGTACCCTAGTTGAAGGTTGGATTCCTTTACCCTTAGATCTTGAGATTTTATGAGATTTCTACAAGGATAGATGAGTTTGGACGTGCCTTTGAGCAAGGAGGGGCCTAGATGTGATTTCCAATCTTGTGAGGTCCTTAGAGTGTAAAAGAGGCTAAAGTATATAAGCCCTTTTCCCTTGCAATTAAGTGAACGAATTTTCTTTCCTTCACTTCTCTTCCTTTCTTGCTCAAACGACCAAGGACAGCTCTGGAGCTCAGGGGGGGACGACCAACCTGTTCTAGGTAAGAGAACCCCACCTTCTAGCTCGAATTCATGGAGGAATTCACTTTCTAAGGTTGGTTTTATGGTTAGCTTACTTAGTCTTCTTGTTCTAGCCGACCAAAGCAACGTTTCCTTGGAGAATTCACCTCTGACCAAGTTGTGGAAGCTCAAGGACGCCATTAAAGCTTGGAGCTTGAAGGCTTGGAGCTCTAAGATCAACCTTTAGGCGGGTTTTATAACTCTAAACTTTTGCTTTATATGTATGCTTAATCCTTGCAATTTACTTGGTAAAATCTCCTTCTACCTCTCTTCTTCCTTGCACGTTTGCAAGCAAATCAGTGGAGGAACCGACCTTGCTAGAGGTTGAAGATGAGGGGCGTGATTCCCTATGTTACTTTTTCAAACGACCTTGGACCCTTTTGGTCCAAACGGTTGCAAACCGTTTGGGTTCAAACGGTTTCAAACCGTTTGCTCTCAAACGGTCTTGCAAGACCGTTTGGATTGAAACGGTCTCAAGACTGTTTGAAAGAGTTGACCAAGGGACGACCGTTTGAGGGTCTGTTCCTAATATATTGAATTTCATCTCTGCAAAGAATCAAAGTCTAATTCTTAACCATTTGGGAGTTGAAGCCACTTCAACATGAAACCCTAATCGGGTGAAAAAGTGCTGATTTGGAACATAGATCTTGTTGAGTTTTGGGTTGAAGGACCCAAACGGTCTCAAGACCGTTTGGATGATGTCCAAACGACCTCAAGACCGTTTGGGCCAAGTTTGAGCCCAATTGGAGGTCAATTGATAGGTTCAACCTTGAGTTGATTCATATTGTTGAACATTGATGACCATCCGATTTGAAACCCTAATTGAGAACGATTGAACCCTAATTGGATTGCAATTGAGGGTCAATTTGATGTCTAATAGGATAAGGCTAACCCTAATTGACTCAATTTATAAGTGGTTAGCATAGCTTTGACCAATTGAGGGCTTCAACACACATATCCATGAACATTGGTAACCTTTGAACCACTTTGGAGGTCCAAACGGTTTGAGCCCTTTTTGGACCAAACGGTCTCAAGACCGTTTGGATCCAAACGGTCTCAAGATCGTTTGAGACCAAACGGTCTCAAGACCGTTTGGGGCCAAACGGTCTCAAGACCGTTTGGGGCCAAACGGTCTCAAGACCGTTTGGGCTCAAATGACCTCAGGATCGTTTGGTCCAATCGATCTCAAGTAATTTTTGATCAAACGGTTTCAAACCGATTGAAGCTCCAAACGGTTTGGAAGTCAACCCTTCCAAACAGTCTTCACCTCCAAATGGTCTCAAGACCGTTTGGGTGGTTGAAACCGTTTGAAGGTTGAAACCGTTTGGAGATTGGTGATGGTTTGTACTTAACCATTTGATGATGTAATTAGTTCAATGTTGATCCAAATTAAACCCTAATGGTAACCAAGGTCATTAAGGGACTATGTGATTAGTGAGTTAAACCATGATGATAATCATGTGGCAAATTACCAAAATACCCTTGAGGGGTCTAAAGGGATAAAACCTTGTTCTAATCAAACCCTAATCACATGATGTTGATGTTTTGGCTTATGTTAGTCAATGGAGACTTATCTCAACCCAATCTAGAGTGGTGTTGTCACCATCTACTAGTGAGAGGAGAGAGAAAGTATTTCTAGAGAGAGAAAGTATCCTAGAGAGAGAAAGTACCCTTTTTAGGAGGAAACTCTAGTAAGATACTTCAAATACACATGAATGTGCATGATTAGGGAATGACCCACCTATGTGAGGTCATGGAAACTCTAATTATGATATCTAATGGATCTTAATCTTAATTAAGAGTCTTAATGATGATGTTTCTCTTACATGATGATGTAATGAGTACAATTCACCATGGTGTGAATAGTAAACCCTAATTTTAGGGTGATGACATGAAAGATGAATAGTAAACCCTAATTGTTGAATTGTTTACTTTTATCTGTTGAATTAACCATGCAGGTTATTATGAGATGATGGTCACACCCAGGTATGGAATACCATGTTACATTCATTGAAAGCATGTCTTAAGCTTTATGAATGATGAATCATCTTGATGCACTGTTAAGTGACATCTTTTGTGATTTATGGGCTGTAAGAGCCATAAACACCATCAAGGTCATGCTTGACAGATGACTTGTGATGAGATAATTGAGAACTGGTAATTGAAATGAGTTAGGCCTGCTACATTTTAGTATTCTCATATATAGCTGTGATGCTAATGTTTTTGTATGATGATATGAATACTGAATGCACCTAACTAATCAAGTGAAATGTAGAGCCCTGATCATAGATCCATCATTGTCAGAGTCTAAATGATGGTGAAACAGGTTTTCCTCAGGGAATTCCTGGATCACATACTTTTGAGTATGTGGGGTACATGGATGTGTAGAACCTTACATCCTAGTGTAGGTATTTGATGTAGATTCTTGTAGTCCGTCATACCTTCACTATAAAAGAAAAGGTGAGAGGATGATGTAGATTCTAGTAGTCCATCAGACCCCACCATAAAGTCCTAAAGGTGAGATGTATATCTACACTCCCTTAAAGACACAAATACCGTATCGGTGAAAGATAAACAAGAAATCTTCCGATAGCGAAGAGAGTACAGAATGCCACTGTAACTCTAAAAATAGCGAAGGACCAGAGTACCCTGGTGAGCTATTACAAAGACATCCCGCCAGATGTCAAACAATCAATCCTCTAACTGACTGAGGAAGATGAGGTCATAAGAATCCGGCTCTTTTAATGACCTAGTATGATACCGAGGCGACTTAATAGTGATCGGTTGGAGTATGAGTGGTATACCTCATCTCCACAGGGCATAACAATAATGTTTGAAAAACATAATCAACAGCGTAGTATATCTGTTAGAGTTATCTACGAGTTATTTGATTGATGTTACCTTGAATAGCATAGATGTTCTCATATTTTAATATTGATTGAACTCTTGCTTATCATCAGAACTGCTAGTGAATATCTTGAAGGCTCTTATTGCTTTAGTTATTCCTTGCTTTGCTTATAAAGCCTAGTGGAGAGTTATAACTCTCGCTGGGGCAATTATGTATAATTGTCTCACCCCGTAGACTTCTACTTTTTAGGTGGTCGTCGAAGACGGAGGAACAAGAACACAGGTGACCAATCCCAACAACAGCAGCATCAGGAGCAGTAAATATCTCAGGTGGAGATCTAGCCTGCTTCATGGTGTAGTTAGAGTCAAGTCCTATGTTTCCTCTGTACTCTCAGGTCCTGGAAGTGTTTTGGAGTATGAATTCTTGAGAATTTTTGTATCATGTTGTATATAATTACTCAAGAAGTAATTGTCAGTGATGTAAACAGTTAAATCCTTTTTCTATGGAAAAGGTTTGTGGTTTCAGGCTCTTGTCTCGAAAAGTTTTAATTTCCCGTGATTTTTGTCTTCCGTTGTTTACCGATTGCTTCCACACATGTTTAAATCGGGATTAATTCGTGGTTTGGAGATCGGAGCCCACAATTAAGTGGTATCAGAGCTCTAGGTTCGCCGAGTCTACAGAGGCATAGGACTTAGGAAGTCGAGTCTATCTTTAGTATTCCTTCCTTATCTAATAGAATCTTCTACTCCTCAGGAGAAGAAGATACTTAAGATGCCAGAGCCACAAGATGAGTATGTGGAAGAAAGTAGTGCCAGTGCACCTCAAGGCGGTGCAGGAGTACCAGAGGTGGAACAGCCTATACCAGAACAACCTAGAGAGCCACCCCAGTTTGACCCAGCTGACATAGGTAACCCAGCAGTCCAGACAATGTTTGGGCAGTTCATGACTGCCATGACACATATAACCGACAGGTTGCCTATGCCTGCACCTAGGGCACCTGTCCAGCCTGAGGGGAAAGGTATCGGGAAGACGTTCGAGCGACTACGTCGTGTCGGAGCTACCGAGTACCATGGGACTGCTGACCCCGCAGATGCTGATCTGTGGTTGATAGAGCTGGAGAAGGCTTTTAGGATCCTCAACATCCCTGAAGCTGAGAAGGTTAGACATGCTGTCTATCTTCTCAAAGGAAGTGCTGGTCACTGGTGGACCATGGAAGAGCAGAAGAGACCTGGAATAGAGATCTCGTGGGAAGATTTTCGGCGGGAGTTTGTCCAAAGATATTTCCCAAAGACCTTCCTAGACGAGAAGATCTCTCAGTTTGAGAGACTGAGACAGGGTATGATGAACATTAGCGAGTACGAAGCTAAGTTCATGGAGCTGTTGCGGTTTTGTCCGCACATGGCTGCCACAGAAGAAGAAAGAATCAAAAGGTTTGAGAAGGGGTTGAATGCTGACATGTCTACCCCAGTGTCTGCCTTAGAGAACCGAGAGAGATTCTCTACCTTCGTTGAGTCAGTCCGAAGGATAGAGAGATCTGTGGTTGAGAAGAGGCAAACACAGAAAAGGTATCCACAGTTCCAGGGTTCTTCATCTATGGACTTTAAGAAGTCTAGATCCTCTGCACCTAACCCTCCACCATCTAGATCTAGTCCTCAGACTCAGTGGTCTCCTAGTAGAGGTAGAGGAAGAGGACAACCACCTCGGGAGACACAGAGTTCTGCATCAATGTCTGCTACCGGACCACAAAGACCACAAGAAAGAAGATGCTACAACTGCGATAAGGTGGGACATTTGATGAAGGACTGCCGATCTAGGCCTGTCAGTGTGACACAGCCTCCGAGACAAGGACAACAGGGATCACAGGGAGGACAATCTCAAGGAACAGGTCGAGGACGCGGGCAAGCGTCTCAAGCTGGATCATCAGCACCACCTCAACAACAGGCTACGGCGAGGTTCTATGCTATGAACCCACCAGAGGCAGTGGTCAATCCACAAGTAGTGACAGGTCAGATGGAACTTTTATATTCTGATATGTCTAAATCTTGTGTAGTATCTGTTTTGATTGACCCGGGTGCTACGCACTCTTTCATCACTCGAAGAGTGATTCGTAACTGCAATATGATAACTAGTCATAGGGCAGATAAGTTGTTGTTGGAGACTCCGTTGAGTGGGTCTACTGTTCTGCAAGAAGTATGCTCTCCTTGTGTACTTTTCTTTTCTAAGCATCGCATTCAAGTGGATCTCATACCGCTTGATATGCAAGGATTTGATATAATCCTAGGGATGGATACCTTGGAAAGGTATCGAGTTGTCTTGGATTGTGAGTCCAAGCTGGTTGTGTTTGCTGATGAAAGCAACACATGGATCTTTCAAGGTGAAAGAAAGATTCTGCCCACCTGTCTTGTATCAGCTATGGTTGCTGATAAGTTGATGAGGCAAGGATGCTATGCATTCTTGGCCCATGTGGTAGATGTTACCAAGGAGAGTTCCAACCCTGCTGAAATTCCGATAGTCAGGGAATTTAATGATGTGTTTCCCGAAGAACTTCCTGGTATACCACCACCCCGGGAAATTGATTTTGAAATCAATTTGGTCCCAGATACGAAACCCATAGCCCAGACTCCGTATAGGATGGCGCCTGCTGAGATGGCAGAACTCAAGAAATAGCTTCAAGAGTTACTTGAGAAGGGTTTCATCCGACCGAGTACCTCACCTTGGGGTGCTCCGGTTTTGTTTGTTAAAAAGAAAGATGGATCGATGCGGTTGTGCATTGATTATAGACAACTCAATAAAGTAACAATAAATAATAAGTATCCTTTGCCGAGGATTGATGATCTCTTCGACCAGTTGCGTGGTGCAACAGTCTTTTCTAAGATAGACTTAAGGTCTGGATATGATCAAATCCGCATTAAGGACAGTGACATATCCAAGTCTGCCTTTAGGACAAGATATGGTCACTATGAGTTCATGGTTATGTCGTTTGGACTAACCAATGCACCAGCTGCATTCATGGAACTCATGAATAGAGTCTTTCGACCTTTTCTTGATCAGTGTGTTGTCGTCTTCATAGATGACATACTGATTTATAGTAAGGATGCTCAGCAGCATGAGCAACACCTTCGCCAGACTTTGACCTTGCTAAGGGAACATAAGCTATACGCTAAGTTTAGCAAGTGTGAGTTCTGGTTATCTGAAGTATCCTTCCTTGGACATGTGGTATCTGCCTCGGGAATTCGTGTTGACCCTGCAAAGATAGAATCTGTTCTACAGTGGGAACAACCGAAGACACCGACGGAGATTAGAAGTTTCTTGGGGTTAGCTGGTTATTATCGAAGGTTTATTAAGAATTTCAGTTCTATAGCCTTACCTTTGACCAAGTTAACCCGAAAGGATGTTCCTTTTGCTTGGAGTGATAAGTGTCAACAGTCTTTTCAGCTGTTGAAGGAGAGGTTGACGAGTGCACCTGTGCTTGTGTTACCTGAGCAAGGAAAGGAATATATAATCTTTTGTGATGCCTCCAAGAATGGACTTGGATGTGTGTTGATGCAGGATAAACAAGTGATTTCTTTTGCTTCCCGACAGCTTAAGAAACACGAGGAGAATTATCCGACACACGATCTAGAGTTAGCTGCTGTGGTCCATGCTTTGAAAATCTGGAGACATTATCTCTACGGAGAAACTTTCCAGATTTTCACAGACCACAAGAACCTTAAATACATCTTCACTCAGCATGAGCTTAATATGAGGCAACGTCGCTGGATGGAGTTAATCAAGGACTACGATTGTACAATTGATTACCATCCGGGAAAAGCCAATGTGGTTGCTGATGCCTTGAGTAGGAAATCAGCAACATCAACCATGGATAGGGCACAACTAAGTTCCTTAGTATGCTCTAGAAGAGATATGCTTATCTCTTTAAGGCAAGACAATGTGCAGTTGAAGGCATCATTGTTAGCTGGTCTGTTAGCTGAGATGCAGATTAAACCTACCTTAAGAGAGTAGATAAAGGAGGCACAACAAGTAGATGTTTTTGTACAGCAGATTAGATCTGAGTTTGGAGATGAGAAGCGAGAAGGTTTTCATGAGTCAGATGACCAGGTGGCATGCTATCATGGAAGGATGATAGTGCCAGATGTGGACAACCTGAGGAAGTTAGTCCTGGAAGAAGCTCATTCTTCGATGTATGCTATGCATCCAGGGAGCACCAAGATGTATCGAAACCTGAAAGATATGTATTGGTGGCCTGGAATGAAGAGGGATATAGCTGAGTTTGTTCTGAGGTGTCATGTGTGTCAGCAGGTCAAGGTTGAGCACCAGAAACCTGCAGGAACAATGCAACCCTTACCCATACCACAGTGGAAGTGGGACCATGTGACCATGGACTTTTTTGTTGGCCTACCTAGGACAAACAAAGGACATGATTCCATTTGGGTAGTTGTTGATAGGTTGACAAAGACAGCGCATTTCTTACCTGTCAAAACAACCTATTTTGCTGAAAGGTTATCCCAGATATATGTTCAAGAGATAGTGCGGTTGCACGGAGTTCCTGTCACTATAGTTTCTGACAGAGGTCCCCAGTTTACAAGTCGCTTTTGGGAACAGTTACACAGAGCCCTAGGCACCAAGCTAAGGTTTAGTACAGCCTTTCATCCCTAGACTGATGGACAGTCAGAAAGAACTATATAGACCTTAGAAGATCTGTTGAGAGCATGTGTTCTCCAGTTTACCGGGAGTTGGGATCTACATCTAAGCTTGATAGAGTTTGCCTATAACAATAGCTATCAACATAGCATTGATATGGCACCATATGAAGCCTTATATGGTAGACGTTGTAGATCACCCTTGTGTTGGTATGAAACTGGTGAGCACCAGTTGTTAGGCCCTGATCTGGTGCAGCAAACTACAGAAAAGATTAAAGTAATACAACAACAGCTTAAGACTGCACAAGATAGACAGAAATCATATGCCGATAAACGTCGTAGACCCCTAGAATTCCAGGTTGGAGACAGAGTGTATCTCAAGGTCTCACCTTGGAAACGAGTCCTTCGTTTTGGGAAGAAAGGAAAGTTAGCTCCTAGATTTATGGGACCTTATCCAATTGTTGAAAAAGTTGGAAAGGTGGCCTATAGACTAGAGTTACCTCTGGAGTTGCAGAAGCTACACCCTGTGTTTCACATTTCCATGCTGAGGAAATGTCATCCAGATACCGAGTCAGTTCTACAACCTATGGAGGTAAAATTGAATGAAGATATAACGTATGAGGAGGGACCAGTGTCAATCCTCGATAACAGAACTAAAAAGTTAAAGAAGAAGGATATAAGCCTTGTAAAAGTTCTCTGGAACCATCGTGGTGTTGAAGAAGCCACTTGTGAACTAGAAGATGAAATGAGAAGAAAATATCCTGCTCTTTTCTTATAATATGCTTTATCGATTTCGGGGACAAAATCCTTTTGAAGGGTTAAAGAATTTGTAACACCCCTGACCTGGGTTATGACCTAACCCTGGAAGTTTTGCCTAAATATGTAATTAATATACTTGTGAACACTCCCTGGCATGTAATTAAGTTCCTCAGGAACATTTACTTTCAATTTTGCTCCTTTTTGTATAAAGTTGTAGCAATGTGTTGTATGCAGGGACCTATGTGCAAATTACCCAGTTTAAGGGTTGAACTTGCAAAGTTCACAAGATAAGATGTAACTCTGATGTTGAAACATCATGAGGATGGTTATGGTAAAGTTTGAGGGATTTCCCAAGCTTGAGCACCAAGGTGCAGCTGTGGAAGCAATCCCCAAGCTTAGAAACCCTAATTTGGGGTAAAGTGCAATTTACCCAAATTGAGGGGTTCAACTTGTAATTCTTAATATCTAGAACATCTTTTATGACTCTTGTCATCATTTAGAGTAGAAATGATGAAAGGGATACATCATTTAATAATCAGATGAGAAAAATGATCCTTGTGATAGAAATCACCTAAAATGGGTATAAAACCCTTTCATGTATGTACCCTAGTTGAAGGTTGGATTCCTTTACCCTTAGATCTTGAGATTTTATGAGATTTGTACAAGGATAGATGAGTTTGGACGTGCCTTTGAGCAAGGAGGGGCCTAGATGTGATTTCCAATCTTGTGAGGTCCTTAGAGTGTAAAAGAGGCTAAAGTATATAAGCCCTTTTCCCTTGCAATTAAGTGAACGAATTTTCTTTCCTTCACTTCTCTTCCTTTCTTGCTCAAACGACCAAGGACAGCTCTGGAGCTCAGGGGGGGACGACCAACCTGTTCTAGGTAAGAGAACCCCACCTTCTAGCTCGAATTCATGGAGGAATTCGCTTTCTAAGGTTGGTTTTATGGTTAGCTTACTTAGTCTTCTTGTTCTAGCCGACCAAAGCAACGTTTCCTTGGAGAATTCACCTCTGACCAAGTTGTGGAAGCTCAAGGACGCCATTAAAGCTTGGAGCTTGAAGGCTTGGAGCTCTAAGATCAACCTTTAGTCGGGTTTTATAACTCTAAACTTTTGCTTTATATGTATGCTTAATCCTTGCAATTTACTTGGTAAAATCTCCTTCTACCTCTATTCTTCCTTGCACGTTTGCAAGCAAATCAGTGGAGGAACCGACCTTGCTAGAGGTTGAAGATGAGGGGCGTGATTCCCTATGTTACTTTTTCAAACGACCTTGGACCCTTTTGGTCCAAACGGTTGCAAACCGTTTGGGTTCAAACGGTTTCAAACCGTTTGCTCTCAAACGGTCTTGCAAGACCGTTTGGATTGAAACGGTCTCAAGACCGTTTGAAAGAGTTGACCAAGGGACGACCATTTGAGGGTCTGTTCCTAATATATTGAATTTCATCTCTGCAAAGAATCAAAGTCTAATTCTTAACCATTTGGGAGTTGAAGCCACTTCAACATGAAACCCTAATCGGGTGAAAAAGTGCTGATTTGGAACATAGATCTTGTTGAGTTTTGGGTTGAAGGACCCAAACGGTCTCAAGACCATTTGGGGATTCCTCCAAACGGTCCTAAGACCGTTTGGGCACAACCCAAGACCGTTTGAAGGTCTAGGGTTGAGTTAATCTAATGGTTTGAGGGTCCAATTGTAGGAAATTGATGAAATTGATGAAAGTTGCTGATTTTGACCTAATTGGACTTCAACCTCAGTCAAAACGACTTGGACTTTGGTCAAACTTTGGGCAAACGGTCTCAAGACCGTTTGGATGATGTCCAAATGACCTCAAGACCGTTTGGGCCAAGTTTGAGCCCAATTGGAGGTCAATTGATAGGTTCAACCTTGAGTTGATTCATATTGTTGAACATTGATGACCATCCGATTTGAAACCCTAATTGAGAACGATTGAACCCTAATTGGATTGCAATTGAGGGTCAATTTGATGTCTAATAGGCTAAGGCTAACCCTAATTGACTCAATTTATAAGTGGTTAGCATAGCTTTGACCAATTGAGGGCTTCAACACACATATCCATGAACATTGGTAACCTTTGAACCACTTTGGAGGTCCAAACGGTTTGAGCCCTTTTTGGACCAAACGGTCTCAAGACCGTTTGGATCCAAACGGTCTCAAGACCGTTTGAGACCAAACGGTCTCAAGACCGTTTGGGCTCAAACGACCTCAGGATCGTTTGGTCCAATCGATCTCAAGTAATTTTTGATCAAACGGTTTCAAACCGATTGAAGCTCCAAACGGTTTGGAAGTCAACCCTTCCAAACGGTCTTCACCTCCAAACGGTCTCAAGACCGTTTGGATCCAAACGGTATGAAGACCATTTGGGGCCAAACGGTCTCAAGACCGTTTGGGTGGTTGAAACCGTTTGAAGGTTGAAACCGTTTGGAGATTGGTGATGGTTTGTACTTAACCATTTGATGATGTAATTAGTTCAATGTTGATCCAAATTAAACCCTAATGGTAACCAAGGTCATTAAGGGACTATGTGATTAGTGAGTTAAACCATGATGATAATCATGTGGCAAATTACCAAAATACCCTTGAGGGGTCTAAAGGGATAAAACCTTGTTCTAATCAAACCCTAATCACATGATGTTGATGTTTTGGCTTATGTTAGTCAATGGAGACTTATCTCAACCCAATCTAGAGTGGTGTTGTCACCATCTACTAGTGAGAGGAGAGAGAAAGTATTTATAGAGAGAGAAAGTATCCTAGAGAGAGAAAGTACCCTTTTTAGGAGGAAACTCTAGTAAGATACTTCAAATACACATGAATGTGCATGATTAGGGAATGACCCACCTATGTGAGGTCATGGAAACTCTAATTATGATATCTAATGGATCTTAATCTTAATTAAGAGTCTTAATGATGATGTTTCTCTTACATGATGATGTAATGAGTACAATTCACCATGGTGTGAATAGTAAACCCTAATTTTAGGGTGATGACATGAAAGATGAATAGTAAACCCTAATTGTTGAATTGTTTACTATTATCTGTTGAATTAACCATGTAGGTTATTATGAGATGATGGTCACACCCAGGTATGGAATACCATGTTACATTGAAAGCATGTCTTAAGCTTTATGAATGATGAATCATCTTGATGCACTGTTAAGTGACATCTTTTGTGATTTATGGGCTGTAAGAGCCATAAACACCATCAAGGTCATGCTTGACAGATGACTTGTGATGAGATAATTGAGAACTGGTAATTGAAATGAGTTAGGCCTGCTACATTTTAGTATTCTCATATATAGTTGTGATGCTAATGTTTTTGTATGATGATATGAATACTGAATGTACCTAACTAATCAAGTGAAATGTAGAGCCCTGATCATAGATCCATCATTGTCAGAGTCTAAATGATGGTGAAACAGGTTTTCCTCAGGGAACTCCTGGATCACATACCTTTGAGTATGTGGGGTACATGGATGTGTAGAACCTTACATCCTAGTGTAGGTATTTGATGTAGATTCTTGTAGTCCGTCATACCTTCACTATAAAAGAAAAGGTGAGAGGATGATGTAGATTCTAGTAGTCCATCAGACCCCACCATAAAGTCCTAAAGGTGAGATGTATATCTACACTCCCTTAAAGACACAAATAACGTATCGGTGAAAGATAAACAAGAAATCTTCCGATAGCGAAGAGAGTACAGAATGCCACTGTAACTCTAAAAATAGCGAAGGACCAGAGTACCCTGGTGAGCTATTACAAAGACATCCCGCCAGATGTCAAACAATCAATCCTCTAACTGACTGAGGAAGATGAGGTCATAAGAATCCGGCTCTTTTAATGACCTAGTATGATACCGAGGCGACTTAATAGTGATCGGTTGGAGTATGAGTGGTATACCTCATCTCCACAGGGCATAACAATAATGTTTGAAAAACATAATCAACAGCGTAGTATATCTGTTAGAGTTATCTACGAGTTATTTGATTGATGTTACCTTGAATAGCATAGATGTTCTCATATTTTAATATTGATTGAACTCTTGCTTATCATCAGAACTGCTAGTGAATATCTTGAAGGCTCTTATTGCTTTAGTTATTCCTTGCTTTGCTTATAAAGCCTAGTGGAGAGTTATAACTCTCGCTGGGGAAATTATGTATAATTGTCTCACCCCGTAGACTTCTACTTTTTAGGTGGTCGTTGAAGACGGAGGAACAAGAACACAGGTGACCAATCCCAACAACAGCAGCATCAGGAGCAGTAAATATCTCAGGTGGAGATCTAGCCTGCTTCATGGTGTAGTTAGAGTCAAGTCCTATGTGTCCTCTGTACTCTCAGGTCCTGGAAGTGTTTTGGAGTATGAATTCTTGAGAATTTTTGTATCATGTTGTATATAATTACTCAAGAAGTAATTTTCAGTGATGTAAACAGTTAAATCCTTTTTCTATGGAAAAGGTTTGTGGTTTCAGGCTCTTGTCTCGAAAAGTTTTAATTTCCCGTGATTTTTGTCTTCCGCTGTTTACCGATTGCTTCCACACATGTTTAAATCGGGATTAATTCGTGGTTTGGAGATCGGAGCCCACACAAACGGTGTTGAAACCGTTTGGGTCAATCAACCCAAAGCATCAACTCATTCAAATGCAAAATCAGCACTTAGCCGATTAGGGTTTATACCATATGTTTGAATCTTCAAATACCTAACCATACTCAACCCTAGACATCTAAACCATATTGATAAACGGTCTTGAGACCGTTTGGGTGATTCCCAAATGGTTTTGAAACCGTTTGGTTCAATCAACCCAAGTTTCAAACTCAATCACTTATGAAATCAGCACTCAACCCGATTAGGGTTTAGGTGATTGATGGACCTTCAACTCATGAACCAATTGGAGTTAATCAATAATATTTGATGGGTCATTAAACTATATCATTATGAAAAAATCCCCTAATGGTAAACCCTGGTCAACATCACCAAACGGTCTTAAACCATTTGCTTCTATGCGGTTTAGTGAAACCGTTTCATTCCAAACGGTTTGAAACCGTTTGCTCCCAAACGGTTTGTGAAACCGTTTGGACATTTGATAGAAACTGTTTGGTCTAGATATTTGGGGAGGTGTGTGATTATGATTATGTCATCATCATCAAGCTCTATACCCACGAAACCTGTTGTGATTTCCATGGAGATTGCATCAATCAACCAAATCAATATTTGGAAATAGAGAAATGATCACTATTTGATGGGGAATTGAATGCAATAACAAAGTTAGGGTTTCAAGTTATAAAACCCACCTCCAATTGAGCTCCAAATCTCCAATCTCACGCCAAAAATGGTGGATGAAGCTTTTGCAACTCCCCTTAGGCTCGTCCTTAAGCTTTTGGTTGAAAAGTTTGGCTAGGGTTGAAGAGGAGATCGAATTAAGAAGAAATCCATAATGTATTTTCAATTTCCACCATGGAATCAAGGAGAACGAAGGTCAAGGACTTACCAACAGGTTGTGGGTCGTTCTCTTCTTTCTCCCAAGCTCCCAAGGTCGTTTTCCAAGCAAGGGGTGGAAGTAAATCCGAAATTCCCTTTCATTCTATGGATAAATGAGCTTATATGTGAATTTTATTTAAAAAATTCAATTAGGAGAGAGAAAGTAGGAATTATCCCCTCAATTCCCTTGCCACTTGACCCCTCTCCTTCCTTAGAGACGAGGCTATCTTCTTGGAATCTTATTCCCTTCAATTATCCACATTTTAAAGAAAAGCAAAATAAGCACCTTAACCCTTTTTATATTAATATCCATGACTTGGTGGATATTTCTTTTCCTTATAATAAGGTGAGTGGAAATTCCACCTCCTTGAGATATTTCGTGGATCTTGCAAAGCACAAAGACGAACATACATATCTGAACTCAACCATTTTAATTTTGGTTGAAATCCCTTTAATTAATACATTCATTTTTGCCCTAAATTGAATTAGGGTTTCAATTAGGATTAAATCTTGATTATTTTAATATCAAGATTCTCTCTCCTCCAACTTAATTCAAATGAGGTGCCCCTCTCATTTTATTTGCTATAGATGATGACAAGAAACATTAGGGACCTTATTTAAGTGTTAATTTTCATATTGAACCTTAGGTTTTGGGTAAATTGCACTTTACACCAAAACTAGGTTTTAATGCACAAACATTGTCCAACAAGCTCTATCTTAGTGTCCAGGCTTGTGGAAACCATACCACTACATCATATTCATTCTTATGATGTATCAACATCAGAGGAACATATTATTATGTAACATTTGTATGTTAGCCCCTTAACTTGGGTAATTTGCACTTTAGTCCAAAATAAGCAAACATTGCTTCAACATTGTTCAAACAGGACCAAAATTGAAACATAAGTTCCTCATGAGGCCTAATTACTTTTCACAAGATAAGATTAAAATTATAATCATCTTTCTTAATCAAAACACCTAGGTTTAAAGCATAACCCAGGTCAGGAATGTTACAGAAACAGCCACGTGGCGCTCCCGAATTGGTCTAAAGAAAGTGAACTTTACAAAATTCATAGTTAATTATTCGTAGCTCAGATTAGCACACATAAAATATGAAAGTTACTCATAAAAATGAGGGGAATCCATTAAAAATATAATTGAAGTCTGATTCCTTTTTCAATTCGAAAATTAATGGAAGATATCAACTTTAATGTATTAATGTTTAAAGAACCCTATTTTGATATGATTAATGGGATTAGTAGGGTTTAATTGATGATTAAAGTTGATATTAGCCTATTAATGATAAAAGGGAACATTAGGAACAAAAAGGATGAATTTTTCACATAATTAGTTAATTTAGAGTTTCATGTGCATGAATATACTTTAATGGGCCTTGAAACCTTAATGTTGGCAAATTTGACTCTTAATAGCTTTAATTATTCAAAGTGGGGGATAAAGATGAGATATAATGATTCTAAGCTATTTCGAGCATTAAAGTTCCTAATTTGTGGATAAATAATCTTAATATAGAAATTAGGGTTTTTGAATGAATCAAGGTAGAATTAATGATAAATAACGTTCATATGAGTATTAGAGCATAATGAACTACAAATTGATGATAAACGAGCATAATGACTTTGTCATGGGTTAAAGAGGATAAAAATGGTAGCTTTAATGAAAATAGGCTTAATGGACTTATATAATGGTTAATTATGCCTTAAATCTGAAATTGAGGATTAGATGTTGAGATAATTAGGGTTTGTGATCAATTGTGTTAAATTAGGGTTTAAAATAGTAAAAGATGAAGGGAAACCATAATTGCAATGGAAAACCTAAAAGTGGACTAGAAACCCTAGGAAGCGAGCTAGATTTAATAGATCTTAACGACATGAGTAATAAAAGGAAAATTATATAATTGTTTTAGGATCTTATTGAATTCTTGATTGCCTATTGGTTGATTGGATTATTTCTATCTCACATCAACTTGATAGGTATGTGGTTATGCTTATGATTATCCCGCATTAGTTTTCTAAGGATTTTATCAATGTTTACATCGTGGCTTGAATTAATTGTTGGATGAATTCAATTCATGCAAATTATAATGTGAATATGACTATCACATAAGAGATGTGCCTACTAGCTCAGATCCTAGTCCCCTCTGTAGCTTAATGGGTTGACCTAGTACATGGATACCAATGGGGTAAGCCATTAGGTCATTGGATGACTTAGTATATGGCTACCAATGGAGTAGGTCCATCAAGTCACTTTGAGTCATGGATTGGACTGCTCATGGGTAGTGCCATGTGACTCAACCCTAGATATTGATCTACCTGTTAGGCAGGATCATGCGGGGTTTATAAAGGATCTACCTAGAGAGAGGTAGTATCTCAGTCCACTGTAGGGATAACACAGAGATAGGGGATAGGGAATGATTGAGTAGTATGGTTTAAAATGTAATCTTAATTGTTAAATGATAATTGGATGATTACTTTGTTATTATAGTTGCACGATTATTGTTTCCCCCACATACCAGCTTCTTGCTGACTGACGTTTTGTTTGTCGGCGTTTTAGGTATAAGTGAAAAGAACAAATAGTAAAGTGGCATATGTGGAATTAAATGAGGATTAACGTGCACATGAGGATTAGTTATATTAGTATCTTCATGGATAGAAGTTTAGAAATCCCAATTTTTAAAAGGTATGCAAAGTTCTATTTTATACAAGTTTTCAGTTTAGTTGGTAAAATTTATTAATTGTTATTGATTATTTATCGAACCTTTGATTCGGGTTATTGGTTAATGGCTCTGACCTTTCGGTCTCCTTTAATTGAGATTACCGGGAGGCGGGGTCGTAACACATACCATCGAAGTGGGGGGTGATTGAGAATTCCACTCAAGAAAGGGGTCTGTGAAAACATAGGACTCTCCCTTCAACCTTAACATACTACCACAAAACAATAAGAGAAGTCTTAATCCCAGTCGGCAATAGCAAGAAATAATAGCCAGTTGTACAAATAACTCTAGTTCAAGCACAATCACAATAATATACTAATATCATGACATCTCTATAGTAATAGGCTCAAATCATTCCAACCAACACTCAATACTCCAAATTCATTTTATGGGTGTGCACCACCTCCTTTCTAACCAGATTTGCAACAACCAATAGCAAGCAATCTTCCTACTGCAAGTACCCTTCCAATTCAAGAAGAACCATCAGTAGTGACTCTTGTGACATAAGAGGTCGAGTCAAGTAGAAAGTTTACATTTTTGGGAGCCACACCCAGTTGTATCATGCATACCATCAAGCATTTGGTGAATTTCCCTATCACAAAGGATCCATCGATTCCCTTGCCAATGGGTTGTAATGATAATGCCCTTTGTAACATTCATTGAGCCAAGGGGCATAAGACAGATGTGTGCTTCTCACTCAAGCATGCCTTGCAAGGGTTAACTGAATCTAAAGAGGTCAATATAGTTATGCCTAAAGAGACACCTTCAATATCAAATTGTATTTGTCATACTATCACTAGAAGATTGAACTCTCGATCCAATTGGCCCCTTGAAAAAAGACTTAATAATTGGTCCCAATGTTTTCATGTTATTGCTACTATCTAGGAGAAAAAATAGATTATCCCTATAAGAACTAGAATGTTGATCACCTTATAGGTTCATGCATGGGGCATTGTACCTGCACAATGATGGTCCTCAAAAAAATAATACAAGTAAATGCTCAATCTCTTGTGGTTCCTTGACCTACTTTGGCTACTATCACCACCCATATAGTGATGATTCAATCTAAATAACCTAAGTCCATAGGATCATAAAGTGTGGCTTGCACCAATAGTATCCCTTCATCCTATGGGTAAGGGTAAAATGATCATAACCATCTATAAAGGTGTCCCTACTAATACCCCTAAAGGAAAGAATAGCAAAGTTTGCATTCCTAGTGTCAACACCAAGAAAGCACCTCCTACTCCAGAACCTTGTGAAGAACCAATCCAAAACTCCCAAAAAAAATTAATATCTCTATGAAGTCAAGATAGGTATATCTATATGGGGTCATGGAAAGTTATATGATACAAAAGGAAGTTGTGATGAAGACACTTGAAAGAGTCATTTTGTCTAAAGATGTAAGACAAGGTGTGAGACCCCTAACCTTGCTTAAAGTATTGAACAAGCTTAATTATCATAGTTTAATTCTTATAACCCTAATATAACCTTGTGATATTCTTTGAAATCATAACACAAGCTTAATTTTCAAATTTGGTCCAATTTGGACACTGTTTGAACAAGTTATGACATTTTATGTACATTTTGGACTTTTCAACAATTTACCCAATCGAGGAGTTTTATTTGCAATTTGTCACTTGAATTATGTTTCTTATATGTTATCTTATCATTATTTATCTTTTTATCCATGGGGCTCTTGGTTAAACCTTGGCTTGAAAGTGTTTCTCCAAGGGTATTTTAGGGTTTACCCCTTTATGGATGAGCTACCTTTAGGAGCTATCAACTAATGATTTATTTGTTTTGCTTGAAAATTCAAGAAATGAGGGATAAGCAGGTCTCTATGATATTTGGGTCAGATTTTTGTGTATTTTCTTGTATATTCTTAATATTTTAAGGCCATGGACACTTGCAAAGATACTAGAACTTCAACTTTTTCTTTTACTTTATACTAAAGTTTTATATACTTATCCCTAAGCACCCAAACGAAGCATTTGATGTCCACCACTTCACTCCTACTACAAACTTTGTTCCCCCTCTAAGCTTCTGCGAAGTTCATGTCCAAGGAAGAAGAAAGTGGGGATCTTCTTGGGGGGGAAAGCGTCTAGGGTTGCAATTGACTTCCTTTTAGGGTTTAAAAAGCTTCCTTCTAGTGATCTTGACCTAAAAGAGTAAGAATCCCCTTCTTTCCTCCATTTATTTCTTTGTTATCCTTCCTCCTACATTTCTCCAGGTGGAACCTTCTTGTTCCATGGTAGAAATTGCTCTAAAGATCTAAAACCCTACCTTTCTTGCTCCTTATGCTTAGTGTTTGCTCATTTGATGGAGAAAGGTGTTGGTTGGACGAGTTCACAACTTATGCTTGGATTTTCTACCCTACCTACTCGTATTTTCTTATGTTTGGGATTGTTTTGAGGTTAATTAAACTAAGTGCAGGAAAGTAAAGGGCAGAATTAAAGTTGGATCTAGATCAATGATATGGAATCGCCAGGATGGTCTCGAGTTTCACCATCACTACACATGCAAACACATCCAAACATCAATCATCTAGGCAAGATATAACTATCCAAATAGAGCTTCTGCAAAACCTCCCATATGGGCATTAGGTTTGCATAAGAATCACCTTAGGCATCAGATATCTCATCACCATCCAAATCACATAATTACGGCTCCAAAGATACAAGATCCAACTAAGGTTGTGGTCCTCCCTAAGGGATGTTTAGACCACATAAGTGTCACCGTAGGATAGATGGCTCATCCCCTCATGGATCACTCACTTATGACCTCAATGAATCCTATCAAAAGTTCTCATCAAGGAGTCAACCATGCTAATCGAAAAGCAAGTAGGTGGTTAATCTACAAGCAAACATCGACGATTAACGAAGAAGATACAACATCCAACTAAGGTTGTGGCCCTCCCTAAGGGATGTTTAGGCCACAGAAGCATCACCGTAGGTTCGATGGCTATCTTATAATTAGAGGCAAGTTTTTTAACTTTATCCACGTTTATTTCTTACCATAAGCTTGCTAGATCATGTTCTTGCTTTTAAATGATGATCCATGCACTAAAAAGCTATGCTTGACTTGGATTCTGCTTTTTATAATGTTCCCTATTCTGATTTCAGTTCTAGTTGAACCTATGATCATTTGTACGTTATTCCTAAGGTATAATATGACTTGGATCAGGTTGGTTTGATAATCGATGGTGCTAAACACCTATCAACCAATGGTCAATTTTATGGTTTAAAATCGATTTTTTCTATAAACACATGACTCAATGATGGTACCATTACAACAACCGATGGTGTTGTCTTCATGAAAACTGATTGTGGAGACCAAGGGTGTCAACTAACGCTTACCCCTTAGGTCATGTGTTGGCCTAATTAGAAGCTTAGTTATTAACAACTAAGTACCCTGATGATGCTATCAATCAATGGTGATATTAGTTTGATATTCGATGGTGATTAATGAATATAGTGTTGATCTAACAACCTATGGTTTCTTAATGGTCACTATTGATGGTGGATCAGGTCTCCACAACCTATGGTGAGTTAAGCATGCCTTTTTAGTATCAATTAAGCCTTAAACCAATTGTTTCTTGGGTCATTTGATACAATGGTCGGACCTATACTCCAATTTATAGTTTTAATGTATGAACTTGACCTAATGGTTAAGATCTAATGTTTCTTCATCCAATAAATTGTAATGATGCCTAAATGTAATATTTTGGTCCTAATAAAGTGATTTAAATGGTTTCCTTTATGAGATCAACTTAAGAAGCTCATTTACTGACGGCTTGTTTTAAATAAACAACCACGTGTGGGTTTTACCCTACTCTCAATGGAACTTTTTATGTTGTTAATCAAAGAATGTCTAGGGTTATATGGTAACTCTTTCTAGATCACAAATCAATGACTTCATAGGTGGTTTTTTCAATATGTTTACTTATGTAAACAACCAATGGCTTTACCTTTTCAACATTTAATGGTTAGAAGTCGATGCCTCAATATTTCCATTGTTTTGGGTGAAGCATGTAGTGTGATGTTATGATTTTGATGATGCGAATTTGATGGTTCAATGCCTTAAACTTGTAGTCTTACCCTTGCCTTCATATGATTATGATTTGTAATCACCATAATGAATTAATGGGTAACCCTAATGAGGTTTAGCTTGTTATACCTAGCTTTAATATAACTAAATGATGGTAATTGGGTATGAATAGTACCTGAATGACTAATACAATCATGGAGTAGTCTCTTATTGTTGTTGAAACCCTAGTATGCTATAACCCAATGGTTACACCTTGATTTATGTGTGGGTTCATACTTGAGAATAGTATGGAATGTGATGGTGATGCTTCACCTTATGCATCCATGATCCAATGGGGAAGTCGTAAGTTAGGGTTTGGGTATGAGTGATGATTAGTAACATTAATATAATATATCTTGTTAAATCTAACTCTAATGCAATTACATAAAGATGAGTATTCATGTTTAACCTTCTTATATGATGGCATGATGGTGAAATAACCTCCTTAATATGATCATAACCTTAATGTGTTAATTGGTGGTTATCATAGCCACATGGTTGATACTTTCTTATGATAAACATGTGCATTATGAATATGATGAGGGTTAATTATATCTAGATTCCTTGCATGTTGATGTAATAAAGGTATATTCTTAATGCTAATATAACCCTTCTATGATGTTTTATGAATATCTCCTAGATCATTAATGCAATATTGTGCTGATTTGGTGTATTATATGTAAGTGATGTTGTTGAGCCTTATTATAAGGCATGGAATGATAATGATGATCTTGCAGGGAATAGTGATGGTCTTAATGACCTTTGGGCATGGTTGAGCCCTGAATGAGGTGTAATCCTCTTATGTTGATAAGGGTTGATACCCTATGATATTATGAAAAGGATTTATATCTTGTGATAGTATGATGACTAGTGTAGTCTCATGAATGACAACTGAATAGTACCATGTGATGATGAGATGAGAAATTGTGTTTTACACATTTTATAACTTTTGAAGTTGTGATACTTATATGCTTGCTATATGTGAATTAGGGTTTATATGTCCACTTGTTTGATGCAGTCTTAATTCACCCAGTTGGCATAACTAATCAAGTGAAACTCTAATCATGTAGTGTCGTATTCCATAGATCCATCTGAGTGTCAGAACTTGCCAGATGGTGAAACAAGTATTCCTAAGGGAAACTCAGAGCACATACTAGTGAGTATGTGGGGAGCTTGTCATCCTGAATTCAAGTGTTTAGGGAGGATGACTATGGTCATACCTAGCCCTCGGTTTGAGAATGGATGTGGTCATGTCTCGAAGATTATATATGTGATGAGATTGGAGGACAACTACGGTTGTACCTCGGATGGTAGGGTATGTGTACCCACCTCCTTTCACAAGTGTCATGACCTGTACCAAGAATGGACTAGGTTGTTAGCATCTTGACCTTATGTGTCATTGTGGCATACCTATACTGACCGGGGGCGGAGAACATCTTAGGAGTCTGGCTCTTCCTAGATCTTATATGGCATTGATTGTGACCAAACGGTGTTCAGCTGGAACTTGAGTGGTATCCTCAAATTCCTCAGGGTTTAATAAAATATGTAATACAACCGTGCAGCATATTTTTTTAGGGTTATACATGACGTTTCACATTGGATGATAACCCTTGTTTGTTATCTTTACATAAATATGATTCTTAATGCAATTAAGAGGCAGTAGATATACTTAGGTTGTGAATATGCTTAAGATTGTAGATGTGTACATACATTAGCTATGCTTATATTGATAACTATACTGCTACTGCTGATATAATCATGATGCTAGCTATCTCATGTTGTTAGTTATGTTTAGCATGCTAGCCATGCCTTTGTAACTAGAGATTTATATACTGCTAATCATGCTTATCTACATAGTTGTGCTTATGTTGTTAGCTCTTCTTATGATGTTATATATTCAACCTGTTAGACAAGCTGATGTTGCTAGCTATGCATATGATACTAGACTTATTCATGATGTTAGAGATTCTCATGTTGCTAGACTCCTTATACTATTAATAGGGATATGAGAATAGTCTGGATAATGAAGATAGTTATTATCTGCTCCTTTATGTATTTTGTTAATCATCAGTGATGTTGAGATTATTATTTATATATGATTAAACTACTTAAACTGACTCATTACCTAAAAATGTTGGAATCATTAAACATTGTTGGAGGTTATATCTCTTGCTAGGACATGGGTCTCACCCTTGTGGTTTGCCACATATTTTTTTAGGTAATCAGAAGTGAGGAAAACAAACCATGTGGAAGAAAAGAGGAGCTATAGTAATGAATCTTTAAGAAAGTTGATTAGATGTCTAGTGTGTCCTAGAGTCGTCCATGTACTCTTAGGTCTGGGTAGGAAAAGTTTGTATATGATGTTTCAAATGAATTGGAATTTTGTTAGCATGTTAAAGTTTGTTGTGTGGCATATACAAATATTGTTCTCTTGTGTATATATGTTGTGGCTAAGGTGGTAGAACAATTTGTATCCAATTCTTGGCTTAGTATGGATATAATAAAGATGTTGGGCTCTTATGCAAATGTTTCTGAGCAGGTGCTGACGTTGAAATCGGTTTTAATTTACCCATATTTTTGGGTATGTGGTTGATTGGTGATTGATTGTGTTTTATGTTTTGAGTAATCTCATTTAGTGTAACATGTACTCACAAGTTGGTATCAGAGCTTTAGGTTCACTGAGTCTATAGGGACACTAGGACTTAGGACTAGCATGATGTCTAAGTTAGGAACATGACATATAAACATGGTGCATACTGCCTAATCTCAATACTTGGGTGCCCTGGCCAGGTATTCAATTATTGAAGAAAAGGTAAGTATGGAACTTTTAGATTTTTATCTTTTTTATTACTCTGATGAAGTAGTCATTTTGAAACAATGTAAAGATCATAATGAAGCATAAATCATGGTGTAGATAACTCAATATTACCTCAAGAGAAGATGAGGATTACATCATTGTCTATAGAAACTTGAATTGTTGGTAACTATAAGAGAAAGTCATAACACCATGAAATCTAAATCTGAATACAAATAAGCAAAAGAGGAGTTCTTGAAGATGAAATTCAAGAAGATAATAAAGTAAAAGATAGATAAGTTTGTTCTTATAAAGTGATTCAAGGTATAAAATTCTTGTGGAGAGAACTCCTATAATAATTAAAAATGAGAAGATAAATGGGAACAATGACAAAGGAATAAGGTGGAACCTGAGTTAATCTCATACCAACCTATGTGTGTAAGAAAGTGTTAATGTAAAATCAGCATGGCATGTGAAAGAAATTAAAATGTTGATAAGTGGTTGAAAAACATAATAAAATAAGAGAACATACCCTAGTGGGATAAATAGTAATCAAGGAAGGAGTATTGAGATATGTTAATCATGATGATTCCTATGCTAATGGCAAAGAACCCAAAATGAAAAAGGTAAAATGATACATAAGAAGTCGTAACCTACATAATGAAAATAGAATTGGTTACCTTTTTGCTAGTGACCCTTGAACAATGATGCTATGATGTGGGAAGTGTGTTTCCCTTTGTGTCTTTCCTTTCTAGGGTACATCTTTCAAGTGGATCATTGCCACTTGGTATGTGTGGATTCATTGTAAACATGAGGTTGGTTGGCTTATTATAGCAGAAGGTTGCTTGGACTATGATAAACCTAGGATCAGAATATCAATGGATAAGAGTTAGAGTGGATGACACAAGTTGCATGACCATGATGATTTTAGGATTATGTCCTATAGACTAACCAATGTACCAATAGAATTTATGAATAGGAGAACCAGAGTGTTCAGTTCATGTCTTACAAGTTGTAGCAAGCTTTGAATGATGAAATCTCAACATATTTCAGAGATGGTCATTAAAATGGTTAACATCTTTTCTAAACCTTAAGAATGTTGAAGCAACTATACTTATGGGTGACAATTCTAGCAAGAGTGAGTTGGTGGCTGACTAGAGTATCCTGTTGGAGTTATGATACATCTGTTAAGTATGTTATGTGAATCCTGATAAGATGAAGACAATGGCATTTCTCCACCCCTAACAAGGTCAATTAGGAAGCTATATTTGTTAATGGTTACATACAAGTGTATGATTCTTCAACCAAACAGACGGTCAGTCCACCCTTGAGATGATTAGAGAATCCTCCAAAAACATATTCCTCATAGTTCTTGAAAATTAGGGGATGCATAAATGGTTGATTGAGTTTTTAATTATGACAACCATTAAAGGAGCATAGAGATGAAACCTTGTAATATTACATATGATAAGAGATACATAATGTTCTATGTTTGATAAGAGCCAGTGAGTATGACTTTTGAGTAATGTATTGATACAATAGATATAATTTTAGGATGATAGATAGAATTTAAAGTTGAAAGTTACTATTAGATTTGTACAGGTGGCACAACAAGTTTCTATGTTCCATATTTGCAAATGTCTTCTCATGTGTGGGTTTTTGTGCTGACCCGAGATAAGAATGTATAAATTGAAAGAGAAGAACATGACCTCTATAAGAGCAATGTGACATTACCATAATATGTAAGTAACCATGTTTAATATTGAGGATGACGTGCATGAGAAGTGTCCATCTATGTGTACCTTGGATTTCGGGGGTGAAATCCCTGTTAGGGTTTATGGTTGTGAGACCCCTAACCTTTCTTAAAGTGTTGAACAAGCTTAATTATCATAATATAATTCTTATAAACCTAATATAAACTTTTTATATGCTTTAAAATCATAATACATGCTTAAGTTTCAAATTTGGTCCAATTTGGACATTGTTTGAGCAAGTTATGCAATTTTATGTACATTTTGGACTTCTCTACAATTTACCCGATCGAGGGGTTTTCTTTGCAATTTTTCACTTGGATCATGTTTTTTAGATGTATCTTATCATTATTGATCTTTTTGAGCATGGGTCTCATGGTTAAACCTTAATTTGAAGGTGTTTTCTCCAAGGGTATTTTAAGGTTTACCCCTTTATGGATGAGCTACCTTTAGGAACTATCAACTAATGATTTATTTGTTTTTCTTGGAAATTCAAGAAATGACAGATAAGAAGGTCTCTATGGCTTGATCAATTGTGGACATACAAGTGATGGTTTGAATGACTTTAGATGGTCTGGTACCACCCTTAATGAGGAACAAAAGATCAACATCATCAATACTATCATGCAGGCTGAGATTGATGATAGCATAGCATCTCTAAACACTGACAAAGCTCCAGGTCCTGATGGCTTCAACTCCTTTTTTATTAAAGAAGCTTGGTCTATTGTGGGTGGTGATATTTATAAGGCTGTGAAATATTTTTTCTCTAATGGAAAGTTGTTTAAGGAATCGAACAACACCTTTATTACTCTGATTCCTAAAGGGTATGACTCTTCTGATATTAAAAATTGGCACCCTATCTCTCTTTGCAATGTTGTTTTAAAAATCATTTCTAAAATATTGGCAAATAGGCTTCAAAGTATTCTGCCTTTAATCATTAGTAGTAATCAATCTATGTTTATTAAAGGTAGGAACATCAAGGACTCTATTCTTTGCTCCAATGAAATTTTACATGATTTCAATCTTCTACAGGTGGTAAAATGTGCATGAAGATTGATGTCTCAAAAGCATATGATAATGTGAATTGGAAATTTCTATTTGTGGTTATGCACAGTATGGGGTTTCCTTCTATATGGATTAATTGGGTCTGTAGCATCTTTAGCTCAACATCGTATCAAGTTATGTTCAATGGAGAACCTACATACAGATTTTTCTCTTTGAATGACATTTAGCAAGGAGACCCTTTGTCTCCTTATCTATTTGTTATGATTATGTAGGCCTTCTCTGTTCTTGTGAACCAAGTTGTGAAAACAAACTCCTTGTTCCTATTAAAGCTTCTAATTCTTTCTCCCTTTCACATTTGGTGTTTGCAGACGACCTCATGATCTTTTTGAAAGCAAATCATGAGAATGTTATATAATCCTTAAAGTTTTGGACAATTTTGGAAACCTTTCAGGTTTTAGAATCAATAATTCCAAGAGTGAAGTGATTTTAGTAAGAGTGCTTGCAAAGCTGACATCATAGATATTCTCAAGTTCAAGGAAAGTAGCTTGCCTTTTACTTATCTTAGAGTTCCTCTAGTTTCTAGGAAAATTCCAAGGTCATCTTGTTTTGTGTTGATTGATAAAGTCAAAACAAAATTGGAAGGTTGTTAATCAAAGACTCTATCTATGGCTGGAAGGCTAGAGATTATTCAATCTACCTTAAGTGTTCTCTATTTGCATTGGTGCTATGCCTTTCCTATTCCTAAGGCTACCATGGATTCGATTGAGAAACTTTGTCATGATTTTCTATGGAGGGAAAATGAAGAGAAGTCTTCTCTGCATCCTCTGAAATGGAACAGTGTCACTTTGCCCAAAAAGGAGGGGGGCATGGAATTAGAAAGATTTGTGAAGTTACCAAAACATGTATACTTATTAATACATGGGATGTAGCTAATAAAAAGGACTCCTTTTGGGTAAAATGGGTCAATGAAAGGTATTTAACTAAGTCTTCCTTTTGGTCGATTAACGTTTCCTCTTCCATGTCTTGGATGTTCTCAAAAATCTTGGACTGTAGATCAGAGCTTTTGGTTCATACTAAATTCAGCAATGGAAATGGGAAAGATACTTTCTTCTGGCTTGACCCTTGGATTCCTAAAAGTCCTTTTCTTTGGGATTTGTTTGGTAAAGATGCATATCTCAAACTTGGCCTACCTATCAATTTCAAGGTGAGTGATGTCCTAAAGGATGGGATATGTGTTGACCTAGAGGTTATACATTGTCCATATTTTTATAATGACTTAACCATTCCATTCATATGTATCTAATATGTGTATTCAAGATTGATTTCAGGTGTTAGGCACATGAAAAGGATCAAATTACTCAAGCCCTAATTTGCTAAAGTTCAAGTCAAAATCAATACAAGTGTGCTAATTAGGAAACCCATGTAAATGACCTTAGAAAAATTTTGTAATCACTTGTATTGATGATATGACTTGTAACTAAGATGAGAAAATTATGCGGGACACTTATAACCAAGTTTTAATCTCTTTTTATGCACTTTAGAAAATTGATCATAGGTAGTTAATCGGTCGAGTTACAATCTCGACCGATCCACTGGATCAACTCTCTGAAGAGTGCATCGGTCGAGTTGCGCACTCATAGAACTTGACCGATCGGGTTACTGACCCAATGCAACATTCATTGGTCGGTCAAGTTTCCTCAGGACAAACTCGATTGATGTTTTGAAAATTGGGTTTGTCTTTTACCCAATCGGTCGAGTTACCTTTATTGAATCTTGACTGAATGTACTGTATGGAAAATGTAGAAAAAGTGATTCTAACCGTTGGTGACTTGTTTGAACAAAAATAGATTTGTTTCCTAGTGCAAAAATGGCTATAATTCGACCCTAAGTGTTCCCCAACTCAAAGGGGCACCCCCATCAATAAATAGGACCACTTGGAGTTCATTCCAAGCTTTCTCATTCCATATATGCTTGGTTCTTGCTTAGTTGAGAGTGTTGCACACCTTTGAGCCCCTTTCTCTCTCTACCCTCAAATCAAATCTATGAGTATGAGTGAGTTAGGATCTGTTGTAAGAGAGCTACCTCTTGTATCCATGTAAATCTCTCCACCTCCATCTTCCTACCCCCTTTCCTTATTGAAGAAAAGGCTTGCAGATATTCTCTAAGTGAAGGAGAAGGAGTTACTATTCTTCAAGGTTGAAGAAAGCATGGCGTTCCAGATGTTCGAGTGAAGGAGATAGGTAAGGCGGACATTCAAGAAGTATAGGTAATTTCTTGAAGGCCAAAGACTTGAAGATGGAGTGGGTAAGTCCTTGTTGAAGGCTGAAGACTCCCTGGTTCAAGTGGGTAAGTTCCTTCAGTAGGTTGAAGATCCTTGCTTGAGGTATTAAGTCTTTGGATGAATGTGGTTTTGTCTTGTAATCTTATGAATGAATATAAGAGCATCAAGATTGCAAAGTCCTAGAGTCTAACCACCTCTAGGTAGTGGACTAACTCACTTCTAGTTTGAAGTGTAGAACCACTCTAAACCACTTTGTCCAAGTGTATGTTCTTCCTTGTCTCTCACCCTTGCTATGCTTGTTAGTTAGGACTTCAAATTGGATGTATGCTTAAGTTTCTGCACTTAATATAATTTGAAGGTCTAATTCATTTTGTGAGATTTGTGAAGCTCTATTCACCCCCCTCCAGAGCCCGTGATCCAACAAATGGTATCAGAGTAGGTCTTTTCCAAGCTACTTCCACAAGTAGGACAAGATGGGCAATTTAGCACTTAGATCTCTCAACTTGGAGGAAGCTTCTCCATGCTACCTCCGGTCTTTGACGGAACCAACTTCCTATATTGGAAGAGAAGAATGCAATTCTACCTCCAAGGAGTAAGCTACGAGATGTGGAAGGTGGTGCACCTAAAGTATGAAGATCCAAAGGGGAAAATTTTCACATGGACGGAAGCCCAAATGAAGCAAGCTCAGCTCAATGCCAAAGCCGTGAGCATCATCTATGAAGCCCTCACCCTATACGAGTTCAACTGGATCTCCTCATGGGACACCACACATGAAATTTGGAACAAGTTGTGTGTCACCTATGAAGGAACGGAGCAAGTGAAGGAAGCCAAGATCTACATGCTTGGTGGTCTACTTGAGAACTTCAAGATGAGAAAGAATGAAAGAGTGGTGAACATGTACACAAGGCTTGATGTGATCATCAATGGATTGGAATCCCTTGGTAGTGTGATGGACAAAGACACAATCAACTCAAAGATCTTGAGATCTCTTCCAAAGAGATGGGAGTCCAAAGTGACATCCATTGAATAAGTGTACAAGCTCAGTGAATTGTCAATCGAGGAGCTGGTTGGCAACCTTCAAGCTCATGAGCCAAGGCTTGATAAGCGAGAAAAAGAAGAAAAGAGAGAAGAGAAGGAGTCTAAGAAGATCAAGGACATAACCTTCAAAGCTCAAATTGAAGAGATGGTTCGGCAGCAACAACTTGCTCTCAAGTCTGCTACTCGTTCCTCAAGTGAAGATGAAAGGCCAAATGAGCATGAAGCTAACTACTCCAATGGCAAGAACTTCAAAGGGAAGTCTTCTTCATCTACTCCTAGGTGCTATGAATGTAATCAAAAAGGTCATTACAAGAGTGACTGCCCCAAGGCCAAGAAGAGCCACCACAAGAGCAGCCACAAGAAGGACAAGGAGTACAAGAAGGAAGGCAAATACAAGAGAAAGGAGAAGAAAGAAAGAAAGAAGAAGCAAAGATGCAACTCATGCAGCTTGGGAGGAGTCTTCCTCAAGTTCTTCTAGCTCTAAAGATGGAGAATGCCACCTTGCTCTCATGGCCTCTAAAAGTGATGATGTAGGTGAGGTAAGTGAAGTCAATTTGCATGAGTTGTCTAAAGAAACTCTTATTGATATGCTTAATGCTTGTCGGTCATCTTTTACTAAATGCAAAGCTAAAATTATAGATGATCTTTATGCTAAGATTGAGATTCTTGATCAAAATGAAAAGATGCACCTTGATAGCATTGGCACTTTGCAAGGGAAATGTCTTGATCTTGAGCTCCAATACAATGGAGTTGAGGTTGACAATGGTATCTACCTTAATACCATTGCTACTCTTAAGGAAGATAACCAAAAATGCCTAGATGAGATTGATGTTCTTAAAACTAAAAATGTAGAACGTAACCTCATTGATGAAGCTAGGAAGTAAGAAACTCATGCTTATCAAAAAGAAATTCTTTTGCTTAAATCTGAAAATGCTAAGTTGCTTGCTGAAGTTAATGATCTATCCTCTAGACCTATTTTACAAAGTAATGAGGTAGCTAGCACTACTCTAGAACGTGATTCCTTTCATACTAAAGCCCTCTGTTTAGAGGTTGACCTGTTGCATGCTAGAGATGATCTTGCTAGCTTATCTTCTATCGTCATTAATCTTAGTGATGATAATGCTAAATTAAGAGATTCTTTGCAAAAGTTTCTTATGGGAAAGAAATCCCTTAATGCTATCCTAGAACACTCTAACAAACAAATTGGTACTAGTGGTTTAGGATATGATGGGACTGCTCCTAAGGGTAGGAACAAGAATAAGAGTAAGGGTAAGAATAAGAGTGTGGAACCTCCTATCTTCCATGGAGAGACTTCTGGCTCTAAGAACCCAATGGTATGTGCTCATTGTAAATGTGATTATCATTACTCTACTTATTGTCCTTAAAAGACAAAGGGGACCAACTCAAAGATGAAATGGGTCCCCAAGCTAACCCTGGATCCCAAAGTTTGAGTTGGGTACCGACATCCTTCTTTCATGCAGGTCAAAAGAAGGTGGATTGTTGATAGTGGCTACTCAAAACATATGACAGGTGAAATCAGCCATTTCAACAAATTCATGAAAAAGAAAGAAGGATCGGTGACCTTTGGGGACAACAAAAGGGTAAGGTAATAGGTGAGGGTGATGTAAGCAATGAGCTAAGTATTAAAAATATTTTATTTGTTGATGGCCTACATCACAATTTGATAAGTGTAGGCCAACTTTGTGATAATGGTTATCTTGTTCTATTTACCTCTTTAGAATGTTTTCTTCTAGATTCCCTCACTTACAATGTTATATATAAGAGAACTAGAAATAGTAATCTTTATGTTATTGTGCTTGATGCTCTAAATCTCATACTTGATATATGCTTAATTGTGGATAAAAATGATATTTCTCTTTGGCATCGTTGGTTGGGTCATGTGAATATGCATCAAATGAAGAAATTGAGAAAAAAGGAATTGGTTCAGGGACTTTCTAAATTGGATTTTGATAAGGATGAGGAATTCCAACCTTGTACACAAGGAAAGCAAACCAAGTCCTCCTTCAAATCCAAAGGAATCCTTAGTACCAAAAGAGCTCTTGAGCTTCTTCATATTGTTCTATTCGGACCTATGAGAACTCAAACACTTCATGGTTCCAAGTATTGTCTTGTGGTCGATGATTTGTCTCACTATACTTGGACATTCTTTCTCATTTCTAAAAGTGATACTCTTGATGTTTTCTTGATCTTTTGTAAATGAGTTGAAAATGAAGCTTCTTGCTGGATTGTTTATATCCATAGTGACCATGGGGGAGAGTTTGAAAATGATCTTTTCGAGCATTTTTATGAAAAATCTGGTTACTCACACAATTTCTCTTCTCCTCGTACACCTCAACAAAATGGGGTAGTAGAGAGAAAGAATAGGTCACTACAGGAGATGGCTAGGACCATGCTTCTAGAATATGATATTCCAAAGAAGTTTTGGGCTGAAGCCGTTAGTACCTCATGCTTTGTTAATAACTGAGTTTTTATGCATCCATCTTTGAAGAAAACCTCCTATGAGTTATGGTGTGGTAGAAAGCCATCCATCAATTTCTTTTACATTTTTGGATGTCCTTGTTTTGTTTTGAACATGAAGGATTCTCTCGACAAGTTTGATCTGAAATCGTACAAGGCTTTCTTCCTAGGCTATAGCAGTACAAGCAGGGCTTATAGAGTTTTCATTATTGAATTGTCTAAAATTGAAGAATCTATTAATGTCAAGTTTATTGATTTAACCCTACTCTTAGAAAGAATGTTGTTGATAATGATATTTCAGATGACTTAATTCCTATCTTGAAAGACCTCAACATCAACAATAAAGGTAAGCAGGTGGTTGAAGCAGAAGATGAAGAGAAGAAGGATCCCACTCCTTACTTCACAAAGAATCATCCCAAAGAGCTAATCATTGGCAATACATTTGAGAGGGTGAAGACACGAGCTCTCTACAACAAAGAACAAACAGACAATGCCTTCATCTCACAGCTAGAGCCAAATAACATCAAGGAAGCTCTTGGAGATGACGAGTGGATCCTAGCCATGCAGGAGGAACTAGAGCAATTCGAGAAGAATCGTGTGTGGACTCTAGTGCCAAGACCAAGTGATAGAAAAAGCATTGGCACCAAGTGGGTCTACTGTAACAAGCTTGATGAAAATGGCAAGGTGGTAAGGAACAAAGCAAGGTTAGTGGCTCAAGGCTACAATCAACAGGAAGGTATTGATTTTGATGAAACTTATGCTCCTGCTGCTCGACTTGAATCTATTAGAATGCTACTTGCCTTTGCTAGTTATAAGAATTTCTCACTATATCAAATGGATGTTAAAAGTACATTTTCGAATGGTACAATCGAGGAGGAAGTATTTGTTGCTCAACCTTCAGGCTTTGAAAATGACAAGCTACCTAATCATGTTTATTTGCTACAAAAAGCTCTCTATGGACTCAAACAAGCACCTCGATCTTGGTATGAGAAATTAAAGAACATTTTCATAGACAATGGCTATGTCATGGGCAAAGTCGATTCTACTCTATTTCTAAAACACACTTCTAGCAATTTTCTTATCATTCAAATTAATGTTGATGATATCATATTTGGCGGAACTAATCTTGATCTTTGCAAGGAGTTTAGTTCTCTTATGCATAGTGAGTTCAAGATGAGCATGATGGGTGAGTTTACTTTCTTCCTTAGCTTCCAAATAAAGAAAACCAAAGATGGAAACTTCATCAACCAAGGCAAGTACACCAATGAACTTCTCAAATGCTTTGTAATGGAGAACATGAAGCTGATGGACACACCCATGTCCAACACCGCCAAACTTGATAGAGATGAAGAAGGTGAGAAGGTAGATGAGAAGTTCTATAGAGGTATGATTGGAAGTTTACTTTATTTAACTGCCTCTAGACCTGACATAATGTTTAGTGTTGGCTTGTGTTCTTGCTTTCAATCAAGTCCTAGGAAATCACATCTTATTGTTGTTAAGAGGATTTTGAGGTACGTAGCCAAAACTAAAAACTTTGGTCTATGGTATTCCAAGTCAAGGGACTTTACTCTTATAGCATATAGTGATGCTAATTATGTGGGCTGTTTGGTTGATAGAAAGTGCACAAGTGGCACTTGCTTCCTTCTAGGACCATGCTTGGTGTCTTGGTTTTCCAAGAAACAGAGCACCGTGGCATTATCAACTACCAAGGCTGAGTACATTGCAGTCGGGAGTTGTTGCTCCCAGGTCCTATGGATGAAGCAAATGCTCTAAGACTTTAACTTACATTTTGATGCTTCTCCTATCTATTGTGATAATACTAATGCAATCAATCTTTTCTTATAATCCTATATTGCATAGTAGAACTAAATATATAGAGGTTTGTCATCATATTCTTCATGATCACATTGCCAAAAAGGATATTTATATCATGCATGTGGACACAAAAATCAGTTGGCAGACATTTTCACCAAACCTCTAGCTAGAGAGCAATATAACTTCATTAGATCTAAACTGCTCATAATTTCTTTAGATGATATTGACATGTTATCTAACTAGTTTCTTTTATCCTATATGTCTTGCTCATTCTTTACTCACCTTTCTTGCCTAAAATTGCTTAATTTGCTATTTTGACATGCTTAGTTTCACTTGTTTTTGGACATTTCCTGAATTTTGGGTTTTTATCGCTAAATAGTACCTAATGATGAGTGATATGTGCCTAAGTATGTTCAATATACATAATAGACTCGAAAAATGAATTTAATTAGTATTCATATGGCTAGAAATTAAGTTTGATGGTTTTAGGTCAGGTTAACCATCAGTCGAGTTTCCCCCATGACAAACTCAACCAATCTGTGGCCGAGAGATGTTCAAAAATGGACCAATCGGTCGAGTTTTTGACTCTCAAAACTCGACCGATCAGTGGGCTGAAGACAACTTAAATTGGGTTTGGCCGACTATTCTCTCTCTCAACTAGAGATTAGTTGACCAATTCCCCTTCTTCTAGCCCTAAGCTCTCATCTCAAACTCTTACCTTCCCTATCCTAGCCCTTTCCTAACCTAGATAGGCTGACGTAGACCTCCCCTTTTTCTCTTCCTTGGTGTTTAGACATTTGGCGGCTTGCTTTGTGCGTTTTCTCTCTTCTTTTCCTTCTTTTCACCTCCATGGCTTCTCATAGAAGAAAGAGACCCACCCCTAGCAATGCTCCATCATCTTCTTCGTCATCTCGCTTGATTTCCTTTGATGACACCTCCTTTGTCTCAATAGAAGTTGTAAATATGTATAAGGACCTTCTTCCTAGGAGTCCTTTTTCATTTAGAGCTTATTTTAGCCTATCCCTAGGCGTCAAGTGGTCATAGATCAAGTGGCGAAGTTGCTAGACATTCATCACCTTTCTGCCATGGCTGTCGAACATGACTGCTTTCATAATTCAATGACAAGCACAAAAGTAGTTCATGAATTCTACGCTAAATTGCATTGGAATTACGAAACCCTTGTACCCCCGCCAAATACTCAAGTGATCCTTACATCCATGATCATCGGGAAGATATTTCAAATCTCTGAAGATATTCTCAATGTCTTTTTCTCAGGAGATGAGGAGAATGACACCTGGCATAAGGATTATGGAGAGTATTTTGACCTCTTGTATTTTGAAGGTTTCTATAAGCAGAATGAGATCACCTTCCTAATATCCATCGCTATCTCAAGAAACCTGATGTCCCTTAAAAGAAGAAGAGCACCCTACCCTCCTCCTCCCTTGATCTCATAAAATGTATATTAGCCTTAGTGGTCAACTACAACATCCATCCAAAGAAAAATCAAATGGATATTGCAGAGAACATTGTAGTCATAATGTACTGCATTCTTGAGAATATCGAAGTCAAATGGTCAAGATACATTCTCCACCACATGACCTATTTTGACTCTGGTAAGAACACTCGAGGCACTCATCCACCCTATCCAGCCATGATTTGTGGTTTGTTTCAGTTTGCCACTGTGAAATCTGTGGCAACACATCCCATTATCACACAGATAACGAGGTGTTACGTGAAAACGTGTGGAAATCACCATAACCACAGCTAAATGAAAACACGGGTTAATTACAACCGATTGCGGAAAATAGATAAACTAAGAAACAATTTACATTCCAATCCATATCCTGCAAGAAAACATGTTTACATATATTTCACACAAGCCTGGATACATGTCCACAGCTTAGAGCAACATCTGTCCTATCATAACCTGAGTTCATCACCTGTTATATACATAAAGGCCCACATCCGGCCAGCAGCAGGATGTATAAATGACATCGGTCGTGCATCGTAAAACAACGTCAAAACACTGCCAAGGACCTGAGAGTACAGGGATGACTCTAGACTCTACACCAAAACATCAAAACAGCAGCATCTCCCAAGCTTGCCTTCTACTGATCTTCGTGCTGCTCGGCCGCAACTCCACGACCACCACCATGACAAGCTCGATCACCTAAAAAGGGTGAAAACCAGTGGAGTGAGACAATTGAACATTGTCCCAGCGGGAGGCATCACTCCCCGCCAAAACTACAAAACCTTAGATAAGATAGAGCTTGTAACAACAGATTACTAATAAGGAATGTAACAGAAGCAGTTTATGAAAAGAAAAGCCATCCATGCCATTCAATTTACCAACCGTACCAAAAAGGCATATAACCAACATACCTCCCAATGGAACATGATTGACGAGATAAATATATGAACTCACCACATATGAGAATTGTGCAAGCAACTGCAAGATAACTAAAGTTAACTACACAAACAAGGCCTCAACCAATGTTTCGTGTTTGTCTTAAGCAATATATACTAAACGGCTGGATTACGTTTTATTATGCCCTGAGGAAATGAACCGTACCGTCCAATTCCAACCTTTGGCTGCAAAGCCCATAGCCAGTTCCATACAAGGTCAATCGAAGAGCCGGAATCCAAGACCTTCTCCGCCTCATGGTCAGTACATGAGAACACAAAGCAGGACCGCAGTCTCGTGCTTGAAGTGGTCATAAGCCACAGGGTCAGCTCCTCAGGATACCCTCTACCTAGCCCGCCTCGATACAAGTCACGACGCTAGAAAACTAAGCCACGTGTCTAAACACCGTGCTCGGATCCATGAACGCATTCATGCTCAACATATCACATATCTGGAGCCATGGGCCATGTTCACCATGCTCATCACACATCCGAGTCTGCAACCGCAGCTGCACTCATTTCACCTCTCTATTTTAGGCTAGGAGAAACCTCGCATATTCAAAAATATGCACTCTGGGTTGACCCACAGGAGAACCCGTTTCATCATCACCCTATCCTGACTGGTGATGAATCTATGGCCAGGGCAAGCTACATGATGGATTTCATTATGATTAATTAGTATCTTTTAGATGGATTCCAAGATTCAACCAAGTTGTATAACATGCAAGATATAACAGAAAGTAAATAGCATAAACTCAACATTATGCATTTTCTACAATTTACATCACACTGATCCATCACAAGGACCTCAAGTCACATGTTATCACTTGGCCTCTTGCCAACCATCTAGATCCACCTCAAGGATCATCACACATCATGGGATCTCAATCCCTCATCACATAGTACCACAGCCTCTCAAGGCTTTCATCATCATCATGACACATCATACACCTGTCATTATAGTGTTCATTTACCCAATTCTCATAGCCTTTCTTTGGGCTAAGCATTACCTGCATGGTTAGCATCATTCAATAACCAGATAAATACTCAAGAGACTACAATTACTACCATAGTGTGACAATTAGGGTTAAGCACATTGTTAGTACAATCATGATGATAATAATTTCATCCATGCCTCATCTTTAAGTATATAAGTAAGCACATTATCAAGTAACCCTAATGCATGCTCAAGATCATCTTTGGCATTTAGAGGAAACATAAATATCATTCATAAGCAACGAGCCATCATAAAAGCATAGTCGACATGTCATCTTTTCATGATAGGTCATGCCCTCACAAGAGACACCAACATCCCTCACTAAAATCCATCCCGGGCGGACCCATTCCTATCTAATCCCTAGCGGGCGAGCAGCTCATGTGTCAGGTGAGCAGACACATTGAGCGGGTAGGTTAGCAAACGTGCAAAGCAACCGGGTGAGCAGGGTAGAGAACGGGCGAGTAGCCCTGTCAGGCGACACGTGCAGGGGGTGTCGGGCATGCACTAGTATCGGGCGAGCCAGTTAGAACTGGGTGAGCAGGTATCGGGCGGCACAAGATGGGCCCGAGAGAGTAGAGCTAGATGTTGAGCAACACACGTGTCGGGCGAGCCAAGACATAAGCGAGCAGGGCGTGTCCGAGCGAGCAACAACACTGGGCGACACAGCTAATGTCGGGCGAGCAAGTCGTTGGGCGAGCAGGACTATCAAGCGAGCCAAAGCTGCCGGGAGACACAGGGGCGTGTAGGGTATATAGCTGAGCAACAAAAGTAGGGTGAGTAGGGTTACTGAGCGAGCAAAACAGAGTGTGTCGGGCGAGTGAGCACTGAGCTTCACTGGGCGAGCAGAAGGAAAACTTGACTCACTCAAACCGTGCAAGAGAGAACTAGGGCAAGGGCTATCGGGCAGCACCTCCCCACACATCTCAACTAAGGTTCAAGCCATCTAAACGAGCTCACCATCTTGCCCAAGTGAGAGGAGAGTCTTGCTCAAGTCACTAAGTCATGTGCTCACCTCAATCGGGTAGGAAAGAGGGGTGTTGCTCATGGCATTAGAGCTCAAGCTCACTCATCTAGACCAAGGGGAGAAAGGAGTGTTGCTCTCCTAAACCCTAGAACACAAGGATCAGCCAACATGCAAGATAGCTAAAGAACAACTCCAAACGTGCAAGGGCAAGATTAAAGCAAACATTATGCAAAGAGAGGAGAGTAGTTAGGGTTTAGAGTCATGCAACCCGCCTTAAGCTCCAAGGAAGAAGATGCACTTCAAGCTCCAAGGGTATCGGCCACCTTAGCTTCTTCAAGGATGTGTCTCGACCTCCAAGCTGCTCACACAAGGGTGTGTCGGCCACCTTAGCTCCTTCTTCAAGGGTGTGTCGGCCACCAAGCAAGGGAGAGATGGAGGGTGTCGTGCACAAGAAGGAGGGAAACTAAAGGGACCTCAAGCTAAGGAAGGGACCACCTATATAGATGAGAAAGGAGGAGAAACCAAGGTAAACTCTTGCAATGTGTCGTCCACCCAAGGGACACATGTCCACCAACTCAAGCCACCACTCTTGCAAGCCAAAAGACACTTGTCCAAGATGTGCACCATGTGTTCTCCAAACATGACCAAGGTTGGACCAAGCACCATGGGTGACACAAGCTCCACTCTAGGCCGACACAAGCTCTACTTGGCCGACACAAGGCCCAAGCAAGCCCAAGCAAGGAACTCCAAGGCCCAAACAAGCTCAACAAAGGCCCAAAGAACACAAACAACAAGCCCAAGCCTTCCTCTCAACTCTAGAAAAGAGAGAGAAGAACACTTCTCAAGGTGGTAAACTTGCTCACAAAACCCTAGACTTGGGTTAATTGCAAGTAGCACCTCCAACTCTCAACAAAGCACATCCAAACCCTAATCACCGCTAAAGGTGATTAGCAAGCATCAGACCATCAAGGTTAAGCAAAGCAAACATGGTAAGTCCTAAACGCCGGTCAGGGTCCTTACAATCTAACCCCCTTTAAGGGATTTCATCCCCGAAATCCGAAGAGAAAAGCGAGGAATACTTCCTCCTCATCTCTTCCTCAAGCTCCCACATGGCTTCCTTGACGCCACGACGCTGCCAAAGAACTTTCACAAGAACCAAGTCTTTCCTTTTCAGCTTCTTGATCCTTTTGTCAAGAATCACCACGGGACCTTCCTCTTAGGTCACATCTGCATCAAGCTCAACCTCAACTAGCTGTATCATTGTACCTGAATCCGGATGACTTTTCTTCAACATGCTGACATGGAACACTGGATGCAACCTGTGTAACTCAGGAGGCAACTCTATCTCGTAAGCTACCTTTCCAACACGTGCTAAGCCTGGGTAAGGCCCCATATACCTGGGTGCCAACTTACCCTTCCGACCAAACCTCAGCACACCTTTCCAAGGCGAGACCTTAAGATATACTTTGTCTCCTACCTGGAACTCCAACGGTCATCGGCGATTGTCTGCATAAGACTTCTGCCTGTCCTGCGCTACTTTCAACTGTTGCCGTATCACCTTGATCTTTTCTGTCGTCTGCTGTACTAGCTCAGGACCCAAAAGCTGATACTCACCGGACTCGTACCAACACAAAGGAGATCTTCACTTCCTTCCATACAGAGCTTCATAAGGAGCCATGTCGATGCTTCACTGATAACTGTTGTTATAAGAAAACTCTATCAAACTCAGATGTACATCCCAACTACCTAGGAACTGCAAAACACAGGCTCGAAGGATATCCTCCACAATCTGAATAGTCCTTTCGGACTGTCCATCTGTCTGTGGATGAAAGGTTGTACTGAACCTCAACTGTGTTCCCAACGCTCTATGCAATTGTTCCCAAAAACGACTTGTGAACTGAGGACCTCTGTCAGATACTATCGTTGGTGGCACACCATGCAAACGAACTATCTCATCCTCATATACTCGAGCAAGCTTCTCTGTTGTATACGTCATCTTAACAGGCAGGAAATGGGCAGACTTTGTCAATCTGTCCACTATCACCCTAATGGAATCATGATTCCTAGTTGTCCTGGGTAGACCAACTATGAAATCCATGGTTATATGATCCCATTTCCACTGCCGTATTGATAAAGGTTGCAACGTACCTGTCGGCTTCTGGTGTTCAGCCTTCACTTGCTGACATACCGCACATCTAGCCACGAACTCAGCCACATCTCTCTTCATACCGGGCCACCAATACAAGTCCTTCAAACTATGATACATCTTGGTGACACCTGGATGCATCGCATACATCGATGTGTGTGCTTCCTCAAGCACCAACTTCCTCAGGTCATCAGCATCTGGAACCACCATCCTATCATGATAGCAAACTAGTCCATCCTCGGACTCATGAAACCCATTACGCTTGTCGTTGCCGAACTCTGATCTGATCAACTGTACTGTCTCATCTGTCTGTTGTGCATCCTTAATCTACTGCCTCAACGTAGGCTTGACTTGCATCTGTGCGAAAAGACCAGATAACAAAGAAACATCCATCTGTACGTTCATCTGTCGCAGAGAAACAAACATCTCCCACTTATGGCAAACCAGGGAACTCAACTGTGCCTTCTTTGAAGAAAAAGAAGACTTTCGACTAAGAGCATCTGCTACTACATTCTCCTTACCAGGATGATACTCGATAGTGCAGTCGTAGTCATTGATCAACTCCATCCATCGCCGTTATCGCATATTCAACTCATGCTGCGTGAAGATATACTTCAGGTTTTTATGATCCGTAAAGATCTGACACACTTCCCCATATAGATAGTGTCTCCAAATCTTTAACGCATGAACCACCGCCGCCAACTTCAAGTCATGATTCAGATAGTTCTCCTCATGCTTCTTGAGCTGTCGCGAGGCAAAGGAAACCACATGATCTTCCTGCATCAACACGCAACCTAAACCTTTCTTGGAAGCATCATAGAAAACAACATAGCCTTTCCCGGGATCTGGCAAGATCAACACTGGAGCACTAGTCAGCTTCTCCTTCAGACTCTGGAAAGCTTGCTTACATCGGTCGTCCCACACAAAAGGTACATCCTTCCTAGTCAACTTCGTCATCGGTAACGCGATCACACTGAAGTCCTTGATAAACCTCTGGTAGTATCCTGCTAAACCAAGGAAACTACGAACTTCTGTCGGCGTCTTCGGTTGTTCCCAATCTGCAACAGATTCCACTTTCTTTGGATCTACCTTGACTCCTTCAGCGGATATCACATGGCCCAAGAAGGTCACTTCATCCAGCCAGAACTCACACTTACTGAACTTGGCATACAACTGATGTCTGCGAAGAAGAGTCAACGCTTGACAAAGATGTTGCTCATGCTCAAGCCTGTCCCGACTATAGATCAAGATGTCATCTATAAAGACTACAACAAAATGATCTAAGAACGGATGGAACACTCTGTTCATCAGGTCCATGAAAGCTGCAGGTGCATTGGTTAACCCAAACGGCATAACCACAAACTCATAATGACCATACCTAGTCTTGAAGGCTGACTTTGGTATGTCATCCGCCTTTATCCTCAACTGATGATATCCGGACTGTAGATCGATCTTCGAGAACACTATAGCACCACGCAACTGATCGAACAGATCATCTATCCTCGGCAATGGGTACTTGTTCTTGATCGTAACCTTGTTCAACTGCCGGTAGTCTATACACAACCGCATCGAACCATCCTTCTTGAAAAACAACACTGGAGCACCCCAAGGCGACGTACTTGGTCGGATAAAACCTTTGTCCAACAACTCTTGTAACTGCTTCTTCAACTCTGCCATCTCTGCTGGAGCCATCCTGTATGGTGTCTGCGCAACTGGCTGCGTTCCTGGAACCAGATTGATCTCGAAATCAATCTCTCGGGGTGGGGGAACACCAGGAAACTCCTCAGGAAACACATCGGCAAACTCACGAACAACTGACACCTCCTCAAGGCTAGGACCTTTCTCCTTGGCGTCTACTACGGTATCTACCACGTGAGCTAAGAACGCCTCACATCCCTGTCGCAACAACTTATCTGCCACCATAGCTGATACCAGACACGTCGGAAGAATCTTCCTATCTCCCTGGAAGATCCACTTCTCTCCAGCAACATCAAACACTGCCTGCTTGGAACCACAGTCCAAGACAACCTTATACCTCTCTAAGGTATCCATCCCAAGGATGACATTAAAACCGTGCATATCAAGTGGTATGAGGTCCACTTGAATGTGATGTTCCGAGAAAGACAAAACACAAGATGGACACTCTTCTCGAAGCAAAGAGGAACCATCAAGAGGGGTTTCTAACAACAAACTATCCTTCTTATAGATAATAGGTAAATGACAGTTCTCAAGCATACTATAGGTGATAAAAGAGTGCGTAGCACCCGGGTCAACCAGAACAGATATAAAGCAAGAAGAAGACATATCAGAATGAAATAACTCCATCTGACCTGTCACCACTCGCGGGTTGACTACCGCCTCCGGCTGATTCATAGCATAGAATCGAGTCGTTGCTTGCTGTCCACGACCTCTGCTTTCCTGAGTAGACGATCCAGCCAGAGACGCTTGACCGCGTCCTCGTCCTCTGCTACCACTGGGCTGTGGTCTCTCAGACCCCTGAAGGTTCTGTCTCGGCTGCTGGGTCACTTCAACATCATTGTAGGGACAACTTGACCTGATATGTCCTGTCTGTCCACAGGCATAGCATGTCCTAACATCATCTCGAGGCCTAGACGGTCCTGTTACTGCCACGGAAGCCGAACTCTGCGCCTTAGATGGTGAAGAAACATAGCTTCTTCCTCTACTCATGGACCACTGAGACGGTCTACCAGAACCTCTCATAGCTGCCGGTGCTGAAAACCTGGGCTTCTTGAAGCCACCAAACCTCTGACTCTGAAACTGAGAAGGTCTTTTCTTAGCCATAGACTCTCTCTTCTCCCTAACAGAATGTTCGATCCTCCGAATTCCACAAATGTCGCAAATTGTTCCCGGTTCTCCAACGTAGAAACAGGTGTCGTCAGCTCAGCATTCAGACCCTTCTCGAAACGTCTGATCCGTTCCTCGTCTGTCATCTCCATGTGAGGACAAAACCTTAGCAGATCCATAAACTTGGCTTCATACTCGGTGATGTTCATCGTTCCTTATCGCAAACTCTCGAACTGACAGATCTTCTCATCCAGATACGTCTTGGGAAAGTATCTGGTGACGAACTCGCTTCGAAACACTTCCCAACAGATCACCTCACCAGGCCGCTTCTCTTCCTCGATGGTCCACCAGTGACCAGCACTACCTTTCAGAAGGTAGACAGCATGCTTTACTTTGTTTGCTTCGGGGATGTCGAGGATCCGGAAAGCCTTTTCAAGACCTGTCAGCCACAGATCTGCCTCCGCTGGATCAGTCGTTCCAGCATATTCCGAAGCTCTGACTCGGCGAAGCTGCTCGAAGGTCTTCCCAATACCCGATGCTTCTCCATGGGGAACCTGTGCTCACGGAGGAGGCACTGGTAATCGCTCAACCATGAGATTCATCGTAGCCATCATCTGCCCCATAAGCTGTTGGTAAGCAGGATGTTCAAGTATGGCTGGGTCAGGTTGGGGGACCTCAGGCACCCGATCTTCATGTGCCTGACCTACTGCTCCATCAACAGATGCAGCATCGCTGTGCTCAGCAGCGAGTTCTTCATGGTTTCCAGACATCTTAACTTTTCTTCCGCTGAGGGCAGAAGAATTCTATGAGAAAATCTGGAAAACACATAAGAACAAACACAACCTAGTCCTAGATCCCTGTAGACTCAGCGAACCTAAAGCTCTGATACCAAAACTTATGGCAACACATCCCATTATCACACAGATAACAAGGTGTTACGCGAAAATGTGCGGAAATCACCAAAACCACAGCTAAATGAAAACCCGGGTTAATTACAACCGATTGCGGAAAATAGATAAACTAAGAAACAATTTACATTCCAGTCCATTACCTGCAAGAAAACATGTTTACATATATTTCACACAAGCCTGGATACATGTCCACAGCTTAGAGCAACAGCTGTCTTGTCGTAACCTGAGTTCATCACCTGTTATATACATAAAGGCCCACATCTGGCCAGCAGCAGGATATATAAACGACATCGGTCGTGCATCGTAAAACAACGTCAAAACACCGCCAAGGACCTGAGAGTACAGGGATGACTCTAGACTCTACACCAAAACATCAAAACAGCAGCATCTCCCAAGCTTGCCTTCTACTGATCTTCGTGCTGCTCGGCCGCAACTCCACGACCACCACCACGACAAGCTCGATCACCTAAAAAGGGTGAAAACCAGCGGAGTGATACAATTGAACATTGTCCCAGCGGGAGGCATAACTCCCCGCCAAAACTACAAAACCTCAGATAAGATAGAGCTTGTAACAACAGATTACTGATAAGGAATGTAACAGAAGCAATTTATGAAAAGCAAAGCCATCCATACCATTCAATTTACCAACCGTACCAAAAAGGCATATAACCAACATACCTCCCAATGGAACATGATTGATGAGATAAATATATGAACTCACCACATATGAGAATTGTGCAAGCAACTGCAAGATAACTAAAGTTAACTACACAAACAAGGCCTCAACCAATGTTTCGTGTTTGTCTTAAGTAGTATATACTAAACGGCTGGATTACGTTTTATTATGCCCTGAGGAAATGAACTGTACCGTTCAATTCCAACCTTCGGCTGCAAAGCCCATAGCCGGTGCCATACAAGGTCAATGGAAGAGCCAAAATCCAAGACCTTCTCCGCCTCATGGTCAGTACATGAGAACACAAAGCAGGACCGCAGTCTCGTGCTTGAAGTGGTCATAAGCCACAGGGTCAGCTCCTCAGGCTACCCTCTGCCTAGCCCGCCTCGGTACAAGTCACGGCGCTAGAAAACTGAGCCACGTGTCTAAACACCGTGCTCGGAGCCATGAACGCATTCATAATCAACATATCACATATCTGGAGCCATGGTCCATGTTCACCATGCTCATCACACATCTGAGTCTGCAACCGCAGCTGCACTCATTTCACCTCTCTATTTTAGGCTAGGAGAAACCTTGCATATTCAAAAATATGCACTCTGGGTTGACCCGCAGGAGAACCCGTTTCATCATCACCCTATCCTGACTAGTGATGAATCTATGGCCAGTGCAAGCTACATGATGGATTTCATTATGATTAATTAGTATCTTTTAGATGGATTGCAAGATTCAACCAAGTTGTATAACATGCAAGATATAACAGAAAGTAAATAGCATAAACTCAACATTATGCATTTTCTACAATTTACATCACACTGATCCATCACAAGGACCTCAAGTCACATGTTATCACTTGGCCTCTTTCCAACCATCTAGATCCACCTCAAGGATCATCACACATCATGTGATCTCAATCCCTCATCACATAGTACCACAGCCTCTGAAGGCTTTCATCATCATCATGAAACATCATACACCTGTCATTACAGTGTTCATTTACCCAATTCTCATAGCCTTTCATTGGGATAAGCATTACCTGCATGGTTAGCATCATTCAATAACCAGATGAATACTCAAGAGACTACAATTACTACCATAGTATGACAATTAGGGTTAAGCACATTGTTAGTACAATCATGATGATAATAATTTCATCCATGCCTCATCTTTAAGTATATAAGTAAGCACATTATCAAGTAACCCTAATGCATGCTCAAGATCATCTTTGGCATTTAGAGGAAACATAAATATCATTCATAAGCAACGAGCCATCATAAAAGCATAGTTGACATGTCATCTTTTCATGATAGGTCGTACCCTCACAAGAGACACCAACATCCCTCACTAAAAGCCATCTCGGGCGGACCCATTCCTATCTAATCCCTAGCGGGCGAGCAGCTCATGTGTCGGGCGAGCAGACACACGGAGTGGGTAGGTTAGCAAACGTGCAAAGTAAACGGGTGAGCAGGGTAGAGCACGGGCGAGTAGCCCTGTCAGGCGACACGCGCAGGGGGTGTCGGGCATGCACTAGTATCGGGCGAGCCAGCTAGAACCGGGTGAGCAAGTATCGGGCGGCACAAGCTGGGGTCGGGTGAGCAGAGCTAGATGTTGAGCGACACGCATGTCGGGTGAGCCAAGACATAAGCGAGCAGGGCGTGTCCGAGCGAGCAACAACACTGGGCGACACAGCTAATGTCGGGCGAGCAAGTCGTTGGGCGAGCAGGACTATCAAGCGAGCCAAAGCTGCCGGGCGACATAGGGGCATGCAGGGTATATAGCTGAGCAACAAAAGTAGGGCGAGTAGGGTTACTGAGCGAGCAAAACAGAGTGTGTCGGGCGAGTGAGCACTAAGCTTCACTGGGCGAGCAGAAGAAAACTTGACTCACTCAAACCGTGCAAGAGAGAACTAGGGCAAGGGCTATCGGGCAGCACCTCCCCACACATCTCAACTAAGGTTCAAGCCATCTAAATGAGCTCACCATCTTGCCCATGGTGAGAGGAGAGTCTTTCTCAAGTCACTAAGTCATGTGCTCACCTCAATCGGGTAGGAAAGAGGGGTGTTGCTCATGGCATTAGAGCTCAAGCTCACTCATCTAGACCAAGGGGAGAAAGGAGTGTTGCTCTCCTAAACCCTAGAACACAAGGATCGACCAACATGCAAGATAGTTCAAGAACAACTCCAAACGTGCAAAGGCAAGATTAAAGCAAACATATATGCAAAGAGAGGAGAGTAGTTAGGTTTTAGAGTCATGCAACCCGCCTTAAGCTCCAAGGAAGAAGATGCACTTCAAGCTCCAAGGGTATTGGCCACCTTAGCTTCTTCAAGGATGTGTCTCGACCTCCAAGCTTCTCACACAAGGGTGTGTCGGCCACCTTAGCTCCTTCTTCAAGGGTGTGTCGGCCACCAAGCAAGGGAGAGATGGAGGGTGTCGTGCACAAGAAGGAGGGAAACTAAAGGGACCTCAAGCTAAGGAAGGGACCACCTATATAGATGAGAAAGGAGGAGAAACCAAGGTAAATTCTTGCTATGTGTCGTCCACCCAAGGGACACATGTCCACCAACTCAAGCCACCACTCTTGCAAGCCAAAAGACACTTGTCCAAGATGTGCACCATGTGTTCTCCAAACATGACCAAGGTTGGACCAAGCACCATGGGCGACACAAGCTCCACTCTAGGCCGACACAAGCTCTACTTGGCCGACACAAGGCCCAAGCAAGCCCAAGCAAGGAACTCCAAGGCCCAAACAATCTCAACAAAGGCGCAAAGAACACAAACAACAAGCCCAAGCCTTCCTCTCAACTCTAGAAAAGAGAGAGAAGAACACTTCTCAAGGTGGTAAACTTGCTCACAAAACCCTAGACTTGGGTTAATTGCAAGTAGCACCTCCAACTCTCAACAAAGCACATCCAAACCCTAATCACCGCTAAAGGTGATTAGCAAGCATCAGACCATCAAGGTTAAACAAAGCAAATAGGGTAAGTCCTAAACGCCAGTCAGGGTCCTTACAAAATCACTCTTTTCTGACTATCATTACAAGCTTTCTAGAAAGGGTGTATGTATCAGTGAGACCACAATTCAAAAGTTTGTGCCTATCTTTGACTCCACCACACCTGGTGCTTCACCCTCAGCCTCTGCCTCTACAGCCCCAGCTTCTGCCTCTACCTGAGCTCCACCTCCTCAGCCACCTCGACCTAATCGTGCCTCATTTTGTGTGTCCAATGAAACCCTCATGGGCTACATGATGCACCAACAGGCATACAACCAACAGGTCCAGGAGCACCTACACTAGGATTTATGTTCAATCATGTCAAACATGAACATATCATGTACACACCCCGACCCCACCTACCAGCCTTTCCCCGGTAGTAATTATGCTTCCTATGCATATCATCATTAGTACCCTACCTCCGAACCTTCCGCTACTGTATCTCCCACACCCTCTGATGCTGGTGGTCCTGCTCCCTTTTACCTTCCATTTCCTGTTGCCCCCTTGGCCACTCTACTTGCTAATCTTTGTGATTCTTCTCCATCCTTCCCTCAGGCTAATGAGCTCTATGCTCTTGGTATGACTTGGGATGAGAAGAATACACATTGGCCCGGTCGTGATTTTGGTTTGCCTATAGATGAGTAGATGTATGACCAGGCAGATGTTGAGACTGTTGCTGCTGACGACGATGATGGTGATGGTGAGGATGCTTATGATGATGGTGATGGCTTTGGTGGTGATTTTGGTGATGAAACCACTATTGTTGCTTCACCTTTAGATGGAGACAAGGACTACGAGCATGGAGATGATGATGATGACAATGTTGTGGACATAGATAGTCTAGATGTCTAGTTGTTTCTTAGTTTTTCATCTAGTTTGTTGATCATATATATCTTTCTAGGATATTTTGTATTAGAAACATCTGGGCAAATTATCTAAAATGTACTATTTTATCTTCAGTTTTCATCGCTTCTTGTTGTAGCTGCTTTTATGAGAACATAAATCTGAGTCATAATCTATGTTATGCGCACTCTTGCTCTTTGATCATGTTATATCCTATGATTTGGTGTCTTACTTCACCTTATTTTGATTATGACTGAGATTGTGTGTTTATTTTGTCTCTGGTTGACATATGATATGAGATTGCATGTATGATTATTTCCTTGATTGTGTTTGGTGAAGAACTGATTATATGCTCTTCTACCCCCCTTACTTTTTGATAATGTCAAAAGGGGGAGAGAACTTCAATGTCTTGAAACTCAATCATATTGCTATTCTTTGTCATACTATTGCTTATTTCTTATGAGATCATTTTCTTGTTCATTTTATGTTTTATCATGTGACTTGCAACGGACCATATAGTACATGTATGCTATTATTACTTTGTGTAGATAGACTAACTATGCAGGTTATAGTAAGCATAGATTGAGGGGGAGCAATTCACATTGTTCAAATCTTGAATCCCCCTAATTCACAAGGCAAAGGTATAATTTCTATATCCTTTTCAATATGTTTGAGGAATGGTTTGTCATAGTCAAAAAGGGGAAGAATGTTGACCTAGAGGTTATACATTGTCCATGTTTTGATAATGACTTAACCATTCCATTCATATGTATCTAATATGTGTATTCAAGATTGATTTCAGGTGTTAGGTATATGAAAAGGATCAAATTACTCAAGCCCTAATTTACTAAAGTTCAAGTCAAAAGAAATACAAGTGTGCTAATTAGGAAATCCATGTAAATCACCTTAGAAGAATTTTGTAATCACTTGTATTGATGATATGACTTGTAACTAAGATGAGACAATTATGTGGGACACTTACAACCAAGTTTTAATAACTTTTTATGAACTTTAGAACATTTATCACAGGCAGTTAATTGGTCGAGTTACAATCTCGACCGATCCACTGGATCAATTCTCTAAAGAGTGCATCTGTTACAACCCCGATTTCGGGTTCATTGATGAGAAATGTAATTTCTCATATTAAAGATAATTGAACAAATAATGATATAATTTGTTTTAAATAAATGGATTTCGTTTACAATAGCCTTGATGGTTTTTATGTGGGCTTTATTGGCTATTGGGCCCAAATAACAAGGAAATTCAATTAATAAATGATTAATTGAGTTTTTGAGAAAATAATGATGTGGAAACCTCTAGAAGGCAAAAGAATGTAATCCAAGGAAGGATTTCGTGCCTCTTGGGTTCCTTAGGTTCCAAGGAGTCCAAAGTTGCATACATAATGCAATAAGAAAAGAAAAGAGCAATTAAGTATTTCTTTATTAAGAAAGAAATTGAAAATAATGGTAAAATGTGGAAAACAAGTGAAAAGAGGTGCAATTGAGTTATCCTTAGTGGGATTTTGTATCCCAAGGATTCCTAATAAAAAAGAAAAAACCAATGAGGAAAATTAAAGATAAATCCTCAAAAGGAGATATTTTAATAGGAAATCAACATGATAATGAGGAATAATGCAGTTAGATGCATCTAGAAGGACAATGAGTATCCAATAAAAAGTATTTCGAAATAATAGAGTTTCTTGGGATCCAAGGAATCCCAATAAAGAATAAATATAGAGAAAATACCAAAATTGCAAAATAAAAGCATAATGTGATACATTATTAATGAATTTTGTGATATTCTTAAAAAGGAGAATAGTGTCTACTAAAATAGAAATTCATGCTTATGGATTTAAAAGCAATCATAAAGAGGATAAGAGGAAAGAATTTCGAATTCTTAATGACTAAGGATCATGGATAAACAAGGAAATAGATGAGGAGAGAGAAGAGTACTTATCCCTGAACGAATAGGTTTCCTTTGGGAGTGGGACTCATTTTCTCTTGGATGAACGTGCTTGGGAATCAATACCCTCCCCTATATAAGGGGTAGGACCTAGGACCGTGTCCATAGAAATTCCACACACCCTTCTCTCCCTTCTTCTTGTTTCTTGCACGCAAAACCCTAATTGTGACGTCCTCGGGTTTTCTAAAACTTAATCTGATGTGTGACGTCCAAATTGAAACCCTCACCTCAACGAGAATCCCAATTTAAACATCTCACACGAGGCTAAGAAGAAGACAATCGAGGGAGTCAGAAGGAAGCACAGTAGCACATGTACATGAACAATAATAAAACCATACACACATGTTCACCATTCAACATATAATTACAACATGAATTATTACAACATTTGAGATTACATATTGAACAGCAAACTTATACATATACATGTACTACCACTAAACTACAGGATCTTAAGACAACAGGTCCAACTGTACATCAGCTCGCTATACAACTCTCAACTATCCTGGATCTTCAAGAGCATAACCACAACCTACTCAAAAGATTACATGTGGTACACGTCAGCACAATATTCAAGAATATTGTACGGAGTACGCCTACGTGTCTTTTATATACCCCTCATCATATCTTGGCAATAAGATAAAACTAATACTTGGCAACATTAAACAAAATATAAGAAAATCATATACTTGCACAAAGATGTTCATCAACAAAAGAGAACACATGTTTTAAGCACATTTTCCATTATATATCAAGGCCTTTATGATCACTACCAAAGAGTTAGATCATCTGTACAAGGTGACCACTACCAAAGAGTTGGGTCCAAGCACACTGCCTAAGAGTTGGTGCTTCCATATGTACAATGTGACCACTACCAAAGAGTTAGGTCACTTCCAAGAACACTGCCAAAGAGTTGGTGATTTCATATAATGGAACAGATATATTATGTTTGATGTGTTCATAGCAAAAAGTATGGAAAATCATGCAACATGTCATACAAGAACAATCATTTCATCCAATACCATATGCCAAGTATTTTACTATGCATATAACACAAGCATATTGTATAATAAGCCAAGTAAGAGGTAATGGTGTACCTTAGATCATGAAAGACAAACCTAATCACATCCCTGATGTCATCTACATCCTTGGTCAACCCTGATTAAGACAATATCATATACTATCATCAGGTTCTCATCCTCTTATATCTCATCTTAACTCTAATCGTATTCATTAGAGTTTCTCTTAGTTCATTAGGATATGTGCATCATTACTTGTATTCTTATCTTATGATTATCTCACTGATGTCATTTTCCAGATTACATCTCATTATCAAAGTTCATCATCTGAACATTAGGTTCAATATCCTTTTTGTGCACATATTAACCCTAGTTACATGTATTACTCAAATTAGGGTTTCATAACATGTATTAAGGGTCATCTTCATATAACATGGATTTTATGCATAAAAATGATCTCATAATTACATAATATCTTCCAGATACTGATATGAGGGTTTTCAGTAAATCTTATCATTTATTGAGCATGCATGCATTTATTACATTTCATTTAGTGTTAAAAGCCCTAAATGGCAACATAAAGCAAATTACATGATTTTGTACATCAACATGACCATATCTGACATCATATGCATTCTATACATAATTATGGACTTACTAATATTTTCCATGATTTTATGTCATCATTTGCTATTTATTATCCACTAAACAAGCATTACACATCTTTCATGATATCATAGATATTTGTTACTCAAAAACCTAATATTATACATCCACCTTGTTCTACGCATTTTTCTGAACATTTTGGTATATTATATGTATTTTTCTGATGCTCGAGCTAATTACTACGATTTAATGAAGAACTGCATATTTCTGGGAATATTACCTTATTCGGCCAATCGCAGGACGCCACGTGTCCTCTAGGGTTGCGGTTCCTTGCTCCTTCTTGCAGGTGGAGCCGTCCGGTTCAAGGGCACTTGGACCCGGTTCATGGCTAGGTTTGGGCAAGTCTGGTTCAACGACCTCCTTTCTCTCACGCACGCGAGGCGTGTCCCTGTTCTCCTATGAACAGGTGCTGCCGCCGTCTGGGAGATCTCCGGTGAGGAGGCGGTCACACCAAAGAGCTCCTCATCAGATCTTCAGGCCTCCATCAACTTCGAGGTCCCCTCCCCTTCCTCCATGGCTATTCTCCCCCTCGTCCGCGAGTGTGGGTCTCATCCTCTGTAAAGGCGTCGCTGCCCAACTGTTGCTATGGCCGATACAAAAGGGGGTACCTCATTTGCGGTCTAAAACTCCTCTCCAAAGTATCATCGAGCATCGCAAGGCCTTTAGGGACTCACTCACAGTCTCTATCTGTGATGGCGAGGTCTAAAAAGCTCTGACGAGCTTGCTCCTCTTCGTCAGTAAACTGAACCTCGTCGTCCATGAAAGCCATCACAGTGGTCCAGTTAAAGGATGGGGATCGCTTCCTCTACGTCCGGTCTTTCTTTTCCTCTTCTGTATTTGCTCCGGTCTACCTTCTGTCTCCATCTCCCTTCTTCCAGCTACTTCCCGCAAAAGTGCAGTAGAGAGGTCATGGAACTAGAGGGCTCAAACTCTCGTTTCCTACCACCACAGGCTTCGAATAAAGGGTCAATGTGGAGAACGAAGCCACAAGAAGATAACTACTCACTCCAATTATCTCCTCAGAACATGTCCACGACTTGTGGTTGTGGGAAGGTTGTGGCACCTACTTGCCCCATTACCTTGCTATAACCGCAAGGTAGGGGATGACACATGGACCCTTCATCTCCAATCCAAGGGTTAGGGTCAGTGTGCACTTAAAGTTGATTTGTGTCCTCTCCTCCTCTAGGAGAACTGCCGCTAGATCAGAGATCTAAGGCCAAAAGCCAGCCACACAATCCAAGCCCAAAAACTCAGGGGCGTTGTATCAAAACTTAATCTAATCAAATCAAAGATCTTGGTCTAATTTACTTTATTTATCAACAAAAATCATCGATCTGGAAACTGAAAATCTCCTTCTAGGAACATCCAATTGCCACCAAATTTTAACCATAGCTTCCTTACTACTCCAGCTACCTTATACTAAAATTTGATGCCAAAAATCAACTGTTAGATCATCCGATTAAATTCCTCAAAAAGGCATAAAAGAGAGATTTTAATCATGATATGAATCTCACATCAACACACCTAGTTTGTCAAAAGTTGGAACTCTCAATCTAACTCAAACGTATGTTTTCACTTAAGTCATTGGACACTTAAGGACTCCAAAAGTCCACTCCATCACATCCTACACACCTTAAAAGAAATTTCGTCCTCGAAATTAATCCAGAAATCCAATCTTTCACATCATATACATCTTAAAAGAAATTTCGTCCTCAAAATTAAACCATATTCATACTTCCAGGGAAAACCTTATCTTGCCTTCATACATATGTAAGGCACTATTCTAGGTGCAGCATATCCAAAAACAAAGCTCCTTACTCATATCCAAACCACCATTAGGAGGTTTTAAAACATCTAAGGTGAAACATCTCTTCATATAAGGTTAAAACAAGGGTTTATAAACTCTGGCTATGTCATTATGTATCTTATATATTAGGGATGCATCCTTATCTTAACCCATGCATAAGGGTTCCCACATCATATTACCATGTTCCCAAGGAGTTAACCCAAGTTAACCCATACATTAAGGTGTCATCAACATTTTATTGAGCTAATTTTTAGAACATGTTCAACATTACCATAAGTCTTTTTAGGAGGGAGTCAACTATCATTAACTCACATTATCCATCTAGATCATATCAAGGTGTCATACATGTTATGTTGTTCTAACCTTCAAATTACATTTTCATCATTATTAGGCACTAAGCTTTACAATTCTGGTAATAGTTTTCATTCATATGATCTTATTTCATTGCTCATAATAAACTGTAATCTTTATTGGTGATTTCATCACAAGATTAACCTACAGTTTCACATTATCAGCATTATTCATGTATATGGTTAACCATTTATACTTTGATATCCATTAAACCATCTCTAGGTTTCCATCATGCCATATATCACATCTTGAGATTAGATCACATCTTACATATATTATATCATGGTTGTGTTAAACGAACTTATGTAAGTGGCCCTTTAAACATATATCAAAACTTCATCTAGTCCAACTGAGGTCCTAACCCTTGTCATGAGAGTAATGACATGCTCAGTCTCCTGAGCTAACTCAACTCTATGAGTATCTCATATGCACATACTTTATCTTTCCTCTCGGTCTAGGGTTCTTAGATTACCTCATTGGCATTAGTGATAGCTTTACAAGCTCTCGCCACATAAGCACAAACCAAAACATGCTATGGCATACTATCATAGATCTCTACTCATGAAACATCTTTACCCAAAACTCTCATACATACACCACTAGATTCTTATGTGGGAAACCACCAACCTGAGCATGAGGCTTCAGAGCAACTAACATAGCTACCTCCTCCAGGGTCTTGGGACTCTCTCTCCCTCACCCAGATGGTAGGCACTCATATTTCCTTATTCACATATGCATACATAACCAGTCTCTCTCTGACTCTAGGGTTTGGCACTCCCAAAGACATCTAGGGTTCAACAAACTATAGGAATCATGCATAGAGTGACTCAACTCAATCACTCAGGAGTATTCTAGTTTAGGACATATCATATCACATATCTCAGAATTCTCATATCTTGGAGTCTAGGTTCTCTGACCTTCTCCCAATGGGTCTCACTCTCTCTGGAGTTAACCCTAAAACTGGTCCTAACACTAGAGGTCCTCCTTTATAAAAGAGATTGAGGCTCTTGCTGACTCACAACCTTGTCTTAACTTAACAAGTCTTATCTCATAAAAGCCTAGTTACTTGCATCATCAAAACTTATCTCAAATCCTCAAACTGAACTTAAGTCCTCAAAGACAAACATATATCATCATAAACTGTGTTATATCATCTATATAAGACTTACATCACATCATCAAAACTTATTTCATCTATTCCATCTATCATATATATCAAAAAGGCTCTAGACATCTAATCTAGAACTACTCTCTCTTCTAGACTGATGTCATTCACTTTCACTTAGGTTGTATGATCACCTCCTACTCGTACATGTGTGGGGACACATTTTGTAATACATATATTTAATAAAATATTATATAGTTTTTCTCTGATAAAACTAGCGCCAGAGAAAACTATCACGGTTCGATCCGATTGGAATCCAAAACCAAATCCTGAAAATGAGTGTCCCACACATAGTAGAGAGTACATTGTCAAGAAAACTAGTGAAAAGGGTAAGAACAAGGGGTAGACTAGTGTAGCTACTCTAGACAACGTGCACAATATGTCTAGGGTTTCTCTCCCTTTGATGCACGCCATTTCCAAATAGTGCAACGTCCCATACCGCTGCACTACAAGGAAAGAACGACATCTAAGGACTTGCTACTCAACAAGCACCAGTCTAGACCTAGTTCTCGGAATCTAGGTCCTAACCTAGAGGCTAGGTCAGATCTAGTCTCTAAAAGACGACTAATCTAACCCTAAGAAATATTATGTTCAAGGTTCTTTGGTTTTGAGTTGCATAATGAGCAAATGTCAGGCTTTGCTATTGTTCATGCTCTGATACCACCTGTGACATCCCCGGGTTTTCTAAAACTTAATCTGATGTGTGACGTCCAAATTGAAACCCTCACCTCAGTGAGAATCCCAATTTAAACATCCCACACGAGGCTAAGAAGAAGAAAATCGAGGGAGTCAGAAGGAAGCACAGTAGCACATGTACATGAACAATAATAAAACCATACACACATGTTCACCATTCAACATATAATTATAACATTAATTATTACAACATTTGATATTACATATTGAACAGCAAACTTATACATATACATGTACTACCACTAAACTACAGGATCTTAAGACAACAGGTCCACATGTACATCAGCTCGCTATACAACTCTCAACTATCCTGGATCTTCAAGAGCATAACCATAACCTACACAAAAGATTACATGTGGTACATGTCAGCACAATATTCAAGAATATTGTACTGAGTACGCCTACGTGTCTTTTATATACCCCTCATCATATCTTGGCAATAAGATAAAACTAATACTTGGCAGCATTAAACAAAATATAAGAAAATCATATACTTGCACAAAGATGTTCATCAACAAAAGAGAACACATGTTTTAAGCACATTTTCCATTATATATCAAGGCCTTTATGATCACTACCAAAGAGTTAGATCATTTGTACAAGGTGACCACTACCAAAGAGTTGGGTCCAAGCACACTGCCTAAGAGTTGGTGCTTCCATATGTACAATGTGACCACTACCAAAGAGTTAGGTCACTTCCAAGCACACTGCCAAAGAGTTGGTGCTTTCATATAATGGAACAGATATATTATGTTTGATGTGTTCATAGAAAAAAGTATGGAAAATCATGCAACATATCATACAAGAACAATCATTTCATCCAATACCATATGCCAAGTATTTTACTATGCATATAACACAAGCATATTGTATAATAAGCCATGTAAGAGGTAATGGTGTACCTTAGATCATGAAAGACAAACCTAATCACATCCCTGATGTCATCTACATCCTTGGTCAACCCTGATTAAGACAAGATCATATACTATCATCAGGTTCTCATCCTCTTATATCTCATCTTCACTCTAATCGTATTCATTAGAGTTTCTCTTAGTTCATTAGGATATGTGTATCATTACTTGTATTCTTATCTTATGATTATCTCACTGATGTCATTTTCCAGATTACATCTCATTATCAAAGTTCATCATCTGAACATTAGGTTCAATATCCTTTTTGTGCACATATTAACCCTAGTTACATGTATTACTCGAATTAGGGTTTCATAACATGTATTAAGGGTCATCTTCATATAACATGGATTTTAGGAATAAAATTGATCTCATAATTACACAATATCTTCCAGATACTGATATGAGGGTTTTCAGTAAATCTTATCATTTATTGAGCATGCATGCATTTATTACATTTCAGTTAGTGTTAAAAGTCCTAAATGGCAAAATAAAGCAAATTACATGATTTCGTACATCAACATGACCATATCTGACATCATATGCATTCTATACATAAATATGGACTTACTAATATTTTTCCATGATTTTATGTCATCATTTGCTATTTATTATACACTAAACAAGCATTACACATCTTTCATTATTTCACAGATATTCGTTACTCAAAAACCTAATATTATACGTCCACCTTGTTCTACGCATTTTTCTGAACATTTTGGTATATTATATGTATTTTTCTGATGCTCGAGCTAATTACTACGATTTAATGAAGAACTGCATATTTCTGGGAATATTAACTTATTCGGCCAATCGCAGGACGCCACGTGTCCTCTAGGGTTGCGGCTCGTTGCTCCTTCTTGCAGGTGGAGCCGGCTGGTTCAAGGGCACTTGGACCCGGTTCATGGCTGGGTTTGGGCAAATCTGGTACAACGGCCTCCTTTCTCTCACGCACACGAGGCGCATCCCTGTTCTCCCGTGAACAGGTGCCACCGTCGTCTGGGAGATCTTCGGTGAGGAGGCGGTCACACCAAAGAGCCCCTCATCAGATCTTCAAGCCTCCATCAATTTTGAGGTCCCCTCCCCTTCCTCCATGGCTATTCTCCCCCTCGTCCGCGAGTGTGGGTCTCATCCTCTGTAAAGGCGCCGCCGCCCAACTGCTGTTATGGCAGATACAAAAGGGGGTACCTCATTTGCGGTCTGAAACTCCTCTCCATAGTATCACCGAGCATCGCAAGGCCTTTAGGGACTCACTCACAGTCTCTATCTATGATGGAGAGGTCTGAAAAGCTCTGACGAGCTTCCTCCTCTTCGTCAGTAAACTAAACCTCGTCGTCCATGAAAGCCATCACGGTGGTCCAGTTAAAGGATGGGGATCGCTTCCTCTATGTCCGGTCTTTATTTTCCTCTTTTGTATTTGCTCCGCTCTGCCTTCTATCTCCATCTCCCTTCTTCCAACTACTTCACACAAAAGTGTAGTAGAGAGGTCATGGAACTAGAGGGCTCAAACTCTTGTTTCCTACCACCACAGGCTTCGAATAAAGGGTCAATGTGGAGAACGAAGCCACAAGAAGATAACTACTCGCTCTAATTATCTCCTCAGAACATGTCCATGACTTGTGGTTGTGGGAAGGTTGTGGCGCCTACTTGCCCCACTACCTTGTTGTAACCGCAAGGTAGGGGATGCCACATGGACCCTTCATCTCCAATCCAAGGGTTAGGGTCAGTGTGCACTTAAAGTTGATATGTGTCCTCTCCTCCTCTAGGAGAACTACCGCTAGATCAGAGATCTAAGGCCAAAAGCCAGCCACACAATCCAAGCCCAAAAACTCAGGGGTGATGTATCAAAACTTAATCTAATCAAATCAAAGATCTTGGTCTAATTTACTTTATTTATCAACAAAAATCATTGATCTAAAAACCAAAAATATCCTTCTAGGAACATCCAATTGCCACCAAATTTTAACCATAGCTTCCTTACTACTCAAGCTACCTTATACTAAAATTTGGTGCCAAAACTCAACTGTTAGATCATCCGATTAAATTCCTCAAAAAGGCATAAAAAGAGAGATTTTAATCATGATATGAATCTCACATCAACACACCTAGTTTGTCAAAAGTTGGAACTCTCAATCTAACTCAAACGTATGTTTTCACTTAAGTCATTGGACACTTAAGGACTCCAAAAGTCCACTCCATCACATCCTACACACCTTAAAAGAAATTTTGTCCTCAAAATTAATCTAGAAATCCAGTCTTTCTCATCATATACATCTTAAAAGAAATTTCGTCCTCGAAATCAAACCATACTCATACTTCCAGGGAAAACCTTATCTTGCCTTCATACATATTTAAGGCACTATTCTAGGTGCAGCATATCCAAAAACAAAGCTCCTTTCTCATATCCAAACCACCATTAGGAGGTTTTAAAACATCTAAGGTGAAAGACCTCTTCATATAAGGTTAAAACAAGGGTTTATAAACTCTGGCTATGTCATTATGTATCTTATATATTAGGGATGCATCCTTATCTTAACCCATGCATTAGGGTTCCCACATCATATTACCATGTTCCCAAGGAGTTAACCCAAGTTAACACATACATCAAGGTGTCATCAACATTTTATTGAGCTAATTTTTAGAACATGTTCAACATTACCATAAGTCTTTTTAGGAGGGAGTTAACTATCATTAACTCACATTATCCATGTAGATCATATCAAGGTGTCATACATGTTATGTTGTGCTAACCTTCAAATTACATTTTCATCATTATTAGGCACTAAGCTTAACACTTCTGGTAACAGTTTTCATTCATATGATCTTATTTCATTGCTCATAATAAACTGTAATCTTTATTTCATCACAAGATTAACCTATAGTTTCACATTATCAGCATTATTCATGTATATGGTTAACTATTTATACTTTGATATCTATTAAACCATCTCTAGGTTTCCATCATGCCATATATCACATCTTGAGATTAGATCACATCTTACATATATTATATCATGGTTGTGCTAAACGAACTTATGTAAGTGGTCCTTTAAACATATATCAAAACTTCATCTAGTCCAACTGAGGTCCTAACCCTTGTCATGAGAGTAATGCCCTGCTCAGTCTCCTGAGCTAACTCAACTCTATGAGTATCTCATATGCATATACTTTATCTTTCCTCTTGGTCTAGGGTTCTTAGATTACCTCATTGGCACTAGTGATAGCTTTACAAGCTCTCGCCACATAAGCACAAACCAAAACATGCTATGGCATACTATCATAGATCTCTACCCATGAAACATCTTTACCCAAAACTCTCATATATACACCACTAGATTCTTATGTGGGAAACCACCAACCTGAGCATGAGGCTTCAGAGAAACTAACATAGCTACCTCCTCCAGGGTCTTGGGACTCTCTCTCCCTCACCCAGATGGTAGGCACTCATATTTCCTTATTCACATATGCATACATAACCAGTCTCTCTCTGACTCTAGGGTTTGGCACTCCCAAAGACATCTATGGTTCAACAAACTATAAGAATCATGCATAGAGTGACTCAACTCAATCACTCAGGAGTATTCTAGTTTAGGACATATCATATCACATATCTCAAAATTCTCATATCTTGGAGTCTAGGTTCTCTGGCCTTCTCCCGATGGGTCTCACTCTCTCTGGAGTTAACCCTAAAATTGGTCCTAACACTAGAGGTCCTCCTTTATAAAAGAGATTGAGGCTCTTGCTGACTCACAACCTTGTCTTAACTTAACAAGTCTTATCTCATAAAAGCCTAGTTACTTGCATCATCAAAACTTATCTCAAATCCTCAAACTGAACTTAAGTCCTCAAAGACAAACATATATCATCATAAATTGTGTTATATCATCTATATAAGACTTACATCACATCATCAAAACTTATTTCATCTATTCCATCTATCATATATATCAAAAAGGCTCTAGACATCTAATAGAACTACTCTCTCTTCTAGACTGATGTCATTCACTTTCACTTAGGTTGTATGATCACCTCCTACTCGTACATGTGTGGGGACACATTTTGTAGTACATATATATAATAAAATATTATATAGTTTTTCTCCGATAAAACAAGCGTCAGAGAAAACTATCACGGTTCGATCCGATTGGAATCCAAAACCAAATCCTTAAAACGAGTGTCCCAGACATAGTAGAGAGTACATTGTCATGAAAACTAGTGAAAAGGGTAATAACAAGGGGTAGACTAGTGTAGATACTCTAGACAACGTGCACAATATGTCTAGGGTTTCTCTTCTTTTGATGCACGCCATTTCCAAATAGTGCAACGTCCCATACCGCTGCACTACAAGGAAAGAACGACATCTAAGGACTTGCCACTCAACAAGCACCAGTCTAGACCTAGTTCTCGGACATCTAGGTGCTAAACTAGAGGCTAGATCAGATCTAGTCTCTAAAAGATGACTAATCTAACCCTAAGAATTATTATGTTCAAGGTTCTTTGGTTTTGAGTTGCATAATGAGCAAATGTCAAGCTTTGCTATTGTTCATGCTCTGATACCACCTGTGACGTCCTCGGGTTTTCTAAAACTTAATCTGATGTGTGACGTCCAAATTGAAACCCTCACCTCAGCGAGAATCCCATTTTTAAACATCCCACATGAGGCTAAGAAGAAGAAAATTGAGGGAGTCAGAAGGAAACACAGTAGCACATGTACATGAACAATAATAAAACCATACACACATGTTCGCCATTCAACATATAATTACAACATGAATTATTACAACATTTGATATTACATATTGAACAGCAAACTTATACATATACATGTACTACCACTAAACTACAAGATCTTAAGACAACAGGTCCACCTGTACATCAGCTCGCTATACAACTCTCAACTATCCTGGATCTTTAAGAGCATAACCACAACCTCCACAAAAGATTACATGTGCTACACGTCAGCACAATATTCAAGAATATTGTATTGAGTACGCCTACGTGTCTTTTATATACCCCTCATCATATCTTGGCAATAAGATAAAACTAATACTTGGCAGCATTAAACAAAATATAAGAAAATCATATACTTGCACAAAGATGTTCATCAACAAAAGAGAACACATGTTTTAAGCACATTTTCCATTATATATCAAGGCCTTTATGATCACTACCAAAGAGTTAGATCATCTGTACAAGGTGACCACTACCAAAGAGTTGGGTCCAAGAACACTGCCTAAGAGTTGGTGCTTCCATATGTACAATGTGACCACTACCAAAGAGTTAGGTCACTTCCAAGCACACTGCCAAAGAGTTGGTGCTTTCATATAATGGAACAGATATATTATGTTTGATGTGTTCATAGCAAAAAGTATGGAAAATGATGCAACATATCATACAAGAACAATCATTTCATCCAATACCATATGCCAAGTATTTTACTATGCATATAACACAAGCATATTGTATAATAAGCCAAGTAAGAGGTAATGGCGTACCTTAGATCATGAAAGACAAACCTAATCACATCCCTGATGTCATCTACATCCTTGGTCAACCCTGATTAAGACAAGATCATATACTATCATCAGGTTCTCATCCTATTATATCTCATCTTAACTCTAATCATATTCATTAGAGTTTCTCTTAGTTCATTAGGATATGTGTATCATTACTTGTATTCTTATCTTATGATTATCTCACTAATGTAATTTTCTAGATTACATCTCATTATCAAAGTTCATCATCTGAACATTATGTTCAATATCCTTTTTGTGCACATATTAACCCTAGTTACATGTATTACTCGAATTAGGGTTTCATAACATGTATTAAGGGTCATCTTCATATAACATGGATTTTATGCATAAAACTGATCTCATAATTACATAATATCTTCCAGATACTGATATGAGGGTTTTCAGTAAATCTTATCATTTATTGAGCTTGCATGCATTTATTACATTTCATTTAGTGTTAAAAGCCCTAAATGGCAACATAAAGCAAATTACATGATTTCGTACATCACCATGACCATATCTGACACCATATGCATTCTATACATAATTATGGACTTACTAATATTTTTCCATGATTTTATGTCATCATTTGCTATTTATTATCCACTAAACAAGCATTACACATCTTTCATGATATCATAGATATTAGTTACTCAAAAACCTCATATTATACTTACATCTTTTTCTACGCATTTTTCTAAACATTTTGGTATATTATATGTATTTTTCTGATGCTCGAGCTAATTACTACGATTTAATGAAGAATTGCGTATTTCTGGGAATATTACCTTATTCGGCCAATCGCAGGACGCCATGTGTCCTCTAGGGTTGCGGCTCCTTGCTCCTGCTTGCAGGTGGAGCCAGCCGGTTCAAGGGTACTTGGACCCATTTCATGGCTGGGTTTGGGCAACTCTGGTTCAACGGCCTCCTTTCTCTCACGCACGCGAGGCGTGTCCCTGTTCTCCCGTGAACAGGTGCCGCCGCCGTCTGGGAGATCTCCAGTGAGTAGGCGGTCACACCAAAGAGCTCCTCATTAGATCTTCAGGCCTCCATCAGCTTCGAGGTCCCCTCCCCAACCTCCACGACTATTCTCCCCCTCGTTCGCGAGTGTGGGTCTCATCCTCTGTAAAGGCGTCGCCGCCCAACTGCTGCTGTGGCAGATACAAAATGGGGTACCTCATTTGCGGTCTGAAACTCCTCTCCAAATTATCATCGAGCATCGCAAGGCCTTTAGGGACTCACTCAAAGTCTCTATCTACGATGGCGAGGTTTGAAAAGCTCTGACGAGTTTGCTCCTCTTCGTCAGTAAACTGAACCTCGTCGTCCATGAAAGCCATCACGGTGGTCCAGTTAAAGGATGGGGATCGCTTCCTCTACGTCCGGTCTTTCTTTCCCTCTTCTATATTTGCTCCGCTCTTCCTTCTATCACCATCTCCCTTCTTCCAGCTACTTCGTGCAAAAGTGCAATAGAGAGGTCATGGAACTAGAGGGCTCAAACTCTCGTTTCCTACCACCACATGCTTCGAATAAAGGGTCAATGTGCAGAACGAAGCCACAAGAAGATAACTACTCACTCCAATTATCTCCTCAGAACAAGTCCACAACTTGTGGTTGTGGGAAGGTTGTGGCGCCTACTTGCCCCACTACCTTGCTATAACCGCAAGGTAGGGGATGACACATGGACCCTTCATCTCCAATCCAAGGGTTAGGGTCAGTGTGCACTTAAAGTTGATCTGTGTCCTCTCCTCCTCTAGGAGAACTGCCGCTAGATCAGAGATCTAAGGCCAAAAGCCAGCCACACAATCCAAGCCCAAAAACTCAGGGGCGTTGTATCAAAACTTAATCTAATCAAATCAAAGATCTTGGTCTAATTTACTTTATTTATCAACAAAAATCCTCAATCTGAAAACCAAAAATCTTCTTCTAGGAACATCCAATTACCACCAAATTTTAACCATAGCTTCCTTACTACTCAAGATACCTTATACTAAAATTTAGTGCCAAAACTCAACTTTTAGATCATCCGATTAAATTCCTCAAAAATGCATAAAAAGAGATATTTTAATCATGATATGAATCTCACATCAACACACCTAGTTTGTCAAAAGTTGGAACTCTCAATCTAACTCAAATGTATGTTTTCACTTAAGTCATTGGACACTTAAGGACTCCAAAAGTCCACTCCATCACATCCTACACACCTTAAAAGAAATTCCGTCCTCAAAATTAATCCAGAAATCCAGTCTTTCACACTAATGAGGGTGTAGACCTATCTCTGGAGCATCAAGGGTTGGTTTGGTGGTCCTGTTGGAGACTCTAAGGTCTTACGACATCAACAAGTTGCTTGGTGGCCATCCTTCTGCCCTAACCGATGTGCAGCTGCAACCGCATGGCTGCAATGACGACCACGTGTTGCAGGCCAGAAGCTCTTGAATGAGCCACCTAGGCCGTGATCTGGGCAGTGGTTCATGGGCGCTAAGGTGCGGCGGAGCTAGGGCCCCTCCTTGCGGATGTCCTCGAGCCTCCAGGAAGAGGAGGCAGGCCGCGGGAGAGCAGCTGTCGGCGGCTAGGGCAGTTGGCGCGAGGTAGGAGATGAAGGAGGAGGCGTTGGATGCTTTTGCCCCTCCGCGGGCTGAAGAACCAGTTGCTTAACCGAGGGTAGAAACATAATTCGGTTATGTTTCTCAAGCGAGCCGTGTTGCATGCATGAGATGACGTGGCGGCTTCTGGTTGGTCCAAAAAGGTAAATTTTGCTAAAATCATATCTAATGATTGTAACTCCGATTAGGACAAGTAATATATGAATTTTTATCAGGAGAACGAGAAGAATCTAATAAAAATGATATTAAAGATTGATTCCGTTCCTAATTGCAAAAGTACAATAAGTTGATGAAAAGTACATTAAAGTTAAGTTAAAAACCCCATTTGTGATTAAAGGTTGAATCTAGTACGCTTAATGGGTTAATTGAAGTATTAATAACTTGTTGAATGATAATGTTAGATTCGAACCTGATCTAGACGTAAAATTGCATAATTTAGGGGTTTTTTTACCCCATATGAGAATGATTAAGCATTTAGAAACCCTAATTTAGGGTAAAAGAGGATAAGATCATATTTAATTTGAAAATTGTGAAAATATGTTTTTAAATGATGGTTCTAAGTTATTTGTATATAAAAGTCCTTAATTTTGGATAAATACGCTAAATGTAGTAATTAGGGTCTTTTCATGAATAAAAGGTGGAATTGATGGAAAAATGATTTCATATGTTAATTAGACCTTAATGAACTTTGAATTGATGATAGGTGTGTATAATGATCTTGTCATGGATTAAAAGGATAAAAATAATAGCTTTAATGTAAAAGAAGCTTAATGAAATTAATTGATGATTAATGTGCATGTAATATGAAAATAGAGTTATATGTTGTTAAGATAACCTTAATATTGAAGAATAGATGAGATAATTAGGGTTTATGAGTAATGGCATAAAATTAGGGTTTAATATGGTAAAAGATGAAGGGAAACCCTAATTGCAAAATGAATCCCTAAAATGGATACAAAAACCCTAGAAACTGAATCCAAGTCAATAAAGTAGATTCTTGATAAAGTGTGTAATAAATAGAGTACATATTGTTTTCAGGAATTATGTGATTATTGAATTGCTTGCTTGGATTGCATTCTTGGTTGGATTTGCTTAATTCTTGTGAAATCATCAAACCAGGTATGTGGTTACGCTTATGATTATCCCGACTAGTTTTCTGGGGATTTTATCGACGTTTCCCTCATGGCTTGAAATAATTGTTGGATGCTTTTAATTCATGCAACTATAGAGTGACTATGACTATCACTATGAATATACATGTATAACTGGCTAGATCTGAGTCCACCTCTGTGGCTTGTAAAGGCTAAAAAGGGGTAACCTAGAGTAAGGTCTAGGTTATCGTGGGGTAGAAATTGGGCTACCAAGTGTAGTGCCATGAGACCCATTAGCATGCCATGAGTTAAGGAGTGGGCTACTTATGAGTAGTGACATGTGACTCAACCCTAGAAACGGGTTCACCTATAGGTGGGACCATGAGGGGTTTAATGGGGATCTACCATAAGGAAGGTAGTATCCAGGTCCACTGCAGGGCCAACACAGAGGATAGGGTACTCATGGATCATGGAGTTATATTTAAAATGTAATCTTGGTTGTTAAATGATCATTTGAATGATTACATTGTTATCATAGTTGCACATTTATTGTTTCCCCCACATACCAGCTTCGGCTGACCGACATTTTGTTTGTCGACATTTTAGGTACAAGCCAAAAGGACAAATAGTAAATCATCATATTGTGAAATACATGAAGTAAAATACAAGGAGGATTAGTTAGAATAGAATCCATAAGTGCATAGAAGTTTAGAGATCCAAGTTTTCAAAAAGGTATGCAAACGTTTATTTTCTTACAACTTTTCCATTCAGTCTGTTAAAATTTGATAATTATTCTTGGTTAATTGTCGAACCTTTGATATAAAAGTTATGGGTGCGGCTTTGACCTCTCGGTCTCCCTTAATTGGGGGTTATCGGGAGGTGGGGTCGTAACATTTGGTATCATAGTGTAGATTCCTCATTTAACCATTAATAATTATTAAATTTTACAAACTCCATAGAACCCAAGGGAGTTAGTAGAGGATTATCTGAAAGACGTAGGTGTCTAGAAAAAGATCACGACTGGGGGTTGGAAATATTTTCCTCCGTACCACTAGTCAGAATACGAGGACTCCCGGATCCATGTGACTGCCTAGCCAAAGTCTTAGGGTATGAATAGAAATAAGATATCTTTGGGACTTTCTCATCTTATTCATCCCTTCTCATCACAAATTCCATTAAGGACCTTAAGGATTAGGGTTTTCTCTCTTCTCCTCACCCTCTTGAGGTATGGGTAAGGCTAATAAGGTCTAAGGAATCCTCCACAAAATTAATGAAAAGCATGTAAATAAGATGTTGATGCGATGATTTTGAGTCACATTTATAGACTTGTTTTACTCGCATTTTATGTGTTTATTGGTCACTTTGGTGGTTAATATTGCATATTTCACTTATTTTAGTCTATGATCCTTCTCAGTGTCAAATCTCTCTTATTTTATCATTTTGAGCATAAATGATTATAATTATAGGTTTTTATCTCAGCTGTTGTGGTTTTGTTTTGCAATTTCAGGAAAACACATTTCTGCAGCTGTCGATACTATCGACATATGTTGATACTATCGACAGAGACACAGGTACGAAGCCACAAGGAGCAACACAGAGTCGATACCATCGACACGGAAGTCGATGGTAGTGACATACCATCAGGTTGCTGGCAACCAGTCAGTCAATATTATCGACACCACAGTCGATACAATCGACGCTTGGAGCTTCGGCGACAGAAAAGGGATAAAATTGATGCCTAAGGGTGTCGATACCATCGACCCTCGTTGATGGTATCGAGTCAGCATCAGGTTTAATGATGAAAAGAAAAGAAGGCTTGCCGATTTCACGAGGGGTCGATATCATCGACTCGCGTCGATGGTATCGACGCCGTCAGATTAAAGTTTGTTTCAGATTGACTCAAATCCAATGGTTGTGATATTTTTGCAACCTAACTCGGTGATTATACCTAAGGACGGTGGCCAAGAGCAGGGTATTACGTCATTAGCTATTCCACACATCCCGAGAAGGTGTAGAGAGAAGAATGAAGCCCAAAAGCATGCCCCAGTCATTCCGAAAGTCGAAGAAGACGTTTTCCACCTTCGAAAGGATGTAGATCGCGCATTCTACGCCAAGGAACACTAGGATCTTCTCCATTCAGGGGTTTCATTACTTTATCCACGTTTTTCTCCATGTTTCCCCTTTCTTCAACCATGTCTTGCTCTGAGATGAACATGCGGGGCTAATCCCCTTTATCTTTAGGACTGGGAGTAGCCCGGGGAAGCATTGTATGACATTTTTATCATAGTAATTCATAATTTTTCTCTTAAATCCGTGGTATGATTTTGTTTTCTCAATTATATTGTTATGCTTGATCACCATAATGATAATCTAATGCCTTTAATTCCTTTGAAAGAAGAATTAACAGTTAAAAAGAGACAAAATTCACATTAATTAACAAATCCCTTGAACAAGGTGATGTACGGTTAATGGTGGAAACCCAGAGGTCGATTCTAATGCACCTAGTTTAGGGTATAGGTTACTATGATGGTGGAACTGACCTAGACTTAGCTAGTGAATTGTACCACGACAGTGGACAATTCTGACTACAGGCCACTACCCAGATTGAGAGATGAACCTGAGTAACTATATGGAAATTCATACAATGAAAACCCGCGGTGAAACCACAATCCTAAAGATCTCCACTTGAATTGATTAAACTAAACACTTAATCGATTGCTTTGTTTTATTTTTATTTTCTTTTTCTTTTTAAACAACTCTCACAACCTTTTTATTGGCCTAGCTGATTGTGAGTAGTTAGTAGTAGTCTATCGATAATTTAGTGTCCCTGAGTTCGACTCGGGCCTCACAAGGGCCTATACTACATTGACGCGTGCACTTGCGTTATATGCATAGTAAAATCGTGTCAAGTTTTTGGCGTCGTTGTCAGGGATATGGAAATTGTCGGCACTATGAGTGTTGCAAGTGGCCACTCTAGGCCACATTTTTATTTTATTATTTTATTATCATTTTTTAAATTCATAGTTTATCATTCATATTTAGAAATTGTCTACCAAAGGTACTGAACTGAAATTATCCTCTTGTAGGTACTAGTGCATGGTGAGGACGCGTAGCACTGACTACACGCAGCAATCACCTGAGGTTCCACTGTCGGGACCAGACGACAAGGAGAACTATACTCAAGACCAACTCAAAGATATAGATTCTGACTCTAAATCAGAAGCGATGGTAGAAGAACAGACGATATGGGAGAAGATAAAGGTTTCTTCCTCATTCGCATAAAAGTGGCCAATCAAGAAGCTGGCAGTTAACATTCTGACATACAAGATTGATCCAGCATTGATAAATCTAGTCAAATCAAATGCATTCCATGGGTTGAAGAATGAGGACCCAGTGACTCACATTAGCTAGTTTGTGGAGAATTGTGACATGATCAAGATAGATAGGTTTCCACAAGAGACATTGTACTTGAAGCTGTTCCCCAGCTCTCTGGCGGGAAATGCACGAGAATGGCTACATAATCTTGATGACGAGTATGTGGAATCGTGGGATCATATGGTCGAGGTGTTCTTCGAGAGGTTCTTTCCGCCCGATAAGACCAACGATTTGGTCCGAAAGATCCATAATTTCAGCCAGAAGGCAGGGGAAACTTATTCTGAGACCTGGGAACAGTTTCAGATCATGCTGAGGAGGTGCCCGCATCATGGGCTTGACAAGGAGAAACAGGTCAAAATCTTCTATTTTGCTCTTTCTGAGCATAATAGAACTTAGATTTTGCAGGTTCAGGTTTCTTCTTAAACAACACTGGCACGAGGTGTTGGGAAATTTTGAAGAACATGGCTAAGAAGCAATCTTGGGGTGACAGAGACGCAGTAGAGCATGTTTGGGCTGCAGAAGAGTCAAAGGCCATCAAAGAGCTAAATGATAAGATGGACCTTCTCACAAAGAAACTACTTGCAAAATAAGATGCAGAATCTGAGGATGAAGCTCAAGTGAAATTCATGCGCCAACAACAGGGGTATAGAAACAACAACTACTCGTGGAGGAAAGACAAGAAATTTTCCTGGAAGGACCCAAATAATTTCTTGCAGGACTCTGATGCAAAACCCCAACCGGCGCCAGAGGATAAGAGCAATGAGTTGCTCAACCAAGTGATCAAGCAGAATCAAGAACTAATGAGCACGTTTGGTCAGCAGATCAAGCAACAAGGAGAATTTATGAATCAATTTGGGCAGACCTTACAAAGCCATGGGGCTCAGATGAGGATGATAGAGACATCTTTGGTGAGATGGCAGCTCAAATAGCAAATTTGAAGAAGCCAGCGCAGTAAGGCTTTTCAGGTAATACAAACATTCTAGGAGGAAACCAACAGGCTAAGGAAATTTTGCTACAGAGTGGCAAATAGATTTTAAACTCTAGGGCCGAGGAACCGAGCACACCCTAGTGAGAAACCATAGGTGAGGCCGCAGAGGAGATTCTGATTCCAACCACAACACCGATAGAGGATGTGGTAGAGGGTGTTGCAACAGAACTCGTCATTGTTGAGGAGGAGACACAGAAGAGGACACCCTATGTGCCTCCACATTAGAGGGCACAGACTGTCCCGGTCCCATATCCCAATAGCATTTAAGCCAAGAAAGTGGACGCTCAATTCAAGAAGTTTCTAGATAGCTTTAGAAAGCTCTCTCTCAACATTCCATTATTAGAGGCAATAGAGCAAATACCATCGTACGGGAAGTTTTTGAAAGACATCATCACAAAGAAAAGGAAAATCCCTGATACTGAGGTTGTGGTTCTCAAGGAGCAGGTGAGTGCTTTCATCATGGGCACATTACCACCTAAAAGGCAGGATCCGGGCTGCTTCAATATTTCATGCTATATTGGTAAAGTGAAATTTGGCGAAGCACTGTGTGATTCAGGGGCAAGTATAAACTTGATGCCTCTCTCTATGTTCAAGAATCTGGGACTGAAAGAATCAAGGCCAAGCAATATGATAATAAAGTTGGCAGATAATTCCGTGGTGAAGCCATATGGTATTTGTGAAGATGTGTTAGTTAAAGTTGATCAGTTTGTATTTCCAGCATATTTTGTTGTAATGGAAATGCAAGATGAACAGGGTAATGAGTTACTCCTTGGACGACCCTTCCAAGCCACTGCTGACATGATACTTGAGATGGGGAGAGGTTGTTTGACCTTGGGTATCACTGATGATCGGTTTGAGATGGTCATGCCCTCCAACACAACACAATCAAAAGCTAAAGAGCACTACCGCATGGTGAAACACTTTGATCAGAATATCTCTCTCTGTCTAGGGAAGCCGCTTTTAGATATGGCTCATGTAATGACTAAGGTGGAGAAGGGGACACTGGCTATAGACATCATGGAGCAGACCAAGGTTGTGTCTCTTAGCAAGGATGTGGGTTTTCCTAATGATGAAGAGGAGGACATCCCTCTTTCTACCGAAGATGAGGCCATAGAAAGTTTTTTCTTCAATGCATATCTAGAACTACCTCTTGAAGCCTGCCTTGTTAATATAACACATGATTGGATGAGAAGAAAGTCACTACAAGAATGTGCCAAGATGCTTCAGGTGCTGTTGTGTTTTTATGATAGGTACTATGAAGACCTTGGATAACTCCCACCACCGCTTCAGTTGTCCTTGATCGTTCCGCCAGAGTTAGAATTGAAGCCGTTGCCGCCTCACTTGAAATATGCATTTCTAGCTGAGGGTGAAAAACTACCAGTGATTATCTCAGCATATCTGAGTGCCGAGGAGGAGGATCAACTGCTGATTGTGCTGAAGAACCACCGAGGTACATTCGGGTGGTCAGTCGCAGACATAAAGGGGATCTCCCCTACACTGTGCTAGCAAAAGATCTGGCTCGAGGAGGGAGCCAAACCTATAATCCAGCCACAGTGCAGATTAAATCCTAGCATGATGGAGGTAGTCAAGAAGGAGGTGATCAAGCTCCTTTCTATAGGTATCATCTATGATATATCTAACTCTACACGGGTGAGTCCCACACACGTAGTCCCTAAAAAGGGGGGAATTACTATTACTCATAATTTGTTGAATGAGCCGGTCACGACCCGCTTGGTAACCGGGTGGCGTGTGTGTATTGATTATCGTAGATTGAACTCTGCTACGTTGAAGGATCATTTTCCTCTTCCATTTATTGATCAGATTTTAGAGCAATTAGCAGGTCGATCCCATTTTTGTTTTCTAGATGGTTATTCGGGCTACAATCAGATTTCCATTGATCCTAAGGACCAAGAGAAGTCCACCTTCACTTGTCCTTATTGAACATTTGCATACCGCCATATGCCCTTTAGTTTTTGTAACGCACCAGCAACCTTTCAGCGTTGCATGCTTGCCATTTTCTCTGATATGGTTGAGCATTGTTTGGAAGTTTTTATGGACAATTTCTCCATCTATGGTGCGTCTTTCGATGAATGCTTATACAATTTGGATAAGGTTTTGCAACGATGTGAGGACACGCACTTAGTTCTCAATTGGGAGAAATGCCATATGATGGTTAGTGAAGGGATCGTGCTTGGACATAAAGTGTCTAGCAAGGGGTTGGAGGTAGATCCGGTGAAGATTGAAGTTATTTCCAAATTACCCCCACCAAATTCGGTAAAAGGGGTACGGATTTTTCTAGGTCACGCCGGTTTTTATCGCCACTTTATAAAAGATTTCTCAAAAATCGCTAAACCATTATCTGAGCTGTTGGAGAAAGATGCGGCTTTTGATTTTAATGAAAAATGTTTGCATGCATTTAATGTGCTTAAAGAGAAATTAATTTCTGCTCCGGTTGTGCAAACACCGGACTGGACAAAGCCGTTTGAATTGATGTGTGATGCATCAGATTTCACAGTAGAGGCAGTTTTAAGACAACGTGTGGACAACAAACCCGTTGTGATTTTCTATGCATCCAAAACTTTAAATGAAGCACAACTAAATTACACGACAACTGAAAAAGAGCTTCTCGCCGTTGTTTTTGCTTTTGAAAAATTCCAGCAATATCTTGTAGGATCTAAAGTCGTGGTATGGACGGACCACGCCGCCATAAAGTATTTGATGGAAAAGAAAGATGCCAAACCTAGATTGATTAGGTGGATCTTACTATTACAGGAATTTGACATTGAAATCAAAGATAAGGCGGGCATAGAAAATGTGGTTGCAGAACATTTGTCTAGGTTGGAAAGGGTAGATGAGAAGGACATTCATATACCCATCACCGAGATGTTTCCTGATGAGAAACTTCTATCTGTTAAATCAAAAGATCCATGGTTCTCTTATATTGTTAATTATCTTTCCTGCAAAATTATCCCGGATGACTGGACATACCAAGAGGAAAAGAAATTTTTCCATTCTTTGTGATATTATTTCTGGGATGACCCCATTATGTTGAAGCAACGTAGGGATGGTGTGTTGTGTAGGTGTGTACCGGAGGTGGAATATGAAAGTGTCCTTTTCCATTGCTATACTTTACCGACTGGTGGCCATCATGCTAGTTCCAGAACGGAGGCCAAGGTACTTGAGAGTGGCCTTTACTGGCCTACTTTGTTCCGGGACGCATATGACTATGTGTGGCAATGCGATTTCTGCCAACGGGCAGGTAACATTTCAAAGCGATAGGAGATGCCCCTCAATGTATTTCAAGAAGTCGAGGTGTTTGATTTGTGGGGTATTGATTTCATGGGACCCTTTGTGTCCTCAAACTCTAACTTGTACATTTTATTAGCTATTGACTATGTATCAAAGTGGGTAGAGGCAATACCCACTAACACTAATGATGTTGTTGTAGTGCGCAAGTTTATCAAGGACTATTTTTTTGTAGATTTGGCATACCGAGGATGATTATCAGTGATGGAGGTACTCACTTCAGAAATCAGAAGTTCACTGCATTGTTGATAAAGGGGTACATCACAACATTGGTACCACGTACCACCCGTAGACACAGGGGCAAGTCGAAGTCTTCAATAGAGAGATTAAGAAAATCTTGGAGCACACAGTGGCTTCGACACAGAAGAACTAGAGTACTCTACTACTGGACGCTTTATGGGCGTACAGGATGGCATATAAGACACCTATAGGCACTACGCCTTTTAGGTTGGCTTATGGGCGGGCTTGCCATTTGTCGGTGGAATTGGAGCATAGGGCGCACTGGGCACTAAGGAAGCTGAATTTGAACTATGAGGAAGCAGGAAAGAAATGCTTGCTAGAGCTAAATGAACTCGACGAGCTGAGGATGAATGCATATGAAAGCTCGCGGATTTACAAGGAGCGAACGAAGCATATTCACGATCGCCACATTCATATGTGTGTCTTCAAGAAGGGAGATCGTGTGCTCTTATTCAACTCAAGGTTGAAGATGCACCCCAGGAAATTGAAATCCCAATGGAGTGGACCGTTCATTGTAGAGGATGTACAACCGCATGGAGCAATCATGGTGTGTGATGGCGAGACAACATTTTTGGTTAATGGATAGTAATTGAAGTTGTACTTTGGTGAGGATTACACGAGGAAAGTGCATGAGGTCAAACTCATTGCACTTACGGATGCATGAGGAGCTCGATTTCATCTAGCCTTAGACGTTAAATAAGGGCACTTGTTGGGAGGCAACCCAACCATTGGTAGTTTTGTTTAGTTTCTTTCACATTTGTAAGTTAGTTTGGTTTGATTTTGTTTTTAGTGTAAAAATGATACCTTGATTGTTTGTTCAGTGTGCAGGCCTGAGGCAGGGTCAATACCATCGACCATTGTGTCGAATGTATCGACATGGGCACAGTTAGGCGGCTGCAAAAATTTCTATGAGTCGATACTATCGACGACCTCATCAATTTTATCGACCTACCCTCAGTAGCGCTGAAGAAATTGCCAGAATGGGTTCGATAGTATCGACATGGCTGTCGATACTCACGAGATCCCTGAAGATATTCAGACAAAATTTGTCTCAGTGAATTCGATACCATCGATGGGCCTGTCGATGGTATCGACCCGGCTACTAGCAGAGAGCGGCGGCCAGGCCTCGCGAGGGTGTTTTCCCTAAGCAGAGTCGGTACTATCGACTTGCATCGATGGTATCGACGTGACACGTCACCAATCCGTGAGAAGAAATCAACAGCGATCGCTACATCAAGGAAGACGATATGTGGGATGGGTCGGTACCATCGACCCTCATCGATGGTATCGACGCGTCATCGATTCGGGGCCCCACATCAGGCTATCGACAACCGTCGATACTAGCGGAAGATCAGATTATGCTACAGGTGTCGATACCATCGACCCGCGTCGATGGTATCGACAGGTGAACAACAGTGATGGCCACAGTTATAAAAGGGAGGGATGGTTGTCATATGACGTCACACCTTCAGAGTCTTTCCCCCCTACTTGTGTTTTGTGTTGTGATGTGCGACCGGAGGCCTGCCATGAGCATCCAAGGAGCGCGATCTTCACCGAGTCTTCACCAAGCGGAGATTGTCTTCTCCGAGATCGTCTTCACCGAACTTCTTCTTTTATTCCTTCTTTCTCCACGCAATGGTGCATACCGCAGGAGCATCTTCTTCACGGGTGGTACCCAATGAGATTCCTGAGTTCATTCCTCCACAAACTGCATCGATTCCTCATCCGAGGATAGTCCACCCTTCTGCAGAGATCTAGATGGTCTACGAGGAACTGATGAAGAGAAAGATTGAGCCCACGTGCTATGTCGATCGGACGATGGTCCGTGACCTGGGGTTCAATGACAATCTCGCTTACGTCTTGAAGGGGCAGGCGAGACACACAACCAGGAGGCCCGACGAGCTAGAGTTCCATGCTGACAGTCAGCCATTCTTCGGCGAGTGGCCGACTTACAAGGAACTCGTGGTGGAGTTCATGGCATCATTGGACATCAATGTGTTGCCCAATGACTTGATCGCCACCGAAAGAGAGTGGAGGAAAGGGCAGGTGCCGTTTAGACTCTTCAACAACAACTATACCATTACCCTCGCCCAGTTCAATTTGGTTTACAACTGGTATCATGACAATTACCAGCACCGGAGGCCAGACAACAGGACGGACTACGACGCCATCTTCGCCCAGCTCGTGACTGCGCCTCCGGGCAAATCCGTGAGCTACCACAATGTTGCAGTAGCCGACTTTGAGCATCCGTTTGTGCGGATTCTGCACCGCATGCTTTGCACCACGCTCTTCGCTCATGGTGACTTGTCTCTTAGCAAATTCCAAGAGATGGATTTGTTCTTTCTGCACAAACTACTGAAGCGTGAGGAGTGCAATTGGGGCACGTTCTTCTTGACGCATGTGGTGCCCGTGAAAAGGAGTACGAGGAAAGCTCCTATCCATTTTGGAGGGATAATCACACCATTGGCCATCTATCTTGGGTTGGATATCTCCCAACTTACTCCCCTTTCCAATAGGAGCAAGGTCAACCTGTAGCATCTGCACCGCTCCAACATCCTCCTGCTTCATGATGGCTTGGTGTATGCACATTGCCATGTTAATCACGCATATCAAGAGTGTTCGCTTCCCAACCCCATCTTCAACATCGAGGGCACTCAGCATTTTAGGTGGCATGTCATAGCCATTGATGACTCGGATGAAGACGGCAGTGATGATGACAACAATGATGAAGGCGACGAGCATGAAGAGGAAGAGGAGGCTTTCACTCATCTTCGGGCACGAGTAGCACCCTGGAAGCGTCCCCGCATGCATCCGGGTGCATCATCTTCTTCGCAGCCTCCGCCACCGCAGCCCTCTCATCAAGGAGAGAATGCCTACTCCATGCAAGGAATGTACTCGATGTTGCAGGAGATTCATCAGACGCAGCAGCAGCATACATCTTCATACGCCGGTATTCAGGATACAACCAACCGGCTGTTAGATAATCAGAGGGACATTTTCGAGAAAGAGCACCTCCTCCTCGACAACCAACAAAACATCCACGACATGTTGCATAGGATGGAGATGCACCAGCAGCCCTTCTACGACAGTTACTGGAGCCAAAATTATTTTGGGGGGTATCCACAACCTCCACCAATGCCCCAGTACGATCTGAGCTTTCAGGGGCAATACCCATCTTGGGAACCCACGGCTCCGCAGTACCCGCCTCCTCCTGAAGAATGATCGGTATCACTATTCCACCTTTTAAGGTTGTTTTTTACTATGAGGCCATAGTCGAATTCAAGCTTAGGAGGGGAGTTGGAACAACTCTATCCTTTATTTTTCACAGTTTTTAGTTTTTTTTATTGTTTTGTCTTTTGTCAATTATTTCTTGTAGTTCTTAGTTTGTTTGTAGGATCCACACTCTATCTAGTGTAATTGTGGATGTCTAATGTCATGTGTCATCTCGTTGCTTGTACATGGAAGTTAGGGGTAAATTTGAAAAATTTTAGTGCTTTTACAAGCTTGGGTTGTTTAACTTTGAGCACATAACTTAAGGAAATAATTGGGTTTGTAAACTCTAAAATAGGAAATCACAAATGTACATTCCTATGGTTCATGAAAAGTGGACGGAACTGGTTGTTTGAGCCTAAACTGACCAAATGATAATGAGACTTTAATTTGAAATAATAGAGAGAAACCTCTTAATTATTACACAGGTCAGTAAGGAGGGACACATAATAATTTCCAAAGGTTCAGTCAATTAATCTTGTGATCTATCCACTCCATTGTTTTCATACCCCACCATAAGAACTGGAAGTACATTATGGTTTTCATCTCTTTGATTGCATCCCATGTAGATAGGTCATGCATTGCAACTATTTTCACATATTTTGCATTAAAAAAAAGATAGAATAGTTATACATGCACATTATCTTTAGGTGTGTGTCATTTAGTTGCATAACTAACATTTTGTAGTTGCATTCACATTTTTGTGCATATAGTACATCATGCATCTTATGTCTTCTGAACATACAAGGTGATGAACTTGTTCTATACCGTCTGAATGCTTCAAATGTATAAGTTATGCAACAATAAGTGAGCCCGACAAATAATTCATTGTTATCTTTGAAAATAAAATAAAAAAATAAAAAGAATGAAAAAAAAGTTGAGAAAAAAATACAAAAAAGAAGAAAAAAATTGAGAAGTAGGAATGAGAGGGAAAAAGGAACCTGTTCTCGCTTACATACTAAGAAGAATAAGTACATGATGTAGATCTCTTAGATATACCGTCTCACCTTGAGATTAAATGATAGTGCATGCATCATCCCACCCAAATGTAGGCATTAGGGCATTTTCACTTGCATATGCGTCATTTAGGTCATTTTTGTTATTTGTGCATGTAAAACCATATAATGCTTCCCTTTCTTTCACAAGCCACCCATTCCATCCACTTGTTGCTCGAATTGGTAGGCCACCGTGATTTTCTCCTCACTTGTTAATACCAAGAGAGTTGTTTCCATGTAGATGGTAGTTAGGGCGAGCAAAATATGATAGGAGATCACAAGATGCACTGAGTCTGGACTGGAGGATTTTATTATGTTAACTGCCTTATATGATAGTGTTCATCAATTTTGAGGTAGATATCTTTTATGGATGATTATTGTCGCCTTTAGGGTAATTATCATTTTGTGGTTAGTGAGGGTCGGAATGTGAAGGTCTGGCGGGGATCATATGGCACAGTCTGTTGTGATAATTTGTTCTTTAGTTGACCTTCGCAATTCTATTCTAAAGTTTAGTTGATCGAGGACGAGCAATGTTCAAGCTTAGGGGAGTTTGATGCGATGATTTTGAGTCGCATTTATAGACTTGTTTTACTCGTGTTTTATGCGTTTATTGGTCACTTTGGTGGTTAATATTGCATATTTCATTTATTTTAGTCTATGATCCTTCTCAGTGTCAAATCTCTCTTATTTTATCGTTTTAAGCATAAATGATTATAATTATAGGTTTTTATCTCGGATGATGTGGTTTTGTTTTGCAATTTTAGGAAAAACACATATCTGCAGCTGTCGATATTATTGACATATGTCGATACTATCGACACAGCCACAGGTAGGCAGCCGTAAGGAGCAGCACAGAGTTAATACCATCGACACAGAAGTCGATGCTAGTGACATACCATCAGGTTGATGGTGACCAGTCAGTCGATACTATCGACACTTGGAGCTTCAGCGATGGAAAAGGGATAAAATAGATGCCTAAGGGTGTCGATACAATCGACCCTCGTCGATGGTATCGAGTCAGCATCAGATGCAACGATGAAAAGAAAAGAAGGCTTGCTGATTTCACGAGGGGTCAATACCATCGACTCGCGTCGATGGTACCGACGCCGTCAGATTAAAGTTTGTTTCATATCGACTCTAATCCAATGGTTGTGATATTTTTGCAACCTAACTCGGTGTTTATACCTAAGGACGGCGGCCAAGAGCAGGGTATCACGTCATTAACCACTGTACACATCTCGAGAAGCTGTAGAGAGAAGAACGGAGCCCAGAAGCATGCCCCATCTGTTGCGGAAGCCGAAGAAGACATTTTCCACCGCCGAAAGGTTGTAGATCGTGCATTCTACACCAAGGAACGCTTGGATTTTCTCCGTTCAGGGGTTTCATTACTTTATCCACGTTTTTCTCCATGTTTCCCCTTTCTTCAACCATGTCTTGCTCTGAGATGAACATGTGGGGCTAATCCCATTTATCTTTAGGACCAGGAGTAGCCCAGGGAAGCATTGTATGACATTTTTATCATAGTAATTCATAATTTGTCTCTTAAATCCATGGTATGATTTCATTTTCTCAATTATATTGTTATGCTTGATCACCATAATGATAATCTAATGCCTTTAATTACTTTGAAAGAAGAATTAACGGTTGAAAAGAGATGAAATTCACATTAATTAACAAATCCCTTGAACAAGGTGATGTACGGTTAATGGTGGAAACCCAGAGGTCGATTCTAATGCACCTAGTTTAGGATATAGGTTACTACGACGGTGGAACTGACCTAGACTTAGGTAGTGAATTGTACCATGACAATGGACAATTCTGACTACAGGCCACTACCCGGATTGAGAGATGAACCTGAGTAACTATTTGGAAATTCATACAATGAAAACCCACAGTGAAACCGTAATCCTAAAGATCTCCACTTGAATTGATTAAACTAAACACTTAATCGATTGCTTTGTTTTATTTTTATTTTCTTTTTCTTTTTAAACAACTCTCATAACCTTTTTATTGGCCTAGCTGATTGTGAGTAGTTAGTATTAGTCTACTGATAATTTAGTGTCCCTGAGTTCGACTCGGGCCTCACAAGGGCCTATACTACATTGACGCGTGCACTTGCGTTATACGCACGGTAAAATCGTGTCAGATGTCATGGATCTAAGCTTAGTATATTAAGATAAAATTAAAGGATGGATACATGCTTAGGACGTATGACATAAGTTGTTATGCCCTCAGGAGAGACTTGAGGCTAGACCTTCTTATTAGGAGTATAAGGAAAGAAAGTTAGTCTTGAAGATAGAGATCTCCATTGCAAGTAGAGACCTGGCTCATCCTCTGAGGATGATGATAACCCGAACCCTAAGTGTTGGTTAGATAGAGATGAAGTGGTGAATAGATATCACGATAGACCAGGTGTTTGAAAGGACATGCCTTTGGGATTCCATACGATCCATGGGTGTCCTAGCACCTGTGGCAACCCAACCTTGGGAAGGGTCGTGCATGTTAGAGTAAAGGATAGCTCCTTCGATGATGATGTTAGTGAAGGACCTGTAGAAACTCTATGGGATTATACGAGTAGGGCATAGCATGCGTCCAGAGTATGTTAGTAGGGTGAGCAATAGGTTGAAACCCTGACCAAGAGAGATTGAAGGATTGCTTATGAAATAAGCATAATAACCTTGAGCAAACATAAGTTGAACATAGGCTTCATCCAGGTAGGGGCATGCTTTTGAGGTTGACCCTTTACGAAGAGAGGACCTATAATGGTGGGGTTGGTTGTAGGGTTAGCTCTAGAATGAGATAGCAGGAACCAAGTAAGGGAGGTTGGAATCCTAGACTCTGATATATGAGGAAAAGTAGGGAGTTGAGGATGATGCGACCTAAGTGGATGATAGTGGTTTCCTTATGCTTGGCCCATGGAGGCTGATGATATATTGGTTGCCTTTGGAAGAACCAAACCCTAGAGAGAGGATGAGGCTTCTGGCACCTATGTGCCTATGGTATAAGTGTTTACCTTCTGAGCAAGGAAGAAGAAGTTATGTATATCCTGGAGAGGTTTAGTAATAGGTTATGAGGCCTTGTACCTTGAAACATGACATAACTTTGTAATAGTTATGTTTCCACTGCTTTATGATAATGTGGCTCTTGTATTGTATCATTTGAGTGGGGCCCCTTTTGGGTCCCACTCTTTAAAAATGTCATATTCATTCACAATTGGATTATCATGTATGTAATGTACTCAAAATGTTATCTTGTATGTATTGGACATGACGAAAGGATATATACTCATCTAGAAATCTTGTACCTATTAGACATGATGAGTAATTATATGTCATATCCTAGTAAAAGTCACTAGAATACCATAAAAGAACATCCTTAAGCACTTGAGAAGCACTAAAAGGACTCATTCCTTGGTTATGGTAATAACAAAGAGTTGGGTGTACAAGGTTACACTGATGCAAGCTTCCAAAATGACAAATAAAATTAATGATTACAATCTAAATAGTGTTTGACCTTAAAAGAAGAACGGCAATAAATTCTACAATACAAGTTGAGTATTCTAGTGTTATGAGAACAACAAAGGATACTTTATGGATCTAGAAGTTCATATAGATAAACTTGTGGGAGGTCCCAACCATTAATGACATAGTAGAAATATTGTGATGATAATGGAGCTACTAGATAGGCATGGAATCTCAAATAGTGCACTACAACACTTCCATATCATGGGAAAAGTTGCACAACAAAGAGATGTGAAACTTGCAAATATCGACTTGAAGTAAATGTTGCTAACTCATTATAAAAACACTTGCATAGCAGAAACATGATGGAAATGTTAAGACCACTTGGAATAAGATTTGTGGGTGATTGGCTCTAAGTGCAAGTGGAAGTATGTTGGTATGTATGCCCAGAGATCCAATTACATGAATATTGGAGTGTAGCATTATATTCTTGATTTGATAATAATAAAGGTAATTATATATATTATGTTTGTCTCACACATGAGATGATGACACACACATAGTATATGTCTAAATAATGATGTTACTCGATGACATATGTCTTCAGGTTGAGGACCTTAACGATGAGATCATATGTAAGATAAGAGTGCATACATTCTTGTTACGTCCCTAGTCAGATATTATTGTGGAAGTGAAATAGACAATGGTAATACATAAGACTAGAAGGTGTGTAGACTGATGATAGAGTCTCATTAGTCATGATATGTGATATCAAGTCAAGAACACAAATACATGTTAGGGAACAATGTATTGGACAGACCCACCTAGACAGTTATACATGGATACCATGGAATGGTAATCACAATCAGCTCTCATAGTGATAGTGTTGATTGTGGTTCTTAGACCTAAAGTCACTACATTCAACACATGTCATTTGTATACTTTGACATCATCCACCATGATCTTGAATAAGGGTTGCCATAAAGGTGATGCTCGGGTGCACTGTGACACATGGGGATTGAGTGTGAGTGATGTAGATGGGATTTGTCCCTCCTATAGGAGATTGATATCCAGGGCCTCTTGATAAGCAAGACTGGGAAATGTATGGCTATACTAATGTGATTCAATATGTGATATGTGATTTCACATGCATCTCAGACAGTCTACTCTAGTTCAAGGAACATCGATTGAACATTGAGAGGATGACGATTCCATGCCTCGAGTTCAATCTGGATATCAGAGACAAAGGAACTATACGATCACAGTAACACTAATCATGGATTGTAGGTTGAAGTTGTTCTCCAACTTTCCAAACTACCTGGGTAGAAATGATGTGTTTCTAGACACCACTCATTGCTTGTAATGCCATAAGCTGGCTATGGACATTCTTTGCCAACGTAATTTGGGACCTATAGGGTCACACGCTTAGGATACACTTGGAATAGGAGTTTATTCATGAATGGTGTTTAACTTGATTAATAAAGGATTTTAGGTATTTAATTAAACAACTGAGGTTCAAAATTTATTGACTAGACTCCCAACTGACTACTTCAAGTGTTGAATTGACCGGTTGGAGTGTCAGTTCAATTGGAATCAATATTGGTTGAACTTTTCCTGAATTGGATAAGTGAAATGACCATTTCACTATATGACACAACTGGTTCACCACCTGGGTCAGCCAGTTTGGTTGCTAATTTTATTGGAATGAAGATTGATGTTGATGTCATGTTTACCATTAATCGGGCATTGATTACCAATTTGATTTAGAATAGGAAATTGCACAAAACGACTGGTTCACTATGCCAAATGACCAATTCGCACATGAACCAACTGGTTGGCTATACAAAATGAATGGTTTGTCATGCATAGGTTCCAAAAAAATTGTGAATCCATCCTTTTCGACTCCCACACAGATTGGGAACCCTGACCCTGGCCTCTCCTATAAATAGAGGGTTACTGGGGCATTCCCAAACACAACAATTTCTATGACAATGATTGTCCTCTCTTGTTTTGGTAACCAATAGAGAGCCCGAGAAAGTCCTACTAGATAAAGGAAGGATAGCAAGGGAGAGACAGTTGTGTGAGAGCAAATCAAACCTAACATGTTGACATTCGAAGGGACAACTCCTTCTCATTAGCTCTGGTAGCACATCGTGGAGTTCTTGGTGGTCCATGTGGACTACTCTAGAGGCGGGAGGCCGTTTTCTACCTCTAGGAGGACACCATCAACCGTTGGTCCTGGTGCCAGACCAAGAGTCTATTGGTGACAACTTTCAATTGTTGTTTCTTGAAGAAAGGTGGACACTACTGCAAGGGTAATGTCGTTGGACTTTCTCCAGGATCAGGTACAACCTTGCAAAACTTTCCATCCTAGTTATATTGTTGTTGACACAATCTTGATGTTAAGGGGAATCAGTCTTTAAATTTTTGTTTCCGTTGCCTTATCTACTGCCCTAATTTCCCTACAAACCTTACCCTAATCTCATGTATGCCTTTGATAGGTTGCTTGTGCAGTGAGATGAAATTAGGTTTTTGGCCTTGGACATATGTAGAATTTATATAAGGTAAGTTTCATCCCTATTCATCATACTGAGCAATCGCCTATATTCCCTCTCTCTTTATCCTATAGACAAATTAGCCAATGTGGTTTCCTTATCTTCTGAGAATTTATTTTTTGTGGAAGATTCTATGTTGATTTTGATCTTGTGATCATATAACTTTGTTGGATATTCTTATTGGACTATCATTTGTATCATTTTCTTCTCATTCCTTGTGAAACCCTAATTTGATATATTGAATTGAATGTGTACTCTTATGCATATTATCTGTGGAGATTGCTAAATATTTGTTTATGCATCCTCCGAACTCACAATATAACTATTGGATGTTCTCATCCTGTTATTTCAAATTGACAACAATTATTCTTGACTTTATGTTATTTGCTTTTTCAAATAGACAAGTTTATTTATAGTAGCATGTACATTTGTACTAACACAATATTTGTGCATGCCTTCATACCATGAGTGTGCCTTTCCACTCATACTATATAGTATTAGGCACGCTTGCCCCCAACGGTGTTCCTTTCCACCTGACTTAATCTTGAGATGTTATGGGTCTCAGCCCTACATAAATAAAGGTGTTATAATTGTTTTACATGCACTAATTATGATTTGTTAGTGTTTTTCTATGGCAAGAATTTTGTCAATTATATCCTTTTGATAAATGTCTCATATATTGACTTGTTCTCTTGATTATCATTTTATTTGCAACTAACATTTTCTTCTTATATCCACTTGGATAGTATTTTTCCTCTTCTATGGGAAGCCTTGTTATATTTGATGTCCTTTTACATAATGTTGCTCAATCCTCAATTAATATGTATGTATTAGCTTTTATGTTGACAACTTCCATTGGGTTATGCTTCCAACTCCAGGTGTAGGACATGGTGGACATAACATGTAGATGTGGAACTAGCTTATGAAGATGACTCTCATGGACATGGACTTGAGATAGTTTTGATATCCCTCTACTTAGATCATGAGGTTGTAACGTTGATGTAAACTCCATATGGGATATGATGATGTACTTTTGTAAAATTGAATATATCATGATCTATGATTCCACTATTATACATTGGTATTGTATAGAATTGTTTGGGAAATAAAAATACACATATTCATCATACTTATTAGTGTGTTTGGATTAGATGGTTTATTCCTCAAACTAAGCAGGTAGTGGATCCCTTATTGGGTCCCATTCCTTACATGTATTGATCAAATATCACCTAAACCCTAGTCAATTGAACCTTGTAATGTTGTATGGGGGTGACAGGGACCAATTTCCCTATGTACACCTTATGCCACCCATTGTTAACTAGTAGTACGGGATAATTCATCATCATCCCACTTTGTAATTTGGTTTGATAGCATGGTTATATTGAATGTATTACATGACACGACCCCAACACCTAAGATAGTGAAATTCCTTGTCGGGTCAACTCTGACCCTTAGAAAGGCATAACGATCCGAGCAATTCTCAGAGAGAGGCTCAGAGGTTGAAAACCACATTTACTCCCAAATGATCCACTACCCATAATTGCTTGTAAAACCTTAACTTTCCCTAGTGTAACTAGATTATCTTGCTTAGTTAATTAATAGCTAGTTGCTCTCTCTTACCCATCTAGAAAAGCTAGTCGATCTTCTTAGTTAATAATTATGGTTTCCCATGTTATTGTAGTGTTGATTGCTAATCGTTATTTGACTTTTTTAGAGAATTCATTGGTTTTTTTTAGTTAATTTATCTACTGTATTTTCCTTCTTTGTTTGGTTATCTAGCACTAATTATGTGGGGTTAACCTAGGTTTGGTTCTTACTCATTTCAATTGTTCATTCACCTTAGTATAACTCAAACTCAAACTTAAAATCCTAAAAACCATACACTTTGCTTTAGGAACCTAGTACAACAAACCTATCTCTAGTTCCCCCACTCCCTCTGTGGATTCTACCCCAACTTGACACTTTTTGCACTACATCTTGGGCCCATGTGCTTGTGGGTGATTATGTGTAAGAGTATGTTGTCTTTTAGGTATTTGTTATCTTGGTGTGGTCGAGGTGCATCAAACATTTAGGTGTTGTTTTTAGGGAGAGTGATGTTTAGCCTACCTAGTATTATTTTACTTTGACTTTTTCTATTGCCCTCACCATTCATATTTTTTGTTCTTTGTGTTGTTCTTGCATTTGAGACTACTAACTCTTCTTGATTTTGAAACGTGCGACACTACACATTAAAGAGAGAACAAATGGCTAATCCCAATTGAGGATCACCACCCCACAATGGAGAGAGCCCTAGACCTCTCCATGATTATTTCCTTTGGGGAACATATGTAACTCCTATTGGAACAAGAATTGAAGCAATGCTTAGTCAAGACTTCTTCATCCCTTCAGCCCTTGTGCAAAGTGGCTGGTCTTTTATGAGTTGGATCATGGGAATCTTTGTAAGCATGATGATGCTTTTCTTGAGACAAATTTAACTTTATGAACTCAAGATACAATGGGTGATGTCATTTGTTTAACTATATCCCCATCTCTCTAGAGGAAAAATCCAAGGATTGTTATTTGTCAAACATGTAGATAATGAATTGGGAAGGTATGAATAATTCTTTCCTAAATAAATTATATTCTAATGAAAGGTTGACACAAGTGCAACATGTTGTTGTAAATTTCTATACCATACTTTCCTAATGAAATTATGTCTAAAACCTATTCTTAGAAATCTCTACACCATACTTAAGCCTAGGGTCTATGGATTTTTTTTATAAAGAATCCATGCATTAAATATGAAAAATGTTGTTTACAAACCGAACGTCTGCAAGCAATGGGTATAGAAACTTTTCTAAATGAGGACAACAAACATATATGTGGCCCCGCTGCCCAAGCATCAGATCTGGATGAAAACAACCAAGAACAGAGAAGAAATAAAAAAAATGTACATGGGAGAGGCACCCCTTAACATAGGCCTCAGTAGAAAATAAAAGATGTAGCTAAGGTAGCAAGGTTCTGTCTATGTGGTGGTCATAGCATCATAAGTTTGTGTCATCAGTAATGGTGTCCTCTAGGGAGTAGCATCCACCACCATTGTGTTCTCCAAACTATTGGGTTTTAGGAGAGGCAGAGAAGGCAGCGGAAATAAAAAATTTCTCCCCCAAACCCAGAACAAGGAAATGTGTCAACGTCTATACAATAGGAAAGGATGGTTTGTGGAATCATACCTTGTCCCGAGGCTTGCTCGGCGACAATACCTCGCACCTTGTGCAGTCTTCACCTCCTGTCTTAGACGGTGTCTGTGTAGCTCTTGCTCGCATCGAGACAGACGACTCCTGGTCTCACCGGGACTGTCGGGATTGACAGCTGTCCTCCGAGCGGTAGAAATCTCCCGCCTCTGAAGTAGTCCACACGGACCACCTGGAACTCCAATCTCCTTGTCCCACAAGGAATTGGAAGGAGTCGCACCCACCTGTCAGCGTACTAGTCACCAACACACTCTCCTGCCACCAGTCGCAACTGCAGTTGTCTTTCCCTTGTTGTGCCTCCCTTATCGGGTAGCACTTGCTCGGGCTCTTTCTCGGTTACCAAAACCAGAGAGAACGACAACTTCACAGAGCAACTGGTTGTACTGGGTTGTTCTTTGAGAAGCCCCCATTACCCCCATATATATAGGAGGGTCATGGGACAGGGTTCTCCATCCCGCGCAACGCGGGACTAAAAGCAGGAGTACAAGGGTTTGAGATTTTCCACAAAACAACCAACTCGCAACCTGAACTGATTGTTTCACAACTAAAATAGTCGGTTGGGGACCTGAGCCGGTCGGTTGACACCTCAACCGATCAGTTGGGACAGCTCAACCAGTTGGTTCATTTCTGAACTGGTCGGTTCATGGTCCTGGTCAGTTCCCGATTGACTTTCCATCTTTTGTTTCTAATTGGTAACATATACCAATCCTTGTTCCAATCAAATTGGGCGAGTGAAACGAAAGGAAATTTCTCACCAATCCTACTTTCCCAACTTGCTCGGTTGCATCAGTTAAATTGATCGTTTCAACACTTGAAGCAATTGTTTCACCCTGACCATGAGCCGATCGACTCACCACTTGAGCCGATCGGTTCACCAAGCTGAGCCGATCGGTTCATCACATGACCCAATCAGTTGGGAGTGCAGATTGTGTAGAAATAGTCAATTGCAGTTTCAATCAATCTGATACTCTAATCAATCTATCCAACACCTTGAACACTATGATTTTGAGCTATCAATTAATTGAGTGTTTAATTGAACTACTAAACTCCTTTAGTAATCAATCTAAACATTGTTTGTGGACAAACTCCTATTCCAGGTTAAATCCTATGTGTGTGACCTTGCAGGTCCTTTTCACGTTGGTAGTGAAAGTCCATAACACTTATGACTTCACAAGCAAAGAGTGGTGCCTAGTCACACATCAGTGCTACCCAAGTGAAATAGAAAGTTGGAGAACAACTTTCAATCCTACAATCCATGATTGGTGTTACAGTGAATGTATAATTCCTTTGTCACTGATATCCTGAATGAACTCGAGGCATGGAATAGTCATCCTGTCAACGTTCATTCACTTTCTTGATCTCAGAGCATATTGGAAGAGATATGTATGACATGAATATCACATACTGATTCACACATGTGTACGCACGCCTTTATCAATCCTACTCATCAAGTGGCCTTGGATATCAAACTCCCTCAGGAGGGACAAATCCCATATCTATCACTCACCCCTAAAAAGCCCCATGTGTCAAAGCCACCCAATCATCACCTTTACAACAACCCATGTTTCAGGACTGTGTTTGATGATGTCAAAGTGTGTCCAACGACATGTGTTGAGTGTAGTGATTTTAGGTCAAAGAATCACATTCACCACCATCACTGTGAGTATTGACTGTGACTACCATGTCATGGTTCCATGTGTCAAACTCACGGTGGGTCTGTCTGGTACACTTGTTCTCTAACAAGTACCTATGTGTTTGGTTTGATATCTCTATATCTTGACTAATGAGATTCTATCATCAACCAACACCACAATCTAGTTGTGTGTGTCATTGTTGTCTATCTACCTTCCACAATGATATCCGACTAGGGACATAACAAGAATGTACAAATTCTTAGCATTCGTATGATCTCATCGTTCAGGTCCTGAACCTGAAGGCATACATCATTGAGTATTGTCATTCTCTAGACATTCAATTTGTTCTATCATTATCTCATATGACTGAACCAGAAAGAATTGGAAGCTTGCCTTTGATAAACAACATTGCATGATCAAGGATTCCATACTTGTCATCAATGAGCGGAATATCTATAAGTTCATCTCATGAACTTCCAAATCCATATAGTATCCACTGATGTTCTCTAACACATAGATACTCGGCATTTCCTTTTAAATGGTTTTATTGGAACACTTCCAATTATCAACAAACTTTCACTTTTATATATCCTATATATATATATATATATATATATATATATATATATATATTGTGATTTATTTTCTGTCCTTTCAAAAGTTCGCATCAATGTATCTCCTTACATCGAACTCTTCCTTATCTCCATACAATTAGTACTTCTCAAGTACTTATCAAGTTCTTATGGTTTCCAGTAACACTTACTGGAAGTAGACAGACATCCACTCGTCATGTCCCACATACGAGTTATCAGGATGAGCACATCATATTGCCATGTCCTACATACAAGATGATGAATGCATTTTATTCTTGCCATGTCCATACATGAAAGATAATGGGATGATTACATACATGATAGATCCATATCTATTCTTAGTGTTCCGATTATTCATAAGAATTTGGACACTTGGCCTTGGGATACTAACTCCATGTAACATGGACAAGTTTTCTCCCACTCAATCTGTGCATATTGAACCCTTCAGTACAGATTGCCAATGTATGCTTTCTCTTTTCAGGTCAAGAGGTTTTCGAGAACTATCTCTATAGATCTCTATTCCTATCACATAGGAAACATCTCTATCTTCCTTGAAGATAATTTCCACTTTTGGATTTCCATTCTAGAACATTTCCATTTCACATCAACATGTGGAATGTGAACACGCTCCCACTAAATCACATACCTCTTCTTTATCTTTGACATATCAGTCAAACCCTTTGACTATATTATCAAAGTAAAGATCCAATTTTGAGTTGCTTGTACTCAATCAATCACATTGATTAGTCCATTTTAACTTATAGACTTCATTTGCATTAGTGGATTCATAAACCTTTTAGGTTGTGTCACGTACACATCCTTGTTTTATTCCTCATAGGAATGCAGTTTTAGTATCCATATGCCAAATCTCTTAGTCATTAAGTTGCAATCAACTAGCATCATCCTTCTCAAAATGTTATCCATGTGTCTTAACACTTAAGACTTATTCATACTTATGGATTTCATCCAATGGGTGCTACCATTAAGGTCATACCTTATGGTTCACATGGATGTCATTTAGGATGTAATGGTCATAAACCATAACTCAAAATCGGGTTCCTCATATTCATCTAGATATTTGACTCATCACATGAACAACTCATCATATGATAAACGAGGTGTATCTGTCAAGGATATAAGAATTTACAACTCCTTGTGATTCTTAATGTCCTTTATTCGTGTGGGGTATTCTTTTATTAAGAAGAATTCAGTTATTTGATAATCATTCTCTAACTCCTTAGAGTATGATTCCTTCTTGATTTAGACATCACCATGCCTTAATCATGAGTTCACTATGATACACTATCATAATCACTCAAAAGGATCTCAAACATTTGGTCCAAGTATTTCATTCATTGATCTCATCAAGAATTAACACTTTACCAAATTTGCACTTCATCAATGATAATTTTGAACACTTCAAGATATTCATATTGGTATTTCTCTGAACACCATTTGAAGTATTAACATTTGTTCCAATAGGTATGTAAATACATCACATGTATCATACCTAATAGGATAATCATTCTCCCACTACCTTTAGTGAAGATTGATTAATCATGTCCAAGATATTCATGTCTCTTACTGGTTCTCTAACCAAAAGAGTCTAGATTTATCCATCACATGGACACTAGAAATGAATTTCTCATGATTGATACTAATTTGATTGTTTGAGTTATCAATAACTTTAGGTATCATTTTATCTTATGCATACCATGTATCACAATATAAACAAGGCATTGCCACAAAGATCATATCTTTAAGATTGAAACATTAACTTTATTAATTTCCATCATTATCATACAATATGCAAAAATAAAGTGTTTCTATCTATTGGCAATATATGAAATAGAAGTTCTCAACTCTATTTCATGCCCTTTAGGCTGAAATAAACTGAAAGATACTCCTATCTATGGCAGCAACACTTGCTCCAATGATGGGTACTTCTTTCTTGGTCCTTTCACAAAGGCCATCACTTCTTTGCAGATCTTGCATATCATATATGATAGATCCATATCTTGGTATGATATACCTCAGATAAAGAAGCGATTCATTTCATGATACCTTAGGTAGAGATCTCCATCCCCTCCTTCATCTTCTTTTGTTCTTCCAGATATAGAGGGCAATTCCCTCATACACCCTTTACCCAAGGGTTGAAGACGGCTTGGATTGCTGGCTAACATCAAAACACTTCTTTACTTTGCCATTGTCCTTTCCCTTAAGAATTACCTTTTCTTTGATCACATCAAAGATTATGGTTTGTCTTTCTTCATCTTTGCCTCTACTATCCTCAACATGTGCAACAACTCTGTCAATGCTTGTCAAAGTTGTTCATGTTGTAGCTTATCATGAATTGTATGATTCTCGCAACATTTGCAGTATCATATCAATAGCCAACTCTTAGCTCAGATTGAATCCTTGTTTGTCAGGTTTTCCACATACCCAATCACATTGAGTGTGTGAATGCCTTACTGGATCTCCTTTTGTCATGACATACTAGGACAGTGTCTTGGAGACATCATATGTCTCATGTTGTCTCTGCAACTGATAGTTCATAGAACACAACATCAAGCACTCCTCATTAATGTCTTCCTCGGTATGCTTCCATAAGCATACTTTAAGCCATTGATATGGTGGGATCGAGTTCATCCGGTTCTAGTATAACTAGGACTTAGAGCTTTCACTCTATGATTGAGAACACTTTTCAATGTCCTAACCATTCGTGGAAGTTTGTCCCATTTAGCTTGTCCTTTTCAAGGACCGATCGCAAATAAAAGTGGTTGTTGTTTGTTGTCATTTGTACTACAAAAGGAAATATGCAATTTTAGTCCAAAAACTCATTTTTGACTTATTTGATTGATTTGAAAAGTTGACGATATAATTAGGCCTTTAATTAATTATCGCTCCCACTATTTTACTTCAAATTGATAGCCCTCACCATCAATTCGGAAGATTGCAGCGTACAACCTTCTAGTGGGCAAGATCCTGAAATCCTCTAAGTCATGGACCAGCTAGGGCTATCACCCACAACTTAGATCTCTCAGGTAGGCAACTCTTACCACCTGCATCATATGCAACTCTTGATAAGATGTCATTTGCAACTCCTTGACATGATCATCTCCATGCCTCAAGGTACTAGATCCCATCTAGATCACCTTGTTAAGTCCGACCCAAAGCAAACACGATGAACATGTACCCTGCTAGGGCAGACCCACACATTCATCCTTCACGCTTCCACGAGATAGATGGTGCACCACGCTAGGGCATGCCCACACTTAGTCGATCAAGCTTTTCACGTGTGTCGCATTTGGAAGGCATCTGAAACTTAATATTTAATGAGGGATTTGGTTTTTATATATGAAATCCTCTAAGTCATGGACCAGCTAGGGCTATCACCCACAACTTAGATCTCTCAGGTAGGCAACTCTGGCCAATTGCATCATTTGAAACTCTTGATAAGATGTCATATGCAACTCCTTGCCATGATCATCTCCATGCCTCAAGGTACTAGATCCCATCTAGATCACCTTGTTAAGTCTGACCCAAAGAAAACACGATGAACATGCACCCTGTTAGGGCAGACCCACACATTCATCCTTCATGCTTCCACGAGATAGATGGTGCACCACGCTAGGGCATGCCCACACTTGGTCGATCAAGCTTTTCACGTGTGTCTCATTTGGAAGGCATCTAAAACTTAATATTTAATGGGGGATTTGGTTTTTATATACATATACATATCCAATCACCACAATATATAGTATTATCATATACATGCTATATCCCACAAAAAACATGCAAAATGATAAAAGCGATGATTATGGCCATCCTAATGTGATTCCTCAATCCAAGAGGAAGCACGGTCATCTAGGTCAACATCACATGCAACCTGTACAAGATGAACTTTGTGCTTTTCCTTTCTGGGTTTGATCAACTCATCACATGAATGATCGGCTCGCCATCAGACTGGTCGGCTGGGTGCCACCAGCCAATCGGTTGGCTCCTCCAACCGATCGGTTCACCTAGTCGTCATGCATCTCATCATGGCCACCACCCGCTCGTCTCGCTCCTCGAACTGTTCATCAACCAATCGGCTCACTCCTTGAACCGATCATCTGGAACGTCAACCGATTGGTTCACGCCTTGAACTGATCGTCTCAACTGTCGTCATATGTCCTCTGTTCTTTGACATAACAAGAAATAAAATCTATCCTATCTTACATTGTAAAAAGAGAAACTTCGAGTTACATTCGAGGGGAGCAAAGGTAGGAAAGAAATCTCGAATTATTTTGAGTTACATCAGGAATAGGAGAAGGAAAATCAGTGCACAGACCGAGATGCAAGCAACCACATACAACCATACACAGATAGGGTTTATTGGCCATAACCACGCTATACATCCACCACAAAACTCATTTAAGGGCGACGCGTATCGAGTGCATTATTAATACATATCATATATGTAAATTGGGATTTATGGATTTAGGATTGGACATGCATAAATCCAATTTTATTCGCATCGTATGCAATAAATAAAGGCGACAAACCAAAATCAATCATATCAATATTCCCAAAGTATAGAGCAGCTGACGTAGCTCTGATACCACTGTTGGGTTTTAGGGGAGGCAGAGAAGGCAGCGGAAACAAAAAATTTCTCCCCCAAACCCAGAACAAGGAAACACGTCAACGTCTATACAATAAGAAAGGATGGTTTGTGGAATCATACCTTGTCCCGAGGCTTGCTCGGTGACAATACCTCGCGCCTTGCGCGGTCTTCACCTCCTGTCTTGGATAGTGTCTATGCAGCTCCTGGTCGCACCGGGACTGATGACTCTTGGTCTCACCAGGACTGTCGGGATTGACAGCTATCCTTCGAGCGGTAGAAATCTCCCGCCTCTGAAGTAGTCCACGCGGACCACCTGGAACGCCAATCTCCTTGTCCCATAAGGAATTGGAAGGGGTCGCACCCTCCTGTCAGCGCACTAGTCACCAACACACTCTCCTGCCACCAGTCGCAACTGTAGTTGTCTTTCCCTTGTTGTGCCTCCCTTATCGGGTAGCACTTGCTCGGGCTCTCTCTCGGTTACCAAAACCAGAGAGAACGACAACTTCACAGAGCAACTGGTTGCACTGGGTTTTTCTTTGAGAAGCCCCCAATACCCCTATATATATAGGAGGGTCATGGGACAGGGTTCTCCATCCCAGGCAACGCGGGACTAAAAGCAGGAGTAGAAGGGTTCGAGATTTTCCACAAAACAACCAACTCGCAACCTGAACTGATCGTTTCACAACTGAAACGGTCGGTTGGGGACCTGAGCCGATCGGTTGACACCTCAACCGATCAGTTGGGACAGCTCAACCGGTCGGTTCATTTCTGAATCGGTCGGTTCATGGTCCTGGTCAGTTCTCGATTAACTTTCCATCTTTTGTTTCTAATTGGTAACAAATACCAATCCTTGTTCCAATCAAATTGGGCAAGTGAAACGAAAGGAAATTTCTCACCAATCCTACTTTCCCAACTTGCTCAGTTGCATCAGTTGAACTGATCGTTTCAACACTTAAAGCAATCATTTCACCCTGACCATGAGCCGATCGACTCACCACTTGAGCCGATCGGTTCACCAAGATGAGCTGATCGGTTCATCACATGAGCCGATCGGTTGGGAGTGCAGATTGTGTAGAAATAGTCAATTGCAGTTTCAATCAATCTGATACTCTAATCAATATGTCCAACACCTTGAACACTATGATTTTGAGCTATCAATTAATTGAGTGTTTAATTGAACTACTAAACTCCTTTAGTAATAAATCTAAACATTGTTTGTGGAAAAACTTCTATTCCAGGTTAAATCCTATGTGTGTGACCCTAGAGGTCCTTTTCATGTTGGCAGTGAAAGTCCATAACACTTATGACTTTACAAGCAAAGAGTGGTGCCTAGTCACACATAAGTGCTACCCAAGTGAAATAGAAAGTTGGAGAACAACTTTCAATCCTACAATCTGTGAATGGTGTTACAGTGAATGTATAATTCCTTTGTCACTAATATCCTGAATGAACTCAAGGGATGGAATAGTCATCCTGTCAACGTTCATTCACTTTCTTGATCTCAGAGCAGATTGGAAGAGATATGTATGACATCAATATCACATACTGATTCACACATGAGTGTGCATGCCTTTCTCAATCCTACTTATCAAGTGGCCTTAGATATCAAACTCCCTCAGGAGGGACAAATCCCATATCTATCACTCACCCCTCAAAAGCCCCATGTGTCAAAGCCACCAAATCATCACCTTTATAACAACCCATGTTTCAGGAGTGTGTTTGATGATGTCAAAGTGTGCCCAACGACATGTGTTGAGTGTATTGATTTCAGGTCAAAGAATCACATTCACCACCATCACTGTGAGTACTGACTGTGACTACCATGTCATGGTTCCATGTGTCAAACTCACGGTGGGTCTGTCTGGTACACTTGTTCTCTAACAAGTACCTATGTGTTTGGTTTGATATCTCTATATCATGACTAATGAGATTCTATCATCAACCAACACCACAATCTAGTCGTGTATGTCATTGATGTCTATCTACCTTCCACAATGACATCCGAATAGGGACATAACAAGAATGTACAAACTCTTAGCATTCGTATGATCTCATTGTTCAAGTCCTGAACCTGAAGGCATACGTCATTGAGTACTATCATTCTCTAGACACTCAATCTATTCTATCACTATCTCATATGACTGAACCAGATAGAATTGGAAGCTTGCCTTTGATGTTTATCAAATCAATATTAATGTATCCCACCAATCATCCCATGATTGGCTCTCAGGGCTTACATACCAACACAAACATGTTGCCTTGATTGTCTTCAACAGATATCACCTGATTTGATGTAGAGGCCTATCCTGCAATGCAATTGTAAAAAATAGAATGTTCAATATCAGTTAGTATAAGTTGGGTAGGTTTTGAGATGTTATTGAACTTCCTATTGTTTCTCTCTATCCAGATATTTTATAAGATATGTATGACCAAGTCTTCAGTGGGAAATCTAGAGTGTTGTGGTAAGGGCTTGATCCTGGTGATAAAGGATGGTTGGAGGAGGTTACTAGTGTTAGAAAGTTGTGGGAAGAATTTTTACAAAAGATATAGCGTGATAGGGTAGCTACTGAAGAGATGTTGTGTGGTTTCTTCATCTCTCTTACAAAGGTAACATCTAGTAGGTCCCAAGAACCCTCTAGTTAAATGTTGGTCTGTAGGGATTCTGTTGAAAGAGAGTAACCAGTAGAAGATTTTGTGTTTTTGTGGCCATTTTGTTTTCCAAATGTGGGTCATATCAAAAATGTGTCCCCTATAAGTAAGATGAGTGTAGGCTACTTTTGGGGAGTAATGTTGTCCCCAAATCCAAGAGATCATGTTGTTGGTGTTGTATTCAAGTTCGTGGATAATATCTCTCAGGGTGTTGTTACTAACATGATTTTGAAGATGATTCTTGAGAGACTTTTGCCTGTTACTGGTGAGCAGTTGGAGAGATTTTCCAATATTGAGGTTTTTCAGTGATGATGGAATAAGAAGTTGTGTGTTTAGATTTTGAATAGTGTTATGATGGTACCATGGATCCACCTAGAAGTTGATAGTATGGTGTGCATGCGGGGGGAGAAGATGAGATTCTTAATGGTGTCCAGATTTTTATTGATGTACTTCCACAGTGGGGAGGATATGTTGTTACTGTTGTGGTGCCAAGGAGGTTTGTTTTTATAGTAATTCTGGAGGATGAATTTCTTCCAAACCTTTTTGGTTCAAGAGGAGAGGGTGTTTATGATTTTAGTGATAAGGAAGATGGCATGTAATTTTATGTTGATGATGTCCCACCCTCCAAATTGGATTGGTGCAGTGATGGTGCTCTAATTGACAAGATGGATTTTCCTATTTGGATTGTCTGCTTTGTAGTTATTCCATAGGAAGTTCCTCCTAATGGTGTCAATGATTTTGAGAGTCTTACTTGGTAGAGTAATAGATCTGAGGTAGTGGGTGGTGATGGGTGTGATGACACTATTCAAGAGGGTGAGACAACCCACCAGGTTGAGAAGTGATTGGTCTATGAAGAGAGTTTCTACTGAATATTATCTATGGTGGGGTTCCATATAGAGTGAGTGATGGGGTGGTGTGTAATGGGTAGACCAAGGTAGTTGATAAGGAATTTTTCAATCTTACATTTGAGAAGGTTTTTGTATCTATTGATAAGATCGGGTGGGGTGTTGACTCCAAAGATGGAGGACTTGATAAGGTTGATCTTCAGACCTGATATATATGAAAAGAGTCCAATGATACATATAGTGTTGATGATGGTAGAGTCTTCATGTTTGACAAGAATCATGGTATCGTCCGTGAATTGAATGATGTTCTCGTGGCATTCTGGGGGAGAGGCTATAAGATCGTGTGTGGTACCAAGTTTGATCATATTTGTGATAATGGACATAATCATGATGAAGAGGTATGGGGAGAGGGTCACCCTGTCTAAGTCCATTTGTGTTGTGGAAGTAGTCGAAGGGAGAACCATTGATGATGGTGGAGAAGAAGATTGTGGATATGCAAGCATGGATCCAATTATTCCAGACGTTTGGAAAACCATATCCTGAGATAGCTCTAATGAGGCAATCCTAGTTTGTGTAATCAAAAGCTTTTTCAAAGTCTAGTTTGATGGCTAGAATAGGAGTTTTGTTTTTGTGACAAAGATGTAAAGTTTCATTAACCATGATGAAGGCATCATGTATACCTTGCTTTTTTAGGAAAGCATTTTGATTATGTGAGATGATGTTTTCTAACTAGGTTTTGATGCGATCGGAAAGGGTCTTAGCAACAATTTTATAGGAGGTGTTGATGAGACTAATGGGTCTGAACTGTGTTATCATATCGGGGTGAGTAACCTTTTTTATGAGAGTTCTGTTTGTTTGGTTAATGTTTTTTATGAGATTGTAAACATTGGTGTTATGGTGGATGGCTTTGAGGAGGTGCAAAAAATCTCCCTTGATGTGGTTCTAGTTGGCCAAGTAGAATTTTGTGTTAAGTCCATCAAGGCCAGGGGATTTGTTGTTCCCAAGTGAATGGATTGCCTCATCAAGTTCTTCTAGGGTAAAGTGAGTGATGATGTGCTGAGGTGAATGGATAGTGTGGACACAAATATATTTCCAATTTATGGAGTCAGGAATCATAGGCTTGTGTCCAATGTTGAAGATATGATTGAAGTGTTGGACAATGTGGCTAGTGATCATGTGTTTATTGGATGTTATACTTCCATTTATGCTCAGTCTAGAGATGATTCTTTTGTGCACATTGTTATTGCAAGTTTTATGGAAGAATTTGGTATTTTGTCACCCTCATTTTCCCATTTAATTTTTGTGTGTTGTTTCCAGTCGGTGTCCAAGCAGTGCTTGACATGTTCTAGTTCAGTTTTGATAGTGAGGGTGAGGGTTGGGTTAGCAGATGGCTCATTGTCAATGAAAAGGTGTTGTTGTTCTAGGTCGGCTAGTTTGTTTGAGAGGTTTCCAATATTTTCTCTCTTGTTGTTCTAGGTTGGCTAGTTTGTTTGACAGGTTTCCAATATTTTCTCTCTATCATCTTTTCAGGTTTCTCCCAATGTTTTTAGTGTTGTTATGAATGTGGTATCTAGTGTCCTTAGTGTGATTATCATCCGCTGCCCAAGTTCCTTTGCGAAGATCCAGACGTGTAGGGTTAGAAATCCAGAAGTTTTCAAAACAAAATGGTTTATGCCCCCATCTATCATGTTTTGTATCAATGATGATGGGGAAGTGATCATAGATAGGTCGGTGAGAAACTGAGACATAAGAATGTTGGTAATGATCTTCCCATAATGTGGAGCAGATGAAATGATCAAGTCTAGCCCAGGTTTGATTTTGATTCCAAGTGTGGGGGCGTTAGCAGGTGAGATATCTATCATATGATGTTTTGTGATGAGTTTATGGAAAGCACTGTTCGTAGGGTGCATAGTTCCTACATATGAAGTAGGATTAAGCCTATTTGATGGTTGAGTGGTAAGGTTGAGATCCCCACCAATGAGATTGGGTTTATCATGATATATTTCCATAATGTGCATAATCCCAGCCATGTAATTAGATTTGTTTGTGCTAGGCTCTCCATAGATGCCAGTGAAGATCCAACTAAAATGATCTGTGGTGTTTGAGATGTAAAGGATGATGGAGTACCTATGAAATTCTGAGTGTGTGATGTCAAAGAGGTTGCTATTGAGGCATATGAGAAAACCTCTTTTGAAACCTAGCGATGGGATTTGGTGCCAAGAGTTAATGTGTTTGCCTCCTATAGTTTTGAGAGAAAATGGTGACAGAGGCAATTTAGTTTCCTAGATAGTGATGATGTTGATGTTATTTATATAGATGTGTCTACGGATTTCTTTTCTTTTGTTGAGACTAGAATCCCCATAGATGTTCTAGGAGGTGATCTTCATTGGGACAACAAGGAAGCAGTCAAAAGTATGTAATGGTTATTAACATATATGAATCGTAAATGTGTTTGTGATTTCTCCAGTTCATATAGTTTTCTATGTTATCGAGGGCCTTGTGAGCTCAAGTGTCATCTTCAAATGTGATACCTAATTTGTCAGCAAAGTTTGTGAAGGATTGTATGTCAGGCCATGAAGTTATATCCTCTATATTATCTATATAGTTGTCATCAATATCAAAAGATGTAGAATCAAATATAAATGGCTTGGAAATATTCTCTTGATATGGTGAGGTATGTGAAGATGTACATGGCTCTTCAGTAGCAAAGTAGTTTATTCTGGTTAGACTTTTTGGTGTGGTAGACATGGTGTTGATGGACTGGATGGTTGCTGGTACCTTTCCCTTACTTTTTAGCTTCAGACTTTGCGATGATCAAATCTCATCAATAATGGATATCTTTAGTTTTTGAACGGTTTCAGAATCGATACTCGTATTTGAGTCTGTGTCGTTGTTGTGGAATGGGAAAGGTTGGAAAGAGTTTTGCAGTGTTTTGTTTATACTGTCAGCTGATGGAGATGATGTTGTGGGTCTTGCATTATTGATGGATCTACTAGTTTCTTCTGTAGACATGGTGGCGGTGCCCTTTCTTTCCCAAACCATGTTTCTATCAGAAGGTTTTCTGATGTTTGGGAAGGGTTTTTTGGTGTTCTCATGGTAGTACCAAGAGGGGGTGTGTTGATGTCAGAGAAAGTGTTTTGATGGCTGTTGGGTTCTCCGCCATAAGCTTAATATTATAGACTTTTTTCACCCAAACGTATCTTTAAGGAAGTGGGAAGGGTAATAGCTTGTTTGATGGAAAAGACACAGAAGGCTTTGATGTATTGCGTGGGTTGCAGAGTGTCCTGACTAATGAACTAGAGTGTAGATCCGCTGGAGTGGGTGATAGCTTTGAAAACTTCAACCTCCCAGAGGTGAAGTGGTAGATCAACAAGCACTACCCAGCCTAAGCCACCTGATCCGACTAGAGATAACCATTGTTATGGTGTCCAATGGGTTATGTTGGCTTGGACGAAACTGGTGCTGCAGGGAATGGTCATAACTTGACCAAAGAGATGATCAAGCTTTGTAACTTCCAGGACAGATTTAGAGAAGCTGGGAAGGTGAGAGGATCTTGGGCTTAAGGACAGTGTGACTGAAAAGCCAGAGCGCAATGGCATGGGTGACATCGAGAATGTTAACTGTGTAATTGTTGATGTTATTGGTGATCGTGACAAGAATACTTCTACTAGTGAAGACTTTTAAGAGTCTCATGGAGTTGGATGGAAGTTCAAATGGGAACTCCTTCTCCAAGTGTAATGTGGGATCCATGGTGAAGGTAGGGGGAAGGGCTACTAGGTATCACAGGGGATGAGGGTTTAGGGGGAGCACAAACGTGATGTTTTTTCTTGGGTGGTGCAGAAGGTGTAGGTTTGAAACTAATGGTGGATTTTATAGGATGTTGGTGGTGGAGATGGACATGTGCATGTGAAGTGTGAGAGGGTGTCACAATCTTCTCCTTAGGGTAGAGACAAGTGAAAGAGTTATAAGTGGTCATCTCTATGACATTAGGTTGGGGTTTGTGATTAGATTTGTCAAATCTCATATAACGCTAAGATCTGTTGGAAAGTGCAGTGGTTGCATGAGGTTTTGGCTTTATCCTACTAAAGGTGATGCAATCTTCTAGGGAATGGATGTTGCAATAGTAGCATTTGTGTAAAGAGTGTGAGATCACCTCCTTACTAAAATATGGTAAACAAAACACATTGGAAAGCAGCGAAATAAAAATTTCTGACTATATTCAATTTCATAAAAGATTGTACAAGATACATCAAAAATCTCCCTTTTAGGGTTACATCATACACAACTAGGATATAGATAGAATGAAGTCTAGACTACTCCACTTTTGTCTCCAAGAAACATATCCATCAACGCTAAGTCCATGCTAAAGCTAAGATCTTCATGCCTTATCCATCACCTTGCTCCACATCTGGGTGGTTGGGAAAGAACCCAACAAGAGGGAAGGAAAATAAAAGTATGTGTCACAAAACTAATACTAAATGTGAGAAGATAAATAGAACAAGTAAATCAGGCTAGGGATTCATCAAAAGATGAGACATCAAGAGTATGAGGCTTTAAACAAAGAAACTTGCCAATAACAAATATAATTAAAGGATTTGCGTGTAAATTAATATGTCTACCTAACTAAGTAGGGTTGAGGCACCTACCAGACCTCTAACCTTAGGTGAGGGGAGAATAAGACATTCCCAGTCACCTATAATATTACGGGGAGAAATACAAACATTCCCCTAGGGTGATTATATACATGCCCTCTGTGGGTGGTTGTACATAAGTACCTCTACGTAGGAAAAGTAAGAAGAGGAGAAGGAAAAAGACTATATTATATCATATTGTTTGTATTATAAAATTCTCAATCAAGGTAGGTAAATGTGGGTTCTAGAACAATCATGATAGATCAAGAGAGAAAATATGTATGACAAGTACATAAATTTGAAACTTTTATAGAAATAAATACTTGATTAAATAGTTAGAATATCAGACATAGATTCCAATTTTATTTCATAATCTAGACGGGAGAGCAAGCATTATCTAGTTAAATATAAAATTTGAACCCTATACTATTTAATACATGTAGATCTCAATTGTAACATTAGTTTTCATTTTAGGGGATTCTAAGTATTTTATTTAATTCCTTTAAAGTAATTCATATTTTCTCTTTCTTAATATATTAGAGACTTATATAATTATCAATTAATGTGAAACTTCACTCTCAAGTAAAACAAAATATATGTAACATGAATTTTTTACTAACTTCATTTGTTTGTTATTTTAATTAATGATTTGAAGGTTTTGCACACTTTCTCTCTCCTAAATTCACCTTCACATAAAATATTTTCCAAATTGAGTCAAAATTCATCTAAAAATCGATTTTAACGTGTATAACACGAATTTGGTATTATTTTATTTTTTTGAAGACGTTTATTATTTTATTCAATTCATTTAAATTTTATCACTTGTTTATCCTTTTAATTTATTAGAGGCATCTAGAAACTTTCCAAAAATGTAAAACTTGTCCTATAAGTAATACTAAATGTTTGGAACACTATTTTAGCATCAATTAATTTTTTTCAACATATGTTTAATATTTTTGGTCTTTAAGTCATTTTCTCTCTCCTGAATAAAATAAAATATTAAACATTGGCCAAATTAGATGCAAATTTTCCCAAAAGCTTATTTACATGCTTAGATTATGATTTTGGAGTTATTTTTCCAATTTGAGAACATTAGATATTTTATTTCACCTTATTGGCTTATCTCCTATTTTCTTTTAATAAAGACTTTAATATATGCTTTTATCTTCCAAATTAGGTGATACTTGGCCCTTAAGTTTCTTTTAAGTCAAGAAAATGAGATTGATATCGAAATTATCTTCATGGGCTTCCACTTATGATTTTTGAGACAATATATTCCTCATTGTCTCCTTTTATCCATTATATCCCATAGTATCTCCAATTATTACATTTATCATCTCCTTTATGTATATTTCAGGATTTCCTTTCTTTTTTATATTCTAAAAAGCACTAGAAAGTTCTAGGACGAATTTATTTATTATTTTTATCACTTAAGTGGACATTTTACATATTACACCCATTACTAAGCCTTCACTAAGGTATTTGTGCATAAAACCAAATATTGAGAGAAAAGGTGAACAAATGCTCATTAGGCCATTATATTATCCACAAATTACACAAAAAGGCCAAAGAAGATAGAGATGAAAGGAAAAGATGGAAAAGAGAACCAAAAAGGAAAAATGCCCAGAATTCAGTATGTTACAGCACTCCACCCCTTAAAGAGGATTTCGTCCCCGAAATCACTAGCAATTAGGGAAGGGTGAGTGTGCAACCTCACATCACAAAAGTTCAGGTTGTTTCTCCAACCATAACTTCCACCAAAAAACTCATCAACATATACATCACAAGCATCTCAACATAGGTTAGTTTCTCAAGGATCACCTAGGGTTCCACTATTAAGATTATTTTTATGAGATTTAACATTATTAACATTTTTGACTCATTAGCATTATATCTATTAGGATATCACATTATCATTATTATTCTTTTAATTATGTCATGTCATATTCACTTGGTTGCCAAAAAGAACTATATTTCATTATTATGCACAAATAGAGGTTACTCAATTATCTCAATGTGTTTGATCATTAATAATTTGGATTTACACTTCATTATCCTCATATTATCATTATATTAATTATAACAAATTATCTTGCATGTGATAGGACATTTTATTCAATTTATTATTAAGTCTACAATTAATCCAAATTATGTCACATTGATTACTTGTATGTATAGTAAACATTATCACATTACCTTTTTCATTCATATTAATGTCATCATTATTCATTTTCTTATATTTATTCACTTCTTAATATTTATTATGCACATTTATGTGAATCCAGTTACTTCTTATCCATATTGAAGTCATTATCTATATTTTAGTGAACTAGGTTGGGCATATTACATATTAATGAATTGATTCACATACAAAGTCATGATTAGGTGATTAACTAGGTGCGTACTAAGTAACAAGGTGATATCTATTTCATATTAATTAATCTATGATTAGGTGAATATATATCATTTATGTACATCAAGGTAGGTTATCTAATTATGACACATAATGCCACTAAATTAACATGAATATAATTAAGGATGTATATGTTAAGGTTATATGATTAAAACTTAGGGTTTAGGATCAACTTGATCATTATATTTTATTATAGCATGCATTAATTCCAAGATTATGTTACATTTTTCTTTCTCATCATATCATTAAGGTTTATCAGTTCATGATATTATTAGCATCATGTGTATCCATAATTAGTATTAATATGTGAGTGACCCATATTATGTGCATTGGATATTCATTAGGGTTTGAACATATAAATTATTCCTCGGATGCTCATTATATGTTCATTAATATATGAACAAGCATGTTAGAATTACCACTATTACATGTTTGGTCAAGACCAAGGATCTAAGTATCTAACCTCCTATTCATGGAGTTAGGGTTTCTAAAGATAGATAGATATCGAGATGTCACAGGGTTCCATCCCCCTAAAGAGGATTTTGTCCTCAAAATATAACCACCCAACATCATCAACCTAACCATACTCTGCCCTTTAAAGAGTTCAACCTATCAAGCCAAACTACACTAGGGTTAAAGGATAAGTCTACTAAATCATATATAAGATCCACCACACTTCCACTGTGCACTCTGATAGCCTTATAAACATCAACTCTAAGGTCTAGGTTCTTGGGGATAAACTATTCAAGCATGTGGTCCTGAGGAACAAAAGGAAACTGTCTTAGTATTCATCCTGAAACAAGTCATAAGGTTATCATATTAGTGTTCTAGGAGAAACCAACATACATGTGAAACTTAAGTCAAACTATTAGGATACCCAAAGATATACAACACAGAAGCTAAGGCCACTATTGCCTAAAAGCAAACTATTTTGGGCAATTCGTATTAGCTTAGGCCAGGCCGGTATCATATGGATCTGGGAGTCCTCGTAAACCAATCTAGTGGTGCGCAGGAAAATATTGACAGCCCCCAGAACCTGATCCTTTCTAGACACCTTTGCTTCAACTTCATACCCTAATAGTTGCCTAAAGGTAAACCTAAACAGCATTAAGGTATGCATATTTTAATTATTAGAATATTAGATTTTTATTCATCAAGACTCTAAGGTCAAACAATAGGGTCCTAAATCAACCTATCATCAGCATAGATCAAATCTAGGGTAAACATGTCACCTACAAGAACTATGTAAGACAGGGATTCTAACTAGGGAGACAAAACTAAAATAGCCAGATTCTAACTACCATGGGCTCTGATACCATGTTGTAAAGAGTGTGAGATCACCTCCTTACTAAAATATGGTAAACAAAACACATTGGAAAGCAGCGGAATAAAAATTTCTGACTATATTCAATTTCATAAAAGATTGTACAAGATACATCAAAAATCTCCCTTTTAGGGTTACATCATACAAAACTAGGATCTAGATAGAGGGAAGTCTAGACTACTCCACTATTGTCTCCAAGCAACATATCCATCAATGCTAAGTCCATGCCAAAGCTAAGATCTTCATGCCTTATCCATCACCTTGCTCCACATCTGGGTGGTTGGGAAAGCACCCAACAAGAGGGAAGGAAAATAAAAGTATGTGTCACAAAACTATACTAAAGGTGACAAGATAAATAGAACAAGTAAATCAGGCTAGGGATTCATTAAAATATGAGAGATCAAGAGTATGAGGCTTTAAACAAAGAAAATTGCTAATAACAAATATAATTAAAGGATTTGCATGTAAATTAATATGTCTACCTAACTAAGTAGGGTTGAGGCACCTACCGGACCTCTAACCTTAGGTGAGGGGAGAATAAGACATTCCCGGTCACCTATAATATTATGGGGAGAAATACAAACATTCCCCTAGGGTGATTATATACATGCCCTCTGTGGGTGGTTGTACATAAGTACCTCTACTTTAAAATTATATAGAACATATAACTACATGCTAGAAAAAGAGTTATGGCAAGATTAATCAAATGATTCATATAACATGGAAGTGGGGTATAAAACTCAAACAAGATAATACTACAACTGATTTTGAGGCATAAACAAATTAGGTTTCAAGAATAATGGATTAGGTCAAATTAAGCCTCATTAGGGAACATAGGTAAAGGTGTAATAAAAATTTTCAACTGAAGGTGTAGATGCACATACCTTTATTCTTTAAAGTCCTAGAAACCACTTTCAGATCCCTAATCAAAATCAGAGTCCACTTTCCCCTAATAGCATAATCATGTTCATGTATTAGTGCTATATTCATTCATTAAGGACTTAAAACCCCAAAGTTACCAAATTTTCTACAAACCATCGATTTAGGTCATGAAACCACCACTACTGTCTTTAATAGGTTTTTCTGATCAAAATAACATATAATTTTATGTATTTTGAAGATATGGGCTTTTAGAGAAATTTTTAGTGATTTTTAATTAATTAAATCATTCACAAAAACACTTTTTTTGAAAAATGCAGAATCAAGCATCAAATTATTTTTATTTGAAAGAATACTTTTTTTCAATTTCAAAACATATTTTACTTTAATTTTTGGACAACCAAAACAAAAGATACAATTTTTACAAAATTGACCAAACACAATGTAATTTTTATTGAAACAGACAAAAAAGGACGAACAAGCTCCTGTATGTGTAATAGAAACAAAACTAAATCAATTGGCAGAGTCATAAAATGCTTGGTAATAGAAGTCTAGATCTTGAAAAAGCTCGATAGAAGCAGTTCAAACTCAGAATCCCACGTAAAGCGCGATCGAAAGAGATCACTAGTGGTTTTGACAAGTGCTACCAGTATTATCCACCAGGTGTGCCAGACCACACACCATAACCACCGACATGACACATGATTTGAAATTTATGACTCTGATTAAAATAACTAGAAATGAAAGATATCAAGTGTACAAACAAGATGATACCTAAAACATGAAATGAAGACGAATCCAAACATGGATAGAATGAATAAATCCATTAATAGAAGGAAGAATCTAGAGGAGATCCCAAAGAATAGCATACCACTATCGGACTAGGGATACAACTTTTAAAATACAACAATAACTAAACGCAAAAGATAGAGTGTTGGGTATGTGATTGGAAGTTTAGTCTAGAAATAATCACGAAGATCGACAACCAACAAAGGCTCTCATGATTCCTCTTGCACGCCACCACAATCATGAAATTTGAGTTAAAGAATATCGAAACGCTACACCCTTTCAACCCCAATCGGAGGACAAGACATAGTAAAGCATAATAAACTTGTAGGACCATCTTTTGAAAACACAAATAATAGAATATGTGGGTGAGAGATGGAAATATGGTTGTAAGTTTTACTAGTAACTGATAACACCCAAATTAGCGCATATTTTCTATGCATTTTATATATGATTTTATATCACTTTAGTCTTAATATGCACTCTTTTATTCATGTTTTATGATTTCTATCTCGCATTAGATAAAAGTAATAAAAATAGCCAATAATGTATCTAATTAGCCAATTTTTGACTTACAGGCACCGAAACTAGCCAATTTTGGGACTCTCAAGTACCGAACCTGAAAAGATAAGAATTCTAGCAGCTGGTCGATATGGTCTGGCCGATACGGCTGCCCGATAGGGCCTGGCCGATACGGCTGCCCGATAGGGCCTGGCCGATATGGTCTGGCCGATACGGCTGCCCGATACGGCCTACCCGATACAGCTGCCTGACACTCCCCCTACCTGATACAGTCTTCGGGAGACAGTCATATTGGCCCACCTGATGCCTCAAGATCAAAGCCACAGATGAAGGACACATGGACCAATAAATTCTACAACTCCCATCAACTCACTGCCTATAAATAGTAGTTGTCAACCAACATAGCAGGGGAGGAGCCAGAGGGAGGACTTGGCAAGAGCTAGTGCCTAGACCCAGGAGCTAGTGTGTCGAGTTCCCCAAAAGTCTACTGCCCGATATGGTTGCCCGATATGGTCTCCCCGATACGGTCGCCCGATACGGTCTAGAGAGAGAGCTGAGGAGTCCAGAGGGACGAAGAGAAGACCTAAGGGTCGAGATCCGACCTGCACAGAGGCCGAGGAGCGAGAGCCACCTCTCCTCTACAGGCTATATCTCTTCCCTCTTCTCTTACATTCTACTGCATTCCTTCATTTCTTGTACAAACGATGTTCATCCATCTTTATTCGGTGCCAGCTATGCTTGTCTATGGCTAGTTAGCTCCTTCATAGCTATGTAGCCCGATCTGGGCATGTTTATATACTTTCGCCTTAAGCAAGTAGATTCATATCAGATCTAGTATGTTTCATGTTTTATTTTCTCTTTCTAAATTATGATTGCTAGTTTGGTTGATCTCTTACTTGCTTGAACTGTTGTTTCTGCCTGTATCGAGAGATCCGTTGTAGGAATAGCTAAGAAACGATAGTTTGGATCTGAGCCTGAGAGGAGGACGATCCAAGGTATTCTGTTCCTAACACCCCAGAATATCCTAAGACCCGAGAGGGAACTTAGTGTATTTCGAGGTGTTGATATGTCATTCCTTGAGAGAGGGTCATTGACATATTGTTGATGGTTTTAGTCACGCATCGCGAGAGCGAGTGGGAAGACCCCACAGGAAAGATGCCAATGTGCGTACTAGATGCTTGCTTGGGTGTTCAAGGGTTGTCTACGCCCGAGAACGAGTGCATAGACTGCCCCATTTGCGGTTACATAGCCAGGAACTCTCTTTCTCTATTTAGTAGACTCACGAGCTCTATTTTGTTTTCTTTTCTTTTCTTTTCTTTGTTTTGTTTTATATCGTGACAACCCGCTAGACTAGTTCTAGCAATTACTTTTATCGACTATCATCTTGGCTTATCTGACTAAAGAACAAGATCTGTGGCGTCCTAAACATCACCACGTCCCTGTGTCAGACCCCGTATATCTACTTCAACCCCGTAATAAAGTTGTGGGGGCCTAGAAGGTTTCAGGATATAAATTTAAAGCTTGATTCCTTCCTTTGTCCCGCGTTCATTTCCGGACGCGTGAAAAAGGCCGATCAACTTTTGGCACCGCTGCCGGGGACGTGGTTTTTCATGTTTACACGCCTAGTAGATTTTTGTTCGGTTACTATAAGCCTGTGTATACATGCATATTTTTCCTCTTGTTTTACACATACTTGTTCATATATACTAAATCACTTTTCTTTTTCTCATACCTTTTTTTCAGCCATGGACCTTGCTTCCGCAAGACAAGTCATCTTGTCCACCTGTCCTCCTGAGTTTTTCTATAGTTCTGACTGCTGGCAAAGAATTGAAGGTTGTGCTCTACAGCTATTCGAGTTATACTTACCTCCACCGTCGTCATATGTCGAGATTCCAACAACGGAGATTGCCAGTCAGCCCTCGACTCCAGTGCCATCATGGGATCAAGAACTGATTAAGGCAGTGGAGTTAGCTGGAGAAAGTGTCAAGGCACTCACCTCCCTAGTTCCTCATCTCCAAGAAAACATCGATCCGCTCCAGCAACTATTAGACAAGAAGGAGCATCATCTCAAAGTAGCCACCGAGGTTGCAGACCACAGTAGAAATCTACATCAAATTGTTGAACAAGGATTCATTCTAAAGCATCAGTTTGATACAGTGAGTTCTGCTTATATGTGCATGGCAGAATCGAGGGGTCTCGAAAGCATTGCTGCTCAAGTACAACAACTTCATGATAAAGATGTTGAACAAGGCAGGAGGCTCCAAGAGCTCATAGATTTGGTTAGAAACCGATTACAAATGCCATCACAAGACAATGAAGATGTTAGTCATCAAGACCATTTCATTGGGTCTGAAGTGGAGTATGCATCACCATCCTATTCAGACCATCAACTAGATTCACCGGGATTTTTCTGTGAAGACCAACCCAATCTGGGAAGCCCTTCATTCTATCCAGATGACCCAGCTGATGAACCAGTGGAAGAAATGAGTCATAGACATGAATGGATCTAGGATGACGATGACGATGATGAAGACTCGAAAAGCCAATCGACCTCACAACCAGAAGGTTGGTTTGAGGAACCAGAGTCAGATATTGAACCAGACCAGAGTGACATTTCTCATATTGAGACTTGTCATTTTGCTTTGAGCAGTACGCCAACCATGGTTTGGAACAATTTGTTCGACGACGACGATGACAGTTGCTCAACATGGAGCAGTGAGTATAGTAACGAAGACAAGTTGAAGCAGCACGAGCCATCATTCGCCACCATACCTTTACAAGGCTTGGTGGACATCAAGGGGGTAGGATGGACGGTTCACTACAACATGGTTGATGATCATGAAGACACCCCTGACTCCACGCCAGGTGATAAGCTTGGGGTGGTAGAACTACAAACAGATTCTTTAGGGGTACTTTTTGCTCAGAAGATGATTATATGACTCAGACAGTACATGAAGATTTATATGAGCATCCAACCTCAAGTGCAGAGATGGAGAGAGAAGATATGAGTCCTCAAGATAACGTCCAACCTCTCTCATATATCTCATCCTATGTCGACATCCCAGGACCTTCATTTTTAGAATCATATAATGAAAGGTACCCTGAGGATGATATGCCAAAGAATTCATCCCAGTGCAGTTCAAGCCACTTCCAGCACAAAGATGACTTCACCGAGTCGTCGGATTTCACTTTTCTTCTTCAAACTCGGCAGGGCCAACACATATGCCTATTCTACTCATATTATGTGGAGGAACCCGTCGGCAAGACACAAGTGACACTGGTCCCAAAACTTAGGATTTGGGATCCCAGTGTCGGTATCGTGGTGCAACCACCTCCTTTTCTATTACCCATCCTCCTGCACTTTTATTACAATAAATTTTGCTTTTCATGTTCTTATTAGTTAGCTTCTTTCTTCTAATTGTTTTTATATCCTTGCACCCATGCATCATCTTTAGAACTTCAATAACTTCCGTTAAAATCATGCATTCCTGCCTCACTATCTCAAGTTTAAGTCTTGCTCAAGGACGAGCAAAATTTTTAAGCTTGGGGTGGTAGGCTTCGCCCCTCTTTCTCTTCACCCTTCTTGCATGCATGTCTATTTCCTACATTTAGTCTTAAATTTTCAAAATTTTCAGCTTTTTAGCTTTGCAATTATGGCTATATGGTGTGAACCTAATAGATAAATGCTTGACTTTATGCTTAGATGCACAATTTTCATCTTAAAAATTGTTTGACCTTTTGCTTGACTTGCTCTTTGACTCTTTCCTTGAGTTTGGTAATAAATCTAAGGTTATGTCCCTTTTTCATAGCTTAAAGTTGAATTCCCTTGATCTGTGTCGTGAATGGAAAATCCATGGTAAACGACCGTTGGAATGAGCTAAAACACGATCAAAGAACCTAATTGTGGATTCACAAGTTTGCCTCTATTCTAAGGATTCTTGAATCATAATTTCTATCTATTCACAAGGTATCAAGTGGATCATGATGAGTTTTGAGCCATGATCAAGGTGAAGTGCTTTTCCTTGATGGACTACATGCCTTCTCACATTAGATCGAGTCAAAAAGATGAAAAATATAAAAATGTGCAAAAGAGGCTTGGCCGCCCACAAATTCCCAAAATATCTATATAGTTCTCACCCAAGCCTACAAATAGAATGCAGATGTTAAAAGCCTGAGTGTGAACAATAAATGAGTGTTGTTTTCTCTTTTAGGAGAGTTGAGGATGATGCCCAGCCGGTGTATGACTGTGCTCATGAACACGGGTATGTCGTTCCTGGCAGTATCACTCTAAGAGCTCATTAGAGAGTCACTAGGAACCCTTAGGTGACCTATGAGATCATCTCAGCAGGGTTGGTTCGAGCGCAGTACGAGGAGTTTGTCTCACTGCTCTGGGCCAACTGGCTCGGACTACAGGGTCTGTTGCTCATTACATGGACCAACCCGACGCAGATCGAGATCCTCAGAAGTCATTAGAGTCTTTTTGCTTTGTTTCTTAGGACATGAATAAGTGAGAGGCACGTTGTTCCAGATTGGTATCCATGGATTCATGGTGATGGCTCATTGCTCATCACCTGCTTGATCACCTAAATGACAACTCTTTCATGTTTAAATAATTATGGTTCAAACCCTAATGAGTATCGGAAGGCTATAGTGAATTCGCTTAATCTCGCCTGGACGCTCTTTGATCTTGCTTTGGTAGGATTGTGCATGACAGGTGGGGGTTTGTTCTGAAACGACATGGATCAGGAGAATTGATGTTTTAAACTGTTTTTCTTAACCTTAGCATTTATTTCCAAGCTTAATTTGGATGTTATCTTTTTTGTTCTTTGAGCACAGCCTTGCTTGAGGACAAGCAAGTTTTAAGCTTAGGGTAGTTGATAACACACAAATTAGCACATATTTTCTATGCATTTTATCTATGATTTTATATCACTTTAGTCTTAATATGCACTCTTTTGTTCATGTTTTATGATTTCTGTCTCGCATTAGATAAAAGTAGTAAAAATAGCCAATAATGTAGCTAATTAGCCAATTTTTGACTTACAGGCACCGAAACTAGCCAATTTTGGGACTCTCAAGTACCGAACCTGAAAAGACAAGAATTCTAGCAGCTGGCCGATATGGTCTGGCTGATACGACTGCCCGATAGGGCCTGGCCGATACGGCTGCCCGATACGGTCTGGCTGATACAGCTGCCCGATACGGTTTCCCGATATGGTCTGGCCGATACGGATGCCCAATACGGCCTGCCCGATACAGCTGCCTGACACTCCCCCTGCCCGATACGGTCTTCGGGCGACAGTCATATTGGCCCACATGATGCCTTAAGATCGAAGCCACAGATGAAGGACACGTGGACCAATAAAAGCCACAACTCCCATCAACTCGCTACCTATAAATAGTAATTGCCAACCTACAGAGCGGGGAGGAGCCGGAGGGAGGACTTGGCAAGAGCTAGTGCCTAGACCAAGGAGCTAGTGTGTCGAGTTCTCCAAAAGTCTACTGCTCGATACGGTCTGCCTGATACGGTATGTCTGAAATGGTCACCCGATACGGTCTAGAGAGAGAGAGAGAGAGCCGAGGAGTCCAGAGGGACGAAGAGAATACCTAAGGGCCAAGATCCGACCTGCACAGAGGCCGAGGAGCGAGAGCCACCTCTCCTCTACGGGCTATATCTCTTTCCACTTCTCTTTCATTCTACTGCATTCCTTTGTTTCTTGTACAAACGATGTTCATCCATCTTTGTTCGGTGCCAGCTATGCTTGTCTATGGCTAGTTAGATCCTTCTTGGCTATGTAGCCCGATCTGTTCATGTTTATATACGTTTGCCTTAAGCAAGTAGATTCATATTAGATCTAGTATGTTGCATGTTTTATTTTCTCTTTCTAAGTTATGATTGCTAGTTTGGTTGATCTCTTACTTGCTTGAACTGCTGTTTCTTCCTGTATCGAGAGATTCATTGTTGGAATAGCTAAGAGACGATAGTTTGGATCTGAGCCTGAGAGGAGGACGATCCAAGGTATTATGTTCCTAACACCCCAGAATATCCTAAGACCCGAGAGGGAACTTAGTGTATTTCGAGGTGTTGATATGTCATTCCTCGAGAGAGGGTCATTGACATATTGTTGATGGTTTTAGTCACGCATCGCGAGAGCGAGTGGGATGACCCCATAGGACATATGCCAATGTGCATACTAGATGCTTGCTTGGGTGTTCAAGGGTTGTCTACACCCGAGAACGAGTGCATAGACTGCCCCATTTGTGGTTACATAGCCAGGAACTCTCTTTCTCTATTTAGTAGACTCACGAGCTTTGTTTTGTTTTGCTTTGTTTTCTTTTCTTTGTTTTGTTTTATATCGTGACAACCCGCTAGACTAATTCTAGCAATTACTTTTATCGACTATCATCTTGGCTTATCTGACTAAAGAACAAGATATGTGGCTTCCTAAACGTCACCACGTCCCTGTGTTTGACCTTGTATATCTACTTTGACCCCGTAATAAAGTTGTGGGGGCCTAGAAGGTTTCGGGTTATAAATTTAAAGCTTGATTCCTTCCTTTGTCCCGCGTTCATTTTGGGACGTGTGAAAAAGGCCGATCAGTAACGTACCAAGAAGGTTTGTCAAGATGATTTCTGGTGGACTTGGCAAATTCCAAAGCAAGATCATACCCAACCAAGAAAACACAATGAAACATGGCTTCGAAGAGATTGGTGATGATTGGCAATCGCAACGCTTGGTGGTTATATATATATGCATGAAATGATAAGGGGGAAGCCATCGAGTAGTGAGCATTAAATAAGAAACGTAGGAAAAGTAAGAAGAGGAGAAGGAAAAAGACTATATTATATCATATTCTTTGTATTATAAAATTCTCAATCAAGGTAGGTAAATGTAGGTTCTAGTACAATCGTGATAGATCAAGAGAGAAAATATGTATGACAAGTACATAAATTTGAAAATTTTATAGAAATAAATACATGATTAAATAGTTAGAATATCAGACATAGATTCTAATTTTATTTCATAATCTAGACGGGAGAGAAAGCATTATCCAGTTAAATATAAAAGTTGAACCCTATACTATTTAATACATGTAGATCCCAATTGTAACATTAGTTTTCATTTTTGGGGATTCTAAGTATTTTATTTAATTCCTTTAAAGTTATTCATATTTTCTCTTTCTTAATATATTAGAGACTTACATAATTATCACTTAATGTGAAACTTCACTCTCAAGCAAAACAAAATATATGGAACATGAAACTTTTATTAACTTCATTTGTTTGTTATTTTAATTAATGATTTGAAGGTTTTGCACATTTTCTCTCTCCTAAATTCACATTCACATAAAATATTTTCCAAATTGAGTCAAACTTCATCCAAGATCTATTTTAATGTGTATAATATGAATTTGGTATTTTTTTTTTGAAGACTTTATTATTTTATTTAATTCATTTAAATTTTATCACTTATTTATCCTTTTCATTTATTAGAGGCATCAAGAAACTTTCTAAAAATGTAAAACTTGGCATATAAGCAATACTAAATGTGTGGAACATGATTTCGCATTAATTAATTTTTTTCAACATATATTTAATATTTTTGGTCTTTAAGTCATTTTCTCTCTCCTGAATAAAATAAAATATAAAACATTGGTCAAATTAGATGCAAATTTTCCCAAAAGCTTATTTCCATGCTTAGATTACGAATTTTGAGTTAGTTTTCCAATTTGAGAACATTAGATATTTTATTTCACCTTATTGGCTTATCTCCTATTTTCTTTTAATAAAGACTTTAATATATGATTTTATCTTCCAAATTAGGTGATACTTGGCCCTTAAGTTTCTTTTAAGTCAAGAAAACGAGATTGATATCCAAATTATCTTCATGGGTTTCCACTTATGATTTTTGAGACAATATATTCTCATTATCTCCTTTTATCCATTATATCCCATATTATCTCCAATTATTACATTTATCATCTCATTTATGTATATTTCGGGATTTCCTTTCTTTTTCATATTCTAAAAAGCACTAGAAAGTTCTAGGAAGAATTTTTTTATTATTTTTATCACTTGGACCTTTTACATATTACACCCATTACTAAGCCTTCACTAAGGTATTTGTGCATAAACCCAAATATTGAGAGAAAACGTGAACAAATGCTCATTAGGCCATTATATTCTCTACAAATTACACAGAAAGGACAAAGAAGATAGAAATGAAAGGAAAAGATGGAAAAGAGGACCCAAAAGGCAAAATGCCCAAAATTCAATATGTCACAATTTGTATGAGAGGTGACCTGGTTTGTTGCATGTGTAGTAGCACGGTGGTGCGGTGCATTGGGACCTTGAGTGTTTTCTGATAAAGCATCTGGTGATATGCATAGTGCAGAAATGGTGTTTAGGAGGTGCTCGTTGCCAAGCAAGGGAAGTGGTGTTGTGTTTGAAAGTGGTGATAGTGAGGTCAGTGGCTGAAACCTAACTGAGGGGTGGGAAGTTTTGGTTATGTGAATGTAGATATGTTTTTATCTTGTACAATTGATGTTTTAGAAACTTGAATGAATCTAAGGAAGATGGGGAAGGGATATTTGTCAGGTTTGCAAGTTTATACTTGTCTATGATGGTGGAAAATTATTGCACTGATGATGTAGTGTCTTCTTCCTCAAAATTTGTTGGTGGGAAGAGGTGAACTCAATGGGATTGATTCTGGTATCTTCTGTAGGTTGGCTCTTTTTTTAAACAAACAACTGATTAGTGAAGTCTGAACTAGTGGAGATGTTATCATCTTTGAGAAGAAAAGTGGATATATCTATGTTGGGGTTTCATTGTTGAAATCTGCCACACATGGCATCAGGGCTCTTTCAGTGATGGGCATGATGAAGACAGTCCATTCTAGCTTCAACTTTAATGATTTAATCATATTTTCCCATCCATGCTCTATGTAGATATTGGATTTCTTATCACAGTCTATGACTACATCAAAACATTTATGCCCTATTTGAATCTTATTGTTGCCTGGTGGGAGATCGTGATTGTGGTATTTCCATGCTCATGGTAACTAGATTGTGGTATGGTTTGTAGGATCATATAGTGGGTAGTTCATGAATTGGAAGAGAGTAGCCATATCTGAAATGGTAGTAATGGGGTTGACCATGGTTGTTGGAGTGTTGTTCTTCCTATTCTCATAAGCTCTGTAGAGATGGAGGGGGTTCCGATCTTGCATTGGAGATGTTTGTTGTTTCTCTTTGCCACCGTAAGGTGTCCTCCTATTCTCATGTTGGGGAACAGGTTGTCTATTGTATCACATGAGTCAAAGAAAGACAACAATAGTGTATCCCTATGTGTTTATTAGTCTACCTACGTTGTACACACTGTTGGTCTAGTTGGGAAGTAAGGTTGTTGCAGGTGTTGTAAGTATGGCTATCAATGTTGGTGGTATTTGTGACACCTCATCACTCTAAATGAGATTACTCAAAACACAAAACACGATCAACTACTAATTAATCACATATTCAAAAATGCGGAATAATTAAAACCAATTCCAACAATGTAAATAAACTCTAGAACATTTATAAAAGGTCCATCATTCCATTCTCATATACAGTAACAAGTATTTACATATGGGTCCAAAGACCTCAATCACATCCTGCATACAAAAGATATTTCACATGTGCATGCCATATATTTACAAACATTGGCATACTACCAAAATATCATGTCGGTATGAGTATATCATCTATAAAACACATCCCATACCCAGACCTGAGAGTACAGGGATGACACTAGGACTCTACTACTAACATCTACAACTAACCAACCTTCTGAATCTATTGATCACCAGGTTGGTTCTCTTCCACAATGCGACCTCAACCTCGTTGCCTGCGACCACCTAAAAAATGTGGTGACCCACGGGTGAGACCCAGTCCCAGCGAGAGATATAACTCTCTCCAACATATATTGATTATAACATATGAATTAACAATAAATACATTGAGCAGTTAGGATATTAATAAGCAATATGAACAGATTGAATAGTTTAAGCATACTCAGCAATTAAGCAAATAAGTCGTAACATCAAGTAGAATTACACAATTTTCATAAGTCTGCATCATGCAAGAACTATGTAGTGTAAAGACAAGACAAGGGTTAATCAACCAATGTGATACGTATTTAACCCTAGAAATTATACAACACTGATGGTATTATATCTTTTATTATTACGCCATGGGGAGTTTGATTCATACCACTCAAAGTCCAACTGACCACTGTGAAGTGCTATTCAGTTCCGTATAAGATCTAGGAGTGTCGATCTCAAAAGATCTCTTCCCCTCAATCAGTATGAGTAAACTACAGCGACATACCAGTCAAACTGCCAACAGTGACATATAGTCAACTGATAACAACTAGTCCGTACTTGGTACAAGTTACGACACTAGAAAATAGGGTATACAAAACCCTCTAATCTGAGGTACTCCCACAGCTGTCCTCAATCACATCAAATATCAGAGGCATGACCATAGTCATCCTCCATAACCTGCAATTGTGGATGACAAGGATATATCCACAACTTTCCACCCCCACATACTCAATAGTATGTGCTCAGAGTTTCCCTTGGGAATACTCGTTTCACCATCCAGTAAGTTCTCACATTGAATATGGCTCTACGGAACAAGGGTCTACATGATTAAGGTTACACTTAATTAATTACTACCAATTGAATGCATTAAGGCTTTATCATACAAGTGGACATTCAAACCCTAATTCTTTTCTAACAAGAGTATATGTATAAAAACTTCAAAAGATATAAAACATTTGAGATATAAATCTTAATCACATTACCACATTCTATCATTCATTGCAAATTAGTGTACCACACTTATCATCATACTATTACAAGATTCCAATATCTTATTACAAGTTCCAGGGTTTTAACCCTTATTGGAACATGAAGAGGATTTCACCTCAATCATGGCTTCAAACATTCCCAAAGTTCGTTAAGACCATCACATTTTTCATAGTAAGGTTATCAGGATCATTCCATGCCTTAAACAAGGCTCAAAAGATCATTAGCACATATATGTCCATAGATATTAACATGGCAAGGCACTATTATATTCAAATAGTACCACATTGTGATTTCAACACAAGAAGAGTGTAATTCATTATCACATTAATCATTCAAGAGGTCTGATCATAACCAATCAACATCATATAATTACATTAAGGTTAGGTATAACAAGCTACATCACATGGGAGTTATGCATCCACTTATTATAGTGATTTATCAAATATAACTATATAATGGCAAAGGTAAGACTACAAATTAATGGTATTGAACCATCAAATTATCATCACTAGGACCCACATATAATACCATGTGATTTATTCTAATCCATTGGATGTTAAAGAATCCAATATTATTCATTGGATCAGGCTCATTGTTCAAGGTTATCAATTGAAGTATAGGAATAAGCATTAGATCAATTGAACCAAGGAACCATTGGTTCAAGATTTAGTTAAATCTACAATTACATTCTTAACTCATCATATATGGTGATGACCTGATCCACCATTAATTGTGATCATTAGGTCACCATTGGTTGTTAGATCAGTAATACATTCAGTTAACACCATCAAATATTAAGCTAATGCCATCATCAATTGATAACATCATTAGAATACTTAGTAAATGATAATTAAACGTCTAATTGAGCCAAAACCTGACCTAAAGGGGTGACCATAGGTTGTCACCATAAATTTGACACCCTTGATCACGAACATCAGTTTCCAAGATAGCAACACCATTGGTTATTGAATAATATGACCATCGGTCGTGTGATAGGGAAGGAAATAGCTTGAAAACCCTAATTTGAACCATCAATTATTTTGTGCTCAGTACCATAGGTTGATGCTATCAACCTGTCCCAGATCATGTTACACCTTATAAAGGTTGTACACATGTTTACAAGTTCATATAGAACTGGAACAAAATAGCGAACACCACAAAAATTCATAATTCTAAACAAGCATGGTTTCCCTATGCTTAGTTCGTCACATTAAAGCATAAACATGAACTAACAAGCAATATAAGTGAAGATTGTTATATAACTCACCTATATAGAGTAGGTCAAATCCCAAATAGAAAGAATCTTGAGAAAATAGGGCAAGAAAACCTTGGATTCAGATCTGAACTTGGCCAAATAGGTAGTTCTCTCCACAAAGAAGCAAAATCCTAGAAAAAGAAACAAGAAGGATAGATTTTTGAGTTCTAGAGCCACTTTCACCATAGAACAGAAGGGTTACGACCTGTAGAGATATAGGAGGAATAAGATAAAATAAATAAACAGAGTAAATACGGTAATACTTACACTTTTAGGTCAAGATCACTAGGAAGGAGCTTTAGGAACCCCTAAAGGAAGTCGATTGCAACCCTAGATCCTTTTTCCAAGAAGGTCCCCACTTTCTTCTTCCTTAGCCAGGAAAATTCGTAGCCACACAGAGGGAGAACGAAGGTCAGAGAAGGAGGGAAGTGGTGGAGAGCAAATGGTTCATTTTGGTGCTTAGGGATAAGTATATATAACTTTAAGATAAAGAACAAGAAAAAGTTGAAGTTCTAGTATCTATCCAAGTATCCATGGCCTTAAATTATTAAGAATATACAAGCACACACACAAGTATCTCCACCACCATCTATATAGACCTTCTATTCTTTCCTTTGTTGAATTTCCCAGACAATCACATAATTCATTAGTTGATAGCTACTAAAGGTAGCTCATCCATGAAGGGTAAACCCTGAAATACCCTTGAGGAAAACACCTTCAAACCATGGCTCAACTAGGAGACCCATGGATCAAAATACTCAAGAATGATAATATAACATCTAAGGAACATAATGTATGTGAAAAATTGTAAAGGAAACCCCTCAATTGGGTAGATTGCAGAAAAGTCCAAAATGTACAAAAAAATGCATAACTTACTCAAATAGTGTCAAAATTGGACCAAATTTGAAAATTAAGCTTGTATTATGATTTCAAAACATATCACAAGGTTATATTAGGTTCTAAGCATTAAATTATGGTAAATAAGCTTATTCAACTCATTAAGCAAGTTTAAGGGTCTTACAACTATAAACCCCTAACAAGGATTTCGCCCCCAAAATCCTACGCAAAAAGAGATGGGTATTTTCTACACATATCATTCTCTAGTTCCCATGTGGCTTCATCTATGCCACAGTGATGCCACAAAACTTTCACTAGTATTACATCTTTTCTCTTCAACTTTTTCACCCTTCTATCTAGGATTGACACAGGACCCTCAACATAGGAGATATCCTCATCTAACTCAACCTCTACTGGTTGGATTTTCTGATCAGTATCTGGATGGCATTTCCTCAACATAGATATGTGAAAGACATTATAAAATCTATGTAGCTCTGGTGGTAGCTCCAACTTATATGCTACCTTTCCAATATGAGTTAGGACAGGGTATGGTCCCATAAATCTAGGATCCAACTTACCCTTCTTTCCAAAGCTCAGCACACCTTTCCAAGGAGAAACCTTAAGATATACTCTATCTCCCATTTGGAACTCAAGTGGTATGCATCAGTTATTTGCATAAGATTTTTGCCTATCCTGGGGTGCTTTCAACTGTTGTTGTATCACTTTGATCTTTTCTGTAGTCTGTTGTATTAGCTCAGGACCCAAAATTTGATATTCTCCTATCTCATACCAGCAAAGAGGAGACCAACATCGTCTCCCATACAGAGCCTCATAAGGGGTCATATCTATGCTTGTTTGATAGCTATTGATGTATGCAAACTCTATCAGAGTCAGATGTACATCTCAACTACCAAGAAATTACAGCACACATGCCCTCAAGAGATCCTCTAAAGTCTAAATAGTCCTTTCAGACTAGCCATCAGTCTCCAGATGAAAAGGTGTGTTGAATCTCAGCTGTGTTCCCATTGCTAAATGTAGATGCTCCTAGAAATAACTGGTAAACTATGGACCTCTATCAGAAACTATAGTCACTGGAATGACGTGCAGACGAACTATCTCATCAACATATATTTGTGCCAATTTCTCTTCTGTAAACGTCATCTTAACTGGCAGAAAATGAGCTGACTTAGTCAATCTGTCTACTATCACCCATATGGAATCATGACCCTTGGTTGTCCTAGGAAGACCAACCATAAAGTCCATAGTAATCTGATCCCATTTCCACTTTGGTATTGGCAAGGGTTGTAATGTCCATATAGGCTTCTGGTACTCAGCCTCCACTTATTGACAAACTGGACATTTGGCAATGAACTCTGCCACATCATGCTTTAGACATGGCCACCAATACATGTCTTTCAAGTTTTGGTACATCTTGGTACTTCCAGGATGCATTGCATACATGGAGGAGTGAGCCTCCTCAAGTACCATCTTCCTCAACCCATCAACATCAGGAATTACTGTCCTATTATGGTAACAAACGGTATCATCATCTGTCTCATGAAAGCCATCATACTTTTCACTACCAATCCTAATCAGATATTTTGTATCACGGTATCATTCTGTTGTGCATCATGAATATACTATCTCAAGGTAGGTTTCACTTGTAATTGTGCCAACAATCCTTCCAGTAAGGAAACTTCTAGTTGTACATTCATATGGCGAAGAGACACTAGCATATCTCTTTTATGGCACATCAAGGAATTTAATTGTGCATTATCTACCATTGATGATGAAGATGACTTTCTACTCAATGCATCAACTACCACATTAGTCTTCCTTGGAGGTAATCTATTGTGAAATCATAATCCTTAATCAGCTCCATCCATCTCCTTTGCCTCATATTCAAGTCTTGTTTTGAGAACATATACTGTAGATTCTTGTGCTCAGTGAAGATCTGACACTTTTCTCCATAAAGATAGTGTCTCTAGATATTTAAGGCATGGACCACCGCTGCAAGCTCCAGATCATGTGTTAGGTAATTCTCCTCATGTTTCTTAAGTTGTCGCAAAGCCAAAGAAATCACATTTTTATCCTGCATCAACACGCATCTCAACCCATTCTTTGAAGCATCACAAAAGATAATATGGCCTTTTCCTTGCTCTGGCAGTACTAACATTGGTGTACTAGTCAACTATTATTTCAAAAGCTAGAAAGAATGTTGACACTTGTCATTACAAGTAAAAGGAACATCCTTCATGGATAACCTAGTTAGGGGTAACACTATAGAACTGAAGTCTTTGATGAACCTCATGTAGTAACCCGCCAGACCTAGGAAACTATAGATCTCTATCGATGTCTTTGGTTGTTCACGTTCTAGTACAAATTCCACTTTCTTGGGATCAACACAAATGCCTTTTGCAGATATAACATGGCCCAGAAAAGACACTTCAGATAACCAGAATTGACACTTGTTGAACTTAGCATATAGTTGATTCTACCTCAACAAAGTCAATTCCTGGAGAAGGTGTTGCTCATGTTGTTTACTATCCTTAGAGTATATCAGGATATCATCTATGAACACGACCACACACTGATCAAGATAAGTTCTAAACACCCTATTCATTAGATCCATAAAAGTTATAGGTGCATTGGTTAGCCCAAACGACATAACCACAAACTCATAATGACCGTACCTAGTCCTAAAAGCTGACTTGGGTATGTCATCAGCCTTAATTCTCAACTGATGGTAACCTGACCTTAGGTCTATCTTTGAAAACATAGTGGCACTTCTCAACTGATCAAAAAGATCATCAATCCTCAGCAAAGGATACTTATTCTTTATTGTCACCTTATTCAATTGTCTGTAGTCTGTACACAACCTCATTGAACCATCCTTCTTTTTAACAAACAACACGGGAGCACCCCAAGGGGAAGTGCTTGTCTTGATAAAACCCTTCTCTAACAGTTCTTGTAATTGTTTCTTTAACTCTTGCATCTCTACTGGTGCCATTATGTATGCTGACTGTGCTATGGGTTGTGTTCCAGGAACAAGATTGATGTCAAACTCAATCTCTCTAGGAGGGGGAATGCTTGGAAATTCCTTCGGAAAGACATCCTCACATTCTTGCACCAGTGGTACCTCTTGGATACTAGGACCTACCGCCTTAGTATCCACAACATGAGCTAAGAAAGCCTCACGTCCTTGTCTCATCAACTGCTCACCTGTCATAGCTGACATCAAACATGTAGGAAGAATTTTCCTATCACCCTAAAAAATCCACTGTACATCTCCATCATGGAACGTCGCCACCTTAGTACTACATTACAAGACTACCTTGTATTTTGCCAAGGTATCCATTCCTAGGATTGCATCAAAACCATGCATGTCAAGTGGCAAAAGATCCAATTGAATGTTGTGTCCTGAAAAAGAAAGAACGCAAGAAGGGCACACTTCCTGCAACTCGGCGAAATAAACTAAAGGAGTCTCCAGTCGCAGGCTATCAGATCTAAGACTAACAGGTAGATAACAACTATCTATCACCTCTATAGTGATAAAATAGTATGTCGCACCTGGGTCTACTAACACAGATATGAAACAAGAAGTAGACAAATCATAATGAAATAACCTCATCTGACCTTTCACGACTCGTGGATTGACCACTACTTCTGGCTGGGTCATGGCATAGAACCTTGTTGTCACATGATGTCGTCTACATCCTCTACTTTCTTGTCTAGAAGATCATGCCTGGGATGCTTGACCACTTCCTCTTCCACTACCACTACTAAATTGTCATTGTTGTGGACCTTGTTGACTTTGCCTTGGTTGTTGAGTCACCTCCTCATCATTCATAGGGAAATAAGGTCTTGTATGCCCCCACTTTTCCACACTTGTAACATGTTCTGGTGTCCTGATATGGCCTAAATGGCCCTGACACTAAAATCAATGAGGTATTGTAGGCTCCCATTGGCATAAAACTATGACCTCTACCCCGACTCAGGGTCCAATGTGATGGTGCATGTGATCTTGGTTCAGTGAAGGTTGACCTTGGTTGTGACGGCAGTAGGAAAAACATTAGTTTCTTAAAGCCTCCAGATAATTGCCCTTGAAACTGCATAGGTTTCTTCTTAGCATTAGCATCATGCTTCTCTATGGAAGGCCTCTCAATCCTCCTTACGGATTCCACAAAGGTGGAAAACCTCTCCCTATTTTCTAGGGTTGATGTTGTTGTAGTCAACTCAGTACTTAGGCCGTTTTGAAATCTCCGGATCCTTTTCTTGTTTTTTGCCACCATATGCGGGCAGAAACCTTAGAAGTTATATAAACTTTGATTCATACTCATTAATAGTCATAGCCCCTTGACGAATCTTCTCAAACTGAGATATCTTCTCATCTAGATAGGTCTCTGGAAAATATCAGCAAACAAATTCCCTCCTAAACTCATCCCGTCCTATCACAACTCCTGGCCTTTTCTCCTCTTCTATGGCCCACCAGTGGCCAGCACTACCCTTCAACAGGTATAACGCATGCTTAACTTTGTCTTCTTTAGCAGTGTTTAGGATTTTGAACACCTTTTCCATCTCAGTCAACCACATGTCAGCGTTTGTGGATCAGAAGTACTTGCATATTCAATTGCCCCAACACGTCTAAGACGTTCAAATGTCTTCCTGACACCTTGGGACACCACATTAGAGGTAGCTTCCCTAGATTGAGGTGTTGACGCTCTGTCAGTGAAATGTGTAATTATGGCCATCATCTGTCTAAACATAGACTAAAACTCAGGATTGGCCATCATTGTCGGGTCTAGATGAGGCATTGCGGGCTGCTCTAGCCCTGATTCTAGCACTCTCTCATTGCTTGCCTACCTCCCTGCACCTCCTCCTAATGCAACAGAGCTACTCTTAATGTGTTGTTCATGTCCTCCGGACATATCTGCATAAGCATAAACTATGATCAGATATGTTGGATACATAAGGACATACTCAAACCTAAGTCTTATGTCCCTATAGACTCAGTAAACCTAGAGCTTGAAAGATCTATAGGGGGGTGAATATAGCTTTTTATAGTTTTTACAGTTAATTAAACAATTAAACACTTGAACAAGAAGTATGAGAAACAAGGAAAACACAAGGATGTAGAGTGGTTCCTACCTTAGAAATATAAGGCAGTCAGTCCACTACCCAATTGTTTCCAACCGGGATTTTAAAAGTGATTAATTTTATTACCTCGCAAGGATGTTACATAAAATACAATCACCTTCCTTCTATATCCTTGAATTATCCTTCACCTAGAAGTAGCCTCAACCTCCTTAAAGCAGCCTTCTTGAAGTAACTCCAAGTCCACAGAGCAGCCTTCACCACCTGAAGTAGCTCCACCACCTTGAGATAGCCTTCCTTTGGAAGTAGCTCCAATCTCCCTTGAAGCAGCCTTCCTTGAAGTAATTTCAAGCACACCTCCTTTCAACAGCCTCCAACCTAGGAGTAGTCAAGGAGAACAATATACAATAAAAGAGAACAAGATTGGAAGAAAGAAGATACTTAACCAATGAAGTACATCACGTTGATCCTATATCATGCATTTAGATCTCCTCTCCACTTAAGATGGATGTGGCTATATGTGGTGGCTAGGAGATTGTAGCTATAGGACACAACTCTAGACCACAAGGAAGAAGATAATAAGTAAATCTCAGCTTTGTTGCTCTCAAGAATGGATGCTTAAGTGTAACTTGTGTATTGTGTATGCAAGTGATGATTTGGGTGTCCTAAGACCTCTCCTATTTATAGGAATAGTTTACAAGTGTTTAGAAACGTTTTAGGGAGTGTCTAGAGTGTTCTTAGTGCTTAACTAGTTGTTAGGTATAAAGTAGTTGGCTTGCAACGGCTAAATTCGCGTTAAATGTGAAGTTTCTAGAACTTTTCTCGGTCGACAATATTGTCGACCGGATAAAATTTCAGTCCACAATATTGTCGACCGGATGACTGACTGGTTCTGAAAACTAAACCTGTTACAACAGCTATTTTCGGTCCACAATTTTTTCGACTGAATTTTGGCTCAGATATAAAGATTTGCAAAGTTTTACAATGTGTGTGAGGTCCTATTGATGACTCATATGAGACCTATCAACCCTAAAGTATTCATGTGAGTATGACATAGGGTTTTGGGTAGATATGGAAGATTTAACACACTATTTACATGATATCTAAGTACTTGTACAGTATATAATTGTACAAGTTTTTACATTGAGTACAATCATGAAAATATTAAACATTTAAGTGTATTGATCTTCAATTTGTATTGATCTTCAATTATCCACTTAGTATGATCTCCTTATTTTCCTTGAACCCTGAAATACTCAAGTAGCACGTTAGATCCACAAGAATGAAATGTTTGTCATCATCAAAACAAAGGGTATGCTAATGTCCAATTTAGCCAACAATCTCCCCCTTTTTGAAGATGACAAACATTCCTAAAAATATAATTAAAATAATCAAATAAGATGAGTTTCATACCTGAGATTTACCTTAGATGAAGACATTCTCTCATTTTCATGAAGTGTGTGCTAATTATTCCTAAAGAGGTATGGAACATAGTATCCAACTCTTTAAGGAATATAGCAACAATTGATGTGAAGCCAAGAGATTATAAAACTCATTTAATTTTGATTTATATTATTTCTCCCCCTTTGTCATTTCAAAAAGATAGCCATATAACCAATTTTCTCCCCCTGAATGAGATACTCCCCCTTAAATTGTTACTATAAAAAAGAATGTCAAATTTAGCCACAATTCAAAAATCATGATTTATTTATCAATCATTTGCAAGGGATGTTAAGCCATGAAATGATATGAGAATTCTTTAGACTCATGGATATATTTTATTAGTTTCTCAACCATTTACAAAGGATGTTAAGCCTTGAAATGATACGAGATTTCTTTAGGCTCATAGTAGGATCAATGAATATTTCCCAACCATTTACAAGGGATGTTAAGCCCTGAAATGATATGAGATTCTTTTAAGCTCATAGTAGAACCAATGAATGTATCTCTAACCAAATACAAGAGATATTAAGCCCTAATCAGTGTAGAGAATTCAATTAAGAGAAATGTATACATTGTATTCAAGAATGTTGTAAGCTTCTTAAAGATACTAAGGTCATAACTAATTTTGTGGTTCAATTGAATAAGTAAAGCAATGAATCAATGATCATGATGAGAAAATACACTAAGGTTAAGTGCAAGTCAATGATTTGATTTCACAAATAAGCATTTTGTCAGGCTTATTTTTGGTCAACCATTACTTTGACCGGGGCTCCCCTCGGTCGAACTCTTTTTTGACCAAGAGGCATTTCTGTAGATATCCAATATATGCATTTTCATAAGTTATCCAGTGAACCACTTCTTCTGGAATATGATTTGATCATGTTGTGTATGATCATTATTAGTTCTTCATGTTGCTCATAAAGGAACTTGTGAATGTTGAATAATCTAAGATAATACCTTTTTGTGACTTAAGATTAAGTTTGCCTTTTAGAACTTAATTCATGTGAGCAAGATTTTGAAAAGATATATTGTCTTAATTTCTTAGAATGCTCAAACTTTAAATTTTCTCACAAAATGGTGATGATTATTAAACCAAGTTCCTTGTATGATCAGTTCTTTTGTTTTCAATTGTTATTATGTTAATGTTGAACAAAATCTCCTATGCTAATAGATTTGCCATTAATACTTTTCTTGAATAAAACCAATCTTTTCCTCTTATATGCTTGTTTGGGACAATTTAATCATGCAAAGTATAAAGTTTTGATGTCCATATATTCTTTCTTTTGATTAGGATCATTCAAATATTCAAAGAAATGTAATTTTTAAAGTTCATTGCATATTTGAGTTACTTAAATTAATTGCAATTGAAGTATCTTATTCTTATAAAACAATTCCGACAGAGTTTTCCTCGATCGACAAAGATCTCGACTGAGTAAGGTTCGGTCAAATTATTTGTCAGCTGGATGTTTTTCAAGTTTTTGTAAGCTTAAGATAGTAACTTATTCCTTTGACTATTTTCTTGATCGAAGTCTTCTCGGTCGACAACTTTCTCGACCGATAAGGTTATTATTTCTCCAAAAAATGCAAGTTTGAGACAGAAACTTCTTTGTTCAACAATTTTCTCAACCGAAGAGTGTCTCGATCGAATTTGTTGTCGACTGAGATTTTTCTATTTTTGTTTTCAGTAACTATTTTCAAGTAAAACATAAGTTACTTCCAATACAATTTTACAAGAATATGTAAATCAAAGCTCAGTTTAGTTGACATAAGACATTTTAAATATCAAAGTAACATTTTAGGTCAAATCTCAACTAATCATTTTCAAATATCTGAGGTGTGAAGCCTTGGAACCCTAAAAAAATCAACATCTTTTTTCTTGTATGGGCATGAAAAAGAATAATGTCCAAGATGCAAGCAATAGTTACAACAAATGGAATCAATTTCATTTCTCCTTTGAGTTGAGTTGTTTTTTGGTACAAATATGGCCTTGGTCTTGGTTGCTTGTGTTCTTCTATATTTAGGATGAGATCTTCCTTTTGGAACATATCCTAAACCTCTTCTTCCAATTTGGCCAGAAGAATCCTTTAGGATCTTATCAAGGTAATCTTTATTTTTCAAGCTACTTATATCTTTTTGTAATTTATCAATTTCATCCATTCTCCTTTTAATGTCTAACTTTGCTTGATATGTTAGATAACAAACTATCTCTTTCTTTGATAATAGCATCATAATCTAAATGAGTACACAAGATAGGTTGAGTTTGAAGATCATTCAACTTTGCAAGCAATTCAACCTTTTCTTGAGAAAGAAAATTATAGTTTGTTTCTAGAGTAAGCAACTTCACATTGCAATCATTAAAAGATGATTTCAAGGTAGAATTTTCAGAAATAATACTTTCCTTTTCAAAAGAAAGATCATTTAATTGAGCATATAATTCTTCATTAGTTTTTTTAACTCTCTTTAGTTTCTTTTTACAATCAATATATTTATCATGTAATTCTTCAATGCTAGCCATTAACTCTTATTTAGATAAATCAAATAAGCTTACCTCATTCTCTTCTTCATTTGTTGTAGCAATAAGGCACTCCACTTCTTCTTCTCCATCCTCACTTTCATCACTTGAGTCATCCCATGCTACTTTGTAGGATTTTTCCTTCTCCTTGTGAGAGGATTTCTTTCCCTTCTTGAATTTGGGACAATCACCTTTTAAATGTCCCTTTTGCCACATTCAAAGCACCTAGGGGGAGAGGAAGAAGAAACACTAGAAATTTTGCTAGTTTTAAATATTGTATACGGCTTACCATTTGCAATGAGAGACTCCTCTTCACTATCTTCTTCACTTGTATCATGACTAGCTTTTGCCTTGAATGCAATGTCCTTCCTTTTCTCCTTTTTGTGTTCGGCTACCAATCTTTCTTCTTCTTCAAGGGTGACTTCATGAGTTTCTAGGTTGCCAATCAGCTGCTCCATCTTTGATCTGGTGAGATTATTTTCTTCTTCAATAGCCATCACTTTGGTTTGTACTTTGGAGGAAAACACCTAAGGATTTTGGATACTTGATCTTCTTCACTTATGAATTTTCCTAATGCACTCAAACCATTAATGATAGTAGAGAATCTTGCATACATTTCACTAATGGACTCATTTGGTTCCATATGAAATTGTTCAAACTTTTTTTTAAGCATACTAATCTTAGAATATTTAACTTGTATAGTTCCTTCATGTGTAATAGAAAGTCTATGCCATATATGTGCAGTTTCACAAGAAGAAATTCTATTGAATCACTTACCAAAATAGAAAAATACAAAATACTTACAACCTTGGCATTTAGTTGAGCTTGCTTTATCATATTGATATCCCATGTAGCATACTCAGTTTCCGAAAGCTCATATGGAGTAGACACCATCCTCCAAAGCTCCCAACTGATGCCTTGAAAGTAAAATTGCATCCTTCTCTTCCAATAGTTGTAGTTACTTCCATCGAACGGTGGTAGACGAGATACGTAGGTTCCCTCCAAGTTCAAGTTGTTGAGCATACCATCCCCCATCCTTCAAGACCTATTAGAGCTCCTTGAAGACCTACTCTGATACCAATTGAAAGATCTAGAGGGGGGTGAATATAGATTTTTGGAGTTTTTAAAGTTAATTAAACAACTAAACACTTGAACAAGAAGTAGGAGTAAACGAGGAAGACACAAGGATGTAGAGTGGTTCCTACCTTAGAAATCTAAGGTAGTCAGTCCACTACCTGATTGTTTCCAATCGGGATTTTGAAAGTGATTAATTTTATTACCTCACAAGAATGTTACATAAAATACAATCACCTTCCTTATACACCCATGAAGTATCCTTCACCTATAAGTAGCCTCAACCTCCTTGAAGCAGCCTTCTTGAAGTAACTCCAAGTCCACAAAGTAGCCTTCACCACCTGAAGTAGCTCCACCACCTTGAGATAGCCTTCCTTTGGAAGTAGCTCCAACCTTCCTTGAAGTAGCCTTCCTTTAAGTAATCTCAAGCACACCTCCTTTCAATAGCCTCCAACCTAGGAGTATTCAAGGAGAACAATATATAATAAAAGAGAACAAGATTGGAAGAAAGAAGATACTTAACCAATGAAGTACATCGTTTTGATCCTATATCAAGCGTTTAGATCTCCTATCCACTTAATATGGGCGTGGCTATATGTGGTGGCAAGGATATTGTAGCTATAGGACACAACTCTAGAGCACAAGGAAGAAGATAACAAGTAAATCTCAGCTTTGTTGCTCCCAAGAATGGATGCTCAAGTGTAACTTATGTATTGTGTATTCAAGTGATGATTTGGGTGTCCTAAGGCCTCTCCTATTTATAGGAATTGTTTACAAGTGTTTAGGGACGTTTAAGGGAGTGTCTAGAGTGTTCTTAGTGCTTAACTGGCCATTATGTATAAAGTAGTTGGCTTGTAACGGCTAAATTCATGTTAAATGTGAAGTTTCCATAATTTTTCTCAGTCGACAATATTGTTGACCGGATAAAATTTCGGTCTACAATATTGTCGACCGGATGACTGACTGGTTCTGACAACTAAACTTGTTACAACGGCTATATTTCGGTCCACAATATTGTCGACAAAATTTTGGCTGAGAACTAAATATTTGCAAAGTTTTGCAATGTGTGTGAGGTCCTATTGATGACTCATATGAGACCTATCAACCCTAAAGTATTCATGTGAGTGTGACATAGGGTTTTAGGAAGACATGGAAGATCTAACGCTTGATTTACATGATGTCTAAGTACTTGTACATTATATAATTGTACAATTTTTTACATTGAGTGCAATCATGATAATATTAAACATTTAAGTGTATTGATCTTCAATTATTCACTTAGTATGGTCTCTTTATTTTCCTTGAACCCTAAAATACTCAAGTAGCACGTTAGATCCACAAGAATGAAATGTTTTTCATCATCAAAACAAAGGGTATGTTAATGTCCAATTTAGCCAATAGATCTCTGATACTAACCTAACTGTGACACCTCATCACGCTAAATGAGATTACTCAAAACACCAAACATGATCAACTACTAATTAATCACATAGTCAAAATTGTGGAATAATTAAAACCAATTCCAACAATGTAAATAAACTCTAGAACATTTACAAAAGGTCCATCATTCCATTCTCATATACTGTAACAAGTATTTTCATATGGGTCCAAAGACCTCAGTCACATCCTGCATACAAAAGATATTTCACAGATACATGCCATATATTTACCAACATTGTCATACTACCAAAATCTCGTGTCGATACGAGTATATCATCTAGAAAACACATCCCATGCCCAGACCTGAGAGTACAAGGATGACACTAGGACTCTACTACCAACATCTACAACTAACCAACCTTCTGAATCTATTGATCACCAGGTTGGTTCTCTTCCACAGTGCAACCTCGACCTCATTGCCCGCGACCACCTAAAAAAATGTGGTGAACCATAGGTGAGACCCAGTCCTAGCAAGAGATATAACTCTATACAACATATATTGATTACAACATATTAATTAACAGTAAATAAATTGAGCAGTTAGGATATTGAATAAGCAATATGAATAGATCGAACAGTTTAAGCATACTAAGCAGTTAAGCAAATAAGTTGTAACATCAAGTAGAATTACACAATTTTCATAAGTTTGCATCATGTAAGAACTATGTAGTGTAAATACAAGACAAGGGTTAATCAACCAAAATGATACGTATTAAACCCTAGCAATTATACTACACAGCTGGTATTATATCTTTTATTATTATGACCTGGGGAGTTTGAGTCATACCACTCAAATCCCAACTGACCACTGCAAAGTGCTATTCAGTTCCTTCTAAGATCTAGGAGTGTCGGTATCCTAAGATCTCTTCCCCTCGGTCAGTATGAGTAAACTACAGTGACATACCGGTCAAACTGCCAATAGTGACATATAGTCAACTGATAACAACTAGTCCGTACTTAGTACAAGTTGCGACACTATAAAATAGGGTATATAAAACCCTCTAATCTGAGGTACTACCGCAACTGTCCTCAATCACATCACATGTCAGAGGCATGACTATAGCCATCCTCCATAACCTACAATTATGGATGACAAGGATATATCCTCAACTTGCCACCCACACATACTCAATAGTATTATGCTATGAGTTTCCCTTGGGAATACTCGTTTCACCATCTAGTAAGTTCTGACACAGAAGTTGTCCCTATGGCACAGGGTTCTACATGATTAAGGTTACACTTGATTAATTACTGCCAATTGAATGCATTAAGGATTTATCATACAAGTGGACATTCAAACCCTAATTCTTTTCTAACAAGAGTATATGTATAACAACTTCAAAAGATATAAAAAATTTGAGATATAAATCTTAATCACATTACCACATTCTATCATTCATTGCAAATTAATGGACCACACTTATCATCATACTATTACAAGATACCAATATCTTATCAAAAGTTCTAGGCTTTTAACCCTTATTGGAACATGAGGAGGTTTTCACCTCAATCATGGCTTCAAACATTCCCAAAGGTCATTAAGACCATCACATCTTTCATAGTAATGTTATCATCATCATTCCATGCCTTAAACAAGGCTCAAAATATCATTAGCACATATATGTCCATAGATATTAACATGGCAAGGCACTATGATATTTAAATAGTACTACATTGTGGTTTCAACACAAGAAGAGTGTAATTCATTATCACATTAATCATTCAAGAGGTATGATTATAACCAATCAACATCATATAATTCCATTAAGGTTAGGTATAACAAGCTAGATCACATGGGAGTTATGCATCCACTTATTATAGTGATTTATCAAATATAACTATATAATGGCAAAGGTAAGACTACAAATTTATGGTATTGAACCATCGAATTATCATCACTAGGACCTAAAGATAATACCATGTGATTTATTCTAATCTATTGGATGTCAAAGCATCCAATATAATCATTGGATCAGGCTCATTGTTCAAGTTTATCAATTAAAGTATAGGTCTAACCATTAGATCAATTAAACCAAGGAGCCATTGGTTCAAGGTTTATTCAAATCTACAATTACATTTTTAACTCATCATATATGGTGATGACCTGATCCACCATTAATTATGATCATTAGGTCACCATTGGTTGTTTGATCAGTAATACATTCAGTTAACACCATCAAATATTAAGCTAATGCCATCATCGATTGATAACATCATTAGAATACTTAGTAAATGATAATTAAACATCTAATTGAGCCAAAACCTGACCTAAGGGGGTGACAATAGGTTTTCACCATAAATTTGACACCCTTGATCATGAACATCAGTTGCCAAGATAGCAACACCATTGGTTATTGAATGATATGACCATTGGTTGTGTGATAGGGGAGGAAATAGCTTGAAAACTCTAATTTGAACCATCAATTATTTTGTGTTTAGCACCATAGGTTGATGCTATCAACCTGTCCCAGATCATGTTACACCTTAGAAAGGTTGTAAACATGTATACAAGTTCATATAGAACTGTAACAACACCACAAAAGTTTGTAATTCTAAACAAGCATGGTTTCCCTATGCTTAGTTCATCTCATTAAAGCATAAACATGAACTAACAAGCTTCTAACAAGCAATATAAGTGAAGATTGTTATATAACTCACCTCTATAGAGTAGTTCAGATCCCAAACAGAAAGAATCTCGAGAAAATAGGGCAAGAAAACCTTGGACTCAGATCTGAACTTGGCCAAATAGGTACTTCTCTCCACAAAGAAGCAAAATCCTAGAAAAAGAAACAAGAAGGATAGATTTTTGAGTTCTAGAGCCACTTTCACCATGGAACAGTAGGGTTCCAACCTGGAGAGATATAGGAGGAAGAATATAAAATAAATAAATGGAGGAAATAAGGTAATACTTACACTTTCAGGTCAAGATCACTTGGAAGGAGCTTTAGGAACCCCTAAAGGAAGTCAATTGCAACCCTAGATCCTTTTTCCAAGAAGGTCCCCACTTTCTTCTTCCTTGAGCAGGAAAATTCACAGCAGCACAGAGGGAGAATGAAGGTCAGAGAAGGAGGGAAGTGGTGGAGAACAAATGGTTCATTTTGGTGCTTAGGGATAAGTATATATAACTTGAAGATAAAGAAAAAGAAAAGGTTAAAGTTCTAGTATCTATTCAAGTGTCCATGACCTTAAATTATTAAGAATATACAAGCACACACACACAAGTAGCTCCCCCACCATCTATATAGACATACTTAGCTTTCCTTTGTCGAATTTCTCAGCCAATCACATAATTCATTAGTTTATAGCTACTAAAGGTAGCTCATCCATGAAGGGGTAAACCCTAAAATACCCTTGAGGAAAACACCTTCAAACCATGGCTCAACTAGGAGCCCCATGGCTCAAAATACTCAAGAGTGATAATATAACATCTAAGGAACATAATGTATGTGACAAATTGTAAATGAAACCCCTCAATTGGGTAAATTGCAGAAAATTCCAAAATGTACAAAAAATTGCATAACTTGCTCAAATAGTGTTCAAATTGGACCAAATTTGAAAATTAAGCTTGTATTATTATTTTGAAACATATCACAAGGTTATATTGGGGTTATAAGCATTCAATTATGGTAAATAAGCTTATTCAACTCATTAAGCAAGTTCAAGGGCCTTACAACTATAAACCCCTAACAAGGATTTTCCCCGAAATCCTACGCAAAAAGAGATGGGTATTTTCTATGCATCTCATTCTCTAGTTACCATGTGGCTTCCTCTATGACATAGTGATGTCACAAAACTTTCACTAGTATTACATCTTTTCTCTTCAACTTTTTCACCCTTCTATCTAGGATCAACACAGGACCCTCAACATAGGAGATATCCTCATCTAACTCAACCTCTACTGATTGGATTGTCTGATCAGTATCTGGATGGAATTTCCTCAACATAGAGATGTGAAAGACAATATACAATCTATCTAGCTCTTGTGGTAGCTCCAACTTATATGCTACCTTTCCAACACAAGCTAGGACAGGGTATGGTCCCATAAATCTAGGAGCCAACTTAACCTTCTTTCCAAACCTCAACACACCTTTCCAAGGAGAAATCTTAAGATATACTCTATATCCCACTTGGAACTCAAATGGTCTGTGTCGATTATCTGCATAAGATTTTTGCCTATCCTGGGCTGCTTTCAACTGTTGCTGTATCACTTTGATCTTTTCTATAGTTTGTTGTATTAGCTCAGGACCCAAAAGTTGATATTCACCTATCTCATACCAGCAAAGAGGAGACTAACATTGTCTCTCATACAGAGCCTCATAAGGGGTCATATCTATGCTTCTTTGATAGCTATTGTTGTATGCAAACTCTATCAGAGTCAGATGTACATCTCAACTACCAAGCAATTACAGCACACATGCCCTCAAGAGATCCTCTAAAGTCTAAATAGTCCTTTCATACTAGCCATCAATCTACGAATGAAAAGTTGTGTTGAATCTCAGTTGTGTTCCCATTGTTGAATGCAAACGCTCCCAAAAATGACTTGTAAACTGATGGAGCTTCCACTTACGTGGAATTGCATGCACCACTAAAAATCCTAAAGATGGTGAGTCTTTAAGTTTAGCCTTGCTTATACTAGATAGAAAACTCCACCCACGTATGCTAAGATACGTGGAAGTCTTATCACAGTATAGTTAAGGGTCGAATCCATGGGACAACGGTCTTGTTGCAAGCAACAAGATAGAAAATGCTGGAATTTCACCTAATCACTCAAAAGATGGTATTTAGATCAAAAGTTGGATTTTGATGTTTTAAACTAAGAACATGAAAAGTAAAGAAAGCAGGTAAATCTAATGAGTTAAACTATGATAAAAGATCACTAGGGTGTGATCGGTTTTTCACTGCCACTACACATCGATCAACACATGCAAAGCAAAACTTAACCTGCAAAAAGAGTCCAGTCAGTTAGTATCCTTGTAGACTTAGCCTCCTTTCGGAGAATCTAACTACGAGAAGTGCGGGAATGTTGCAACGCCAGCCATTCCCGAACAAATGGTCACATTACTTTGCATCATTCCCCTCGCAAAGTGTGTTCCTTGACTTATCAAGGTTGCACTTCCATACGTCAACTGATTCCATTTCATAGTATGAAAGTGCAACGGGTGATAGTGAGTTTACTCCACTTCTTGAGATACACCTCTAGATACCAAAACAGATGCATGGTGGATACATGCACCAAGAACCAACATACAAACGAGTTTCGAATCCAATAGTACAAACGTAGACAATTCATACTAAAAGATAAAAGATAACACAAGTTGGAGATCCAGCAACATGCATTCATTGATCGTTTGATGTTGAACTAACAAAGAGAAGAACTCTATATTACAACCTAAGGATTACGTTTACATGATATGAAAGCATGGGTAGCGGGGCTACTCCCTGCACCCTAGTGAAGAAGACTACTCGCTCATGACTAGGACAAAGAAGGAGGCAAGAAGAGAAAGAGAGAGAGAGCATCATCCCCACAAAGGAGAGAGGAAAGTCAACCCCTTGGAGAGAGAGAAACGATCCACCAGCTTCATGGGTTGCTCGATGACGAGATCTCCCTCTTCTTACCTTCTTTGGCAGAGAGAGAGAAAGCAGCTTCAAGATGGAGTATGGGTCTCAGACCGGCAGCCCCAGGGCGTAGGATGGAAGTAGCAAGAGCTCTGGAATGATTGAGGCAGCCTTTGGACGTCTGAAACTTCCTCCTTCGTGATGGACCCTTGGGGTCTTATTTATAGGCCTTAAGTGAAGTCCAAATGGTTTGGAGACCATTTGGACCTCAAGACCGTTTGGACCTCAAGACCGTTTGGATCTTGAGACCGTTTGGCTTCATGCGGTCTTGAGACCGTTTGAACTCCATGCGGTCTCAGGACCGGTTGGATTCGTGCGGTCTTGGGACCGTTTGAACTCCATGCGGTCTCGGGACCAGTTGGCTTCATGTGGTCTTGGGACCATTTGAACTCCATGCGGTCTCGAGACCGGTTGGCTTCATGCGGTCTTGAGACCGTTTGAACTCCATGCGGTCTCGGGACCGGTTGGCTTCATTAGGTCTTGGGACCGTTTGAACTCCATCCGGTCTTGGGACCAGTTGGCTTCATGCGGTCTTGGGACCATTTGAACTCCACGCGGTCTCGGGACCGGTTGGCTTAATGCGGTCTTGGGGCCGTTTGAACTCCACGCGGTCTCGAGACCGGTTGTCTTCATGCGGTCTTGAGACCGTGTGACTCCATGCGGTCTCGGGACCGGTTGGCTTCATGCGGTCTTGAGACCGTGTGACTCCATGCGGTCTCGGGACCGGTTGGCTTCATGCGGTCTTGGGACCGTGTGAATCCATGCGATCTTGGGCTTGAGTTATTCTTTTATGATTTTTTTGTGCTTTTTCTGCATGTATAGAAAGGAAAAGTTAGTCTGATGGTATATTTACAAAAAAGGGTAAAATTAGGATTATGTATAGTTTAAACTTAGAAAGAGTATGAAAAACTAAGAAAAAGGACTAAGATAATCGTTCAAAATAGGAGGTTATCACCCCCCCCTAAATAGAGTCTAGCTTGTCTTCACGTTAGATAGAGCTGAGACATGCAATGGCGAGGCGAACTTATTTAATTAGGATTTCCATACTCTTGCTTCAATTCTTAACTTGAGTTCCCCTAAGGTCGTATCAAGTCTTATTGCTTGCCTTGACTCTTTCAGATTTCGAGAGTTGCTTGGGTCTCAGGTTCTTTCCGTATCTCGTAGTTCGCATTGGGACCACCTTTATTTTGTGCATGTTGTTGACTCTAATCAGCTTTATACCTCTCTGAATGACCTACTGGAAGCTAGAGAGGGTATGATGGTTGTCTAAAGGCTTTGAGGTGTAGCTCCCCCTTCAAGTGGGGGAGGGGCTGTCTATGCTTTTAGGATCTCACTACCGGGCACGACACATCTGCCTTTGTGAGGGCAGCTGAATGTACCAGTCGGGTGAGTCCTTTATGAGCCTTTCATATATTTAGATACCTTAGGGTTTCACTACCGGGCACGACACATCTGCCTTTGTGAGGGCAGCGGAATGTGCCGGCCGGATGAAACCTTCATCAGTTCTTTATATAGATCCTTATTCATGGCACAACTCTCATAATTTTATTCGTCTCTTTGGCTTTTATTCGATAACTCGCAGGCTTGGGTTTTGGGGTTTTGTTTGGGAATTTATTTTGGGCGTTTAAGCCTCTTTTATTTTGAAGAGAGGAAAGTTGTTCTTAGAGTTTTTCAATATGCACTTATTTGGTTTGTGGTCCACTTGCAGAACTTCTTGATTTGGAAGTTGCCTGATTCCCCTCTCATCCTTGAGAGCTTGGCTTATTTCTGCCTTGATTTTGACCTATGGAGAGTCAGATAAAGAATTGAAGCAAAAGCATGCAAATCAATAGTGGAGTGACATTTATTAAATCGCCATTAAATGTCTAAGTGCTATTTACTTTTGGGGACTAACATGATTCTAGAGTTAAATGAGGGTGATTCTACTCAAAAAGGGTTAATTAAAAAGAAAGTTAAAAAGGGAAAATGTATAAATAGACAAAGGAAAAGAAGGAAGAGGGATGTAAAAATGATACATCGCCCTTGTCTAATGTACCCCCCCCTAACTTATCACTCACTCTGTCCTCAGAGTGTCAACGTGATAGGTTGAGGAGTAATTAGGACAAGGGCTGCAAGCTAAGGTAAATCTGCATTTGCCCCCGGGGAATGAAGTAGGTTGGGTGTGAACTGTCCTCGTAGAGCGTGGTAATCCACGTCAGTCATCTCCTCTACTGGTCTTTGGAGAACAATGATGGTGTACATCCAGTAGAGGACGTGGAAGCCGTAGTCGTTCGATTGTTGGATTTGCTGGGGGCATTTGTGGCAGAAGGAAGGGCGGTGGAAATGCTCTTTGTCATACGCCCTTGTATGTTGACTCAGAAAATCTATTAACTTGTCGGCGCACTTCTTTGCCACTACTTCTGTTGGCGTTTTTGGTGTCACGACGTAGTTTCTCTGTCGTGCGTTGTACTGGCTATCAGAACTGTTATACATTGTGGTTGTTCCTTCTAGGAGATTTGTTGCCAGGAGCATCCAGTGCTCATGATAGAGGAAAGGTAACATGATGAACATCGGCATTGTGTGTTGTAGATAGGAATCAGCGCGTCAGTTGTGCTGAAGTTCTTGAGCTTTAGAAGATCATCTTTCATATATGGGGACGCCACGTATGTTGTTGGGTTGTTTTGGCCAAGTAGAAACTGATAGGCGGCCAATAAACTTACAGAGAGCGATCCTTTGATTTGTAAAGTCTCTCGTAGTGTGTCTGTCATTACAAGAATGTCTCGAGACATGAATACGAGCCCATCTTTGTCGGCTGAGAGCCACGCCATAATCAGACGCAACTCGAGGTCGGAGAGACCTTTGCAAGCATCGCGATCAAAATCAGGAAAGGTTGGTTCGAAGGCAGACAGAGGATCAATAGTTCTTGTAGCTTGCTCGGTATCGACGACTATCATATTGGTCTTTTCTGACTCCTTCAGAGTTTGTCAGAAGGGTCGCCGCTGCGGTTGTTGGATAGCTGAGAAGAGGTAGCGAGGAACGTCATCTGGTGCCATAGTTGGGTCCTTGAAGAACTGCCTATCACAGATGAGCTCCATGGCATAACGTCCGCGTAAGGAATGAAAATCTTCAGCAACCAGATCGTGAAATGGGATTTCCTGGTTCAGTGCTTGGATGTGACGTATGGTGCAGAAAGCACAATCCCCAAATCCCTCGGTGGCTTAGACTTGAGGGTTTATGATATTGAACCAAGGTTGGCTCCAATCTTGGCGAAGAGATGGGCGGGCAGCCCAAATTAATTTAAGCAGCCGGAAGGGTATACACCTTGCTTCTCCTTCTGCTTCACCGACGAAGTTTATTGTGTCGGCTGGTAGCTCGACGCCACAGAAATTATACACCTTGGCATCCCGAGCCTTGGTATCCACGATCATAAAAAGCCAGTGGTCCGAAACTTGGAAAGGCACGGTCAGATAACGTGCCCGACGTGCTAAACCAGCACACAGCCGCTCGATCGACTTTGCTCTTATGTCTTTGTATAAAAGGCCAATAGACAGAGCGGGCGAGGCGTTAATATCGGTTGTTGCCGCTTAGAACGTCTGTACATTTCTATACTATTGGCGAGGAGGACACGGAAGATTGCCATAGGCATCGTGGACCGAGGTCGAAGGATGCTGCAGATGTCTTCACATGTCAACTTACGCCTAGTTTTTGTATTATGATAAATTATGTCTTCCCCCGCCTTGGCATCGTCCACTATAGTGTTCAGTATAAAAATGTCCTGAGCATCTAAAGTGGAGATGGCCGCCATATCCAGGTCATGCATTTTGTGCGGCAGAGGTGGTGGTGAGGGAAGTTCTTGTGGAGGGGGAGAAGCAGGTTGTTCTAAGGCCTATTCATGGCCTGGTAGATCATTGTCCGAGTCGGAGGCAGAATCGAGGTCTTCATCGGTGTCTAAACTTACTCGTTCTGCCTCGCCCTCGTCATAGGGAGGAGGTGTGGAGAGAGGTGGGGCAGTTGTTTGTGGTGGGCTGACGCTGGTTTCTAGTATACAGTGGTGGAACTCAGCGTAAGCCGCATCTTTAGCAGCTTCCCCGATGGACCCCAGTGCGGAATAATCAAAGAATTGGTCCCCGTATGACATGTTGACATTATCGTTGTGTGGGGACTTGGGGTGATTGTCATTGTCGTGGTGACCTTTGTCAGAACCTCTGTGGGAAGGTTCTGCTGCATTTCCAGGGTCCTCTCCGGCATCATGTTTATCACCAGAAGAGGTGTTATCTTTGTTTGAATCAGCAGATGATTCGGAGTCGTCTTCTTTGTCATCATCGCCATCCGTGTCGTCTGCTGCCTTGTCTTCTTGTTTTTTACTTACGGACGTTTTGGAACGCCGATGGGTAGCTTGTAACTCATCGAAAGCCACTTGCAGATGCTCGTGTGTTTCGATAAGTGCATCATGGGATTCTTTGAGGTCGGTATATCGGCCTTCGGTGGAGAGGAGACGTGTTGTAAGATTTGTAACTTGAGCACGTAGCTGTTGGATTTCATCCTTATTGGACTCCTCTTGGCGATGTTGTAGTTGTGTGAGTGTGATGTTGATGGTGTCCAAGTACGTGCTCAGATCTGCTTGTTGTTGCTGGAGCGCGCGAAGAGTCTCTGGCAGAGGCTGAGTCTGCGTGGAGATCTCATCGACTTGCTTTGTCGTTGCTTCTTATTGACGCCTCGCTCCAAGGACCAGGTCCGGCAAGGTGTTGTAGTGACTATTGATGTGCTCAATTTGCTTAGCCACCTCATCTTGTCGTTGCTGGAAGCCGTGGAGGATGGTAGGCAAGGCTCGGTGTTGTTCTTCGATCGTGGCCACCAGTCGTGATAAACCCTACACACAAGAAAAAATAGAATTTAATATATTAGAAGGATCAGTGAGGAGGTTTCGGACAGCGTCGAATTGACGGCCAAATTCCTCACCGATATTGGCAAAAGGGACCCCAGGAGCGGAAGGGTGGGATGACTGGGGTCTGCGTGGGATGGTGTTAGTGTCTTGCAGAAGAGACACTGATGATGCCCCGAGCTGCGTAGTGATTGTGGATGTAATCACCAGCAGTTTCGGGGTGGTGGCGGATGTGAAAAGTGAGGAAAGCGGTGGTAGCGATAGTGATGGGGTGGAAACTACAGAGGTGAAAGGGAAAGTGGTGAAGTCGGGCATAGGGATGGAGAAGGGAAAGCCCGAAGGGAAAAGGGGTGATGAAGAGGATGTGAATGGTTGCGTGGATGTGATGGGGAAGAAAGGAGTGGTAGATGTTAGAATGGTGGAAGGTGGAGTGGTGGCAGCGGTTAGCTGCTCGTGTAGACTCTGAATGAAAGAGTCGATTGAGGAGGAGGTTAAGATTTCTTCATGGAGCTTCTCGGCCTCAGGATTTGGCTTAGATGTTGGTGTCCCCGACAGCTGTTGGGCCTGCGACTGCCTTCTAGAAGGTCGTTTGACAGGTATTTTTGTTGGTCGAGCTGTCGGGGCTGTGATGCTCAGCTCCGTTTGTCCTGCTGTATCTTTCTTTTCGGTTGTTTTAACCGAAGCTAGTAGTTGTGAAAGCTCCTCATCAGAGAAGAGGAGTTGTTTGGTGTCGTACTGTGCTAGCTCCGGAAGCGGGATGAGTGTTCTGGATGACTTAACCATAGGGCAGAAGACATAGTGTAGTTTCCCATCCTTTTCCTTGATGATGAAGGAGTTCTTCAGAGTTTGTTCATTGGTAAGGATGTCGCCCTTTAGTTGCGTGCAGCGGCGTAGGGGTCTGTCCATCTTGAGGTATTTTGATGATAGATGTGACATGCCCCCCCATGCAGATTTCTTTCCCCACGCTGGAGGTTGATAGTTTCTGGATCAGTTGTCGTCCGATATTGACCAGCCTTTTGTTAAGAATATACCAGAGAACGAAAAGATCTGAAATTATAACGTTTCCCCCCTCTGTCCTGGGGAAGAGTGCGCCAGCGAGAATTTTGTGCAGGGTGCGCACAAAGCCAGAGTGTATATTTGATGCTTTGCACATCTTCACATCATAGGTGGAGATCCTGGTTAGAGATTTCCAGAATTTGTGTCTGTTGAACTCTGAGTGTTCGGTCCCTACCTCCATGGCTTTCCACAGTTGGTCCTGGTTGTCAATGAAGATTGTGTTCAGCATATTTTCCGTTATGACAACCTTGCTGCCGAAGATTTGGGTGACGAGCCTCCTGTCACCCCCGTCCCGTGACCTATCCATGATGTCGACGGGCTCTTTGGTCAGAAAAGTGAAGAATTCTGTAGTGGGTTCGGAGTAGGATACTTCAAGTACTAGACACAACCTGGCGAGGTTGGCTTTGTCTAGCGCGTCGAAAGTGCGGTCGTATATCCCCATCCTACGCAGTATGCTGGAGCACACATACTTGGTGGGTTTTAGGGTTTTGTCAGCAGGGAGGTTGATTTGGATGAAGAGGTTTTCTGGTGGTGGTGTTGTGGTGGTGATGGGAATGAAAGTGGGGGTGGTAACAGGGATGGTGGTGGTAGTAGCAGGAATGGTGGTGGTAGTAGCAGGAATGGTGGTGGTAGTAGAAGGAATGGTGGTGGTAGTGGTGGTAGTAGCAGGGATGGTGGTGGTAGGTTTTGCAAAGGGTTGATCCATGGCAGAGGTAGGTCGAACTTGTTTCCTTGCCCATTTCTTAGAGGGCTGCCCAGATGCAGTCTCCAGGACCTTGTGTTTCCCCTTTTGTTCTTTAGCAGGGGATTCCTCCTCGGAGTTAGGATTGTACTCCGAGCCTTCATCATCAGAAGAAGAGATCTCAACTTCTTCTTTAGGTACCTCAGCTAGGCACTTCTCGAGGCGATCAAGCTCGCACAGGACATCCATTATTTTGATATTTGGAGGTGCCTTCCCGGTCCTGTTGAAGTCAACTCTTATCTTCTGGAGCCGAGCTTGTTTTTCCAGCAGATCCTTTCTTTCCCACATTTCAGGGTCTTCGAACCCAATGACGTTCTTTTCTGGTGATGCCATAGCTGTAAAATGAGAAATCAAGAGTTAGAATAACATGTTTAGAAAGATTTGATTTTATTAATATTTATGTATTTCTGTATTTTTATGGAAATTAGATGAATGTGCAAGCCCAAACGGTTTCAAGACCGTTTGGAGAACAAAGCGTCGTGTGGCCATCGGCGAAGGCGAAGATGAAGGTAAAACGGCGTAGCGACGGCAGATGCGTTGGCGACGACGGCGAAAGCAGCGGTGATCATCGGCGATAAGGGTGATGGTGAAAACGATGGTAAAAACGACGGTGAATCCGGTGGTGAAAACAGCGATGAAGACAGCGATGAAAATGGCGGTGGCTCTTGTTGATGGAGATGACGGCGACGGTGGGCAGGGCTGTTGGTGAAAATGGCGAAGACTCCGATCGTAAAAGTGGAGCTTCCGGTTATAAAAATGAAGATGAAAATGATAGCGGCGGAGCCGGCGGTGATGGAAACGAAGGTGGCATCAGCGTTGGAGAAGATGGAACGTCGTGGTGGCATTGATAACAAAAATGGCGGTGCGGAGGGCTGCGGAAGCGAAGGATGGTAGCATTGCTGGACTACCTTACAGCAGCTGGTAGCGTTGACGGTGAAGAGAGTGTTAGAGACGGAGGTCGCGCGGAATAGAGGATGCAGAGTTCATCGGAGAGTCACGCGGGAACTGGGAGGCGAAAGCAATGGAACAACACTGCGCGAGAATTTCAGAAGGCTTGGGAGTCGAAGGAAAGAAAGACGACGGGGTAGGGTTTATATTTATAGGAAACAGGGGGTTGACCGGACAAAAACCCTAAGTCAAACGGTTTAGCGACCGTTTGGGCTTCAAACGGTTTCGAGACCATTTGGAGTCCAAATGGTTTCGAGACTGTTTGGCTCCAAACGGTTTCAAGACCATTTGGAGTCCAAACGGTTTCAAGACCGTTTGGAGTCCAAACGGTTTCAAGACCGTTTGGCTCCAAACAGTTTCAAGACCGTTTGGAGTCCAAACTGTTTCAAGACCGCTTGGCTCCAAACGGTTTGAAGGCCGTTTGGAAGGGCAAAGGTAGAAAAGATATTATATTTTTATGTTTGTTTTTTATTTATATATTTTTATGTTGTTTGTTTTTGTTTGTTTTTTTGGTTGGTTTTTGTTATGTGAATTTTTTTGTGTATTTTCATAAGATAAAACTAGGAAAATAAAAGAATGGAAAATAAAGAGAAAGGTTGAAATCTTGGGTTGCCTCCCAAGTAGCGCCTTGGTTTAACGTCGCTGGCTCGACGAAGCTGTAATGATGTTATGTTGCTTGCATAACATCTTTGATTTTGATAGTTTGTCGTGGCATTTTGTCTTCCAGAGTGTAATATCTTTTTAGGCGGTGACCATTGACCGTTCTTTCTCCTCCGTTTTTGTCGATAATAATGGTTGTTCCAGTTGGGTAGATATGCTTTATAGTGAAAGGCCCGGACCATTTTGCCCTAAGTTTCCCGGGAAACAACTTGAGCTTGGATTTGAAAAGGAGTACTTTGTTGCCAACGGCGATATCTTTTCTCTTGAGATGACCATCATGCCACATTTTTGTCTGCTCTTTATAAATTCGGGCACTCTGATAGGTGGTCATACGGAGCTCTTCTAGCTCCTGTAGTTGAAGTTGTCTATTTTCTCCCACACTTTTAAGATCAAAGTTTAGCTGTTTGATGGCCCACCAGGCTTTGTGTTCCAACACTACTGGAAGATGAAAAGACTTCCCGTATACCAAACGGAACGGGTTTGTCTCGATTGGTGTTTTATATGCAGTTCGGTATGCCCAAAGGGCATCGGGAAGTTTGGCGGACCAATCAGTGCGGTTTCTGTTTACTGTTTTTTCAAGAATCGCCTTTAATTATCTATTTGATATCTCCACCTGACCACTAGTCTGTGGGTGGTAGGGTGTGGCAACTTTGTGATTGACTCCGTATCTTTTCAGTAGGGCTTCAAAACTTCGTTCCAAGAAATGGGTCCCGCCATCTGATATGACAGTTCTTGGAACTCCAAATCTCGGTAAAATATTATATTTGAACAATTTAATAACAGGCTTGGAATCACTCGACACAGTGGGTACAGCTTCGACCCATTTTGAGACGTAGTCCACTGCGACCAAGATGTATGAGAAGCCATAGGATGAAGGGAAAGGGCCCATGTAGTCTACCCCCCACACATCAAAAAGCTCAATTTCTTGCCACATTGTGAGGGGCATCTCGTCTCTTTTTGATATCTTACCCGAAAATTGGCATTTGTTGCAGGCTTTCACAAAATCGTACGAATCCTTTAATATGGTGGGCCAGAAGAACCCAGATTGTAAGACTTTTATGGCAGTTTTCTTGGCACTCATATGCCCCCCGTGGGTCCAGAATGGCAATGTTCTAGGACCAGGGTTATTTCTTCTTCTGGAAGGCAACGACAGAAAAGTCCGTCGGCGCAAAGATGGAACAAGTAAGGTTCATCCCAGTAATAATGTTTTATGTCGCTAAGGAACTTCCTTTTATCTTGGTAGGAAGCAGATGGGTGGATAATCCATGTGGCTAGATAATTAACGATATCAGCATACCAAGGGAAACCATGAGTGGCCTTCATAAGCTGATCATCAGGAAGAGAATCCCAGATAGGGATTTTATCTTTTTCTTCAACCTCAATCCTGCTGAGGTGATCGTCCACAACATTCTCCATGCCACTTTTATCTTTGATCTCCAAATCGAATTCCTGAAGCATTAACACCCAGCGGATGAGCCTAGGTTTGGCATCCTATTTTTGAATCAGGTATCGGATGGCAGAATGGTCGGTATAGACGATAACTTTAGAGCCAATCAGATAAGAGTGGAATTTTTCAAACGCATAGATGATAGCTAGAAACTCTTTCTCCGTGGTGGTGTAGTTTTTCTACGCTTCATCTAGCGTTTTAGATACATAGTAGATAACATAGGGTTTCTTATCAATCTGCTGTCCTAGAACGGCCCCTATGGCATAATCACTTGCGTCGCACATGATTTCAAAGGGTTGTGACCAATCTGGAGCTCTTAGAATAGGTGTAGAGATTAACGCATCCTTAAGGGTAGAGAAACTTTTCATACACTCCTGATTGAATATGAACTCAGCATCTTTGGTCAGGAGTTGGGTCATGGGTTTGGCAATCTTTGAGAAATCTTTGATGAATCTCCTATAGAATCCTGCATGACCCAGGAAAGCTCGAACTCCTCTTATGTCTTTTGGAGGTGATAGCTTTGAGATAACATCGATCTTTGCTTTATCAACCTCTATTCCCCTATCACTCACCCTGTGTCCGAGTACGACACCTTCTGTTACCATGAAATGGCATTTCTCCCAATTCAAGATAAGGTTCGTTTCCTCACAGTGTTGCAGAACTTGTCTAAGATTTATTAAACAGTTGTCGAAGGAATCTCCGTACACTGAGAAATCGTCCATAAAAACTTCCATGACGGATTCTGTTAAACCGGCAAAGATAGTAGACATACATCGTTAGAAAGTGGCGAGTGCGTTACATAACTCGAACGGCATTCTTCTAAATGCATATGTCCCAAAAGGACATGTGAAAGTGGTTTTTTCCTGGTCCTTCGGGTGTATGGGTATTTGGTAAAACCCGGAGTAACCGTCAAGGTAACAAAAATATTTTTGGTGAGCTAGGCGTTCCAGGACTTCATCAAGGAAAGGTAGAGGGTAGTGGTCTTTCCTTGTGGCTTTGTTCAACTTTCTATAATCAATACACATTCGCCATCCAATTACAGTCTTGGTAGGCACTAGCTCATTTTTGTCATTGAGCACTACAGTAGTGCCCCCTTTTTTTGGAACAACCTGAACGGGGCTGACCCACTGGGAGTCAGAAATAGGATAGATCGTGTCGGCTTTGAGTAGTTTAAGGACTTCCAGACGAACTACCTCCTTTAAATTAGGATTCAGTTTTCTTTGATGTTCTCGAGAGGGCTTGAATTCGTCAACCATAGGAAGTCTATGCATACACAGAGCTGGATTTATGCCTGTTAGGTCAGTTATCTTATATCCTATGACCTTTTTATGCTTCCTCAGCTTGTTCAGAAGCTTTTCTTCTTGATCTCTTGTAAGGGTAGAGCTGACGATGACTGGGCATAGTTTTTCTTCATCTAAGAAAACATGTTTGAGCCTTGTAGGTAAATTCTTCAATTCAGGGGCTTTCAGTGGCTCAGCTGCTTCTATAACAGTAACAGCCTTAAGTTCTTCAAAAGTGGCCTTTGGCGCTTCTTCGGCCTTTTCTAGATGTTGGAGGCACTGTTGAACTAATTCATTCGTTGAGAATTCAACCTCCGGATTGATTAGAACATTTTCAAGTTCGTCAACTGGCTCGGAGATTTCCAACTGTGACATTTGTTGAATAGAATCAAGGAGGAAAACCTCCTCTTGGATGTTGAGGCCTTTCATACTATTAAGGACTCGGAATTGAATTGCTTCTTTTCCGAGCCTAAGAATGATGGTACCAGCTTCAACATCAATTAGTGCTCTGGCGGTAGCGAGGAATGGTCTGCCAAAAATGATTGGATACCTCAGGTCTTCTTTAATATCCATAACAACGAAGTCGCACGGTACGTAAGCATCCTTGCCTATCCTTACGGGGATATCTTCAATGATCCCCAAAGGTGCGGTTATAGTGGAATCAGCTAATTGGATAGTCATTGTTGTAGGCAACAATTCAGTGAAACCCAGACGTTTGCACATTGAGTAAGGCATAATAGATATGCTGGCCCCAAGGTCAGCTAATCCCTTTTTAGCAGATCTGTTGCCAATGCAACATTGGATTCCGAAGGAGCCTGGGTCCTTCTTCTTTTTGGGCATCTTTTTTAAGATGATGTCCGAAGTGGTCTGAGCAAGCTTAACATTTTCTTGCTCCTCGGTGATGTACTTTCTTGATAGTAAGGTCTTGAGGTATTTCGCCCAGGCTGGCACCTCGGAAAGAGCATCAAGGAGCGGGATATCAATGTATAGTTTCTTCATTGCCTCTTTGAACTTTTGAAACTTGGTGTCCATCTTTGTTTCTCGTAGTCTTCCTGGGTACGGGATTCTTGGTTTATATTGTAAAACTTCAGGTTCTGGGGACATTTTATCTTTGCCCTTTGTGCCCTCTGAGGGCTTCTCCATTCCTTGTTGCGGACTTTCACTCATCATAAGAACCGGTGTGTCATCCTTATCAAGATTGATCTTGGTAGTCTCATGAAAAATGCGTCCAGATCTGGTGGTGACGGCATTCAACTGCTCATGACTGTTTTGTCCGTGCTTAGGATTTGATTCAGACTTCCCAGAAAATGTACCTGTTGGGGGCTTTAATTGTGCAGCGATCTGAGCAAGCTGAGCTTCAACTACTTTCTGCTGAGCCTGCTGGTTAGCAAGCATAGTTTGTTGCGATTGTAACATCTGCCTGATCAAGGATATTTCATCTTCCGGTTGGGCAGGAGCATTTTTTGGAGGAATTGGTTGCTGGGTTTGTTGAGATTGTTGGGGTGGTAACGCCAGCTGAGGTTGCTGAGTATGCAGCTGTGGATGGAGTGGAGGATGAGTGTACTGGTAGTAGGCTGATTGGTTCCTGGGGTAGTTAGCCCTAGGGAAGTTACTCCTGGAATTCCCTTGATTTTGGTTGAAATTGTTTGGGAATCCAGGTGGTAGCCTACTAGCACCTCCCCCCGTGTTTGATGCTGAGGGTTGGCAGTCCCAGCAGGGTTTCCATACTGAAACCCTGGATGATTCCTTGGCTGATTAGGGTTGTAGTAGACTTGCCCAGGGATAGAGTGGATAGAGTTAACTTGTTCCGGTAGTTGCTCTTCCGACTGATCAATGATAGGTTCATATGGTTGTGGTGGTGGATGCAGATCCATCATCACATTATATAGCATACCGCAGGAAAGGGTCGGATGGTCAGAAGCATGACAAGCCTCACAGGATCCTGTGGCGGCTTTGACTTGTTGAACTAGCGGAGTTTTCTTCTTATCAATCTCTCCGAGAGAAGTCTCGAGAGCTTGCTGTTTATGAACAATAGTTTTCAAGGCTTCAGCTATTGCCTTCATTTCTATAGATTCTTCAACTTTGAAAACTTTGAGGACACCTTTACCGGCTGACCGTCCCCAGTTGGACTGGTTTTCAGCTACGAGTGTAACAATTTTCCAAGCGTCCTCATAATTCTTTCTCATGAAGTTTCCTCCAGATGAGGAATCCAAAAACTGTTTGATATCGTCACTAACTCCCCGATAGAAGGTTTCTATCAATTGGTTCTGGGAGATTCCATGATGAGGGCATTTGCGCAAGATTTCTTTAAACCTTTCCCATGCTTCAGCAAGGGATTCTCCAGGTAGCTGAGAGAAGTGATTGATTTTCCCTCTAATTTCATAGGTCAGTGAGGGTGGAAAGAACTTCTCTAAGAACTTTTCCTCAAGAGGAGCCCAGGTGGTTATTATTGGTTCTCTGTCAAGTGAGTTATACCAACGCAGGGCCCTCCCAAACAGGGTGAAATGGAACAGATGAAGCATTATCGCATCATAAGCGACACCAGCTTGTGGAACTAGGCGGCACAGCGCCTTAAACCTTTTCAGATGATCCATGCAATCATTTCCAGAACCTCCGGAGAAAGAGATGCCTTGCATGATCTGGATCCACTGGGTCCGAATCTCGAAGTTGGGGATATTAATAATCGGAGGTCGAACCGGGTGGTTATCCTCATAATTCTTTAGGACAGTGTAGTCCCTCATTTGCTTGTTTCTTAACTCCAATTGAGCATCTTGGGTTGCTGCCTCAGTTTCAGCTCTGATGCGAGCTTGTTCTTCCGCACGAATCTCGGCTTGAATCTGAGCACGAGTTTCAGCGATGAGTTGTGCCCTTTGAGCGGCGATGGCAGCGTTGACCCTCTCCATCACCAAAGCAGTCTGGTGTTGATCTTCAGCCATTTGCCTGGCCCTTTGGCGATTGAGTCGAATGCAGCGGTGGAAGCTTCTCTCTACCTCAGAGTCAAACTCTAGATCAGGGGAGAATCTGAGGTTATGCGCAGGTTGCATACACGATTTCTACCTGAGTAGAGAGAAGAAAAACACCTTTAGATAATGACAAAGATATGATAGTTTCAAGAAGATATAGAGTTATGATTAAAAAGAAAGTGTAAAATCCTAACCAACTAGAAAGGTACTAAGTGAAATTACAACGTTCCGTTGTCCCCGGCAACAGCGCCGATTTTTGATGGAGCTTCCACTTACGTGGAATTGCATGCACCACTAAAAATCCTAAAGATGCTGAGTCTTTAAGTTTAGCCTTGCTTATACTAGATAGAAAACTCCACCCACGTATGCTAAGATACGTGGAAGTCTTATCGCAGTATAGTTAAGGGTCAAATCCACGGGACAACGGTCTTGTTGCAAGCAACAAGATAGAAAATGCTGGAATTTCACCTAATCACTCAAAAGATGGTATTTAGATCGAAATTGGATTTTGATGTTTTAAACTAAGAACATGAAAAGTAAAGAAAGCAGGTAAATCTAATGAGTTAAACTATGATAAAAGATCACTAGGGTGTGATCGGTTTTTCACAGCCACTACACATCGATCAACACATGCAAAGCAAAACTTAACCTGCAAAAAGAGTCTAGTCAGTTAGTATCCTTGTAGACTTAGCCTCCTTTCGGAGAATCTAACTACGAGAAGTGCGGGAATGTTGCAACGCCAGCCATTCCTGAACAAATGGTCACATTACTTTGCATCATTCCCCTCGCAAAGTGTGTTCCTCGACTTATCAAGGTTGCACTTCCATACGTCAACTGATTCCATTTCATAGTATGAAAGTGCAACGGGTGATAGTGAGTTTACTCCACTTCTTGAGATACACCTCTAGATACCGAAACATATGCATGGTGGATACATGAACCAAGAACCAACATACAAACGAGTTTTGAATCCAATAGTACAAACGTAGACAAATCATACTAAAAGGTAAAAGACAACACAAGTTGGAGATCAAGCAACATGCATTCATTGATCATTTGATGTCGAACTAACAAAGAGAAGAACTCTATATTACAACCTAAGGATTACGTTTACATGATATGAAAGCATGGGTAGCGGGGCTACTCCCCGCACCCTAGTGAAGAAGACTACTCGCTCATGACTAGGACAAAGAAGGAGGAAAGAAGAGAGAGAGAGAGAGCATCATCCCCACAAAGGAGAGAGGAAAGTCAACCCCTTGGAGAGAGAGAAACGATCCACCAGCTTCACGGGTTGATCGATGATGAGATCTCCCTCTTCCCACCTTCTTTGGTGGAGACAGAGAAAGCAGCTTCGAGATGGAGTATGGGTCTCAGACCGGCAACCCCAGGGCGGAGGATGGAAGTAGCAAGAGCTCTGGAATGATTGAGGCAGCCTTTGGACGTCTGAAACTTCCTCCTTCGTGATGGACCCTTGGGGTCTTATTTATAGGCCTTAAGTGAAGTCCAAACGGTTTGGAGACCGTTTGGACCTCAAGCCCGTTTGGACCTCAAGACCGTTTGGACCTCAAGACCGTTTGGATCTTGAGACCGTTTGGCTTCATGCGGTCTTGAGACCGTTTGAACTCCATGCGGTCTCAGGACCGGTTGGCTTCATGCGGTCTTGGGACCGTTTGAACTCCATGCGGTCTCGGGACCGGTTGGCTTCATGCGGTCTTGGGACAGTTTGAACTCCATGCGGTCTTGAGACCGGTTGGTTTCATGCGGTCTTGAGACCGTTTGAACTCCATGCGGTCTCAGGACCGGTTGGCTTCATGCGGTCTTGGGACCGTTTGAACTCCATGCGGTCTCGGGACCGGTTGGCTTCATGCGGTCTTGGGATCGTTTGAACTCCACGCGGTCTCGGGACCGGTTGGCTTCATGCGGTCTTGGGACCGTTTGAACTCCACGCTGTCTCGAGACTGGTTGGCTTCATGCGGTCTTGAGACCGTGTGACTCCATGCGGTCTCGGGACCGGTTGGCTTCATGCGGTCTTGAGACCGTGTGACTCCATGCGGTCTCGGGACCGGTTGGCTTCATGCTGTCTTGGGACCGTGTGAATCCATGCGATCTTGGGGTTGAGTTATTCTTTTATGATTTTTTTTGTGCTTTTTTTGCATGTATAGAAAGGAAAAGTTAGTCTGATGGTATATTTACAAAAAAGGGTAAAATTAGGATTATGTATAGTTTAAACTTAGAAAGAGTATAAAAAACTAAGAAAATGGACTAAGATAATCGTTCAAAATAGGAGGTTATCATAAACTATGGACCACTGTCAGAAACTATAGTCTGGAATGCTATGCAAACAGACTATCTCATCAACATATATTTGTGCCAATTTCTCTGTTGTAAACGTCATCTTAACTGGCAGAAAATGAGCTAACTTAGTCAATATATCTACTATCACCCATATGGAATCATGACCCTTGGCAGTCCTAGGAAGATAAACCACAAAGTCCATAGTAATATGATCCCATTTCCACTGTGGTATTGGCAAGGGTTGTAATGTCCCTGTAGGCTTCTGGTGCTCAGCCTTCACCTGTTGACAAATTGGACATTTGGCAATGAAATCTGCCACATCATGCTTTAGACCTAGCCACCAATATATGTTTTTCAAGTTTTGGTACATCTTGGTACTTCCAGGATGCATTGCATACATAGAGGACTGAGCCTCCTCAAGTACCATCTTCCTCAATCCATCAACATCAGGAATTACTGTCCTATTATGGTAACAAACAGTACCATCATCTGCCTCATCAAAGCCATCATACTTTTCACTGCCAATCCCTGATCAGATATTCTGTATCACAGTATCATTCTATTATGCATCATGAATCTATTGTCTCAAGGTAGGTTTCACTTGTAACTGTGCCAACAATCCTGCCAGCAAGGAAACTTCTAGTTGTACATTCATCTGGCGAAGAGACACTAACATATATCTCTTATGGCACATCAAGGAATTTAAGTGTGTCTTATCTACCGTTGATGATGAAGACGACTGTCTACTTAATGCATCAGCTACCACATTAGCTTTCCCTGGAAGTAATCTATTGTCCAATCATAATCCTTAATCAGCTCCATCCATCTCCTCTGCCTCATATTCAACTCCTGTTTTGAGAAGATATATTGTAGATTCTTGTGGTCAGTGAAGATCTGACACTTTTCTCCATAAAGATAGTGTCTCTAGATCTTTAAGGCACAAACCACTGCTACAAGATCTATATCATGTGTTGGGTAATTCTCCCCATGCTTCTTAAGTTATCGCAAAGCAAAAGAAAATACATTTTTATCCTGCATCAACACGCATCCCAACTCATTCTTTGAAGCATCACAAAAGATAATATAGCCTTTTCCTTGCTCTGGCAGTACTAACACCGGTACACCACTCAACTTTTCTTTCAAAATCTGGAAAGAACATTGACACTTGTCATTCCAAGCAAAAGGAACATCCTTCCTGGTTAACCTAGTTAGGGGTAACACTATAGAACTGAAGTCTTTGATGAACCTCCTGTAGTAACCTGCCAGAACTAGGAAACTATGGATCTCTGTCGGTGTCTTTGGTTGTTCCCATTGTAGTACATATTCCACTTTCTTGGGATAAACACAAATGCCTTTTGCAGATATAACATGGCCCAGAAAAGACACTTCAGATAACCAGAATTGACACTTACTGAAATTAGCATACAGTGGATGCTGCCTCAACAAAGTCAATGCCTGGCAAAGGTGCTGCTCATGTTGTTGACTATCCTTGGAGTATATTAGGATATCATCTATGAACATGACCAAATACTGATCAAGATAAGGTCTAAATACCCTATTCATTAGATCCATAAAAGTTGCAAGTGCATTGGTTAGCCCAAACAGCATAACCACAAACTCATAATGACCATACCTAGTCCTAAAAGCTGACTTGGGTATGTCATCAGCCTTAATTCTCAACTGATGGTAACCTAACCTCAGGTCTATGTTTGAAAACACAGTGGCACCTCTCAACTGATCAAAAAGATCATCAATCCTCGGCAAAGGATACTTATTCTTTATTGTCACCTTGTTCAATTGTTTGTAGTCTATACACAAACTCATTGAACCATCCTTCTTTTTAACAAACAACATGGGAGCACCCCAAGGGGAAGTGCTCAGCCTGATAAAACCCTTCTCTAACAGTTCTTGTAACTATTTCTTTAACTCCTACATCTCTGTTGGTGCCATTATGTATGCTGATTGTGCTATGAGTTGTGTTCCAGGAACAAGATTGATCTCAAACTCAATCTCTCTAGGAAGGGGAATGCTAGGAAATTCCTCAGGAAAGACATCCTCAAATTCTCGCAGTAGTGGTACCTCCTAGATACTAGGACCTACCACCTTGGTATCCACGACATGAGCTAAGAAAGCCTTACATCCTTGTCTCATCAACTGCTCAGCTGTCATAGCTAACATCAAATATGTAGGAAGAATCTTCCTATCACCTCGAAAAATCCACTATACATCTCCATCATGGAACGTCGCCACCTTAGTACTATAGTCCAAGACTACCTTGTATTTTTATAAGGAATCCATTCCTAGGATTGCATCAAAACCATGCATATCAAGTGGCAAAACATACACTTGAATGTTGTGCCCTGAAAAAGAAAGAACGCAAGAAGGGCACACTTCCCGCAACTCGATGGAATCAACCAAAGGAGTCTCTAGCCACAGGCTATCATATCTAAGACTAACAGGTTGATAACAAATATCTATCACCTCTCTAGTGACAAAAGAGTGTGTCGCACCTGGATCTACTAACACAGATATGAAACAAGAAGCAAACAAATCAGAATGAAATAACTCCATCTGATCAGTCACAACTCATGGATTGACCACTGCTTCTGGCTTGGTCTTGGCATAGAACCTTGTTGTCACATGTTGTCATCCAGGTCCTCTTCTTGCTTGTCCAGAGGATCCTACCTAGGATGCTTGACTAAATCCTCTTCCAATGCCACTACTAAACTATCATTGTCGCGGACCTTGTTGACTTTTCCTTGGTTGTTGAGTCACCTCCTCATCTTTCATAGGTCAATAAGGTCTTGTATGCCCCACTTGCCCACACTTGTAACATGTTCTGGTGTCCTGATATGGCCTAAACAGTCCTATCACTAAAATCAGTGAGGTATTGCAGGCTCCCGTTGGTAGAAAACTGTGACCTCTACCCCGACTCGGGGTCCACTGTGATGGTGTATGTAACCTTGGTTCAGTGAAGGTTGACCTTGGTTGCGATGGTGGTGGGAAAAACCTTGGCTTCTTAAAGCCTCCAGATAATTGCCCTTGAAACTGCATAGGTCACTTCTTTGCATTAGATTCACGCTTCGCTATGGAAGACCTCTCAATCCTCCTTACGGATTCCACAAAGATGGAAAACCTCTACCTATTTTCTAGGGTTGATGTTGTTGTAGTCAACTCAGTACTTAGGCCCTTTTCCAATCTCTACATCCTTTCCTTGTTTGTTGCCACCATATGCGGGTAGAACCTCAGAAGTTCCATAAACTTTGATTCATACTCATTAATAGTCATAGCCCCTTGATGAATCTTCTCAAACTGAGATATCTTCTCATCTAGATAGGTCTCTGGAAAATATTGGCAAACAAATTCCCTCCAAAACTCCTCCCATCCTGTCACAACTCCTGGCTTTTTCTCCTCTTCTATGGCCAACCAGTGGCTAGAACTATCCTTCAACAGGTATACCGCATGCTTAACTTTGTCTTCTTCAGTAATGTTTAGGATTTTGAATGCCTTTTCCAGCTCAGTCAACCACATGTCAGCGTCTGTTGGATCAGAAGTACCTACATATTCAATTTCCCCAACACGTCTAAGACGTTCAAATGTCTTTCCGACACCTTGGGACTCCACATTAGAGGTGGCTGCCCTAGATTGAGGTGCTGGCGCTCTGTCAGCGATATGTGTAATTGTAGCCATCATCTGTCTAAACATAGACTGAAACTCGGGATTGGCCATCATTGTCAGGTCTAGATGAGGCATTGCAGGCTGCTCTGGACCTGCTTATGGCACTCTCTCATCACGTTCCTGCCTCCCTACACCTCCTCCTGGTGCAACATAGCTACTCTCAATGTGTTCTTCATGTCCTCCAGACATATCTGCATAAGCATAAACTATGATCAGATATGTTGGATACATAAGAACAGACTCAAACCTAAGTCCTATGTCCTTGTAGACTCAGTAAACCTAGAGCTCTGATACTAACTTTACTATGACACCTCGTCATGCTAAACGAGATTACTCAAAACAAAAAACACGATCAACTACTAATTAATCACATAGTAAAAAATGTGGAATAATTAAAACCAATTCCAACAATGTAAATAAACTCTAGAACATTTACAAAAGGTCCATCATTCCATTCTCATATATACTATAACAAGTATTTACATATGGGTCCAAAAACCTCAGTCACATCCTGCATACAAAAGATATTTCACATGTACATGCCATATATTTACAAACATTGGCATACTACCAAAATCTCATGTTGATACGAGTATATCATCTAGAAAACATATCCCATACCCAGACCTAAGAGTATAGGGGAAACACTAGGACTCTACTACCAACATCTACAACTAACCAACCTTCTGAATCTATTGATCACCAAATTTGTTCTCTTCCACAGTGTGACCTCAACCTCGTTGCCCGCGACCACCTAAAAAAAATTTGGTGACCCACGGGTGAGACCCAGTCCCAGCGAGAGATATAACTCTCTCCAACATATATTGATTATAACATATTAATTAACAGTAAATACATTGAGCAGTACTTAGGATATTGAATAAGCAATATGAACAAATTGAACAGTTTAATCATACTAAGCAGTTAAGCAAATAAGTTGTAACATCAAGTATAATTACACAATTTTCATAAGTTTGCATCATGGAAGAACTATGTAATGTAAAGACAAGACAAGGGTTAATCAACCAATGTGATACGTATTAAACCCTAGCAATTATACTGCACAGCTGGTATTATATCTTTTATTATTATGACTTGGGGAGTTTGAGTCATACCACTCAAATTCCAACTGACCACTGCAAAGTGTTATTCAGTTCCTTCTAAGATCTAGGAGTGTCGGTATCCTAAGATCTCTTCCCCTCGGTCAGTATGAGTAAACTACAGTGACATACCGGTCAAACTGCCAATAGTGACATATAGTCAACTGATAACAACTAGTCCGTACTTAGTACAAGTTGCGACACTATAAAACAGGGTATATAAAACCCTCTAATCTGAGGTACTACCGCAACTATCCTCAATCACATCACATGTCAGAGGCATGACCATAGCCATCCTCCATAACCTACAATTATGGATGACAAGGATATATCCTCAACTTGCCACCCACACATACTCAATAGTATTATGCTATGAGTTTCCCTTGGGAATACTCGTTTCACCATCTAGTAAGTTCTGACACGGAAGTTGTCTCTACGGCACAGGGTTCTACATGATTAAGGTTACACTTGATTAATTACTGCCAATTGAATACATTAAGGCTTTATCATACAAGTGGACATTCAAACCCTAATTCTTTTCTAACAAGAGTATATGTATAACAACTTCAAAAGATATAAAACATTTGAGATATAAATCTTAATCACATTACCACATGTTATCATTCATTGCAAATTAATGGACCAAACTTATCATTATACTATTACAAGATACCAATATCTTATCACAAGTTCCAGGGTTTTTACCCTTATTGGAACATGAAGAGGATTTAACCTCAATCATGGCTTCAAACATTCCCAAAGGTCATTAATACCATCACATTTTTCATAGTAAGGTTATCATCATCATTACATGCCTTAAATAAGGCTCAAAAGATCATTAGCACATATATGTCCATAGATATTAACATGGCAAGGCACTATGATATTCAAATAGTACTACATTGTGGTTTCAATACAAGAAGAGTGTAATTCATTATCACAATAATCATTCAAGAGGTCTGATTATAACTAATAAACATCATATAATTACATTAAGGTTAGGTATAACAAGCTAGATCACATGGGAGTTACGCATCCACTTATTATAGTGATTTATCAAATATAACTATATAATGGCAAAGGTAAGACTACAAATTAATGGTATTGAACCATCGAATTATCATCACTAGGTCTGACATATAATACCATGTTATTTATTCTAATCCATTGGATGTTAAAACATCTAATATTATTCATTGGATTAGGCTCATTGTTCAAGGTTATCAATTGAAGTATAGCTCTAACCATTAGATCAATTGAACCAAGGAACCATTGGTTCAAGGTTTAGTCAAATCTACAATTACATTTTTAACTCATCATATATGGTGATGATCTGATCCACCATTAATTGTGATCATTAGGTCACCATGGTTGTTAGATCGGTAATACATTCAGTTAACACCATCAAATATTAAGCTGGATGTCATCATCGATTAATAACATCATTAGAATACTTAGTAAATGATAATTAAATGTCCAATTGAGCCAAAACCTGACCTAAGGGGGTGACCATAGGTTGTCACCATAAATTTTACACCCTTGATCATGAACATCAGTTGCCAAGATAGCAACACCATTGGTTATTGAATTATATGACCATCAGTTGTGTGATAGGGAAGGAAATAGCTTGAAAACCTTAATTTGAACCATCAATTATTTTGTGCTTAGCACCTTAGGTTGATGCTATCAACCTGTCCCAGATCATGTTACACCTTAGAAAGGTCATACACATGTTTACAAGTTTATATAGAACTGGAACAAAATAGGGAACACCACAAAAATTCATAATTTTTAACAAGCATGGTTTCCCTATGCTTAGTTCATCACATTAAAGCATAAACATGAACTAACAAGCAATATAAGTAAAGATTGTTATATAAATCGCTTCTATAGAGTAGGTCAGATCTCAAACAGAAAGAATATTGAGAAAATAGGGCAAGAAAACCTTGGATTCAGATCTAAACTTGGCCAAATAGGTACTTCTTTCCGCAAAGAAGCAAAATCCTTAAAAAAAAAAACTAGAAGGATAGATTTTTGGGTTCTGGAGCCACTTTCACCATGGAATAGCAGGGTTCCGACCTGGAGGGATATAGGAGGAAGAAGATCAAAGAAATAAATATAGAAATAAGGTAATACTTACACTTTTAGGTCAAGATCACTAGGAAGGAGCTTTAGGAACCCCTAAAGGAAGTCAATTGCAACCCTAGATCCTCTTTCCAAGAAGGTCCCCACTTTCTTCTTCCTTGGGAAGGAAAATTCGCAGAAGCATAGAGGGAGAACGAAGATCAGAGAAGGAGGGAAGTGGTGGAGAGCAAATGGCTCGTTTTGGTGCTTAGGGATAAGTATATATAACTTTAAGATAAAGAAAAACAAAAAGTTAAAGTTCTAACATCTATCCAAGTGTCCATGGCCTTAAATTATTAAGAACACACAAGCACACACACACTCCCCCACCATCTATATAGACCTTCTTAGCTTTCCTTTGTCAAATTTCCCAGCTTATCACATAATTCATTAGTTGATAGCTACTAAAGGTAGCTCATCCATGAAGGGGTAAACCCTAAAATACCCTTGAGGAAAACACCTTCAAACCATAGCTCAACTAGGAGACCCATGGATCAAAATACTCAAGAATGATAATATAACATCTAAGGAACATAATGTATGTGAAAAATTGTAAAGGAAACCCCTCAATTGGGTAAATTGTAGAAAAGTCCAAAATGTAAAGAAAATTGCATAACTTGCTCAAATAGTGTCCAAATTGGACCAAATTTGAAAATTAAGCTTGTATTATGATTTAAAAACATATAACAAGGTTATATTAGGGTTCTAAGAAATAAATTATGGTAACTAAGCTTATTAGACTCATTAAGCAAGTTCAGAGGCCTTATAGTGCAGCCGTAATGGTGTCATTGAGGTTTCTAAAAACCAGCACCCGCTGGTGTGTATGAAGCTCGATGTTGTTGTGTATGATATGTCTTTTATGGAGTGTTGTAATATATGTTGTGAGGCAGAGAGGATGTGGCTCAGGATCTGTAAGTCGTAGAGTTTTGGTGTTCATATGTAGTCAGTGGCGTGGCCGCCCTATGAAAGTGGCCGGAGATTAGGTATAGCTAGATGGTGTTGCTGAATGGTGTTTCTAGAGAAAAATTAGAGATTTCTCTCACTAGAGCTATCGTCTAAGTTTTTTCACGTGCCCTATGGTTGATCATGCCAGTTAATCATTTCTCCAGTAAAGGGTTTCTCTACTACTCAAACATTCTTGTGGTGGTGACTTGGTTCTAAAACCATCGATGAAATCTTAAAAATTTTCTTTTGTGCATATAAATTAATAATGAAAATAAGTTTGACGATGAAAACTTTGTGATAAAAAATCCAAAATTGGCGCAAACAATTGACCTGAGAATCAAGTCACCCACCTTTAACAACACAACACATATACTATTATTTTATCATCACCTCCTTTTACTTCAAGGGTGGCATCTGAATACACCTCTACTATAAATACGTAGGAGGGAGAAGGGTTTCTTATTATGCACAGTCAAATTCTATCAAACCTTAATGAGGTATGTCATCGGCCATTCCCCATGTCACTCTTAAGCATAATTTGCACAGCCTCATCACAAGACCTAAGGTAGTCATAAGATCGTCTGACCATTATAGTAATGTATATAGGTTCCTTCTATACTTGATGGTTTACAACCACAGTTCCATCATAAGACAAGATGAACTATATAGTCAAATTACTCATCACATTGTTTGTTGGGTAATCTAATTACACCATGGAGGCAAGAGAGGCAAACTCCTAATATATTCTACTAGGCTTAATAGCTTCCACCCACCAATCCTCATGTATGAGGCATAGAAAGCTAAATGAAGATGGTATTCAACCCTTAAATAGATGGCCTTGAGACATACCTATGTTGATATACTCCATATTAAAGGCAAGGTATGACTAACAATAACTAACCTAGTTCATATTATGACTTAGTACCAAGGGAATCATCTTAGTTCTTAAAATATACATCGAGATTTTACATTTATAATTCATGTGTGCTCAGTATCCCAAAGTGGGTGTATGCAAGGCATGCTAGAGAAACAACAAAGGAAAAGGGGTTAAGGTGAGAACTCGAATAAAGCCTAACTATGACTATTCAAGTCAACCTACACTTCATAGCTCTTAGGTTAACGTCCTAGAAAATATGGGATGGGAACCAAACACTACAAGACTCAATTACATGTGGCATCATCCACCTCGACAAAGAAGGGTATTTGTGATAAGGGTTACTAAAGACTAACTCACATGCACATAGGTGGGTTGAGTAGTGTAAGTGACCAAGTTAATCAGGGGTTGAAAACCCTGATTGGTATTCGACTACTAGGTGACAAATTTACCAACAACCTCTAAGGGTCACCTGCCTAATTAAGGGTCATCCTAGGGTAACTTGAAATAGTCAAGTTAGAGACTGCTTAGGCTTTGATACCATTTTGTAAAGAGTGAGACCTGAAAGGGGATCCACACAAATTATATAATATAAGAGCCATGTAATAATAAAGTAGTGGAAACAAAACTATGACTAAGATACATCATGATTCATTTACAAATATTCCTCTCCATGAAAAAATGGTATAGCAAAGTAAAAAGGTATACAACTAATAAATCTAATCACACGCAAGACCCATTACATAGGGAAACCTGACCACTCCAAGCTATGCTTAGTTCCAATGTCATGTATACAATCATCATCCATCCTTGTCTTCTAATGTACCTACACTTGGGTGGAAGGGAACATCACCAAGGAAATAGGAAACAAAATAAGATCAGCAAAGGTTGAGTATGTACTTATAATGAATAGTTTGGGCATTATGTTAGATTATAAGTGTAAAAGAGATGTTCCCACAAAGAGAGGGGCTATTTGCTAGGTAAGTTCAAAAACATTATAACAAGAGAAATGAGGCATATTGAAATTTAGATTACAATCATGAGATAAAACGGTCTTGCCATAAAAGTTATCTCAATATAAAACAATAACTTTTGCATGCATATCAATGTAGACTAAATATACCAAAAACAAGGCCATAACACCATAGGATCATGGCCTAAAAAGAAATGAGGGTGGAAATGCACACCCCGGGCAGAACACGTGTGCCCTATATAAGTATGGTTGTACATAAAACCACTATTCTAGATATTCTAGTCAAAGATGTAGCATGCATAAATAGAGTGGCAAGACTATCATTTTAGTCAATTTCACATATAGTGGAAATCACAGCAGGAGGGGTCCAAAGAATCATTAACAAGAGTAATTCAATAGTAATAGCAATTTTGTATGAATCCAAATCAAGGAATATAAGTGTCCAACAATTGAATTTTCAAACAGAATAATAGTTCAAGAGATGCCTCATTAAATGAATATAGGTCCAGTCAAATAATGCCTAAAATAGAATAGAGGATGTGCATACCTTATCTTTGAGATAGGGGCTAACTCAGTAGGAATATACTTGGTCCACAAAGTCAAGATTTCACCCTACGAACACATGGGTATGTTAGGCAAACTAAAGGGAGCCTCCATATATATTCCTAGTATAGATTTTCATATTGTTCTCATCCTAGTCCCAATCCCCTTGTGACATTTTTAGTATATTTAATCTAATTAAGTGATTACATGATCCATCGAATATCCATTTTAGTTCTAAAATCATCTTTAGTCACATAAGTCTAAATATTTCTAAATTGTAGATATGTTATGGTAATAATATGTATTCCTCCAATACTCATCAAATATATACATATACATATACATATACATATATGTGGATCTAAGGTAGACTAAATGATGTAATTTCATCCTTAATACCTTGGTCCATACCCATTTTTGGAGTTGACATTTGGACTGCATGATTGACATATTAGTAAATGTTACCATATATATATATATATATATATATATATATATATATATATATATATATAATGTATATATGTATATATATACATTAGTAATAATCTATAAAATACAAAAATGTTTTCAATCAGTACCAAGTTGATTAGATTATCATTCTTAACCATGCTTTATATTCTTGACAATCATGATAGTTGTCTAGTATATGGTTCAATTATCAACATTAGGATCATAATCATATATCATTTGTAGACTTCATAGTATGTATATGTATGATCTATTTATTTATATACCATAAAGTAACTTGATATATAGTTCACCTTCCTAGTGTGTTTCTCTGGATCACTAACATTACTTCTTGCATTAATTGAACTCTTAAGAAATTGAACTACAAGAAATAATAGATGACCTACATGTTGTTGGTTTAGGACATATATAGAGATTTGTATTCAACACAGAATGTTGTCATCATGAGGATTTATTGTTCAGTCAAGAAGCAACATGTCCGGAGTCTCCATGGATTCAAGCTAGGACAAAACACCTAGTTGTTTTGTCTGCATACTCAAATCAGGTATGAACCCTCATCAAGGTGCATGGATATGTTGCAAGATTTAGAGTTGTAGGTCCGTCGGGAAGTTGATCTCTTCTATGATGCATTCACCAATAGTCAAAGAGTAGGTAATCTTGTCTAGCTACGATGGTGATGAATTCATACAGGAAGGGAGAACCATAGAAGGACAAAGGAGGTAGATATGATGGCAGTTTGGACCTATACACAACCTGTTGTCTTCAAGGCCCGGTGATGACAGACCTTTGCATTAGGGTAGGTTGCGGTAAGGACATGATACGGTGGTGTTAGAGATGTTAGAAGAGGTTTTGGTTGGCGGCACTAGAGGAGGAGGGGTGGTTTAGAAACATTCAAATACAGTGGTATAAGAATAGGAGTCATCTATAGAAGAGCCGCAATTGGTGGTGGTGTCCGTAGATAAGAAAGGAGGGAGTTCCATTGTCGTGGTGGTTGGTTGAGCCCTTGCTACTGTGAGGCTGATGGTGGTAGCACTTGACCGCTGTGAAGGTCGGCCACAAGATGTCATGGCGTTTGGCATAAGGTGGAGAAGATAGTGTGGCTAGGGTTCTGGGTGCTACAGAAGAGAGGGAAAAGGATAGAGAAGAGAAGGGGGAAAGGAGGATAGATGGGGAGATTTCAGATGTGTTGTGATTGCTTCTCTTTCTTGACTAGCAGTGGCGTCAATGTTGTGAAGGGCATGAGTGGGCGGTAGGTAGGAGCTAGAAGTGGTTGTAGGAGATCTAGGTTCAGTGGCTGCAGGAGAGCTCAGTGACAGTTGTTGAAGAGCCATGTTGGTGGTTAGGGTTCCCAGTGAGTATAGGAAAGGAGAGGGAAATGACAATGAGCGGGTGGAGTTAAAGAGAAGGCAACGAAGGAGAGGAGAAAAGGAAGAGGGGGAGAAGGAGAGGAAATGGTCACAAGAGAGAAGAAGACGGATAAGTGGCCTCTTATTCTGGTCGTTGCGGCACTACACCAGTGCAAAGACACGGCTTGGGAAAAGGGAAGACTGCATACAAGGTTATAAGAAAAATTATATTGAACTTAGGTCTACCATATTTTTTGAATGCATTAATATCTATTAAAACCTTATAATTCAATCAATTAAATTGAAGTGTAATGATGCCCAATTGATATGAAATTTTGTATGCAAGCTAATTAGGACGTAAGGAATCCAAATTTGTTATCAATTTCACCTTTTATAGAAGTTCAATAGTAGATTTTGTTAATAGAATATTATATGTACATTCAATGTATTTATTCATCTTAACACTATATAACATATTAATTTGATTTCTTAATCTTATACCCCTAGGGAATATTTTAGGGTGTCAAATTAGATCCAAGCATGATATTTGGTATCACTAGGTCTTCATTGCATGTAATATGGTTATCTTACCTTAAATGCCATATATTAAGTGTATTTATATCCATGGTACTAATTGAATCCATCATTGCTAACGCGCTTTGAATTAGGTACCAGTTATTAACATAATTGTTTAGGGGCCTAGAAGAAGAGCAATTAAGCTATATGCCTAGATTTTAGTATGCTACAAAAGGAAGCTAAAGGAGAAAGAATCAAGATGTTTATAGGAATAGAGAGAGGATAGCTATGGTAGAGAGAGAAAGGGGTGATTGTGTGCAATAAAAGAAAATAACCAGGTGAGAGAGATAAGGTCAAAGCCATTTGATAAAATTGATAATGATGGAGAAAAAGTGAAATACACTTCGTCCATCTGATCAGTGACCCCAAAGAAAAAATGAAAGGAAACAAATTAGCATGAAAATAGAAAATTTTGAAACTTTAGGAAAGGTAATCACATTAATTAAATATCTAGAATTTCAGACATTTAAAATCCACTTTCTTTCTTAATATATTTGGGAGGTCAAACAATGTTCAATCTCTATGAAATTTGACAACTAGGCTAATTAAGCCATGTACAATCCAAATTTTAGATTAATTTCCAATTTCAAGGTGATCTGTTATATTATTTAACAATTTGGAATTTAACATATATATTATTTTCTTAATGAAATTAAGGTATATAAAATTATTCAATTAATATGAAACTTGTCCCACGAGCTAAATAAAACATGAGGAACTCAAATCTATTTTCAATTTATTATTTATAGAATATTTATTAGGTGGTGTCATGGTTTGGGTTTCAAGGGTGTTATTTGCATATCTATCTATCAAAAGGACGTTTAAGGATAATATTTTGATATTACATTATTTTCATTATTATTTTCACATTACTAACCTCCTTAATTATAATATGAAATGACACTCTCTATTTAACCCAAGTTTCCTTTTCAAAGATATTTCATGATATTATCTTTCTAATTGGAAAACAAAATCAATTCTCTGTTATTCCATGTATCCTTTTATGCCCTTTAGGATTTTTCCCCAGTATTATCATGGATATGGATCATTTATACATATTACATTCAAAACATTTTCTTATTGTTCCTATTTAAGATTCAAACTGTATAACATATACCATGTTTGGGGGTATATTCTAGACCTTCTCCCAAGGGCATCCAAATCTTAAGATTAGTGTTTTCGGTCTAAGAGGTTAAGTTTGGGTATGTTATAGTAGTTCACTCGTTGGCTTCAAGGGGGTCAAAAAGGGCCAATAATATGATGGATGTTAGGGGTATTTATAGGTTAAAATAAGGATTTGGGGTTTCCCAATGGAATATTAGAAAGAGGTAATAGATTGCCTTGATCTACCATGGTGGGCATATAGGAGGAACAAGTCATTCTACCACGAGGCACCTAGAAGATGGTTGTGGCCCACCGAGTGTATCTAGGTAGGAAAAAAATTACTTTTATCTAATTCTATGGATGTTTCACAAACTTTCTGGAGTTGTTTTAGAAATAATAAAATTGGATTGTGAAATGAATCATATATGGAATAAAACTCAATAAATTAAATAATGTAAATAATAGAATGTGTATTCAAAAATATTCTTTCTTAGTATAAAAAAGATACAGATTTTTGTGAAGATAAAGGTAGTAGAAAATATCTGGAGTTACAAAATACATATTTTATCCAAGACAATACAACTGGACAATGCTTGGAAAAGGGTTAGCAAAACTATAATTAAAGGAATATAAGTATTTATTTTTAGAAAAACATTACCTTTTGTACAGAAACTTCCAAACCGTGGGAAATGGGTAAATGGGAGCTTAAATAGGCAAGAAAATATTGAGAAATGGAACAAACTCCATTATTATCCAGAGAATGAACTTTTATCATGAATTTCAACTGAGTGAGAAATAAAAAGAACATAAAATTATGTTTATATGAAAAAAATTATGGATTAAAACAAGATCCCATGACATAGTATGAGTGACTCACATTTTTTGATAAATAATTGTTTTTCCTACTAGATAAGACAAATGAACAATATTCATTAATGTTACTAATAGATCACTCACATGTATACAAATCATTATTGATGATAAATTTTTGTAACTTATGATGATGATGATGATCATGATTATGTTGAAATAGTACATAATTAATGTGAAATGAGTTTCTTTGAGAGAACGTGCATTCTTCCTCAATATTCAAATTAAGAACTTCAAAATCAGTTTTATTTATCAATAATAATATAATAAGATTTTATTTAAAGTTATTTAATAAAAGTTGTAAGGCATGTACAACACCCATTGGTACATTTTATAAAATTGATAAATACAAATAAGGAAAATCCACACATAGTCATTCATATGGAGGAATTATTGGTATCTCACTCTATACTACATCCTCTATACATAACATATCCTTCTCCATAGGACTATGTCCTAGATTTCAAGCTAATCATAAGAATTGACATCTTGTTGAAGTCACAAGAACTTTAGTTGGTCCTGCTAAATTTGTAAGACCCCATACTTAGATTAACCATAACTTATCTATAATCATGCTTTATTTCTTTAATTTATTGGTTTTTTGAATTAATATATATTGTTTTTTAATCATAATAAAAATAAAATCATGTCTTTTCATATGGTGCACTCATGTTTAAAAAATAAAATGATGTACTAAAACATTTGGCTCCATTGTGTTTTATCTTTGTTCACTTACATTGATGGATGTAAGGGTTTAGCCATTACCCATTGCCTTCTTGTGTTGTCAATGAATTTTCTACATGGTTCGATGAGATTTATGAAAGAGTTCTAGGTTGACTAGGATTCTGGCTCTATTGGATTTCTAGTTTGATCAAGATTCTAGCATGATAAAATCCATATCATTGGAAATTTTGGGTCAATGAGAAATTTAGGTCAATGGAAATTCATGGTTGATGTCACCTAGAATTCTACTCGACTAGAATTCTCAATCTACTAGAATAATGGGTTGACTATAATCTTGGATTGCTTAGACTTCCACATCGATCAATAGGGTTTCTATGTTGTTCAATGTTATTGGTCTTTTTTGGGGTTGATGTAGCCTATTTAAGGGATGTTCGACATTATCATCTATCATAGCATATAAATATCTACAATCATCATTCTTAGGGATTATTTGCAACCCCTATAGCATCTAGAATGCCATTGTAAAGTGAGGAGGTCATTTCCAGGGCTTTTGGTCGTTCATGTGCTTGGTTTGTTGTGATCTAGCTTGCTTTGGAAGAATCTAAGGCTAAATATTGACGTTTAGACCCTAAAACATGAAAAACCTTTGCATTTTCTCATATTTTCTTGATATTCTTCCTCTCTTCTACCTTCTTAGCCATGGTTCTTAGTTAACCAGTGGGGAATGGCTTCTTAGAGGACATTTATCTCCTTCCTATCCTATTTGGCCTAGTTGGGGCTAGATCTTGGTAGGAGTGTTGGTGTGTTATTTCGTGGTGTTTGGAGATATGATTATGTTCTACGTTTATGGATATCATGATCTTCACAAATGGTGAGTGATATGGCACATCAGGGTGTGATATTGCCTGATTGTTTTAACGATGATTTGCATTTCTATATTTGTCATGTTTACACACTTCCCCTTTGCCTCTACCTTCTTTACTTACTTAACCTACATGAAACCTATAATAGTGCTAAAATTATGTTAAGTATATTTAAATATGTACTATTTATGGGTTGTTTGGGTGGCATAATGCATAAGTTCGGTATTCATTGCCATGTTTTCCCTTTAATTATGATTTAAAGTGGAAACAATAAGCTTTCTTGATGTTATAGGTATATCTTCATGGGATGTTTGGGCTATATGTTGGAAAAATGAGATATTTTTTACCCTCTTCGTTGTTGCATGTGGGTCTTATACAAAACAATAAGTTTTTCTATACATTATAAGACTTAAATTTCATTATATATGTGATTATTACTTGAAAATGTCATTTTGTGTGCTCTAGTACTTTGATTATATCTCCTTCATGATAAGGGGATTATAAATGAAATTTATCATGGTTATTTATTGTTAAATGTAAAGTGGTGGATGGATTTTGAGGTAATGGTTGAACCTTAATGAGAGTTAGGCCTTGTTATGGACAACAATGATGATTTCTCTAACTATGTATGCTTTAATACATGAAGTGTGGCTTTCTAAAGCTTCTGACGTTTCTTATGGTTGATTTATATTGTAGATTGACTGTACGTATTGTTGTGTACCATGTTTGCTTCATGAAAGGTGGGTAAAATTCTAAATTAATCAAGTGAATCCTAATTTATGTAGTGCACTATAACCATAGAATTGTCATTAGTGTTTGAAGTTGGGATGGCAAAACGGTAACCTTACAGCAGTCTTAGATTGTGGAAGGTACTCAGAGTCATATACTATTGTGTATATGTGGGTAATTGGGGGTCAGTATCCTCAGTACCTTAATATGGATTATGTGTATGTGTGCAAGGTTGTATTTTTATTATATGCGACAATGTGAATGACATGTGATGTTGTGATTTCCTATATGTCTTTATATCCATGTGATAGATGTAGTGGCCTGATTACCCAGGACAAACCTACTTTGATGTGTAGGTTTCTGGTCGTTGAGCCCCTACTTTTTATAGTCACACCAACTGGGGTGTGGTGGGATCTTATGGAGATAGGTAACCCCAAGATCTTATACAATGAGCTAGGGGACTTTACATTCACTATGTAGTGGTTTGAGTGGTAACCTCAAACTAACCAAGACTTTAATAATAAAATAAGTAATCAAGCCTTGTAGCCATGCTTGTATTAATATCTTAAAAATTTACATTGTGGTGCTTAATTCTCTAGTATATGTTTCAAGTATTGCTTATGTTACGCTTGTACTGCATTTACTTTTGATTATACAAAGTGGATATTATGTTTACTGATTAGTTTGCTTATTTATGCTTACCCTAGTAGGCACTTATATTTAGAATGCCCTATATTTATTATATTAATTGGTAGGAGATGGATCTCATTCTCGTAGTTTTCTCTGTCATTGTAGGCATTCAGCCCATGCATATGGCTTTAGTGGAGAGGATCCTCCCTTTAACAGTCAGAGGTAGCTAAAGGTATGAGTTTGGACTTTTGTGAATATCTAACACCATATCTATATGCATTTGGCTGGAGAAGGGTGACTTCTATTGCAATGTATCTACAAGCCACTTTTTTACTTGTGTTCCATGTATATATGCTCATATTACAAACCTTAACAAGCATATTTTTGTATAATCAGGTTGTCATATTGGTCACCAATTATAAACAATGTATAATTACATTGATATTAATGAATATTATGGATCATTTATTATGTTTTTACCATTTTAATTAATTCTAATTTTTAATGCATTTTGGTGCTTTCTTTTGTGTAATCTTACCTCTGTGTGGCATCTCAGAATCGGGGTGTTTACATCAATCACTAATGTTGGTCTTAGTATATACAAAATGATGTTTTTTAAGTTCATATACTATACCAGTGTGAATTATGTTGGATGTAGAATTGGTAGAGAAGTAGTGTTGGTGCATGCTTTCTATTCTAAATTTTTTTAGTATCTTGATTTGTCAATAAATAACATTTTGTAGCTTTCTCAACAATCAAAACTATATACATGCATGGCAAGAGTTTCTTTTTGCTCAAATTCTTTAGATGAAAGAAGTTTCAATATATTTCCTCATAGAGAAAGCATCCACATACCTCTGTGTTGATAGCACAAGTGTAACACATATATGGGGAATTGTGTATTGCATAGTCGTGCTAAGCACATTATGGTCAAACATGACTTTCTTCAAGATCACCATTAGGAAATTCACATTCTTCTTGATGATGTGGATAGTGGAAATCAATTAGTAGATATATTAACAAAACAAGTACCTCTAGAACTAGTTTATTCTATTAGAGATAGATTTGTAGTTCCTCTAGCATTTTCCATTGTCATTTTCATGATGTAAATTGTATCTTGTCTTCCACGTCAATGATTCATATCATATATATGCCAACATTGATTATATTATTCATACATTTAAGATTCTATCTACCCAAAATTATGAAAAAGTTTCATTTGTCCTAGTAAAATGAGAATATGAATCTTTATATTAATTATTTTTTAGAATGTCTTTACAAAAATCCATACACTGTATAAATTTACTTTCATGTCTTAACTTTTGAGGATTAAATTCACAAAACAATAATGCATGGATAATTAATGTTTATGGAAGTAAAAGGCTTATTGATGATACTTTGAGATGTATATCACTAGATGATTGATTAAATATGAGTATCGGTGATCTCATCAACTACACACCCATATCTTAGGAAAGTGAGAGTACATGAACACTCTATACTTGACTATATTATTTCTTATTACATCTTGATCCACACATTCATTTCATTCCTTCGGCATACCTAATAGATGTGGAGAACCACAAGGATAAGACCCATGTCCTGTCAATATGATATAGAAAAAATCTATCATGCTTATTGGTTACAGACATATTATGATTAAATTATTTAAAGGAGTATTAATAAATAGGTAAATATCTCTACAAATTATATATTAATCGATTAGCAATTATCTTTAAAGGAATGTATTAAATAAGTATCAAAACTATACTAAGCATATACAAATCATATGCAGACATAGATTATGAATCTTATACTATACTGACATGTAAAAGAGAAGAGTAACAAGACATGCAATTTGGCTCACCGATAAAACCTTATCATATATACTACATGATTGAGTTACTAGTTTTGTTAAGCCATGGGTAGTTTGAGGTGTACCATTCACACTAAGCTAGTGGTTGTAAAGCCCAGACTAACCCCATACAAAATCTAAGTATTATTAAACTCGATTACATTTTTCCACATACCTCAGATCAAAGCAACGTTAAGCAAGGGTAGAGTGCATAAAGATCAGATCTATCATGGTTTACTCAAAGGTTTATCCACATATACTACAGGTGCTCCATGGTTACATATGTCAAGACATCATGAAAATAGAGTATAAATCCCAATGATACTAAAACAAGACCACATCTGATGTGTGTTACAGATAATTGGACCACGGATCACAACTGATCCACAACAAGATATAAAGATTGCAGGGTATACCAAACCAAAATGTCTTTACATATTCACTAATATATGAATCTGAGCATATTCTTACTACAAGATTAACTCATTTTAATACTTCCCCTCCTGAATGAACTAATGCAAAGCCATGAAGAAAAAACTATGATATGTTTTGTATGAAGCAACCAACTATCATGATCCTTGTTGAAAAGTTAAAACAATGAAACTTGATATGAAGCACACACAGTGATTGGAGCACAGAATTTTGTTTTATACTTCCTACAATGTCTTGGGTACAATCATACTAATCACAATTTAGTATAATACTATGTCCATTCATAGTTGCAAATTATAGAAGTGCGTTCCTTGTGTGATGAATATATTATGCTCCTAAAATTGGCATTCATCACACACAACAACAATTAGGAAAAAACAAGGGTTTACCCTTACTTCAAGTTAAGAATTTTTTATGTAAGTTATACACATATTACGTGTATTATACTCCCACCAATGGTGTCTTTCTAACTTATGATGCATTGGGTGTAATAGACAATATACATGTTCTGGTACTAGTTAGTTAGACAAAATAATACCATGACATAAAGGAATTTGTCTCAAAAAATGTAGCAATCCAATGGCATAAACTGTAAGACCATGAACCTAGATTATATATAATCTTCTTCAAATCTTGATTTATCATCACAATTGTATTCTTGATAAGTTTTGATATTGATTGTTTAATATATATCTCTAATTTGGTTCAGTTTGTACTTTTGTTTCCCTAATATCAAGTTTCCTTACAAGTTGTGGACTTAATTTGTGGATTCAACAAAACATGAGGACTTGATTGCAAATTATATGAAAAATATCCAAACATAAGTTCTCCTTCATACTCACCTGTTTTGGGCCTTGGAAATAATTGGTTAAGATGCATCTCCAACCCGACTTACTTCAATTTACAAGTTCAAGCACAATTATGGACTAATATGCAATTTCACCTTAATCAAGGACCTAATTGTAAAATTGAATTTATTTATCTAAGTGTGTGCCTTACTTCATAATCATCCATTTTAATTGGATTTGAACTTTTCTAGCATGATATGACATCCTATATAGTGTTGTGGTTGATGAGAACTGATAGACCTCTCAACCGATGGAGGTCCTGAAGACTCATCAGTCGATGGAACATCTATGGAATCATTGACCCGATGAAGGTACTGAGGAACCATCATTCTGATGAAGTATCTGAGGACCCATCAGTCCGATGAGGATTCTAAGGACCCATTGGTCCAATGAGGATCCTGAAGACCATCGGTCTGATTCGATGATAGTCATGGAAAGTACCTTCAAATGGAACAATCTAGCCAACCGATGAAGATCATGGACGATGAGAAATATATGTTTAGAATTATGAGAATGGGGAGCTTGACCACTGATGGTGGCTCTGCGTTTTCAAAAGATGAGAAGCATGGGTGTGTGAACCGATGGAGCTCTTGTGTCTATGTAGACCGCTGGAAAATTGAGTTAGTATGTCTGATGAAGGTCCAGACTTGTAGGTCGACTGAAATCCAATGTAGGTCAATGGAAAACATTCTAGGATCTATGGTAGTGAATGGGGGTTGATTTGAGGCCTTCTTTGAATGATATAAGTCATGCTTTTACTAGGGATAATTCTAGAGACTAATTGTGGGCAGTTTTGACATTTACACACATGCTAGAATATATACCCCTTCCCCTTCATTCTAGAGGCTAATTTAGCACTCCTTATATTTCTAAAAACTTGGAGAGATCTTTGGAGGATTATTAAAACCATTGGGGGTCAATGGAAGTGGATGGGGATCTTACATGTGGATGCATATGGTTGTGTGTCAAATATCTAGCAACTCAATGGTGTTTCAAAGTTTTCCAGCCTTCTTTCTAGCATAAAAATAAAAGATAATCTCTTTTAATATTTTTTTCAATCTATTTTTAACACTCTCTTACTCCTTGTCTGTCCATGGTCTTCCATGGTGGTAACATGCTCATCAAGCTAAAGTATCCCCTTTTCTCCTCTTTTTCCCTTTTTTGCCCTAGATCTACCACGGAGGAGCCATCTTGGATCTAGAAAAGTGATCTTGGATGAGGAAAAGAGGTTCCATGGAGGTATTATTAATGTTCCTTGCCTTATTTTCTTTCTTGGGTCGAGCCCCATGGTCTTTCATGGTGCAACCTACTCCTTCTAGCTAAAGAACCTTTCGTTTTCCTCTCTTTGACCTAAATGAAGTTAAATCTTGCTTAGAGCTTTAGTTTTGGGGATGTTTGAGAGATGATCTAGGATCTAGAAGCTTGTTGTGACTGGCATAGATGAACCTCATAATCATCACCATTAGAGGTGACTAATATAGCATTTTCTAGCATTCTTTTGCCTAATTATAAATGCAAATCCTTAAACTTGCTCTAATATACCCTAATCGTGCTCTATGATCATATTACATGCTAAAAGATGGTTTCTCTAGATGATTGAAATGGAAATACAAAATTTCATGTTATTCCTAACCTCCTAAAAGTGATCCCTGATTTTAGTCTCATGAGCACTTAAACATGCTTTTGCTAAAATCTAAAATACATGTGAAAGGTTACTAAAAATGGTGTATTCATGGTATCTTAGTGCCACGTGATGTGGAATTAATATGCATGTCTATCATAATTTATGGATGGAGATATAATGTAAGACTCTTATTTAACTATTATGTTGCAGAAACTTCATTTGAAGTGAGACTTATAATCTTCAGTTAGCCCATATATGCATGGACTTAGTCCTTTTATGTGTAGTCTTGTAACTGATGTAACTCTCTCATAACTTTAAGTATTAAGTTGGAATTTTACATGGTGGTGGAAAAAATAATAAAAACTAGAACCCATAATTTCAAGTGGTTTGGGTAATCGTATAGGGTCCTATTTATAGTATAGCCTTCTAAGGTGACATTAGCTTATTACGGCCAATGTGAGGTGTTTTTGTACCGAAAAAGTACTTTGGGTTAATTCCTGAGTTGTGCTATATCTAATAGAGTCATGAATACCTAATTGGGTAATATATGAATCTAAAGTAATTATGGAATAAGAAGCATAATCATATGAATTTACATGAAAAGCATCATGGGGTAATTAATAAAGTATGCATGTAGTAACTCAGAAGTTTCCTAGTTAATGTGAGTTTTAATCATGGATGACAATCTTAATGAAAGAAAAGGGTCCTAGTGTAGTAATTGTTGGTATGGATGCCCAGAGAGCCAATAATATGATGATTGTAATGGGGCATTAACTACCTGATTTGATAATGATGAAGGTAATTTTGTCTATTATGTTTGTCACAATCATGAGATGATTACACAAACATAGTAGATGTCTAAAGAATAGTGCTACTCGATGGCATATGTCTTCATGTTTAGGACCTGGACAATGAGATCATATGTATGATAAGAGTACACGCATTCTCATTATGTCCCTATTCAGATATTACTATGGAAGCAAAATAGATAATAGTAATACATAAGACTAGAGTATGCATTGACTAATGAGAGAGTATCATTAGTCATGATATGGGATATCAAGTCAAACATATAGGTACTTGCTAGAGAATAGTGTACTAGATAGACTGACCTTGAGAGTGATACATGGAGACCATGGAATGGTAGTCACAATCATCTCTCATAGTGATAGTGGTGATTGTGGTTCTTAGACCTAAAGTTACTACACTTGTCACATGTCATTTAGTGTATTTTGACATCATCTGACGTGACCTTGAATAAGGGTTCCCATAAAGGTGATGCCTGAGTGCATTATGACAAATGGGGATTGAGTGTGAGTGATGTAGATGGGATTTGTCCCTCCTATAGGAGATTAATATCCTAGCCACTTGATAAGTGAGACTAAGAAATGTATGACCATACTCATGTGGCTCAATATGTGATATGTGAGATAACATGTATCTCATACAATCTACTCTAGTTCAAGGAACATGAAGTGAACGTTTAGAGGATGATGATTCCATGCCTCGATTTCAAACTGAATATCAAAGACAAAGGAACTATACGGTCACTATGACACTAATGACGCATTGTAGGTTGAAGTTGTTCTCCATCTTTCCAATTACTAGGTAGTAATGATGTGTTGCTAGATACCTCTCATTGCTTATGATGTCATGAATTGGTTATGGACATTCACTACCATCATAACTTAAAACCTATAGGGTCACACGCATAGGATGCACCTAGAAAAGGAGTTTACTCATGAATATGGTCCAACTTGATTATGAAAGTGTTTAAGTATTCAATTTAAACAACACTAGTTGTACATTGGTTGAATTGGAATTTGAACCTACCAGTTCTAAAGTGAACGCCTGCTTCAAAATATGAACTTAACACCACTTGTTCATGAACTTAACACAAGAGAGAGGTAGCAAAGGAGAGGTGTCATAACCACATAACCCAAGATGCCACTTGCTCATGAACTTAACACCACTTGTTGCCACCCAAGCTACACATGCATGGCCTGGTGACACACTCTAGGATGTGTATCATGCAGCTGGGTACCTCCCATGGGTGACACACCCTCATGGGCGACACACTCTCAAGCTTCTACCCGATTCACTAAAAGACAAGGTAGCATGTGTGACACATGTGATATAAAGACCATATAAATATGTTACTCCTCAACTATCAACCAAACCAGGTGCCCCCAACTTCCATCCACGTCCTAGATGATTCCAAACAGAAGTTAGGTGACTCTAGAGCCGATAAATTGCACATTGACCCCTCCACTTTGGGTAATTTGCAACTTGCACCAAAACCAGCACATAGGGCACAAACATCATCCAACAAAGCTCAAACTTGGAACATAGGTCCTCCACAAGGAGCCCCACCTCATAATTCTCTTTCTAATGATGATAGAGAACTAAATGAATGATCTACATGTGAAATATAGCAATATAACCCCTTACTTTGGGTCAATTGCACTTTGGTCCAAATTAAGCAAACATTGCTCAAATAGCATCCAAACGGGACCAAACTGGAAACATGAGCTTGTCACATGATATCAAAACATCTTAAGAGATTAAATTAAGATTATAAGAACCTTTCATAAGCAAAGCAAAGAGGGTTAGCCCAAAACTTGGGTCAGGGTCCTTACAACCAGCCTTAAGGTTAAGGGGTGTTACGGTCAAAACCACCCACTTTAAGGGTGTCAACTGTATTGGGAGACTAAGGGACATCTCGACCACATGCTCAAAACCATGGAAGATCTGAACCAAGGTCAAAAAAATGATCAAACCAAGAATATCAACCGTTAATAGGGTGGAAAACACCCTAAACTAAGGTGTTCAACAAACCCTAAACATGATCATAAAAGATCATTAAAAGAGAAAGAGAACCAAGATTCTTGTGTGCATATAACATATCAAAACTTCCTGATTTTCAAGTATAAAAAACCATATAGAAAGTAGTATAATATCAGGTTTAAGATTCACATAATAGAGGTAGGAAAAGTTATAAAACCCACCTAATTTGGAGAGAAACAAACTCCCAAGATCTCAAGGACCAAGATCCTCAACCAAGCTTCAACACTTCGACCAAAGGATCACCTCCAAAAGGAATAAGAAAGCCATGGTCACAAAGAAGTTCAAGAAAGAACAAAACAGACCTAGGACAAACCAAAGGAGAAAGAAGAAAGATGGGTCTTCTTCTCACTCAGGTGTTCTCATGTCAACACATGATCTATGATCTTTGTGAATAAAAGATCTCTAAGAGAAACCACTATGGATGGTCCACTGCCTCATGGCCAAGAAGGAGGAAGAAGGTGAAGGATTTTTAGAAAATAAACATGATCTACAAAAGAAGATCACTTACTAAGGGAAGATTCACCAAGAATCACCACTAAAAGTTGTTTTCAACACAAGATCTTCAACATGCAGAAGAACACCTGAGTGAGAAGATCTTTGTCCTCCGACATGCAGAACAACACAACATGCTCCTGAAGCTCGAAGGATGATCAAAAGGAAGAAGATGTTTGGGGAAAAAAAATATTGCTTGGTTATGAAGAGAAAGGGTTATATACCCAAAGGAGGAGGGCAGTAGAGATCTTTGAGGTGTCAACACTTTAGATCATCAAAGGACACATGTTCTTCAAAGGATTAACCTTTCCTCCACTGACATGCATAAATAGAAATGTTCATGTTTATCCAGCAAAGCTATCATGACCATCTAGGTTAGTTTCCCCTTTGTCTCGGTTGAGACACACTTTCCTCAACTTGTCTCGGTCAAGACACTTCAAGGTCGAAACCCTAGGTCATATATGTACATGGCTGAGTCACTAGAAGATAAGGTGTTTTGACCCACCCCCCTCAAGGTTGTCTCAGTTGTGACCACATATCCAAGACGTGTGTTTCGGTCGACCCTTACCAAAATTGGTGTAGGGATTATAACATCAAACCCTAGCATAGTTATCATATCAAGCAAACCCTAAAATTACCATGAAATGTCATATCACCATACATGATTCCAACAAGGTTCCCCATTACATCATCTTCTATCTTATGATGCTAAAGCATAACAAACACTTTATTCATGTGATAAATTGCAAGTTAACCCTTACATGTGGGTAAATTGCAAACTAGTCCAAAATAAGCACATATATTACAAGATAGCTCAAACATCAACCAAATTGGACCAAAATGAAAATATAAGCTTGTCACATTATACTAGAGCATCCCAAGAGATTAAATTAAGGTTTATGCTTCTCATTATACAAATTAAATACAATTAAGCATAAATCTAGGTCAGGAATCTTACATACATGGTCTTATATGGTGGTAACTTGTTCATCTAAAGTATCCCCCTTTTCCCCTCTTTTTCCCTTGCTTGTCCTAGATCCACCATGAAGGACTCATATTGTACTTAGAAAAGTGATCTTAGATGAGGAGAGGAGGTTTTGTTGAGGTAATCTTGATGTTCCTTACCTCAGCGTCTTCCTTGGGTTGATCCACATTCATGGTGGAACCTACTTCTTTTAGCTAAAGAACCTTCCTTTTTCCTCTCTTTAATCTAAAGGAAGCTAGATCTTGCTTAGAACTTTGGTTTTGGGGATTTTTGAGAGATGATATAGAATTTGAAATCTTTTTCATTATTGACATAGATAAAAAGCATAACTATCACCTTAATAGGCTAGTGATATAGCATTTTTAGCACTCTTTTGACTACTCATAAATGCAAATCCTTAGACTTGTTCTAATGTATCCTAATCTTTCTCTATGATCGCCTTACATGCTGATAGATGGTTTATTGAGGAATAATCTAGATGATTAAAGTGGAAATATGAAATACTATGTTCTTCTGGACCTACTAAAAGTGATATATGATTTTAGTCTCATGAGCACTTAAACATATACTAAAATTTGAAATATGTGAAAGGTTATTAAAAATGGTGTCTTCATGGTATCTTGGTGCCATATGATGCAAAAATCAATATGTATGTTATTATTAATTTTTTATAATGGATATATAATGATCGTAATAGTCTAATTGAACTACTATCATGCTAAAATTTCATTTGAAGTTGGAGTTATAATCTAAGGTAGCCCACATATGCATGGAATTGGTCCTTTTTATGTGTAATCTTGTAATTGTTGTAACTCTCTCATTGCTTTGAGTTTTTAGTTGAAATTTTACATGGTAGTGAGTCACAACAATATAAAGTGGAACCCAAAATTTCAGATGGTTTCAATAATCATATAGGGTCTTGTCTTTAGTATGGCCTTATGAGGTGACATAAGTCTATTATGGCCAATGGAAAATTATGTACTCAAATGAGTACTTTGGGCTAATTTATGAGTCAGATTATATCTTATAGAGTCATGAATACCTAATTGGGTAATATATGACTATAAAAGTAATTATGAATTAATAATCATAATTATAGGAATGTACATGAAATACATCATGGTGGTAATTAATAAAGTATGCATGTAGTAACTCAAATGTTTCCTAATTAACATGAGTTTTAAAAATGAATGAAAATCTTTATGATTGAATAGGATCAAGATGTAGTAATGATATATGAGTTGAAAATTTTAGGAAAGCTATTAGACTGATGAGAATGGGTAATACCATTAGACCGACAAGGAATTAGTTGATACCATTAGACCGATAAGGATGGGTAATTTCATTGGACTGATCGAAACCCTGAAGCCAATGGTCCGACGAGACCTTTACGAGCTTGATCGATGGAGATATGGTTACCATCACCTAGGTGAAAATTCTACCCTAGACCCTTAGATTTCTACCCTACCTAGATTTCTCTTCCGCATAAGATTACATATGTTTTTCATCTTTATTTTCTATATGATCTCAGGAGATTGAAATATTATATGACAAAACATGATGGCACAATATGTATAATGGATATGGATATACTTACATGTAGGCTTGATGCATTTAGGCTAACACATTGAGTGCAATGGTATGGATGTCATCACTAGGATGATGTCAAGCACCAATAGTCAATACTAATTCATGTTTGTACATGGATAAAGCATACAATGATGGATAAATCGGTGAAAAAGTTAAAACCAAAAAATAATGGCATGCACTTTATCATAGATAAGTTGACTCTAAAAGATACATGTAAGGAATTTTGGTTGATTTTAGTTAATATTCTTAAAAGCAACAGAATATGAGAATCCCTCACAATATTCCTACACTTGAGTAGTAATGATTAATCATGTTCTATGATTGTGTCTTGTCTTATTGGATATGTAAGGACCCTGACCCACATTTTGGGCTAACCCTATCTATTTTGCTTAAGTGTGCTGCTTAACTCCTTACTCTAATCATCTAAGATGTAATTAGGGCATGTTGTAGGTTTATGCTCCTTGTTTGAACTTGTTTGGTTGATGCTAGTGTTTTGTAGAGGGGCTTAGGTGCAACTTGCAATTTACTTAGAGTAAGGGTTGATGTGCAAGTTTGCTACCCCTAAAGTGTTTCTTCTCTCTCTTGGCATCATCTAGAGGAGAGAGGAAGTGTTGGGCGCCTTGTTTTGGCCTTGGTTGAGTGGTGACATCCTTGGTGATGTTTTGGGCACATGTTGGAGGCGTGCTTTGCTCTTAGGAGTGTTGTCTCAGGCTTGAGAGCCTTGATAAGACCCTATATTAGTTTGTAGTTGCCTTGAGGATGCTTGGTATAGATTGAGGGTGTCTTAAGGGACATCCTATCGGTTTGGTGGCATCTTGGGAATCACCATATCAGGTTGTGGTGACTCTAGAGAATGCCATATCGATTTGTGACCTAGGGTTCCATCCCTATCGGTTTGTGAAGGGGGTGGATGGGTGTATCGACCTTAACCTTCCTTAGTGACCAAGTGGCTGAGACATAGGTCCTATCACCTTGTTTCATGGTGCTACATGTGTCCTTTCTTCTTGGATATGTGTCTTCTAGGGTTCTAAGGTGGTCACACCTTCCCCTTGCTCTCTCTCTAATCGATCATGTATATATACTCATATCTTCCCATCCAAGAGAACTCTTTTAGGTGATCTTTGCTTTCTCTCCTTGGTGGCCGACCTTGAGCTTGAAGAGACTCTCCCTTGGAGCTTGGTGGGAGAGCCTAAGCTTGTGGTGCTCTCTTTCATCTTCTTCCTTGGTAAGCCATGGTTTTCTAGCTTTGTTTCTCTCCTTCTTTCTTCTTCTCGACCATGGACTTTGGTATCTTATTTCTTCTCTTTTGCACTCTCTTAACCTTGGTTCTATCTTCCTTCTTGGAGGTGTTATGGAGATTGAGCTAGGAGGATCTTCTTCTACCTTGAGCTTGGGAAGCTTGGAGCTTGACCTTGGAGCTTAGAGCTTGGTGGTTGTTCTTGAGGTGGGTTATATAACTCTAAACTTACTTTGTTATTATCACCTTTATACTCATTATCTCACTAGTTATCTTTAGATCGTTATCTCTTATTTTCTAACAAATTTTCTTGGTAGCCTTGTGTTCAGTTTTGAGAATAAACTTTGTTAAGTTGTTGTCATAAGTTGTTCTTTTTCTTTGCCTTGTTAGTATCGTCATCTTGAGGTAGAATATGACTAAACTAATATGATAGGCTAAATCGATATGTATGCAATCTGATATGCTCTAGTGTAAATCGATACATCCCTTATGATGTTGGCCTGTCATGGTCTAATGGTTACTAGTCAAGAAGAGTGTTGAACCTTGATGCTTTTAGTTGAGTATGGAGGTCAACATGGGTAACCCTAACCTGATACATGTGTAATCCAACACACCTTGCAATCCAATACTCCCTAGCCCGACACATCTTATTTAGAGGTGAGAAACATCTCCCTTGAGGTTCAACCGATACAACTAAACCCTAGTGGCTGATATGATGTGGAGAATTATGTGGTTGATACCCTAAGGGATGGGTAGGATGATACCCTTTGTTATAGGTGAGGTTGATACCCTTATGGATGGTGAGGTCGATACCTTATGAGATGGTATGACCGATACACTTCTCATGCACCTCTAGACTGATATCCTTTGTTGTGCCTTGGCTGACACCCTCTCATTAAGGTGTTGAGCCCGATACCAAGTGATGTTAAACTAATACAAAGTGATGATAATCTTATACTCATCCTTGAGTTGGTAGGCCGATACCCTATCTAGAGTGGTTGCCTAAAACCTAAGCTAAATCGATACCCAACCTTAGTGTGGTGTCTGATACCCAACCTTAGTGTGGTGGTTGATACCCAACCTTAGTGTGGTTGCCCGACACCTAATCTAAATTGATACACTATGTGATGTGTAGTGAGGCATCTTGTTGATGCTAGGGTTGCATGGTGTGATGTGATACCCTATGGTGTAATCATATATATGATGTTGAAATCTAGACCTCTTTACATGTTTCATAATGATGATAGGATTATGTTTCTATATACTTCATAATAATGAAGGAAGTGATGACCTAAGGGTGGTTGGTGACCCAACCTTGTAAACCCTAATCGGGTAAAGTGAAACCCTAATTGCTATGATGTAATATGTATGATGTGAATGTATAGCATGAGTTCTATGAGATGATGATGTTTTGCCTTCTTATTATCAGCTTCAAACCATGCAAGTGATACTTGATTGATGTACATAGCCAAGTATGAGCTATGGCGGTTATGATGTGATGGACATTGGTCCTTGTGATGGACATTGGTCCTTGTGATGGACATTTGGTCCTTAAGATGGACATATAATGAATAATAAGCATGAAGAGAGTTGATGTGATTCAATCTGCTCTGGTGATGAGTTATGTCATGTTTGTGTAGATCTTATTTAGAGGCTATACGTTGTAGCTTGATTTATGCTTGAAGATGTTAAAATTTATCGAATTAAAAAAGTGAAATCTAATAGTGTAGTTGTCATGTGCCATAGATCCATTCAGTGTCAGCACTTGTTGAATGGTGAAATAAGTTTAACTCAAAACACATATTGTTGAATATGTGGGGTGCAAGTTGGAATTCCTCCTTGTATCCTGAATGTATATGTATCACATGATTGACTGTAAGTCATACCTGGAATTTGTTTCACAGGATTGACTATAAGTCATACTTGGAATTTTTATCATAGGATTGACTATAAGTCATACCTAGAATTTGTATCACAGGATTGATTGTAAGTCATAACTAGAATTTGTATCATGGGATTGACTATAAGTTAAATCCTAAAAGAGCATTGATGTAAGTCGTAGCTCAATTTCACTAGCATAATAACCTATACCTAGGTGGGCTTAACCTGCATTTTTGGACTAAAATGTCCCTGGAAGCAAATGACTCATGATGTCATTGCATATTTACTTGTACTGACCGAGGAAGGTGAGGTCGTGGATTATGGCTCTTCCATTAGACTTTGTATGGCACTGACTTTGACTATGTATTCATATAGTGGTCAGTTAGATTTGGATGGTATGATTCAAATCCTCAGGGCATAATGAATACATAATCAGTCGTGTAGTATAATTGTATAGGATCAAATACGAAAACATTGGTTGAGGCCTTGCTTGATCTTTATACAATGTTCTTGATAGAAATATACATGTACTTCATATTCCTTTTTAATTACTAATATGTTTCATAATTCAATTGCATTTACCCTTCTTGTTAATAGTCATTATTTGCTTCTTCTTAGTTGTATCTTTTTTTTAAAAAAAATTAAGCCAGAGGGTTCTCTATTCATCCCACCCCTCTCTTGTGGGCGAAACCATCAATAGAGTACACCTCCTGGTTATGTGTCCGCAGGTTTGTTCCCCCTAGAAGACTAGATAAAAAAACCTCACAACCCAGACAAAGAAACAGCTAAAAAAAACATCCATGATTCATCAAGTGTCGATCCTCTGTAGGTGCACGTAGGGAATGCACCTTTTCTCCAAAGTTGCCATGCCTCTAATTCTATTCGGTATCATCCTTCTATCTGTAATAACTGTCATCTCTGAAAATATTTTCCCCCATCTCCCAATCTCTCTGGGTATAGAGTTAGCAACTTTGTGAACCATTGACCCAGTAATACTAGATATAACCAACTCAGACCTCAGCTCTCTAACAAATGGCTTGGTCCTCCACGGTTCTATAGCATCCTTCCACATAATATCGTAGACTTCCTGGTCATCAATCTCAATACATGAAACTCGTAGCATATGATCATCTTCCAGTTTCAGTCCAACAATGCATGCCTGTACATATGCCAGGATGAAGTCCGGTGCCTTGATCCAGGCATGGAACACCATGCATATATCCACATTTTGATTTCGTATCAGCCTGCCGCCCACCTCCTACATACCCCATCTTTTCCCCTATTTCTTCCTATAGTCAAGTTCATTTTCAAGTTATGCAAGTCAGGCTTCATCCACCTTATCAGTTGAATCTCTCTCATTCTCGTCTTAGGCTCAGTAATCCCGCCATCTCTCATCCTATTGTAAATGCTCGATCCATGTTCAACGGAGAAGGATCTATGTTGAATCGTGTTGTTCACAGAAGAGATGATTTGATTCCATTCAAACTCCCAACCTCGCAGTTTGTCCCCAAATCTGGATGCACAACGTATCCTCCAAATGTTGTGGGGTATGTTAACTGCTAACCTTCCTACATTCCAATCTGAGATCCTCCTGGAGTAACCTTTCTCACAAGTATCAAGAAGTAATCGTATATCATGAGGTGCCTGCATCTGCGTCAAATGGGAGAATCTGTTCCAGAAGAACATGGAAACCTGTCCATGGAAGAAAAGGTGATCAACATCTTAGTTGTATCTATTTGTTTCTCAATTTATCTTATCTGTGATAATAATAGAGTTGGCGGAGAGTTATATCTCTCGTTGGGATTGTGTGTCTCACCCTATTGGTTAAACACCTTTTTAGGTGGACAAGCACAAGGAGGTAGAGATCGTGCATAGGAGGTTGAGCAGTACCCAGAGGAGCAATAGCGGATAAGGTTGGAAGTGTTGCTAGATGTCTTTTGTTGATAGAGTCCTAGAGTCATCCCTGTACACTCGGGTCCTTGGGAATGTTTTGTAGATGTTTTGCGAACGTGTTATCTTTATGTGCCCTTTGTATATCAGATATGATGGAATCATATATATATGTTATGGAGTAGTGCTTTCATTATAGGTTGACAGTATGTCTTGTGAATGCTTTGAGGCATGAAAGTACTCATGTGTAAAGGTTCTTTCTATATGGATATTTTATGCAAAAAGGTTTTAATTTTTAGTGTTTTCTACTAATAAGTTTGTTAATCTTTCTTCCACGGTTATTTTTTTAGTAATCTCACTTTTCTATTGCGTGAGGTGTCACTGTACAGGTTAGTATTAGAGCTTTAGGTTTGTTGAGTCTATAAAGACCTAGGACTAGGGTTTCCGTCTATTCTAGTGTCCTCCAGTTTGTCTTATAGTCACTTCTTCTTATGTAGAAGAAGAAAGAAAGCTTGAAGATGTCTGGAGAACACAAAGAACATGTTGTCGAGAGCAGTGTTGCTGCACCATGTGGTGGTGCAAAGAACCAGGCATGGGAAGATCGGGTGCTTGAGAGCCTTGATAAGACCCTATATTAGTTTGTAGTTGCCTTGAGGATGCTTGGTATAGATTGAGGGTGTCTTAAGGGACATCCTATCGGTTTGGTGGCATCTTGGGAATCACCATATCAGGTTGTGGTGACTCTAGAGAATGCCATATCGATTTGTGACCTAGGGTTCCATCCCTATCGGTTTGTGAAGGGGGTGGATGGGTGTATCGACCTTAACCTTCCTTAGTGACCAAGTGGCTGAGACATAGGTCCTATCACCTTGTTTCATGGTGCTACATGTGTCCTTTCTTCTTGGATATGTGTCTTCTAGGGTTCTAAGGTGGTCACACCTTCCCCTTGCTCTCTCTCTAATCGATCATGTATATATACTCATATCTTCCCATCCAAGAGAACTCTTTTAGGTGATCTTTGCTTTCTCTCCTTGGTGGCCGACCTTGAGCTTGAAGAGACTCTCCCTTGGAGCTTGGTGGGAGAGCCTAAGCTTGTGGTGCTCTCTTTCATCTTCTTCCTTGGTAAGCCATGGTTTTCTAGCTTTGTTTCTCTCCTTCTTTCTTCTTCTCGACCATGGACTTTGGTATCTTATTTCTTCTCTTTTGCACTCTCTTAACCTTGGTTCTATCTTCCTTCTTGGAGGTGTTATGGAGATTGAGCTAGGAGGATCTTCTTCTACCTTGAGCTTGGGAAGCTTGGAGCTTGACCTTGGAGCTTAGAGCTTGGTGGTTGTTCTTGAGGTGGGTTATATAACTCTAAACTTACTTTGTTATTATCACCTTTATACTCATTATCTCACTAGTTATCTTTAGATCGTTATCTCTTATTTTCTAACAAATTTTCTTGGTAGCCTTGTGTTCAGTTTTGAGAATAAACTTTGTTAAGTTGTTGTCATAAGTTGTTCTTTTTCTTTGCCTTGTTAGTATCGTCATCTTGAGGTAGAATATGACTAAACTAATATGATAGGCTAAATCGATATGTATGCAATCTGATATGCTCTAGTGTAAATCGATACATCCCTTATGATGTTGGCCTGTCATGGTCTAATGGTTACTAGTCAAGAAGAGTGTTGAACCTTGATGCTTTTAGTTGAGTATGGAGGTCAACATGGGTAACCCTAACCTGATACATGTGTAATCCAACACACCTTGCAATCCAATACTCCCTAGCCCGACACATCTTATTTAGAGGTGAGAAACATCTCCCTTGAGGTTCAACCGATACAACTAAACCCTAGTGGCTGATATGATGTGGAGAATTATGTGGTTGATACCCTAAGGGATGGGTAGGATGATACCCTTTGTTATAGGTGAGGTTGATACCCTTATGGATGGTGAGGTCGATACCTTATGAGATGGTATGACCGATACACTTCTCATGCACCTCTAGACTGATATCCTTTGTTGTGCCTTGGCTGACACCCTCTCATTAAGGTGTTGAGCCCGATACCAAGTGATGTTAAACTAATACAAAGTGATGATAATCTTATACTCATCCTTGAGTTGGTAGGCCGATACCCTATCTAGAGTGGTTGCCTAAAACCTAAGCTAAATCGATACCCAACCTTAGTGTGGTGTCTGATACCCAACCTTAGTGTGGTGGTTGATACCCAACCTTAGTGTGGTTGCCCGACACCTAATCTAAATTGATACACTATGTGATGTGTAGTGAGGCATCTTGTTGATGCTAGGGTTGCATGGTGTGATGTGATACCCTATGGTGTAATCATATATATGATGTTGAAATCTAGACCTCTTTACATGTTTCATAATGATGATAGGATTATGTTTCTATATACTTCATAATAATGAAGGAAGTGATGACCTAAGGGTGGTTGGTGACCCAACCTTGTAAACCCTAATCGGGTAAAGTGAAACCCTAATTGCTATGATGTAATATGTATGATGTGAATGTATAGCATGAGTTCTATGAGATGATGATGTTTTGCCTTCTTATTATCAGCTTCAAACCATGCAAGTGATACTTGATTGATGTACATAGCCAAGTATGAGCTATGGCGGTTATGATGTGATGGACATTGGTCCTTGTGATGGACATTGGTCCTTGTGATGGACATTTGGTCCTTAAGATGGACATATAATGAATAATAAGCATGAAGAGAGTTGATGTGATTCAATCTGCTCTGGTGATGAGTTATGTCATGTTTGTGTAGATCTTATTTAGAGGCTATACGTTGTAGCTTGATTTATGCTTGAAGATGTTAAAATTTATCGAATTAAAAAAGTGAAATCTAATAGTGTAGTTGTCATGTGCCATAGATCCATTCAGTGTCAGCACTTGTTGAATGGTGAAATAAGTTTAACTCAAAACACATATTGTTGAATATGTGGGGTGCAAGTTGGAATTCCTCCTTGTATCCTGAATGTATATGTATCACATGATTGACTGTAAGTCATACCTGGAATTTGTTTCACAGGATTGACTATAAGTCATACTTGGAATTTTTATCATAGGATTGACTATAAGTCATACCTAGAATTTGTATCACAGGATTGATTGTAAGTCATAACTAGAATTTGTATCATGGGATTGACTATAAGTTAAATCCTAAAAGAGCATTGATGTAAGTCGTAGCTCAATTTCACTAGCATAATAACCTATACCTAGGTGGGCTTAACCTGCATTTTTGGACTAAAATGTCCCTGGAAGCAAATGACTCATGATGTCATTGCATATTTACTTGTACTGACCGAGGAAGGTGAGGTCGTGGATTATGGCTCTTCCATTAGACTTTGTATGGCACTGACTTTGACTATGTATTCATATAGTGGTCAGTTAGATTTGGATGGTATGATTCAAATCCTCAGGGCATAATGAATACATAATCAGTCGTGTAGTATAATTGTATAGGATCAAATACGAAAACATTGGTTGAGGCCTTGCTTGATCTTTATACAATGTTCTTGATAGAAATATACATGTACTTCATATTCCTTTTTAATTACTAATATGTTTCATAATTCAATTGCATTTACCCTTCTTGTTAATAGTCATTATTTGCTTCTTCTTAGTTGTATCTTTTTTTAAAAAAAAATTAAGCCAGAGGGTTCTCTATTCATCCCACCCCTCTCTTGTGGGCGAAACCATCAATAGAGTACACCTCCTGGTTATGTGTCCGCAGGTTTGTTCCCCCTAGAAGACTAGATAAAAAAACCTCACAACCCAGACAAAGAAACAGCTAAAAAAAACATCCATGATTCATCAAGTGTCGATCCTCTGTAGGTGCACGTAGGGAATGCACCTTTTCTCCAAAGTTGCCATGCCTCTAATTCTATTCGGTATCATCCTTCTATCTGTAATAACTGTCATCTCTGAAAATATTTTCCCCCATCTCCCAATCTCTCTGGGTATAGAGTTAGCAACTTTGTGAACCATTGACCCAGTAATACTAGATATAACCAACTCAGACCTCAGCTCTCTAACAAATGGCTTGGTCCTCCACGGTTCTATAGCATCCTTCCACATAATATCGTAGACTTCCTGGTCATCAATCTCAATACATGAAACTCGTAGCATATGATCATCTTCCAGTTTCAGTCCAACAATGCATGCCTGTACATATGCCAGGATGAAGTCCGGTGCCTTGATCCAGGCATGGAACACCATGCATATATCCACATTTTGATTTCGTATCAGCCTGCCGCCCACCTCCTACATACCCCATCTTTTCCCCTATTTCTTCCTATAGTCAAGTTTATTTTCAAGTTATGCAAGTCAGGCTTCATCCACCTTATCAGTTGAATCTCTCTCATTCTCGTCTTAGGCTCAGTAATCCCGCCATCTCTCATCCTATTGTAAATGCTCGATCCATGTTCAACGGAGAAGGATCTATGTTGAATCGTGTTGTTCACAGAAGAGATGATTTGATTCCATTCAAACTCCCAACCTCGCAGTTTGTCCCCAAATCTGGATGCACAACGTATCCTCCAAATGTTGTGGGGTATGTTAACTGCTAACCTTCCTACATTCCAATCTGAGATCCTCCTGGAGTAACCTTTCTCACAAGTATCAAGAAGTAATCGTATATCATGAGGTGCCTGCATCTGCGTCAAATGGGAGAATCTGTTCCAGAAGAACATGGAAACCTGTCCATGGAAGAAAAGGTGATCAACATCTTAGTTGTATCTATTTGTTTCTCAATTTATCTTATCTGTGATAATAATAGAGTTGGCGGAGAGTTATATCTCTCGTTGGGATTGTGTGTCTCACCCTATTGGTTAAACACCTTTTTAGGTGGACAAGCACAAGGAGGTAGAGATCGTGCATAGGAGGTTGAGCAGTACCCAGAGGAGCAATAGCGGATAAGGTTGGAAGTGTTGCTAGATGTCTTTTGTTGATAGAGTCCTAGAGTCATCCCTGTACACTCGGGTCCTTGGGAATGTTTTGTAGATGTTTTGCGAACGTGTTATCTTTATGTGCCCTTTGTATATCAGATATGATGGAATCATATATATATGTTATGGAGTAGTGCTTTCATTATAGGTTGACAGTATGTCTTGTGAATGCTTTGAGGCATGAAAGTACTCATGTGTAAAGGTTCTTTCTATATGGATATTTTATGCAAAAAGGTTTTAATTTTTAGTGTTTTCTACTAATAAGTTTGTTAATCTTTCTTCCACGGTTATTTTTTGAGTAATCTCACTTTTCTATTGCGTGAGGTGTCACTGTACAGGTTAGTATTAGAGCTTTAGGTTTGTTGAGTCTATAAAGACCTAGGACTAGGGTTTCCGTCTATTCTAGTGTCCTCCAGTTTGTCTTATAGTCACTTCTTCTTATGTAGAAGAAGAAAGAAAGCTTGAAGATGTCTGGAGAACACAAAGAACATGTTGTCGAGAGCAGTGTTGCTGCACCATGTGGTGGTGCAAAGAACCAGGCATGGGAAGATCGGGTGCTTGAAGTCCCCCAGTTTGACCCAGCCATTATAGAAAACCCAACCTTTCAATCACTTTTTGGGCAGTTTATGGCAACGATGACTCATATGGAGGACATGATGCTTGCACCTCATCCTAGAGCACATGTTCCCCATGCTGAATCTTCGGGTACCAGGTAGACTTTCGAGTGGCGTCTCCGTGTTGGGGTAGTTGAGTACGCTGGAACAACTGACCCAGCGGATGTAGATTTGTGGTTGATTAAGCTTGAGAAGACTTTCAAGATCTTGAGTATCCCTGAAGAGGATTAGGTGAAGCATGCGATGTACCTCCTGATAGGGAGTGATGGCCATTAGTGGGCCATATAGGAGGAAAAGAGACTTAGTGTGGTGGTTGGTTGTGAGGATATTTGACAAGAGTTCGTGAGTCGGTACTTCCCACAGATGTATCTGGATGAGAAGAGCAGCCAGTTTGAGAGGATTCGACAGGGATCCATGTTGATCAACAAGTATGAGGCAAGGTTTATGGATTTGTTGAGGTTTTGTCCTCACATGGTTGTGACGGAAGATGAGAGGATTCATCATTTTGAGAAGGGGTTGAATGTTGAGTTGTCTACCCAAGCTACTACTTTAGAGAATCGAGAGAGGTTTGTTGCATTTGTGGAGTCTATTCAAAGGATAGAATGGTCTGTGAAGGAGAAGAGAGAGGCAAGTACCAAGAAGTGGTCTGCACGGTTTCAATGGTAGTCTTTAGATGGCTTCAAGAAGCCGAGGTTTTTTGTGCCACCAGCATTGCAGAGGTTCAGTGCTTCAACATAGTGGTCACTGAGCAGGGGTAGAGGTCATAGTTTTCTACCCTCAGGAGCTCATAGTGATTCATCAACATCGGTGACAGGGCCATCCAAGCCATAATATGGGAACTGGGCATGCCACAAGTGTGGGCAGGTAGGCCATCTGAGGTGAGAATGTCTGATGAGAGGTGAAGAAGTGACCCAGCAACCGAGGCAGAGTCAAAAACAAATTGCAGAGGTAGCGGAACAGTGGCACAGGAGGACGAGGGTGTAGCCAAGAATCCCAAGATGGATCATCTGCTCAAGGTAGCAGAGGACGGGGGTGACAACAGGCAACGACTAGATTCTATGCGATGAGTCAGCCAGAGGCAGTGGTCAACACGCGAGTGGTGATAGGTCAGATGGAGTTATTTCATTCTGATTTGTCTTCTTCTTGCTTTATATCTATTTTGGTTGATCCGAGTGCTACACACTCTTTTATTGCACATGAAGTGCTTAGTATTTATCTTGTTGCTAGAAACACCATTGGTCAGTTCTACAGTGTTGCAGGATGTGTGTCCTTCCTGTGTTCTCTCTTTTTTGGGACACAACATCCAAGTGGATCTCATCCCACTTAACATGCATGGATTCGATGTAATCCTTGGAATGGATACCATGGAGAAGTATAGAGTGGTCTTGGATTGTAGTTCCAAGCGAGCGATGTTTGTGGATGGTAGTGAGACTTGGATCTTCCAAGGAGATAGGAAAATTCTCCCGACATGTCTTGTATCAACTATGGTAGCAAGGAAGCTTCTAAGACAATGTTGTGAGGTATTTTTGGCACATGTGGTAGATACAGAGGTGAGGATTCTTAGTATCCATGAAGTGTCGGTGGTTAGGGAGTTCAAGGATGTGTTTCTTGAAGAGTTCCCAGGTGTTCCCCCACCCCGTGAGATTGATTTTGAGATCAATCTGGTTCCTGGTATGCAAACGATAGCTCAGACACCATATAGGATGGCACTAATAGAAATGGCAGAATTGAAGAGACAATTGCAAGAACTGCTTGAAAAAGGTTTCATTAGTCTGAGTACATCACTGTGGGGTGATCCAGTATTGTTCGTGAAGAAAAAGGATGGATCTACGAGGTTGTGCATAGATTATAGACAGTTGAACAAGGTCATGATAAATAATAAACATCCCTTGCCGAGGATAGATGACTTGTTTGATCAGTTGCATGGGGCGACAGTGTTCTCAAAGATAGATTTATGGTCAGGATATCATCAGTTGAGGATCAAGGAGGATGACATACCAAATTCAGCTTTTAGGATAAGGTACGGTCGCTCCGAGTTCATGGTTAAGCTATTTGGGCTGACCAATGCACCAGCAGCGTTCATGGATTTAATGAACAGGGTGTTCTGATCGTTCCTTGATTAGTTAGTGGTTGTCTTCATAGATGACATTTTGATATATAGTCAGGACATTTAGTAGCACGAATAACATCTACGTCAGGCATTGACAGTGTTGAGACAGCACCAGCTCTATGCTAAGTTGAATAAGTGTGAGTTCTGGATGAAGGAGGTAGCTTTCTTGGGGCACGTTATATCTGTAGAAGGATTACGTGTGCACCCTAAGAAGTTAGAGTCTGTGATAGAATGGGAGCAGTCAAAGATGTCGACAGAAGTGTGCAGTTTCTTAGGTTTAGCGGTCTACTACTAGAGGTTCATTAAGGACTTCAGCGATGTCGCCTTACCCCTAACAAGGTTGACGCGGAAGGATGTGTCATTCATTTGGGACGACAATTGTCAACGTGATTTTTATACATTGAAGGAGAAGTTGACAAGTGCACCAGTTCTGGTCTTACCTGAGTAAGGAAAAGGGTACACCGTCTTCTGTGATGCATCCAGGAATGGTTTGGGATGTGTGTTGATTTAGGACAAGCAAGTAGTTTCTTTTGCTTCCCGACATCTAAAGAAATATGAGGAGAATTACCCAACTCATGATTTGGAACTAGATGGTGTGGTTCATGCTTTGAAATTTTGGAGGCTATCTGTATGGGGAGAAGTGTCAAATCTTCACATATCATAAGAACCTGAAGTATATCTTTTCACAACAAGAGTTGAACATGAGGCAGCGTCGTTGGATGGAGTTGATCAAAGATTATGATTGCATAATTGGCAGACACTTTGAGCATGAAGTCTCCATCTATGGATAAAGGTAAATTGAGTTCTTTAATGTGCCACAAGCGAGACATGTTGGTCTCCTTGTGTCAGATGAACGTCAAGCTGGAAGTATCTTTGTTGGCCGGTTTTTTGGTACAATTACAAGTGAAGCCTACACAGAGACAACAGATCAAAGAAGCTCAACAGAAAAATAATGCGACATAGTAGATTAGATCAGAGTTCGACAGTGAGAAGCGTGATGGTTTTCATGAGATGAAGATGAGATAGTATGTTATCATCACAGGATATTAGTTCCTAATATAGATAACCTGAGGAAGATGGTGTTGGAAGAGGCTCATACATCTATGTATGCTATGTACCCAGGTAGTACCAAGATGTACCACAACCTGAAGGATATGTATTGGTGGCCCAACTTGAAGAAAGATGTAGTTGAGTTCATTACAAGATGTGTTGTGTGTTAGCAAGTCAAATTTGAGCATCAGAAGCCTAGAGGAATTTTGCAACCATTGGCTATACCTTAGTGGAAATGGGATCATGTGACTATGGACTTTGTTGTCGGTCTGCCTAGTACAGCCAAAGGTTATGATTCCAATTGGGTAATCGTTGACAGATTGACTAAGTCAGCACATTTCCTTCCCATTAAGACAATGTTCACAACAAAGAAGCTTGCTCAATTCTATGTTAATGAGATAATGTGTTTGTATGATTGTTCCAGCTACTATCGTATCTGATAGAGGTCCTTAGTTTACAAGTTGCTTTTGGGAGCGACTGCATACAACTTTATGTACGCTGTTGAAGTTAAACATTGCTTTCCATCCACAGACAGATGGTCAGTTTGAAAGGAACATCCAAATCTTGGAGGATCTGTTAAGGGCTTGTGTTCTTTAGTTCTCAGGAAGTTGGGATATACACCTCAGTCTGATAGAGTTTTCCTACAATAACAACTATTAGAGAAGTATTGACATGGCACCATATGAGGTATTTTATGGGAGATGTTGTAGGTCTCTGTTGTGTTGGTATGAGATAGGGGAGTATCAGCTTCTGGGTCCTGTGCTTGTGCAGCAGACGACAGAGAAGATCAAAGGGATACATCAACAGTTGAAAGCAACACAGGACAGATAGAATTTTATGCATACAATCATCGTAGTCCCTTGGAGTTCCAAGTGGGAGACAAAGTATATTTGAAGGTCTCTCCCTGAAAAGGTTTTTTGAGGTTTGGGAAGAAGGGTAAGTTGGCTCCCGGGTTTATTGGACCTTACCCAGTTGTGGTATGAGTTGGGAAGGTGGCGTATAAGTTGGAGTAGCCACCTGAGTTGCACATGTTGCATCTAGTATTCCATGTCAGTATGCTGGGGAAGTGCCATCTGGATACAGAGTCAGTGTTACATCCTGTGGAGGTGGAACTTGATGAGGATATGACCTATGTGGAGGGTCTAGTATTGATCCTTAATCAGAGAGTGAAGAAGTTGAAGAGGAGGGACCTTGTGCTTGTGAAGGTTCTTTGGCATCATCATGGTGTTGAGGAAGCCACGTGGGAGCTTGAAGAGGAGAGGAGGAGGAAGTACACTTCTCTTTTCTCTTAGGATTTCGGGGGCGAAATCCATGTTAGGGGTTTATGGCTTGTAAGGACCCTGGCCAATGTTTTGGGCTAATCCTATTTGTTTTACTTAAGTGTGTTGCTTATCTCCTTGCTCTAATCATCTAAGATGTAATTAGGGCATGTTGGAGGTTTGTGCTCCTTGTTTGGTTGTAGAGAGGCTTTGGTGCAACTTGTAATTTACCCAGAGTAGGGGTTGATGTGCAAGTTTGCCAACTCTAGAGTTTTTCTTCTCTCTCTTGGCATCATATAGAGGAGAGAGAAAGTGTTGGGCACCTTATTTTGGCATTGGCTGAGTGGTGGCATCCTTGGTGATGTTTTTTTGGGCACATGTTTGAGGTGTGCTTTGCTCTTAGGAGTGTTGTCTCGGGCTTGAGAGCCTTGATGAAACCATGTATTGGTTTGTAGTTGCCTTGAGGAGGCTTGGTATCGGTTGAGGGTGTCTTGAGGGACATCCTATCGGTTTGGTGGCATCTTGTGGATCACCATATTGGGTTGTGGTGACTCTACAGGAGTGCCATATCAGTTTGTGACCTAGGGTTCCATCCCTATCAGTTTGTGAAGGGGGTGGATGGGTGTATCGACCTTGACCTTCCTTAGTGACCAAGTGGGCAAGACATAGGTCCTATCACCTTGTTGCATGGTGTTACATGTGTCCTTTCTTTATGGACATGTTTCTTCTAGGGTTCTAAGGTGATGAAACCTTCCCCTTGCTCTCTCTCATCGACCATGTATATATACTCCTCTCTTCCCATGCAAGAGAACCCTTTTAGGTGATCTTTGCTTTCTCTCCTTGGTGGCTGACCTTGAGCTTGAAGAGCACTCTCCCTTGGAGCTTGGTGAGTGATTTTAAGCTTGTGGTGCTCTCTTTCATCTTCTTCCTTAGTAAGCAATGGTTTTCTAGCTTTCTTTCTCTCCTTCTTTCTTCTTCTCGGCCATGGACCTTGGTATCTTCTTTCTTCTCTTTTTCTCTCTCTTAACCTTGATTCTATCTTCTTTCTTGGAGGTGTTGTGGAGATTGAGCTAGGAGGATCTTCTTCAACCTTGAGCTTGGGAAGCTTGGAGCTTAGAGCTTGGTGGTTGTTCTTGAGGCGGGTTATATAACTCTAAACCTACTTTTTTATTATCACCTTTCTACTTGTTATCTTACTAGTTATTTTTTACTTGTTATCTCTTGTTTGCTAGCAGCTTTTCTTTGTAACCTTGTGTTCAGTTTTGAGAATAAAACTTTGTTGAGTTGCTACCATAAGTTGCTCTTTTCCTTTGCCTTGTTAGTATCGTCATCTTGAGGTAGAAGATGACTAAACCGGTATGTATGCAATCCAATATGATATTGTGTAAACTGATACATCCCTTATGATGTTGGCTTGTCATGGTCTAGTGGTAACTAGTGAAGAAGAGTGTTGAACCTTGATGCTTTTAGTTGAGTATGGAGGTCGATATAGGTAACCCTAACTTGATACATGTGTAATCAGACACACCTTGCAATCTGATACCCCTTAGCCTGACACATCTTGTTTAGAGGTGAGAAACATATCCCTTGAGGTTCAATCGATACAACCAAACCCTAGTGGTCGATATTGTAATGACCACATTTGTGCTTAATTGGTAAACTAGGGTTGACCCGAGTGATTACATGCTTGATTAGATTGAACATCGTTTAGACTTTATTAATGATAGTAGATCATTTGTGATGTTTCAAACCTAAGAAGAAACTCTAACTATGATTTTAGTTTGAAGAATTAGGGTTTGATAAATGCAAACCCTAATCGGAAAAATTAGGGTTTTGATAGTACATGAATATGGAATTTGATCACGATAACAGTGTGGTAAATAATTTTCATATTTTCTAAAAAAAATTATTTAATTGAATTTTGGATATGATATGGATAACTCAATCATGCATATTGTATAAAAATTTCAGAATATTTGAGTGTTCTTTGAATGTGGTTCTCAATCGAACTATACTTCGACCAAAATGCTGACAAAGTGCTTTTTAGCAGTGTAGTGTTTTATTTTTAATTATTCATTGGTAACTCCAAATGATCTGAAATTTTAACTTGAGATTTGAAACTCAATCTTAAAAAACATGTAGATTTTTTTATAATTTTTGGATGCGTTTAGACCTTATCAGTAGACAAATTACAATAATATTTTTATGATAGAAAATTCAGCTAAAATAAGAGAAAGTATAGTGAGGGGTCAATGTGCAATTGACCCAAGCAGCTCAATTGCTCTATATGGTCAACCTAACACACAAGGATCTCTCATAATTTTTGATTCAATCTAGAGAAACAAAATCCTAGAGAGAGAGGCAGAGTTAGGGTTTGAGAGGAGAAAGTGATGGAGATGCTGACCTAGGGTTTTGCGGTCCGAGGAATGATAAAATCATGTAAGTTTAGCCTCTTTGGATATAGTTTCATGGTGAATCTTCTCTCACATGTCAAGATTATGTCCCTCCTATGTTTTGATCCAAAATGGTATCAAAACTTCCCCTTTTCTCACTCTTTCTTCATAATCCCTCATTTTTAGGGTTTCCGAGTTGAAAGGAAGAAGAATCGGGTGAATTGCTAGGGATTTGATATGAGATCAAGATTTTCAGGGATGAACTACGTTTTTAAGTTGTTTTCACACCTTAGGGTGAGTGGGAACTTCCTTTAAACAGTATATTGCACGAAAATTGGTTAAATCATCCAAAATCTTTAATTACTTAGTATGCGACTACAAACCCTAAATTGTCTGTTTGATCTAAGTTGTTGCAAAATGATATGAAATAGAATCTTCCTCTGTTTGAATGAATTTCAGATGATAAAATCATATTAGAAATGTATACAATACAACCTAATGAGAATTCCCTAAGTATTCACATAGGTTATAATAGTAAATTGAAATATAGGGAATTTGTCTATGACTGAAATTGATGGATAATTAAATAGAGAATTTGTTTATCTGGATCCCCTTGATTATGAATGATTGTTTATCTGAATTCATAGTACATATATGTCAGATACTATCTTGGATTTCATTTAATGTGAATAGTGTTTGTTTAATATCTCAGTTAAGAGGGTGAAATCCTAGATGCGAGGAAAGTTGGATATTTGCGAATAGATATCGTGAAACCCATTTGAACGGATTTTCTTGACACGATAGACTTTATTTATTCAATTTTATTATTGATGCATGTTATCTCAATGAATGGCATAGAAACCCAAATTTAGCCCAGTTCCAAGGTTCCATACATATATTAATTTTATATGATTTGTTGATAGTAGTCTTTATTCAGTGAATGTTTATGTCGCATGAAATCCTTATGAGAGCCATGTGATAAGTGAATGAGGTAAATGAAACCCTAAGGATAGGGTGTTTAATGAATCAAGTATTTTGATATCAATGTTCTCAGTATGAGATGTGGTGATGCACAACTCAAGATTTGGGTTGAGGTGCACGTTTTCCAAGAAAGTACAAATAATTTATAGGTGCAAATGACGATTACTCGTATGTTAAGTAATTAACTCTTATCAGTGTATTAAGAAGTTCAATTGCATGATTCTAGTGTATAAAGTATCAAGTGGACACATATTCTATTATTTAAGAATTTTAGTCTGTTTGTAGGTATAAAATGTTGATTTCTTAGTATATTACAGTGTTTTGAGTATATTGCTTTGCCAAGTTTAGAATTATATACATGTTGTGTTATAAACTTCAAATAAATAGACACAGTACCATAGAGATACCAGAGTCAAGTATAAGTAAGGGAAAAGATACAATATAGTAAGATCTTTCCAAGAATAATAAAATAATAGACTTAAGAGCCCCGAACACTGTAGATTCCCTATGAGAGGTTTGCATCGTAGGGATGAAACGACCTAACCATGGAAATGTCTAGTATACGGGGGTCGGAACGTACTAATAGACAGTACGGGGGACGAAGCCCTAGTGGAAGTCTCCTTAATATACAGAATGTAGTTGTTGGGTTTATTAGGAGATAGAGAAGGCAGCAGAAACAAAAAATTTCTTCTCCCAAACCCAGAACAAGTAATCGCGTCAACGTCTATACAATAGGAAGGATTGTTTGTGGAGGTGTACCTTGTCCCGAGGCTTGCTCAACGACATTACTCGCAGCTTACGTGGTCTTCACCTCCTGTCTTGGACGGTGTCTGTGCAACTCCTGGTCTCACCAGGACTGTCGGGATTGACAGCTGTCCTCTAAGAAATAGAAGTCTCCCGCCTCGGCAGTCGTCCACACAGACTACCTGGAACTCCGATCTCCTTGTCCCACAAGGAATCGGAAGGAGTCATACCCTCCTATCGGCGTACTAGTCACCGACACACTCTCCTGCAACCAGTTGCCTTTCTGCAGTTGTCTTTCCCTTGTTGTGCCTCCCTTATCGGGTAGCACTTGCTCGGGCTCTCTCAGTTACCAAAACCAGAGAGAACGACAACTTTACAAAGCAACTTGTATTCTGAGTTGTACTTTGAGAAGCCCCCATTACCCCTATATATATGAGGATCATGGGATAGGGTTCTCTACCCCGGGCAATGCAGGACTAAACAGGAGTAGAAGGGTCTGAGATTTTCCACAAAAACAACCAACTGTGTCACCTGAACCAATCGTTTCAACCTTGAAACAGTTGTTTGGTGACCTAAATTGATCAGTTCACACCTGAACTGATCGTTTGGAGCACCTGAGTCGATCAATTCACTTCTGAGGTGATCGGTTTGTGGTCCTGGTCCAACTCAAATTGACTTTCATATTTGTTTCCGATTAATCAAATATTAATCCTTATCCAAATCGAATTTGTACAAGTGAAACAATTGTATTTGCAAAATCAACTTTCCAAACGATCTTCGTTGGTTACATGAGCCGACCAGTTCAACAATTGAACCGATCGGTTCACCAACCTGAGCCAATCGGTTCATCTCATGAGCCGATCGGTTGGAAGTGCAGATTGTGCAAAATTAGTCAATCGCAATTTCAATCAATCTGATACTCTAATCAATTGGTCCAACACCTTGAACACTATGATTTTGAGCTATCAATCAACTGAGTGTTTAATTGAACTACTAAACTCCTTTAGTAATCAATCTAAACATCATTTGTGGAAAAACTCCTCTTCCAGGTTAAATCCTATGTGTGTGACCCTGCAGGTCCATTTCACGTTGGCAGTGAAAGTCCATAACACTTATGACTTCACAAGAAAAGAGAGGTGCCTAGTCGCACATCAGTGCTATCCAAGTGAAATAGAAAGTTGGAGAAAAACTTTCAATCCTACAATCCGTGAATGGTGTTACAACGAATGTATAGTTCTTTTGTCACAAATGTCCTGAATGAACTCAAGGCATGGTACAATCATCCTTTCAACGTTCATCCATTTCCTTGATCTCAGAGCAGACTGGGTGAGATGTGTGTGACATCAATATCACATACTGATTCACACATGCATGCACATGCCTTTCTCAATCCTACTCATCAAGTGGCCATGGACATTAAACTCCCTTAGGAGGGACAAATCCCATATTTATCACTCACCCCTCAAAAGCCCCATGTGTCAAAGCTACCCTATCATCACCTTTATAACAACCCATGTTTCAGGACTGCGTTTGATGATGTCAAAGTGTACCCAATGACATGTGTTGAGTGTAGTGATTTCAGGTCGAAGAATCACATTCACCACCATCATTGTGAGAGTTGATTGTGACTACCAAATCATGGTTCCATGTGTCACTCTCACGGTGGGTCTGTCTGGTACACTTGTTCTCTAACAAGTACCTATGTGCTTGGTTTGATATCACTATATCATGACTAATGAGATTCTGTCATCAACCAAAACACAATCTAGTCTTTAGTGTTATTGATGTCTATGGTTATTTCCACAATAACAACTGACTAGGGACCAAACAAGAATGTATACTCTTAACATCCATATGATCTCATCGTTCAGGTCCTCAACCCAAAAGCATACGTCATTGAGTAAAATAATTCTTTAGACATCTATCATGTTACACTATCATCTTAGAAACAGTTAAAACATATAGATCGAAAATTGCCTTTATTATTATTCAAATAATTTACAAAGTACCCCATTACAATCATCACATGACTTGCTGTATGGGCATACATACCAACAGACTCCCACTTGCACTTAGAGCCAGTCACCTAGGAACCTCAGTCCTTGTGACCTAGCATGACCATCATGCTTCTGCTGAGAAAGGGCCTTAGTCAGTGGATCATCTATGTTGTCTTCAGTTGGTACTTTGCAAATCTTCACATCTCCTTGTTGTATGATCTCTCGTATGAGATGGAAGCGCCGCAGTATGTGCTTGGACTGCTGATGTGATCTGGGCTCCTTAGCTTGAGCAATAACTCCATTATTGTCACAATAAAGCTTAATTGCATCACAACTACTGGGAACTACACCAAGTTCAGAGATGAACTTCCTGATCCACATGGCTTCCTTTGCTGCATGTGAAGCAGCAATATACTCGGCCTCTGTAGTAGAATCGGCAACTGTTTCTTTCTTGGAACTCTTCCATCTCATAGTTCCATTGTTTAGGCAAAACACAAATCCTGATTGCGATCTGTAATAATCATTGTCAGTTTGGAAGCTCGCATCGGTGTAACCCTTTACAACTAGTTCTTCCTCACCGCCGTATACAAGGAACTGATCCTTAGTCCTTCGTTAGTACTTGAGGATGTTCTTTACGGCTGTCTAGTGAGCATCCCCGGGATCTGACTGGTACCTGCTCATCATGCTGAGAGCATACGAGACATCTGGGCATGTGCACAATATAGCGTACATGATGGATCCAATGGCTGGTGCATATGGGATCCCATTCAAACACTCCCTCTCTTCACAAGATTGGGGACATTGAGCTCTAGAGACGGTGACTCCATGTAGCATGGGGATGTTGCCTCTCTTTGAGTTCTTCATGCTGAACCGCTTCAGCACCTTGTCAATGTATGTGCTTTGACTTAGTCTAAGAATCCTTTTAGATCTATCTCTATAGATCGTGATTCCTAGAATGTAGGACGCTTCTCCTAAGTCTTTCATTGAGAAAGTATTCCCAAGCCAAGTCTTTACCTTCTCCAAGGCTGAAACATCATTTGTAACATCCCTGACATGGGTTATGTTTTAACCCTAGGTGTGTTGTTTAATAAAAGTGATTATATGCTTTCTATTATCTTTTAAAAGTAATTAAGGCTCAAGAGGAACTTATATTTCAATTTTAGTCCGTTTTGAATATTGTTGAAATCAATGTTTTGCCTATTTTGGACTAAAGTGCAAATTACCCAAGTTGAGGGGTTTATTTCCAAATTGTGCATGATAATATGTTCCTAATGTGTTGAAGCATCATGAGAGTGAAGATGATGCAGAGGTATGGCTTGTGATAGCCTGAATATCAAGAAAGAGTTGATAAAACAATGTTTGTGCATGAAATCCTAGTTTTGGTGTAAGGTGCAATTTACCCAAAACCTAGGATGCAATATGCAAATTAACACTTCAATAAGGTCCCTAATGTTTCTTGACATCCTGTGGAGTAAAGAAAATGAGAGGGGCGTCTCATTTGTGTCTCTTTGAAGGAGAGAGGATCTTGATATTAAAATAATCAAGATTTAAGCATAATGGAAACATTAGTTCAATTTAATGCAAAAATAAATAAAATATTTGAAGGGCCTTCAACCAAAATTAATATGGTTGGATTCAGATGTGTTTGGACGTCCTTGAGCTTTGCAAGGACCACAAAATATCCCAAGGAGGTGAAAACTCCACTCACCTTATTATAAGAAAAAGAATCTCCACTCAAATACGGATATTACTATTATAAGGGTTAAGGTGCTTAATTTCTTTTCCCTTGATTCATGGATAATGGAAGGGAGCTCGGTGGGGATAGAGTTGCCTTTTCATGCAAGGAACTAAGGGGGAAGTGGTGGCAACAATTTTGGAATTAAAAGATTTTTTATAAAAACATTTTCTCTCTCATTGATTTTCTTATAAAAGAGCCTTTACCACTCAAACCAAGGACTTTTTCGGATCCTTTTCTTCTCCTTGCTTGCAAAAACGAACAAGGGAGCTAGGAACAGCAGGAAGACGACCCCCCAACCTATTGGTAAGTCCTTGACCTTCGTTCTTCTTGATTTCATGGTGGAAATCATAAAACAATGCATAATTCCTTCATTCTTCACTCCATCTTCAACCCTAGCCGATCCTTTCACTCCAAAAGCTTGAGAACGGACCTTGGGAGGTTGCTAGAGCTTCATCCACCATTGGATCCGTGGAGCTTGAAGCTTTGAAGCTTAATTGAAGGCGGGTTATATAACTTGAACCCTTGATCTTTGTCATTGAAATCGATTTCTCAATTCAATTGAATTAATTGTTATTCTTGCAATAGCTTTGTTTGATTGATGGAATTACCATGGAAACGGCAGTAGTTTTCGTGAGTCTAAAGGTTGAAGATGATAACCTGATCACAAGCACATACCTCAATCAAAGAACAATGGCAAACGGTCTTGGACCTTTGGTCCAAACGGTTTCACCAAACCGTTTGAGACCAAACAGTTAGCAAACCGTTTGGTGACTTGGACTCCAAACCGAATGAGAGGGTTGAACGTTTGGTTTAGTTGACCATTTGAGGTCTAAACCTTATTACATCTTGGATGATGATCCAATGGATCCAATTGATCAATTTGATGGGTGTACAATCCTTCAATTGGAAACCCTGATCAAGTTGATTGAAGAATCCTTGATTGGTCCTAATGATTTCAAGACAACTTGGGTCAAACGGTCTTGAGACCATTTGAGCCCAAACAGTCTTGAAACTGTTTCAGACCAAATGGTTTCAAAACCATTTGGTGGTTTAGTGGTTTATCCTTGATTTTTGGATAATGATCTAATGGTGTTGATTGATGGATCCTTCAATTACATAATCAATAGTCAATTCAGTGGAGCAATTGCATTTTATTGGATTGATGAATGACCTAAAGAGCCCTTGCAGTTTTGGGACTGATTTGGCCCAAACGGTCTTGACACCGTTTGAGACCAAACGGTCTTGAAACCGTTTGGGGGCAAATGGTTTCAAAAATGTTTGGGGTCAAATAGTTTCAAAACCGTTTGGTGATGAAACCTCAAAACTGAATGAAGTTAATTTGTGATTCAATCATTTGGACATTGAAGGTAATGATTGTTCCAATCATCCAATGATTGTTAGTAATAGTAATCAATGAAGGTACAAAGGTTGAAACCCTAATAGTACCTAAGTGATTAGTTCCAATTAAGGGATGAACCCTACTTGCTTATAAAAACAATATTTTAGTACACTATGTCAATCATAGTTGTATGTACTTGATTGAAGGGTTGATATGACCTAATTAAGTTAAGAGGATGAAAGAATGGAATTCATACATGAGTATGATTCATGTGGTGATTAAGGGTATGATCCTTAAGTAAAGAGATCATGAAACCCTAATCATGAGCATAAACCCTAATTGACAAGGTTGTTGAACCCAAACCGTAATTCAGGGCAATTCTTAATGAAACCCTAATCCAGGGTATGGATGTAACCCTAATCTAGGATGTTGATATATGTAGACCTAATTTAGGGTAATGTAATGCAAAACCCTAATTGGGATTAATAATAAACCCTAATTGTGTTTTATTGAATGTAAACCCTAATTCAGGGCAAATTTATGTGAAACCCTAACTAAGAATGGTTTCATGAGATACCCTGATGTTTGATGTGATGTGAAGCTCAAATCCAGGCTAATACTATGTAATGCTTTATGAAGCCCTAGTCTGAGAAATATGGTGATAAACCATAGCCTTGATGTGGTTAATGTGATGAATGTCCTCAAAAGACATGAAATGGGAAACCCTAACCCTGATAAGGGAATAGTGGTGTTACCCTTGAATAGTGAATCCATACTTGTTTTATATGGTACTGATATGCAATTGATATTACTGTTATCATTTGTGCTGACCATGTAGGTATTCTGAAATGATGATCATAGTCAGGTATGAACTATGATGTTCAATTCACTATTGTGATTGGGCCTTGTGTGCCATAATATACCTTGCTGCCTGGTAAGAGGTAACAAGAGAGTTAATGGGCCTCAAGTACCATGAGTGATGCTTGTAATAGCAAGTTTCATATTTGCCTTGGTCAGATGACCTGAAGGTGATAGTTACCTAGAAAAGTGGTAACAATGCTCAATGATGAGCCAAGGGTTTAAATACCCAGAACCATATGATTATGGTGATGAGATTGTAAAGGGATGATAATTCCCAGTATTGAAAAGAGGAACTGAGTTCCCAATATCTTTTAAGACTGATAAGTAACAGATGCAAATAGTACATGTCTTTTTATATCATTGTTAAAATAAGTCATGCTTGAGAACTTGGTTGATTCTAAAAGAATATGAAAATGTACTTAATTAATTAAGTAAAATCTATTCATGTAGTGCTCTGACCATTGATCCATCGTCGTCAGAAGTTGGTGATGGTGAAACAAGTTTTCCTATGGGAATTCCTGGAATGCGCATATTCTGAATATGTGGGGGTAAATGGGCAAAAATATCCTTACGTCCTTGTGAAGAGATTGAGGGAAGGTAAACATCAAACCTCTCAATCCTTCATGTGTCGGGATAGATGTATCATAAATCTTCCTATGGTTGGGATGGATGTATCATTAATCTCCCAATGATATTTTTATGTAGAGTCGATGGATATAAACATTAAATCTCTCGATTGCCGATGAGAGTGCAGTTGACGTTGTAACTCTATAGCGAAGTTCTAGTATACCCTGGAAAGCTATTTTGAGTTGTTGACATAGTCCTGCTTGTGGTCCCGTACTGACCGGGATGTGGGAGGTCATGGGAATCTGGCTCTTCCATTGACCTATTTATTGTGGCGGTTTTGGTTCTAGAAATGGCTGGTTGGAGTATGAGCAGTATACCTCATCTCCTCAGAGCTTAAATATGTTTGTAAAATATAATCAGTCGTGTAGCGTATTTGCATAAGATTGAAATACGAGAATCACCTGTAGATGTTATATTGCTTAGCATGTCCTTGATACATAAATGTACTTATTTTCCTTTAATTCATATTGAATAAGAGGTATGTTTCTTTATCAAGTTATAGTTGAAATACTTGCATAAGAATGTTTCTCTAATCTGCATAGATGTTGATTCATCTGCTACTATTTTATATTGCCCCACTGCTCAGTTTAGTTCTATTAAACTGCAATGATAATGTTTTGGCGGAGAGTTATATCTCCCGCTGGGACAATTATTATAATTGTCTCACCCCCGTGGGATTCAATGTTTTTAGCTAGACGCAGACAACAAGGCAGAAACCCTTCTGCAGGGGAAGAGCAGCAACAGTCACAAGGACAGCAGTGATCCATCAGGTGGAGACATTGGTTGTCTGGTTTTGTATAGTTAGTCCTATGAGTCGTCTCTTCACTCTCAAGTCCTAGGAGTTAGTGCTTTTGATAATCTGATCTGAGATTTTGGCTTGATGTGTTACACCCCGATCTCACAATTTCCTCAAATCATGAGATTAGGGCATAAGATAAGATTTATATGTGACACAAAGAACATCCTTAAATTTTACTTTTTTCTTTCTTTTAAACTCTTGATTCCCCGCATTGAACCACATAACATCTTAACAAAGGAATCTGAACATTTCTTTTACTAATCAGACTTTAATAGAAAAGATACATGTATAAACATTCATGATGTCTCTCACATCTTATGCACATAAAACTTGCTAATTAGCATACATATCAAAAGGGGAACAATATTACACATCGTAAATACAACTCTCTCTCTCTCTTAACTCTTACTAAGGACCTAGAGTGACAAGGACCGACTGACTCAACTAATCTTGTACTTAACTCTTGTAGCAGATCTACACTGATGCTCTGACCATCTTCAAGTCCACGTGGTTAACCCTAAAAATGTTTGAGTAGAGGGGTGAGCCTACTCGCTCAGTGAATGAATACTTCAAGGAAACAGACTAATGCACTAATGAGATTACAGATATAATTTTAAGTAAATGATATGACATTTAACAACAATAAATACTACACTGAGCAGTTCTAAAACAATATAACTGAAATAACAAATAATGTAAATATTGCATCCAAAGCATAACTACTAGAAGACTATACTCTAGTCTTCCTTAACTCTTTCATTTATAAGGAACTCTGTGAACCTATATGATCATATTTTAGATTATGCCCAGATCTATGCAGTGTACTCTGCATAGAGACTTGCAGTGCACTACGACCACACCGTACAAGACTTAGCGACACAGCCGGGAAATGCTAAGTCTGACGCCAGCCATGCTCTACCACAGGACCCCAGGCTCATCGGCCTCACTGCACTACATCGAGTGCTCTAGACTCCTCCTCTAACCTGAGTACACAGGCAGAGAGTCTCGCGGGGTTACCTCCATGACTCCGCACGGATCTTGTTGCAATAACCCCCAATTTTCTCCAGTGCCACGGTGACATCACACGCGTTGTTGTTGGACACTGGATCTCTGACCTCATGTCTCCATGACTCCGCACGGATAATGTTGCAACACGAGTTTCACCCCTAAGAAGTAGATCTGTCAAAGGGGTTCTACGGTGTTCAGGTCACCTAAGTCTAACATTAACATTATAGGTACATTTTAAACAGAAATCATGACTCATTTAACATTTCTTACAAGGCTCACACGGCCTGCCATATCATATCATAAGCAACATCATAACTCATGTATTCAACATATATCATATCTCAATAACATCCCTTTCTAGGGCATGTCATAACTCATCACCTGCAATTTATGAGATATGTATTGAAAATAAGGAGCCCTGCAGTATATAGATATCATCTCAGAGAGAACAAGCATATAAAGTTAAATGCACTAGAAACATACAATTCAACAATTAAGCATCACCACATCTCATATCGAGACCTTTCATATTACCATAACATGATTCATTGAACACCCTATCCTTAGGGTTTCGTTTGCTTTATTCATTCATCACATGCCAACACCCTACTCTTAGGGTTTCATTTGCCTCATTCACCTTTTCATTTGCCTCAATCACTTGTCACATGACTCTCATAAGAATTTCATAGGATATAAGCATTCACTAAATAAAGATTGTTTCCAACAAATCATATGCAATCAATATAGACATGAAACCATGGAAATTTAACTTAATTTAGGTTTTCCATATCATTCACTGAGATATCATATATCCAGAATAAAATTCAATTAAGATAACCCATGAGGTACATCCTAACCACTTATAAGATTACTAGTCCTTTTCAATAAGGTTGAAACTCTAGAGATATCTCAATTAGGTTAAACCCTAATTACATCATATGGTATAAATATGAAAAGCATTCTTTCTAGGATGTTTTGTATACGTTTCTGATGTGGATCTACCATCAAAGAGTCATTCAAACAGAGAAGGAATCCATATCATATCAATTTGCAACAACTTAAATTAAACGGACATTTCAGGGTTTAGAATCACATATCAAGCAATTAGGGATTTGGATGCTATAATCAAATTTCGTGCATTATACTATTTAAAGGAAGAACCCACTCACCCTAAGGTGTGAAAACACATCAAAACTGCAGCTCAACTCAGGGAATCTCGAACTCACATCAAATCCCTAGCAAATCTCCCAATTCTTCTTCCATTCAACTCGGGAACCTTGAAAATGAGGGATTATGAAGAAAGGGTGAGAAAAGAGGGAATTTCGACATCATCTTGGATCAAATCAGAGCATGGACGGAATCTTGACATGAGAGAGAAGATCCACCATAAAAGTCTATGCAAAGAATCCAAACTTACTTGATTTCACCCTTCCTGGAATCGCAAAACCCTAATTCAGCAATTCTCCCACTTTCTTCTCTCAAACCCTAACTCTCCCTCTCTCTCTAGGAGCTCGTTTCTCTGGAATAAATGACGAAGAATGAGAGCTGTGTGTGTGTGTGTGGTCGATCATATAAGTCAATTTGAGCTGCTTGGGTCAATTGCATATTGACCCAACACTCAACTTTAATTATATTGGCTGAATATTCAGTTTCACAATAGCTTCTGTAATTCGCCTACTGAATAGCTAACAGAAGCTCCAAAAATTATATAAATTTTATATGTTATGAATAATGGAGTTTCAGACCTCCAGTAAACATTTGAGAGCATTTCTAGTAACCAATAATTAATTAAAAATCGAACAGTGCACTGCTATATTGCAGTCTGCAGAATATTCGGCCGAGTTTGTCCTGCACAGAACTCGACCGACACCCTTACTGTAGAGATCAAAAAGTCATTCAAAAATTATGCCAATTTAACAGAGTGTCTAAAACTGTGTTTTTCAAGTACAGTTAAAATTTGAGATCAATTGGATATACCAATAAAAAGATAAAATTCAATTACCACACTGCTGTATAAATCTGGAAATATGATCGGTCGAGTTTGAAACTCGACCGATAAACAGGTCAGAACATTCTTCAAAAATTTTGATATTTTCCAATATTGTTCAAATTTTATATATACAAATCATATCCAAATTTGAAGTAAATAAGAGTTACACATAAAATACTAAAAATCATTTAGTGAGACATTCTACTTATCAAATTCTGTATTCATATGTCATTAAAACCCTATTTTGGGCCGATTAGGGTCTATGCTTCTCAAACCCTAATTCTCAAGACAAAAGAACATTTAGACTTCTTATCATAGTTAAAATATCCTAATTGTGTTATCGTCATTAATTAGATTTCAATAGTGATCAGTCTAATTAATCATGTAATCATCTTGGTAACCCTAGTTTACCAATTAGGCTCAGATGGGGTCGTAACAACTCTCCCCCCTTAGAATGTTTCGTCTTCGAAACATAAACCTACAAGAAAGATACATTCAAGGTTATTCTAAGCTTCTAAAGCCTTCCATGTCATTATATTCTTGTATTTCATACCTGAATGTAGTTTTCAACATTAGATCTTTTAATTCTTTACTAAATCACAACATATTTCAAATAGTTCTCAATGATATCAAGCAAATTCTTTATGCCACAGTCAAACATAGAATGCAAAGATAAACCACCACGCTTTCTCTGCACAACTCTGATACTCTGATACGACTATCTCAACTTATGCGGCTCAGAAAGTTCTATTGTTCTGTATCACCTTTAAGTGACAAAAGCGAGTTCACCATGCTATTTTAAACTTTAATAAAGTGCTATTCAAATAGTAAATCAGTCTTGAATTAAAAGACTAGATTCAACAATCAATTGCACAATACTACTCTTGGCATCCCCATTGGGTCATGGATGCATGAGGTGAAGCATTACCACCTCATTCCATACTATCCTGTTTCGATCCTGGGACCTGTGGGTTATGGGCCCACACACAATTCAAAGTGTAACCATCATATTATATCATTTTAGGGTTTCAACAACAGTAATAAGGTAATCCACAATTGTATCGGTCATTCAAGCATTAATCATACTCAATTACCATCACTCAGTTATATTAGAGCTAGGTATAACAAGCTACACCTCATTAGGGTTACTTGTTCAGACAATCTGATTATCACCCCTTTCTATTAATATGAGTGAATAAGTATGACTACCTTGTTCAGGGTATCTCTCCATGTGTTCTGACATCATCCAAACCGTATCACCATATCACAAATACACAATAGTAAGATGCATATCAGGTATGAATTACTACAACTATCATACGCCTTTAATTTAACATATAGCTTGCACAAATACACTGAAATCATATGTAGAACCAACTTTCATACCTTAATATGCCTTCAACAAATCATACATGTAAAAACAAATTCACATATTAAACAAAGCTAGTGTTTTCCCATATCTCTCTACTCATTCATTACTTCTTTACTTTTTGCTATCTATCCTTTTCATATGATTATATACAATAAACATCATTAACATTGAAGCATTTAAGATAGGAATAGATTATTCATCATTCTTGCTATCACACAAGAATTTATTTCTCATCGCACTTCATCATATTGTATGTCACTATTACATTCACTAGATGACCCCACCAAGGTAGTTATGCACCGTATATGATTCATTTTCTCTTATCATTTCATTCCCACCTTACTCTCATTAAGGAATATATGAAAGAGAAGATGATTTTAAGACTCGGAATACTTGTATTCAAACATTCCCTTAATACATTCTCGTATGTAGATTTACTTAGTTATCAACAGAGATATTTGATTAATTAGCACTTGCTTGAATCTCACAACCTCTTTATTTTATAACTTCTCCATCATATTTCAAACCCTATCTTACGTTTCATAGTCCTCTTACCATATACTACTCTTTAACCCGTCATCTTTAATTCTAAATTTTTCTCTTATGTCCATGTTGCTTATTCATATGTATGGTCATGTATACCATGTTGCACATATTTCCTCCTTTATCTTTATACTATTGTGAAGTTAACGTTCTAAATTAATAGCCCTTCTATTAGTTTTTCCTCATGTTGAATACATTACATATTCTTCATTTTTAAATCAAGTGGATCATGCATGGGTCAAACATAGTTTCTCTTTCAATCAAGTTTTTCTCTCCTGAATACAGTCTACCTTTGTATGACTTATTCATTCGTTAAACTACACCTATGTTCTTTGCTTAGAAACTAGTTTGTTGTTCTAGTCTTATGAATTACATGTTCATACGATCCTCTTCACTTTTACTCTTTTGAAGACTCTTTACTTCTATGGACCTATTGAATGCTCAACCCTATTCTCTACTTAGCCTTTGCTTTAGAGTTCATAAAAGCATTATACTCTATTCTATGATTCATTCTTCATGATTGATTCTTGCTATCTTGAACCATACATACATTTCACATATCTTTTCTATATTTCATATGTATAGTTCATATAATATTAATCAATAAACTGATTATGAATCTCATATCATGTTCCTTTATTCCCAATTAAGGGTTTCTCATATGAGGCCCCAAAATTGAACCTCAGATATCAGTTTCAACTAATTCTTAGTTGTTCTGATCTTGCCCATATTTTTCAACATCTTACTGTATGTACATTCTTACTCTGATGTGGGTCTAATTATTCAAATTCTATACTTATTATACTATTGATAGGATTCATTAGATCCTAGTAACGCATCCTGCCAACCAGACCAGGCCAAACCTGAAGTCCTGGAGCCAAGAACTACAAGAATTACATTCTTCCTGAACTGCCACTCACAGCTCAGAAACTCGGCCGATTGGTCAGAAACTCGGCCGATTGCTTCACAACTCGGCCGATCCGCTTGAAACTCGACCGATCAACTTGCTGTTTGATTTCCTGAAAAAGAAACTCTGCCATATTACATACAACTCGGCCGATCAGTTTGCTATTCGATTGCCTATTAAGGAAACTCGGCCGAATCACATACAACTCGGCCGAATCGCGTACAGACTGAAAACCTAAACAGACCTGCTGATGTCAATTTCACTCGAATCAGCGGGCAAAACCACAGAAACAAAAGCTCATTCAAAGGTCAATTCTAGTCTACTTGTTACAAAGAATGAAATCAATAAATGCTACAATTGCATAGTGTACAACAGATATTAAAGACCCATATTTCAAAGTATTGAATATTTCAATTCAAACATATAAGAGCATTTCTATACATTTCCAACAAAAACAACATTATGAAATGTAAGTTCTATCTCCTTTTACATTTATGCTCTTAATTCTTGTTTCTTTTCTCGTTTTCTAACCCTAACATTTCTAGGGTTCCTCTCTAGCCCATTCTTCCACTGTATACCTGGCCAGGGTATACATGAGAGAATAGACAGAGTAGCTTGTACTGGCTAATCCAAGTACTCAGATATCGGGCCAGGATATCCAAATACTCAAATCACCAAAGCTAACATCAAACATCTCCTATCTGCCACACTTAGGACTCTAACTTACTAACTTAATGGTCCTTGACAACTCACCCTAAGCTCTGATACCAAGCTGTTACACCCCGATCTCACAATTTTCTCAAATCATGAGATTAGGGCATAAGATAAGATTTATATGTGACACAAAGAACATCCTTAACTTTTACTTTTTTTTCTTTCTTTTAAACTCTTGATTCCCCGCATTGAACCACATAACATCTTAACAAAGGAATCTGAACATTTCTTTTACTAATCAGACTTTAATAGAAAAGATACATGTATAAACATTCATGATGTCTCTCACATCTTATGCACATAAAACTTGCTAATTAGCATACATATCAAAAGGGGAACAATATTACACATCGTAAATACAACTCTCTCTCTCTCTCTTAACTCTTACTGAGGACCTAGAGTGACAAGGACCGACTGACTCAACTAATCTTGTACTTAACTCTTGTAGCAGATCTACACTGATGCTCTGACCATCTTCAAGTCCACGCGGTTAACCCTAAAAATGTTTGAGTAGAGGGGTGAGCCTACTCGCTCAGTGAATGAGTACTTCAAGGAAACAGACTAATGCACTAATGAGATTACAGATATAATTTTAAGTAAATGATATGACATTTAACAACAATAAATACTACACTGAGTAGTTCTAAAACAATATAACTGAAATAACAAAGAATGTAAATATTGCATCCAAAGCATAACTACTAGAAGACTATACTCTAGTCTTCCTTAACTCTTTCATTTATAAGGAACTCTGTGAACCTATATGATCATATTTTAGATTATGCCCAGATCTATGCAGTGTACTCTGCATAGAGACGCGCAGTGCACTACGACCACACCGTACAAGACTTAGCGACACACCCGGGAAATGCTAAGTCTGACGCCAGCCCTGCTCTGCCACAGGACCCCAGGCTCATCGGCCTCACTGCACTACATCGAGTGCTCTAGACTCCTCCTCTAACCTGAGTACACAGGCGGAGAGTCTCGCAGGGTTACCTCCATGACTCTGCATGGATCTTGTTGCAATAACCCCCAATTTTCTCCAGTGCCACCGTGACATCGCACGCGTTGTTGTTGGACACTGGCTCTCTGTCCTCGTGTCTCCATGACTCCGCACGGATAATGTTGCAACACGAGTTTCACCCCTAAGAAGCAGATCTGTCAAAGGGGTTCTACGGTGTTCAGGGCACCTAAGTCTAACATTAACATTATAGGTACATTTTAAACAGAAATCATGACTCATTTAACATTTCTTACAAGGTTCACACGGCCTGCCATATCATATCATAAGCAACATCATAACTCATGTATTCAACATATATCATATCTCAATAACATCCCTTTCTAGGGCATGTCATAACTCATCACCTGCAATTTACGAGATATGTATTGAAAATAAGGAGCCCTACAGTATATAGATATCATCTCAGAGAGAACAAGCATATAAAGTTAAATGCACTAGAAACATACAATTCAACAATTAAGCATCACCACATCTCATATCGAGACCTTTCATATTACCATAACATGATTCATTGAACACCCTATCCTTAGGGTTTCGTTTGCTTTATTCATTCATCACATGCCAACACCCTACTCTTAGGGTTTCATTTTCCTCATTCACCTTTTCATTTGCCTCATTCACTTGTCACATGACTCTCATAAGAATTTCATAGGATATAAGCATTCACTAAATAAAGATTGTTTCCAACAAATCATATGCAATCAATATAGACATGAAACCATGGAAATTTAACTAAATTTAGGTTTTCCATATCATTCACTGAGATATCATGTATCCAGAATAAAATTCAATTAAGATAACCCATGAGGTACATCCTAACCACTTATAAGATTACTAGTCCTTTTCAATAAGGTTGAAACTCTAGAGATATCTCAATTAGGTTAAACCCTAATTACATCATATGGTATAAATCTGAAAAGCATTCTTTCTAGGATGTGTTGTATACGTTTATGATGTGGGTCTACCATCAAAGAGTCATTCAAACAGAGAAGGAATCCATATCATATCAATTTGCAACAACTTAAATTAAACGGACATTTCAGGGTTTAGAATCACATATCAAGCAATTAGGGATTTGGATGCTATAATCAAATTTCGTGCATTATACTGTTTAAAGGAAGAACCCACTCACCCTAAGGTGTGAAAACACCTCAAAACTGCAGCTCAACTCAGGGAATCTCGAACTCACATCAAATCCCTAGCAAATCTCCCAATTCTTCTTCCATTCAACTCGGGAACCTTGAAAATGAGGGATTATGAAGAAAGGGTGAGAAAAGAGGGAATTTCGACATCATCTTGGATCAAATCAGAGCATGGACGGAATCTTGACATGAGAGAGAAGATCCACCATAAAAGTCTATGCAAAGAATCCAAACTTACTTGATTTCACCCTTCCTGGAATCGCAAAACCCTAATTCAGCAATTCCCCCACTTTCTTCTCTCAAACCCTAACTCTCCCTCTCTCTCTAGGAGCTCATTTCTCTGGAATGAATGACGAAGAATGAGAGCTGTGTGTGTGTGTGGTCGATCATATAAGTCAATTTGAGCTGCTTGGGTCAATTGCATATTGACCCAACACTCAACTTTAATTATATTGGCTGAATATTCAGTTTCACAATAGCTTCTGTAATTCGCCTACTGAATAGCTAACAGAAGCTCCAAAAATTATATAAATTTTATATGTTATGAATAATGGAGTTTCAGACCTCCAGTAAAAATTTGAAATCATTTCTAGTTACCAATAATTAATTAAAAATCGAACAGTGCACTTCTATATTGCAGTCTGCAGAATATTCGGCCGAGTTTGTCCTGCACAGAACTCGACCGACACCCTTACTGTAGAGATCAAAAAGTCATCCAAAAATTATGCCAATTTAAAAGAGTGTCTAAAACTGTGTTTTTCAAGTACAGTTAAAATTTTAGATCAATTGGATATACCAATAAAAAGATAAACTTCAATTACCACACTGCTGTATAAATCTAGAAATATGATCGGTCGAGTTTGAAACTCGACCGATAAACAGGTCAGAACATTCTTCAAAAATTTTGATATTTTCCAATGTTGTTCACATTTTATATATACAAATTATATCCAAATTTGAAGTAAATCAGAGTTACATATAAAATACTAAAAATCATTTAGTGAGACATTCTACTTATCAAATTCTGTATTCATATGTCATTAAAACCCTATTTTGGGCCGATTAGGGTCTATGCTTCTCAAACCCTAATTCTCAAGACAAAAGAACATTTAAACTTCTTATCATAGTTAAAACATCCTAATTGTGTTATCATCATTAATTAGATTTCAAGAGTGATCAGTCCAATTAATCATGTAATCATCTTGGTAACCCTAGTTTACCAATTAGGCTCAGATGGGGTCGTAACATGATGCCTCGAGATTTTTTATACTGCTTATGTACAGTTTAACATAGCAGTTAATATTGTATCTCTCGAGATGAAACCGTACAAGAGATGTACTAGTGAACCATGATGTAATGATTTACTTTGGTCTGTATGAAAGAGTTTTCTTATGAATGGATCTCTTGATAAATGGTTTTAATTTTTAGTGATTTTCAGTAATTTTACTGCTAACGATCGCTTCTGCAATTAATTAATCATGTTAGATGAGTTAATAACATTTTGCTCAAACGGTGTATCACAATTAGTGGTATCAGAGCTCTAGGTTCACTAAGTCTGCATAGACATAGGATTGAGGTTGTTGAGTCTGTTCTGGTGTTATCCAGTTATCTGATAGTGTCTTCTGCTCATATAGGAGGAGAAGAAGAACTAAAGATGTCTGGATCACACGATGAACACGCTGATGAGAGTAGTGTTTCTGCACTAGGAGGAGGTGCAAGAGACCAAGATAGGGAGGAGATCGTCCCTAAACAACCCCAGTTCAACCAAGTCGATATGGGTAACCCAGCCTTTCAGGCTACGTTCGGGAAGTTTATGGCAGTTATGACCCACATGACGGATAGGATACCATTACCTGCACTAAGGGCACCAACCCATAATGAAAGACATGGAGCCGGCAAGAATTTTGAACGGCTGAAGAGGGTAGGAGCCTTAGAGTATGCTGGTACAGCTGACCCAGCAGATGATGATCTATGGTTGACTGAACTGGAGAAAGCTTTCAGAATCCTCATGATTCCTGATGATGAGAAGGTCAGGCATGTTGTATATCTCTTAAAAGGGAGTGCTGGTCACTGGTGGACCATCGAGGAGGGCAAAAGACCAGGAGTTGTGATCGGATGGGATGAATTCAGGCATGAATTCGTCGCTAGATACTTTCCCAAGACGTATCTAGGTGAGAAAATCTCTCACTTTGAGAGGTTGAGGCAAGGGCAAATGAACATTAGCGAATATGAAGCTAGATTCATGGAGTTGTTGTGGTTCTGTCTGCACATGGCATCAAATGATGAGGAGAGAATTCGGCATTTTGAGAAAGGGTTGAATGATGAATTAACCACTCTGGTGTCTACTCTGGAGAACCGGGAAAGGTTTGCCACTTTTGTGGAGTCAGTAAGACGTATAGAGAGGCATGTAATTGAGAAGCGACAGACCAAGGGTAAGAAAGAGTACCCACAGTTCCAAGGACAGAGTTCTGGGAGTTTTAAGAAACCAAGGTATTCTGTGCCTACACCACCACCAAGGTTCAATACCCAGACGCAATGGACGTCAAGTAAGGGTAGAGGTTGTAGTTTATGTGGCATCCAACTCACAAAAACATAATTTACTAATGCGAAAGCGTTCTCTAAGCAGCGGATTATCGAAAATCACTAAAAATTAAAACCTTTTTACCAAGAGATCCATAAAAGGAAAACTTTCTCACATAGAACCAAAGTAACACATTTACATTATAGTTTATAAGTACATATCCTGTATCATCTCTTTCTATGAATTACAAGCATCAATTGTCCTGCTAAACTAAGCACATGCAATATGAAAATCTCGAGGCACTGAGCCAAAATCTCAAAAGTACTAACTACTACTCTGAGGACCTGAGAGTACAGAGATGACACATAGGACTCTATCTACATCTATACAAGGCAAAACGGCCAGTGTCTCCACTTGAGACTTCACTGTTGTCCCTGCTGCTGCTGCTGTTGTCCTTCACCTACTGAAGGATTCATGCCTCCTCATCCGCGTCCACCTAAAAAAAATATAGTTCCCACGGGGGTGAGACAATTGTAAAATTTCCCAAGCGAGAGATATAACTCTCTGCTAGAAACATTATTATTGTGGTTTAATAAGATAAATTGAACAGAGGAATTATAATTGTTTGACAGTAGTTAAATCATTGTCTAATCGATTAGAATAGAATTCTTATCTAAAGCATTGCAGATATAACTTGATAGAGAAACATGTCACTTATCCATTAAAGAATATGAAGAACATGTATAATATTTATTCATTATAGAATCATTACCACAGCATTAACTCTCTTCAGGCTTAGATCATATATCTAATGTTTGGCATTGTCATTGTGCGGTCATGGCCTCTAGCCATACTCTTTTCACAAAGTATTAGGATCTTAATCCCTCAACTCATCAAGTATTTTTCCACTTCTTAACAAGTTCATCATCATGATTATAGAATCTGGGTATTTGAACCCATATCTCATCATAGGATACTTATTACCACTTATTAGGCAACTTAATACCTTCAGATCATCTGACCAAGGACATTATGATTCTTGTTACACAAAGTATTGCACATAGTACACAAAGCTCAATGATTCTTACTACACAAAGCATATGAAGGCTTATAAAGCCTATAAAACATTCTCAATATACAGAGCATCATAGCCCATACATGGCTATGCTCTTCATCTCATCATTCCTGTATGATTAGTAATCATGATAACGATTATAATGCTTTCATATCAGCACCATACAACACTAAGTAATACCACTATTCCCTCTTTAGGATTTATGATTTCTCCTTCATATCAGCACCATAAAACACTAAGTAATACCACTATTCCCTCTTTAGGGTTTATGTTTTCTCTTTCATATCAGCACCATACAACACTAAGTAATACCACTATTTCCTCTTTAGGGTTTATGATTTCTCCTTCATATCAGCACCATACAACACTAAGTATGAGTTTCTCTCTCATCTTTATCAGAATATGATTGTATCATAGTCTATTGATTTGGATTAACTTTTTCATAAGGCATGTTGGCCTACATTCATCAGGGTGCATTACATCTCAATGTAACGATTGACATGACACATTTCATATGTCACTTATCCAATTATATTGGATTTAAAACACATCAAGGTATTTCAGTATTAGGGTGTTGGATGTGATATCTATCATGTCTTGATGTATCACTTCCCTCAACACATTTATCTTACTTGAGTTCATCCAATTAACTTATATTAAGGTATTTCCCATCCCAATACTTTATGTACTAGTTCATCACATTCATCATGCAATGTATTGGTCATAATTTACTTCTTTAGAATGTTCAACCATTGCCAATGATATGGACTCATCCTTGAGTTAGAACCTATTAATGTAAGGATACCCATCATCAACCTCTCTAGGTGTTATATTTGTCAATACATTAATCACTATTCCATTATTAGGAATAGGATTCTCCATATTTATAAATTGAGGTTCACATAGCATCTTCTATATATCATATAGATTTCACATAGTATTGCTCTCCATGTGAGTTTAATATAACATCCTTCAATATCAGGGTTTCACCTAGTATTATGTGAAATAAGGATTTCACAACATATCACCCATTGATAGGGCTTCATATAGGATTAGTAACACTACCCTTTATTAGGGTTTTCATGCACCTTTACCCCCTTTTAGGGATTAAGGTTCGCCATTTACATCCAAGTAGGGTTTCACATACCTCATTACCCAAATTAGGGTTAGGATGTAAAATTCCCATTATATTAGGGTTTCTCACATTGTGACACTAATTTAGGGTTACATCATCACCCTAGATTATGGTTTCACAAGCTTTGCCCTAAATTAGGGTTTCACATAACCTTGCCCTAGATTAGAGTCAAGGTACATCAATCTTTTCAATGAAGATTTCATGATCTCATATTATGGATCAAACCCTGATTACACATTTATTCATAATGAGAGAATTAGTGCTAATTAAGTAATCCATTATCTCTCCCATTCTCTCTCCCTCTCATCCTTTCTAGGATTTTAAATACTCCAAGATTGATCTGGGTGAACTCTTCACTTGAGTACACATAGCTAGGGTTAACCTTCATAATCATCATTGGTCTACATCATTAATAATCAAATAGCTATTTTACCTTTGAACATATAAGGTGTCCAAGTGGTTTAACTAATTTGAACCTCAAAAGGTCTTGGTTACTTAGACCTCAAACGGTCTTCGTCATAGACTTCAAACGGTCTTGACCAATTAGGTTCAAACAGTTTGAAACTATTTAGCAAAGTAGGTGCTTGAAACCGTTTAGACCAAACAACTAGAAACCGAATGACTTGAGTCTCCAAACGGTTTGAGACCGTTTGGACTCAAACGGTTTGAGACCGTTTAGACTCAAACGGTCTGGAGACCATTTGGTCCAAACCCTCTCAAAACTGAATGGACCAAAAAGGGACTTCAACACTTAATCGATTCAAAGTTTGAATCCATGAACCTACTATCAATTGAACCACTAAAGTATTCATCAATTGAACCACTGAATCACCATTCAATTAGACCTTCAATTTAGGGTTTTGAACTCAATTGAACTAGGGTTGATAATCAAGAAACCATCACTTAGGGTTTTGAAAGTGAGGAACCATCAATGGTTGAAATTCTGGAACCAATTCAATTGAAATCAATGAACCATCATCATTATATGATATGACCTTACCTCAAATGGTCTTGAATGACCCCCAAACGGTATTGAGGTCGTTTGGATGATCTCCAAACTGTCTTGAGTCCGTTTTCCCGTCTCATCATCCAAATCCATGGCATCCAATTAGGGTTTGGATCATTGGATTGATCAATCAATCAACATTTGATTACATTTCAACCTAGTATCTTTGAACCTTCAATTGCTCATCCATACTTAACCCTAGACCTCCAAATGGTATTGGGTGACCCCCAAATGGTCTTGAGACCATTTGGGTGATTCCCAAATGGTTTTGAAACCGTTTGGGTCAATCAACCCAAAGTTCAAAATTAATCAAATTAGAAATCAGCACTTAACCCGATTAGGGTTTGGTGATTGATTGTCCTTCAACTCATGAACCAATTGGAACTAATAAATTATAATTAGTGGGTCATTAACCAACATCATTATCAACAAATATCCAAATGGTCAACCCTGGTCAACACCTCCAAATGGTTTGAAACCATTTGCTCTCATTCAGTTTGATGAAATTGTTTGCCTTTAAACGGTTTGAAACCGTTTGCTCCCAATCGGTTTGGGAAACCGTTTGAGCAACTTATTGAAACCGTTTGGCCTAAAATTTTCTTGGTAAAAGTGTCAATATGATGTCATCATCATCTTCCTTCGTGCATACAAGAACAACAGCCATTTTTCATGGGAATTTCAGTAATGAATCAAAAGAGTTCCAAATAGAAGAAAATAATCAACAAATCATAGAGAATTTGATGCAATATCAATGTTTAAGGGTTAAAGTTATAAAAACCACCTCCAATCGAGCTCCAAAGATCCAAGATCACGCCAACAATGGTGGATGAAGCTTTTTCAACTCCCCCTAGGCTCGTCCTCAAGCTTTTGGTTGAAAAGATTGGCTAGGGTTGAAGATGGAGTGAAGAAATGAAGAAATCAAGCATTGTTTTATGATTTCCACCATAAAATCAAGAAGAACGAAGGTCAAGACTTACCTAAAGGTTGGGGGCGTCCTTATCATTCTCCAAATATCTCTCATGGTCGGACAAGGCAAGAAGGGAAAAGAAATTCCAAGAAAGGTCCTTAAGTGGGTTGGAAATGGGATATGTATAAGGAATTTCCAAGGAAAGAGAAAATGGAATTAATTCCTTTAATTCCCAAAATTATTTCCACCACTCCCCCCTCAAATCTTGGAAAATAATCCATCTTAATCCTCTTGTAAAGCCTCTTCATTATCCAAGGATTAAAGGAAAAGAATTTAAGCACCTTAACCCTTATAATAGTAATATCCATTTTTGAGTGGAAATTCTTTTTCTTATAATAAGGTGAGTGGAATCTTCACCTCCTTGGGATATTTCGTGGTCCTTGCAAAGATCAAGTACGTCCACACACATATGAATCTAACCATTTTGATTTTGGTTGAAGGCCCTTTAATTAATACATTTATTTTTGCACTAAATTGAATTAGGGTTTCAATTAGGATTAAATCTTGATTATTTTAATATCAAGATTCTCTCTCCTCCAACTTAATTCAAATGAGGCGCCCCTCTCATTTTATTTTCTCTAAATGATGCCAAGAAACATTAGGGACCTTATTGAAGTGGTAATTTTCATATTGAACCCTGGGTTTTGAGTAAATTGCACATTACACCAAAATTAGGTTTTAATGCACAAACATTGCTTTATCAGCTCTTTCTTGGTACTCAGACTACCACAAGCCATACCTCTGCATCATATAAAATCTCATGGTGCTTCAACATATGAGGAACATATTATCATTTACAATTTGCAATTTAACCCCTCAACTTGGGTAATTTGCACTTTAGTCGAAATCAAGTAAAACAATGTTTCAACATTATTCAACAAGGACCAAAATGGAATATAAGTTCCTCTTAAGTCCTAATTACTTTTCACAAGATAAGATTAAACATCTACTCAACCTTATTAGGCAAATCATCTAGGGTTAACACATAACCCAGGTCAGGGATGTTACAAATTATAAACCCCTAACAAGGATTTCGTCCACGAAATCCCAGGAAATAGGAGGGACAGATTTATTCATTTATCATACCCTAAATCTCCACATAATATCTTAATATCATGGAGATATCATGGATCTATAATCCACACAAAGTTCCTTTCATTAATTCAACCTTATCAATGTTTATGTTTATTCAGAGCATAAACCGCTAACATATGATGTCCATATTATTGAAAGGAAAAAAGCATAAAAGAACATACTTCTATCATCATCCAAAAATATTTATCAAAAGAGAAACATATATATCTTACAGAGGTAATTCACTCAGCAATCCTTTATTTGTTTGGGAAAGTTCACTTAGCGCTTTGATTGGGAAAGTTCACTAAGAAAGTTCATTGGGAAATTTATTTGGGAAAATTCACTTAGAAAGTTTCACTAAGCAATTTCACTGAGAAAGTTCACTGAGAATTTATTTGAGAAAATTCACTTAGAAAGTTTCACTGAGCAATTTTACTGTGAAAGTTTCACTAAGCAATTTCACTGAGAAATTTATTTGAGAAAATTCACTTAGAAAGTTTCACTGAGCAATTTCACTGAGAAAGTTTCACTAAGCAATTTCACTGAGAAAGTTCACTGAGAATTTATATGAGAAAATTCACTTAGAAAGTTTCACTGAGAAAATTTCACTAAGCAATTTCACTGAGAAAGTTCACAGAGAAATTTATTTGAGAAAATTCACTTAGAAAGTTTCACTGAGCAATTTCACTGAGAAAGTTTCACTAAGAAATTTCACTGAGAAAGTTCACTGAGAAATTTATTTGAGAAAATTCACTTAGAAAGTTTCACTGAGAAATTTCACTGAGAAAGTTCACTGAGAATTTATTTGAGAAAATTCACTTAGAAAGTTTCACTGAGCAATTTCACTGAGAAAGTTCACTGAGAATTTATTTGAGAAAATTCACTTAGAAAGTTTCATTGAGCAATTTCACTGAGAAAGTTCACTGAGAATTTATTTGAGAAAATTCACTTAGAAAGTTTCACTGAGCAATTTCACTGAGAAAGTTCACTGAGAATTTATTTGAGAAAATTCACTTAGAAAGTTTCACTGAGAAATTTCACTGAGAAAGTTCACAGAGAATTTATTTCAGAAAATTCACTTAGAAAGTTTCACTGAGCAATTTCACTGAGAAAGTTCACTTAGAAAGTTCACTGAGCAATTTATTTGGGAAAGTTCACTTAGCTCTTCCTATTTAATTTCATCATACTCTCTAGATTGTTTCAAGATGATTACTTGATCAGAGTAATCAGAAAGATAACAATCTAAGAGTTCCATACTTGCCTTATCTTCTAATAATCATATACCTGTTGGTATGTATGCCCTGAGAGCCAATCATGGGATGATTGGTGGGATACATTAAGATTGATTTGATAAACAACAAAGGCAAGCTTCCAATTCTTTCTGGTTCAGTCATATGAGATAGTGATAGAACATGTTGAATGTCTAGAGAATGACAGTGTTCAATGACGTATGCCTTCAGGTTCATGACCTGAACGATGAGATCAGACGGATGCTAAGAGTTTGTACATTCTTGTTATGTCCCTAGTCGGATGTCATTGTGGAAGGTAGATAGACAGCAATGACACACAAGACTAGATTGTGGTGTTGGTTGATGACAGAATCTCATTAGTCATGATATCGAGATATCAAACCAAACACATAGGTACTTGTTAGAGAACAAGTGTACCGGACAGACCCATCGTGAGTTTGACACATGGAACCATGACATGGTAGTCACAGTCAGTACTCACAGTGATGGTGGTGAGTGTGATTCTTAGACCTGAAATCACTGCACTCAACACATGTCGTTGGGCACACTTTGACATCATCAAACGCAGTCCTGAAACATGGGTTGTTATAAAGGTGATGATTGGGTGAATTTGACACATGGGGCTTTTGAGGGGTGAGTGATAGATATGGGATTTGTCCCTCCTGAGGGAGTTTGATATCCATGGCCACTTGATGGGTAGGATTGAGATAGGCGTGCACATGCATGTGTGAATTAGTATGTGATATTGATGTCATACATATCTCGTTCAATCTACTCTGAGATCAAGAAAGTGAATGAACGTTGACAGGATGACTGTTCCATGCCTCGAGTTCATTCGGGATATCAGTGACAAAGGAATTATACATTTGCTGTAACACCATTCACAGATTGTAGGATTGAAAGTTGTTCTCCAACTTTCTACTTTCACTTGGGTAGCACTGATGTGTGATTAGGCACTGCTCTTTGCTTGTGAAGTCATAAGTGTTATGGACTTTCACTGCCAACGTGAAATGGACCTGCAGGGTCACACACATAGGATTTAACCTGGAAGAGGAGTTTTGTCCACAAACAATGTTTAGATTGATTACTAAAGGAGTTTAGTAGTTCAATTAAACACTCAATCAATTGATAGCTCAATATCATATTGTTCAAGGTGTTGGACATATTGATTGGAGTATCGGATTGATTGAAATCGCATTTGACTGATTCTGCACAACCTGCACTCCCAACCGATTGGTTCAAGTGTTGAACCAGTCGGCTGAGGTTGCTGAACTGGTCGGCTCAAGTATTGAGTCGATCGGCTCATGGTCAGAGTGAAACGATCGGTTCAAGTGTTGAAACGATCGGTTCAACTGGTGCAACCGATCAAGTTGGGAAAGTCCGGTCAGTGAGAATTTTCCTTACGTTTCACTTGCCCAATTTGATTGGAACAAGGATTGGTATTCGATACCAATTAGAAACAAAAGAAGGAAAGTCAATTGGGAACTGATCAGGACCACGAACCGACCGGTTCAGAAGTGAACCGAATGGCTCATGGGTCCCAACTGACCGGTTCACTTGTGAACCGATCGGTTCAGGTTGCGAGTTGGTTGTTTTTGGTGGAAAATCTCGAACCCTTCTACTCCTGCTTTAGTCCTATATTACCGGGGACAGAGAACCCTATCCCATGACCCGCCTATATATAGGGGTATTAGGGGCTTCTCAAAGGACAACTCAGTGCAATCAGTTGCTCTGCAAAGTTGTCATTCTCTCTGGTTTTGGTAACCGAGAGAGAGCTCGAGCAAGTGCTTCCCGCAAAGGGAGGTGCAGCAAGGGAAGGACAATTGTAGTTGCAACTGGAGGCAGGAGAGTGTGTTGGCGACTAGTACGTTAATAGGAGGGTGCGACTCCTTCCACTTCCTTGTGGGACAAGGAGTGTGGAGTTCTAGGTGGTCCGTGTGGACTACTTCAGAGGCGGGAGGTTTCTGCCACTCAGGAGGACAACAATCCCGACAGTCTGGTGAGAGGAGGAGTTGTCAGTCCCGGTGTGACTAGGAGCTACACAGACACCATCCAAGACCGGAGGTGAAGACCGTGCATAGCGCGAGGTATTGTCGCCAAGCAAGCCTTGGGACAAGGTATGATTCCACAAACCATCCTTTCCTATTATATAGACGTTGACGCGTTTCCTCGTGCTGGGTTTGGGGGAGAAAATTTTTGTTTCCGCTGCCTTCTCTGTCTCCCCTAAAACCCAACAGTGGTATCAGAGCCACGTCAACTGTTCTATATTTTAGGAATATCTATATGATTGATTTTGGTTTGTTGCCTTTATTTATTGCATGTGATGCGAATAATATTGGCTTTATGCATGTCCAATCCTAAATCCACAAATCCCAAATTACATATATGATATGTATTATTAATGCACTCGATACGCGTCGCCCTTAAATGAGTTTTGTGGTGGATGTGTGTAGCATGATTATGGCCTATAAACCCCTATCTGTGTGTGGTTGTTTTTGGTTGCTTGCATCTCGGTCTGCGCACCGATCTTCCCTCTCTTATTCCTGATGTAACTCGAAATAATTTGAGATTCTTTCCTACCTTTGCTCCCCCCGAATGTAACTCGGGGTTTCTTCTTTTAAGCAATGTAATAATAGGATAGATTTTATTTCATGTTATTTCGAAGACCGGCGGACATCAAGACAACAGCTGAAACGATCGGTTCAAGGCGTGAACCGATCGGTTGATGTTCCAGACGGTCGGTTCAAGGAGTGAACCGATTGGTTGATGACCGATCGAGGAGCAAGACGACCGGGTGGCGGACATGACAAGATGCACGACGTCCAGGCAAACTGATCGGTTGGAGGAGCCAACCAATCGGCTGGTGGCACCCAGACAACTGGCTGGAGAGTACAGATCATTCATGTGATGAATTGATCAACTCGGATGGCAAGGCACATATGTTCATCTTATACAGGTTGCATGTGATGTAGACCTAGATGACCGTGATTCCTCTTGGCTTGAGGAATCACATTAGGTTGGCCATACTCATCGCTTTTTATCGTTTGTGCATGTTTTTTGTGGGATATAGCATGTATATGATGCGTACTATGTATTGTGGTGATTGGATATGTATATGTATATAAAACCAAATCCCTCATTAAAATATTAAGTTTTAGATGCCTTCCAAATGTGACACACATGAAAAGCTTGATCGACCAAGTGTGGGCACGCCCTAGCGTGGTGCACCGTCTATCTCGTGGAAGTGTGAAGGATGAATGTGTGGGTCTGCCCTAGCAGGGTGCATATTCATTGTGTTTGCTTTAGGTCGGACATAACAAGGTGATCTAGATGGGATCTAGTACCTTGAGGCATGGAGATGATCATTGCAAAGAGTTTTATATGACATCTTATCAAGAGTTGCATATGATGCAATTGGCAAGAGTTGCCTACCTGAGAGATCTAAGTTGTGGGTGATCAGCCCTAGCTGACTCATGACTTAGAGGAGTTCAGGATCTTGCCCACTAGAAGGTTATACGCTGCAATCTTCCGAATTGATGGTGAGGGCTATCAATTTGAAGTAAAATAGTGGGAGCGATAATTAATTAAAGGCCTAATTTTATCGTCAACTTTTCAAATCAATCAAACAAGTCAAAAGAGTTTTGGACTAAAATTGCATATATTTCCTTTTGTTAAAATAAATGGTTAATCAACAATAATCACTTTATTTGCAATCGGTCTTTGAGACCAACAAATTAAATGGGAATAATTCCACGACTGGTTAGGATGATGAGAAGTGTTCTCAAAGAGCGAAAGCTCTAAGTCCTAGTTATACCAAGACCAGATGAACTCAATCCCACCACATCAATGGCTGAAAGTATGCTTATGGAAGCATACCGAGGAAGACATTGATGAGGAGTGCTTGATGTTGTGTTATCTGAACTATGAGTTGCAGAGACAACATGAGACATATGATGTCTCCAAGACACTGTCCTAGTATGTCATGACAGAAGGAAATCCAGTAAGGTATTCACACACTCAATGTATTTGGGCATGTGGAAAACCTAACTAAGAAGGATTGCCTCTGAGCCAAGAGTTGGCTATTGGTATGATACTGCAAATGTTGCGAGAATCATACAATTCATGATAAACTACAACATGAACAACTTTGACAAGCGTTGACAGAGTTGTTGGACATGTTGATGATAGTAGAGGCAAAGATGAAGAAAGACAAACCATGATCTTTGATGTGATCAAAGAGAAAGGTAATTCTTAAGGGCAAGGATAAGGGCAAAGCAAAGAAGTGTTCTGATGCTAGCCAGCAATCCAAGCCGTCTTCAGCCTCAAGGCACATGGGGAAAGGGTGTATGAGGGAATTGCCCTCTATATCTGGAAGAACAAAATAAGATGAAGGAGGAGATGGAGATCTCCACCTAAGGTATCATGAAATGAACCGCTTCTTTGTCTGAGGTATATGATACCAAGATATGGATCTATCATATATGATATGCAAGATCCGCAAAGAAGTGATGGCCTTTGTGAAAGGACCAAGAAAGAAGTACCCATCATTAGAGCAAGTGTTGCTGCCATAGATAGGAGTATCTTTCAATTTATTTCAGCCTAAAGGGCACGAAATAGAGTTGAGAACTGCTATTTCATATATTTCCAATAGATAGAAACACTTTATTTTGCATATTGTATGACAATGATGGCAATTAATAAAGTTGATGTTTCAATCTTAAAGATATGATCTTTGTGGAAATGCCCTGTTTATCTTGTGATACATGGTATGCATAAGATAAAATGATACCTAAAGTTATTGATAACTCAAACAATTAAATTAGCATAAATCATAAGAAATTCATTTCTAGTTTCCATATGATGGATAAATCTAGACTCTTTTGGTTAGAGAACTATTAAGAGACATGAATATCTTGGACATGATTAATCAATCTTCACTAATGGTAGTGGGAGAATGATTGTCCTATTAGGTATAATACATGTGATGTATTTACATACCTATTGGAACAAATGCTAATACTTCAAATGGTGTTTAGAGAAATACCAATATGAATATCTTGAAGTGTTCAAGATTATCATAGATGAAGTGCAAATTTGGTAAAGTGTTAATTCTTGATGAGATCAATGAATGAAATACTTGGACCAAATGTTTGAGATCCTTATGAGTGATTATGATAATGTATCATAGTGAACTCATGATTAAGGCATGGTGATGTCTAAATCAAGAAGGAATCATACTCTAAGGAGTTAGAGAATGATTATCAAATAACTAAATTCTTCTTAATAAATGAATACCCCACACTAATAAAGGACATTGAGAATCACAAGGAGTTGTGAGTTCTTATATCCTTGACAGATACACCTCAATTATCTATGTGATGAGTTGTTCATGTGATGAGTCAACTATCTAGATAAATATGAGGAACCAAATTTTGAGTTATGGTTTATGATCATTACATCCTAAATGACATCCATGTGAACCATAAGGTATGACCTTGATGGTAGAACCCATTGGATAAAATCCATAAGTGCAAATTAATCTTAAGTGTTAAGATACATGGATAACATTTTGAGAAGGATGATGCTTGCTGATTGTAACTTAATGACTAAGACATTTGGCATATGGATACTAAAACTGCATTCCTATGAGGAATAAAACAAGGATGTGTACGTGACACAACCTATAAGGTTTATGAATCCACTAATGCAAATGAAGTCTATAAGTTACAATGGACTAATCAATGTGATTGATTGAGAACAAGCAACTCAAAAGTGGATCTTTATTTTGATAATATAGTCAAAGGGTTTGATTGATATGTCAAAGATAAAGAAGGGATCTGTGATTTAGTGGGAGTGTATTCACATTTCACATGTTGATGTGAAATGGAAATGTTCTAGAATGGAAATCCAAAAGTGGAAATTATCTTTAAGGAAGATAGAGATGTTTCCTAGGTGATAGGAATAGAGATCTATAGAGATAGTTCTCAAAAACCTCTTAACCTAAAAAAGGAAAGCATACATTGGCAATCTATGCTGAAGTGTTCAGTATGCACAGATTCAGTGGGAGAAAACTTGTCCATGCTACGTGGAGTTAGTATCCCAAGGACAAGTGTCCAATTCTTATAAATAATGGGAACACTAAGAATAGATATGGATCTATCATGTATGTAATCATCCCATTGTCTTGCATGTGTGGACATGGCAAGAACAAAATGCATTCATCATCTTGTATGTATGACATGACAATTTGATGTGCTCATCCTGTTAACTCGTATGTGGGACATGACGAGTGGATGTCTGTCTACTTCCAGTAAGGGTTACTGGTATACCATGAGAACTTGATAAGTACTTGTAAAGTACTAGTTTTATGGAGATAAGGAAGAGTTCGATGTAAAGAGTTATATTGATGCGAACTTCCAAAAGGACAGAAAATTAATTGCAAAATATACATAGGATGTATAAAAGTGAAAGTTTGTTGATAATTGGATATGTTCCAATAAAACCATTTAAAAGGAAATGTCGAGTATCTATGTGTTAGAGAACAGTAGTAGATACTATATAGATCTGGAAGTTCATGAGATGAACTTATAGATATTCCGCTCATTGATGACAAGTCTGGAATCCTTGATCATACAATGTGGCTAAAGGTTAGCAAAGCAATACTAGATCGCATATTACGACAACTCCATCTCATACGTGTGACGTACAACGAAGAGATGTGAGACAAGCAATTTATACTGACTTTGGCAAGGTGTTGCCATTACTCACTATATTCGCACTAGAGCACAGTAACATGTGGGACATGTTTGAAGATCACTATGAATATGATTCAAGGGTGATTGGCTCGCAGTGCAAGTGGGAGTCTGTTGGTATGTATGCCCTGAGAGCCAATCATGGGATGATTGGTGGGATACATTAAGATTGATTTGATAAACAAAAAAGGCAAGCTTCCAATTCTTTCTGGTTCAGTCATATGAGATAGTGATAGAACAGATTGAATGTCTAGAGAATGACAGTACTCAATGACGTATGCCTTCAGGTTCATGACCTGAACGATGAGATCATACGGATGTTAAGAGTTTGTACATTCTTGTTATGTCCCTAGTCGGATGTCATTGTGGAAGGTAGATAGACAGCAATGACACACAATACTAGATTGTGGTGTTGGTTGATGACAAAATCTCATTAGTCATGATATAGAGATATCAAACCAAACACATAGGTACTTGTTAGAGAACAAGTGTACCGGACAGATCCATCGTGAGTTTGACACATGGAACCATGACATGGTAGTCACATTCAGTACTCACAGTGATGGTGGTGAGTGTGATTCTTAGACCTGAAATCACTACACTCAACACATGTCATTGGGCACACTTTGACATCATCAAACGCAGTCCTGAAACATGGGTTGTTATAAAGGTGATGATTGGGTGGCTTTGACACATGGGGCTTTTGAGGGGTGAGTGATAGATATGGGATTTGTCCCTCCTGAGGAAGTTTGATATCCATGGCCACTTGATGGGTAGGATTGAGATAGGCATGCGCACGCATGTGTGAATCAGTATGTGATATTGATGTCATACATATCTCGTTCAATCTACTCTGAGATCAAGAAAGTGAATGAACGTTGACAGGATGACTGTTCCATGCCTCGAGTTCATTCAGGATATCAGTGACAAAGGAATTATATATTCACTGTAACACCATTCACGGATTGTAGGATTGAAAGTTGTTCTCCAACTTTATACTTTCACTTGGGTAGCACTGATGTGTGATTAGGCACCGCTCTTTGCTTGTGAAGTCATAAGTGTTATGGACTTTCACTGTCAACGTGAAATGGACCTATAGGGTCACACACATAGGATTTAACCTGGAAGAGGAGTTTTGTCCACAAACAATGTTTAGATTGATTACTAAAGGAGTTTAGTAGTTCAATTAAACACTCAATCAATTGATAGCTCAATATCATATTGTTCAAGGTGTTGGACATATTGATTGGAGTATCGGATTGATTGAAATCGCATTTGACTGATTCTGCACAACCTGCACTCCCAACCGATTGGTTCAAGTGTTGAACCGGTCAGCTGAGGTTGCTGAACCGGTCGGCTCAAGTATTGAGTCGATCGGCTCATGGTCAGAGTGAAACGATTAGTTCAAGTATTGAAATGATCGGTTCAACTGGTGCAACCGAGCAAGTTGGGAAAGTCAGGTCGGTGAGAATTTTCCTTGCATTTCACTTGCCCAATTTGATGGAACAAGGATTGGTATTCGATGCCAATTAGAAACAAAAGAAGGAAAGTCAATCGGGAACTGATCAGGACCACAAACCGACCGGTTCAAAAGTGAACCGATTGGCTCATGGGTTCCAACCGATTGGTTGGTGTTCCAACCGACCGGTTCAGGTCCCCAACCGACCGGTTCACTTGTGAACCGATCGGTTCAGGTTGCGAGTTGGTTGTTTTTGGTGGAAAATCTCGAACCCTTCTACTCCTACTTTAGTCCCATATTGCCGGGGACAGAGAACCCTGTCCCATGACCCGCCTATATATAGGGGTATTGGGGGCTTCTCAAAGGAAAACTCAGTGCAATCAGTTGCTCTGCAAAGTTGTCGTTCTCTCTGGTTTTGGTAACTGAGAGAGAGCCCGAGCAAGTGCTTCCCGCAAAGGGAGGTGCAGCAAGGGAAGGACAACTGCAGTTGCAACTGGAGGCAGGAGAATGTGTTGGCGACTAGTACGTCAACAGGAGGGTGCGAATCCTTCCACTTCCTTGTGGGACAAGGAGTGTGGAGTTTCAGGTGGTCCGTGTGGACTACTTCAGAGGTAGGAGGTTTCTGCCGCTCAGGAGGACAACTGTCAATCTCGACAGTCTGGTGAGAGGAGGAGTTGTCACTCCCAGTGTGACCAGGAGCTGCACAGACACCGTCCAAGACCGGAGGTGAAGACCGCGCATAGCGCGAGGTATTGTCACCAAGCAAGCCTTGGGACAAGGTATGATTCCACAAACCATCCTTTCCTATTATATAGACGTTGACGCGTTTCCTCGTGCTGGGTTTGGGGGGGGGGAATTTTTGTTTCCGCTGCCTTCTCTGTCTCCCCTAAAACCCAACAATACCTGGCCAGGGTATACAAGTATTGAGATTAGGTAGTATGCACTTTATTTGCTATCATATTCCTCACTTTTCATATCATTATACACACATGATTTTTCATTCTTGAATTTCTTCAGGCATCACTTTTATATCTCATATTTTAACACACAGATAAGGAAGATTATAAAGCATTTTAAGGAACACTGAGTAAGATGTAGATTCTCATCTTCCTTGTGTCCTTATGGGACTAGTCAAAGGAAGATCAAAAACAACTACTTTCTTATTTTTAACACATAGAATCATGATATGAAATATCAGAATGAAACTATTTCATCTGACATGTCTGGGACGTTTGTCCACGTCCTCTATTATTACAAGAAAATTGCCCCCTTTGTGAGCCTTGCTGACTCTACCCCTGAGGTTGAGTCATCATCGAATTCCCGTCTGGACAATCCTTTTCCAGATGTCCTGGTTGTCTACATTGGTAACAGATCCTGGGTGCAAAATGTCTGTGAGATCCAGTCACCGAGGTTGATGCTATGTCGGAGGCTCAACTTGGAACACTACTACGATCCCTACCCCTACTTGACATCCATTATGTCTGGGTATGGAATCTCGATGATGCTGCCATACAGAAAATCTCGGCTTCTTAAAACTTTCAAACCTTTGTCCTTGAGACTGAGTGTATACCTTCTTACCACTGGTCTGTTGTTTCTCGATTGCAGACCTTTCTATCCTCCTTATCGACTCCACAAAAGTGGCAAACCTCTCCATGTTCTCTAAAGCAGACACATGAGTGGTTAGTTCAGCGTTCAACCCCTTCTTAAAACGCCGAATTCTTTCCTCATCATTAACTGCCATATGCAGACAAAACTGCAACAGCTCCATGAAGTTAGCTTCATACTAGCTAACGTTCATTTGTCCTTGTTTGATCCTCTCAAATTGAGAGATCTTCTCGTCTAGATACGTTTTAGGGAAGTATCTACTGACGAATTCTCATCGGAATACCTCTCATCCAATTTCTTCACCTGGTCTCTTATCTTCCTCTATCATCCACCAATGACCAACACTCCCTTTTAGGAGGTACACATCATGTCTTGCCTTTTCAGCTTTAGGAATATCAAGGATCCTGAAAGCCTTTTCCAGCTCTGTCAGCCACAAATCAGCATCTGCTGGATCAGATGTACCAACATAATCTATGGCTCCAACCCGGCAAAGTCTCTCAAAAGTCTTGCCAGCTCCATAACCTTCATGATGGGATGGTTCCCTAGGTGCAGGTGGTGGCATCCTGTCTACCATATGTGTCATGGCTGTCAGGAATTTCTCAATAAAGCATGGAGATCTGGATTTTATATCACAATTGGGTCAATCTGGGGCTGTTCAGGTACATGCCCTTCCCTATTATGGTCTCTTACACCTTCTCCTAGTGCAGCAGCGCTGCTCTCAGCAGCATGTTCTTCATGTGGTCCATACATCTTCAAGTTCTTCTTCTCCTATGTGAGCAGAATATACTATCAGATAAACTAGAAGACACTTAGAACAGACTCTACAACCTTAGTCTTATGTCTCTGTAGACTCAGCGAACCTAGAGCTCTGATACCAATTATTTGTGGCATCCAACTCACAAAACATAATTAACTAATGCGGAAGCATTCTCTAAGTAGTGGATTACCGAAAAATCACTAAAAATTAAAACCTTTTTACCAAGAGATCCATCAAAGGAAAACTTTCTCACATAGAACCAAAGTAACACATTTACATTCTGGTTTAGAAGTACATATCTTGTATCATCTCTTTCTGTGAATTACAAGCATCAGCTCTCCTGTTAAACTAAGCACAGGCAGTATGAAAATCTCGAGGCACTGAGCCAAAATCTCGAAAGTACTAACTACTGCTATGAGGACCTGAGAGTACAGAGACGACACATAGGACTCTATCTACATCTATACAAGGAATAACAGCCAGTGTCTCCACCTGAGACTTCACTGTTGTCTCTGCTGCTGCTGTTGTTGTCCTTCACCTACTAAAGGATTCCTGCCTCCTCGTCCGCGTCCACCTAAAAAAATGTAGTTCCCACGGGAGTGAGAAAATTGTAAAATTGCCCCAACGAGATATATAACTCTCTGCCAGAAACATTATTATTGTGGTTTAATAAGATAAAACTGAACAGAGGAATTATAATTGTTTGACAGTAGTTAAATCATTGTCTAACCGATTAGAATAGAATTCTTATCTAAAGCATTGCAGCTATAACTTGATAGAGCAACATGTCACTTATCCATTAAAGAATATGAAGAACATGTATAATATTTATTCATTATAGAATCATTACAACAGCATTAATTCTCTTCAGGCTTAGATCATATATCTAATGTTTGGCATTGTCATTGTGGGGTCATGGCCTGTAGCCATACTCTTTTCACAAAGTACTAGGATCTTAATCCCTCAACTCATCAAGTACTTTTCCACTTCTTAACAAGTTCATCATCATGATTATAGAATCTGGGTATTTGAACCCATATCTCATCATAGGATACTTATTACCACTTATTAGGTAACTTAATACCTTCAGATCATCTGACCAAGGACATTATGATTCTTGCTACACAAAGTATTGCACATAGTACACAAAGCTCAATGATTCTTACTACACAAAGCATATGAAGGCTATAAAGCCTATAAAACATTCTCAATATACCGAGCATCATAGCACATATCTGGCTATGCTCTTCATCTCATCATTTCTACATGATTAGTATTCATGATAACAATTATAATGCTTTCATATCAGCACCATACAACACTAAGTAATACCACTTTTCCCTCTTTAGGGTTTATGATTTCTCCTTCATATCAGCACCATACAACACTAAGTAATACCACTATTCCCTCTTTAGGGTTTATGATTTCTCTTTCATATCAGCACCATACAACACTATGTAATACCACTATTTCCTCTTTAGGGTTTATGATTTCTATTTCATATCAGCACCATACAACACTAAGTATGAGTTTCTCTCTCATCTTTATCAGAATATGATTGTATCATAGTCTATTGATTTGGATTAACTTTTTCATAAGGCATGTTAGTCTACATTCATCAAGGTGCATTACATCTCAATATAACAATTGACATGACACATTTCATATGTCACTTATCCAATTATATTGGATTTAAAACACATCAACGTATTTCAGTATTGGGGTGTTGGATGTGATATCTATCATGTCTTGATGTATCACTTCCCTCAACACATTTATCTTACTTGAGTTCATCCAATTAACTTATATTAAGGTATTTCCCATCCCAATACTTTATGTACTAGTTCATCACATTCATCATGCAATGTATTGGTCATAATTCACTTCTTTAGAATGTTCAACCATTCCCAATGATATGGACTCATCCTTGAGTTAGAACCTATTAATGTAAGGATACCCATCATCAACCTCTCTAGGTGTTATATTTGCCAATACATTAATCACTATTCCATTATTAGGAATAGGATTCTCCATGTTTATAAATTGAGGTTCACATAGCATCTTCTATATATCATATAGATTTCACATAGTATTGCTCTCCATGAGAGTTTAATATAGCATCCTTCTATATCAGGGTTTCACCTAGTATTATGTGAAATAAGGATTTCACAACACATCACCCATTAATAGGGCTTCATATAGGATTAGTAACACTACCCTTTATTAGGGTTTTCATGCACCTTTACCCCCTTTTAGGGATTAAGGTTCACCATTTACATCCAAGTAAGGTTTTAGATACCTCATTACCCAAATTAGGGTTAGGATGTACAATTCCCATTATATTAGGGTTTCTCACATTGTGACACTAAGTTAGGGTTACATCATCACCCTAGATTATGGTTTCAGAAGCTTTGCCCTAAATTAGGGTTTCACATAACCTTGCCCTAGATTAGAGCCAAGGTACATAAATCTTTTCAATGAAGATTTCATGATCTCATATTATGGATCAAACCATGATTACACATTTATTCATAATGAGAGAATTAGGGCTAATTAAGTAATCCATTATCTCTCCCATTCTCTCTCCCTCTCATCCTTTCTAGGATGTTAAATACTCCAAGATTGATCTAGGTCAACTCTTCACTTGAGTACACATAGCTAGGGTTAACCTTCATAATCATCATTGGTCTACATCATTAATAATCAAATAGCTATTTGACCTTTGAACATATAAGGTGTCCAAGTGGTTTAACTAATTTGAACCTCAAAAGGTCTTGGTTACTTAGACCTCAAATGGTCTTCGTCACTTAGTATTCAAATGGTCTTGTCCAATTAGGTTCAAACGGTTTGAAACCGTTTAGCAAAGTAGGTGCTTGAAACCGTTTAGACCAAACAACTAGAAACTGAATGACTTGAGTCTCCAAACGGTTTGAGACCATTTGGACTCAAACGGTCTTGAGACCATTTGGACCCAAACGGTCTGGAGACCGTTTGGTCCAAACCCTCTCAAAACTGAATGGACCAAAAAGGGACTTCAACACTTAATCGATTCAAAGTTTGAATCCATGAACTAACTATCAATTGAACCACTAAAGTATTCATCAATTGAACCACTGAATCACCATTCAATTAGATCTTCAATTTAGGGTTTTGAACCCAATTGAACTAGGGTTAATAATCAAGAAACCATCACTTAGGGTTTTGAAACTGAGGAACCATCAATGGTTGACATTGTGGAACCAATTCAATTGAAATCAATGAACCATCATCATTATATAATATGACCTGACCTCAAACGGTCTTGAATGACCCCCAAACGGTCTTGATGTCGTTTGGATGATCTCAAAACGGTATTGAGACCCTTTTCCCATATCATCATCCAAATTCATGGCATCCAATAAGGGTTTGGATCATTGGATTGATCAATCAATCAGCATTTGATTACATTTCAACCTAGTATCTTTGAACCTTTAATTGCTCAACCATACTTAATCCTAAACCTCCAAATGGTCTTGGGTGACCCCCAAACGGTCTTGAGATGACCGTTTGGGTGATTCCCAAATGGTTTTGAAACCGTTTGGGTCAATCAACCCAAAGTTCAAAATTAATCAAATCAGAAATCAACACTTAACCCGATTAGGGTTTGGTGATTGATTATCCTTCAACTCATGAACCAATTGGAACTAATCAATTATAATTAGTGGGTCATTAACCAACATCATTATCAACAAATCTCCAAATGGTCAACCCTGGTCAACACCTCCAAATGGTTGAAACCATTTGCTCTCATTCGATTTGATGAAATTGGTTACCCTTAAACGGTTTGAAACTGTTTGCCCCCAATCGGTTTGAGAAACCATTTGAGCAACTTATTGAAACCGTTTGGCTTAAAATTTTCTTGGGAAAAGTTTCAAGATGATGTCATCATCATCTTCCTTCGTGCATCCAAGAACAGCATCCATTTTTCATGGGAATTTCAGCAATGAATCAAAAGAGTTCCAAATAGAAGAAAAAATCCGACAAATCATAGAGAATTTGATGCAATATCAATGTTTAAGGGTTAAAGTTATAAAACCCACCTCCAATTGAGCTCCAAAGATCCAATATCACGCCAACAATGGTGTATGAAGCTTTTGCAACTCCCCCTAGGCTCGTCCTCAAGCTTTTGGTTGAAAAGATTGGCTAGGGTTGAAGATGGAGTGAAGAAATGAAGAAATCAAGTATTGTTTTATGATTTCCACCATGAAATCAAGAAGAAAGAAGATCAAGACTTACCTACAGATTGGGGGCGTCCTTATCCTGCTCCACATCTCTCTCGTGGTCGGCCAAGGCAAGAAGGGAAAAGAAATTCCAAGAAAGGTCCTTAAGTGGGTTGGAAATGGGATATGTATAAGAAATTTCCAAGGAAAGAGAAAATGGAATTAATTCCTTTAATTCCCAAAATTATTTCCACCACTCCCCCGTCAAATCTTGTCCAATAATACATCTTCATCCTCTTGTAAAACATCTTCATTATCCAAGGATTAAAGGAAAATAATTTAAGCACCTTAACCCTTATAATAGTAATATCCATTTTTGAGTGGAAATTCTTTTTCTTAAATAAGGTGAGTGGAATATTCACCTCCTTGGGATATTTCGTGGTCCTTGCAAAGATCAAGGACGTCCACACACATATGAATCTAACCATTTTGATTTTGGTTGAAGGCCCTTTAATTAATACATTTATTTTTGCACTAAATTGAATTAGGGTTTCAATTAGGATTAAATCTTGATTATTTTAATATCAAGATTCTCTCTCCTCCAACTTAATTCAAATGAGGTGCCCCTCTCATTTTATTTGTTCTACATGATGCCAAGAAACATTAGGGACCTTATTGAAGTAGTAATTTACATATTGAACCCTGGGTTTTGGGTAAATTGCACATTACACCAAAACTAGGTTTTAATGCACAAACATTGCTTTATCAGCTCTTTCTTGGTACTCAGACTACCACAAGCCATACCTCTACATCAGATCCAATCTCATGATGCTTCAACATATGAGGAACATATTATCATGTAAAATTTGCAATTTAAACCCTCAACTTGGGTAATTTGCACTTTAGTCCAAATCAAGTAAAACAATGTTTCAACATTATTCAACAAGGACCAAAATGGAATATAAGTTCCTCTTGAGTCCTAATTACTTTTCACAAGATAATATTAAACATCTACTCAACCTTGTTAGGAAAATCATCTAGGGTTAACACATAACCCAGGTCAGGGATGTTAGAAATTATAAACCCCTAACAAGGATTTCGTCCTCGAAATCTCAAGAAAAAGGAGGGACAGATTTATTCATTTATCATACCCTCAAATCTCTACATAATATCTTAGTATCATGGAGATATCATGGATCTGTAATCCACAATAATTTCCTTTCATTAATTCAACCTCATCAATGTTTATGTTTATGCATAGCATAAACCCCTAACATATGATGTCCATATTATTGAAAGGAAAAAGCATAAAAGAACATACTTCTATCATCATCCAAAAATATTTATCAAAAGAGAAACATATATATCTAACAGTGGTAATTCACTCAGCAATCCTTTATTTGTTTGGGAAAGTTCACTTAGCGCTTTGATTGGGAAAGTTCACTGAGAAATTTATTTGGGAAAATTCACTTAGAAAGTTTCACTGAGCAATTTCACTGAGAAAGTTCACTAAGAATTTATTTGAGAAAATTCACTTAGAAATTTTCACTGAGCAATTTCACTGAGAAAGTTTTACTAAGAAATTTCACTGAGAAATTTATTTGAGAAAATTCACTTAGAAAGTTTCACTGAGAAAGTTTCACTAAGAAATTTCACTGAGAAAGTTCGCTGAGAATTTATTTGAGAAAATTCACTTAGAAAGTTTCACTAAGCAATTTCACTGAGAAAGTTTCACTAAGCAATTTCACTGAGAAAGTTCACTGAGAAATTTATTTGAGAAAATTCACTTAGAAAGTTTCACTGAGCAATTTCACTGAGAAAGTTTCACTAAGCAATTTCACTGAGAAAGTTCACTGAGAAATTTATTTAAGAAAATTCACTTAGAAAGTTTCACTGAGCAATTTCACTGAGAAAGTTCGCTGAGAATTTATTTGAGAAAATTCACTTAGAAAGTTTCACTGAGCAATTTCACTGAGAAAGTTCACTGAGAATTTATTTGAGAAAATTCACTTAGAAAGTTTCACTGAGTAATTTCACTGAGAAAGTTCACTGAGAATTTATTTGAGAAAATTCACTTAGAAAGTTTCACAAAACAATTTCAGTGAGAAAGTTCACTGAGAATTTATTTGAGAAAATTCACTTAGAAAGTTTCACTGAGCAATTTCACTGAGAAAGTTCACAGAGAATTTATTTGAGAAAATTCACTTAGAAAGTTTGACTGAGCAATTTCACTGAGAAAGTTCACTTAGAAAGTTCACTGAGAAAGTTAAGTGAGCAATTTATTTGGGAAAGTTAATTAGCTCTTCCTATTTAATTTCATCATACTCTCTATATTGTTTCAAAATGATTACTTGATCAGAGTAATCAGAAAGATAACAATCTAAGAGTTCCATAATTGCCTTATCTTCTAATAATCATATACCTGGCCAGGGTATACAAGTATTAAGGTTAGGTAGTATGCACTTTATTTGCTATCATATTCCTCACTTTTCATATCATTATACACACATGATTTTTCATTCTTGAATTTCTTCAGGCATCACTTTTATATATCATCTTTTAACACAAAGATAAGGAAGATTATAAAGCATTTTAAGGAACACTGAGTAAGATGTAGATTCTCATCTTCCTTGTGTCCTTATAGGACTAGTCAAAGGAAGATAAAAAACAACTACTTTCTTATTTTTAACACATAGAATCATGATATGAAATATCAGAATGAAAATATTTCATCTGACATGTCAGGGACGTCTGTCCACATCCTCTATTGTTACTAGAAAATTGCCTCCTTTGTGAGCCTTGCTGACTCTGCCGCTGAGGTTGAGTCATCATCGAATTCCCGTCTGGACAATCCTTTGCCAGATGTCCCGATTTTCTACATTGGTAACAGATCATGGGTGCTAAATGTCTATGAGATCCAGTCACCGAGGTTGATGCTATGTTGGAGGCTCTACTTGGAACATTACTACGATCCCTACCCCTACTTGACATCCATTCTGTCTGGGTATGGAATCTCGATGATGCTGCCATGCAGAAAATCTCAGCTTCTTAAAACTTTCGGACCTTTGTCCTTGAGACTGAGTGTATACCTTCTTACCACTGGTCTATCGTTTCTCGATTTCAGACCTTTCTATCCTCCTTACCAACTCCACAAAAGTGGCAAACCTCTCCCTATTCTCTAAAGCAGACACATGAGTGGTTAGTTCAGCGTTCAACCCCTTCTCAAAATGTCGAATTCTTTCCTCATCATTAACTGCCATATGCGGACAAAACTGCAACAGCTCCATGAACTTAGCTTCATACTCGCTAACGTTCATTTGTCCTTGTTTGATCCTCTCAAATTGAGAGATCTTCTCGTCTAGATACATTTTAGGGAAGTATCTATTGACGAATTCTCGTCGGAATACCTCCCATCCAATTTCTTCACCTGGTCTCTTATCTTCTTCTATCATCCACCAATGACCAACACTCCCTTTTAGGAGGTACACAGCATGTCTTACCTTTTCAGCTTCAGGAATATCAAGGATCCTGAAAGCCTTTTCCAGCTCTGTCAGCCACAAATCAGCATCTACTGGATCAGATGTACCAGCATAATCTATGGCTCCAACCCGGCAAAGTCTCTCAAAAGTCTTATCGGCTCCATAACCCTCATGATGGGTTGGTGCCCTAGGTGCAGGTGGTGGCATCCTGTCTGCCATATGTGTCATGGCTGTCAGGAATTTCTCAAATAGAGCATGGAGAGCTGGATTTTCTATCACAGCTGGGTCAATCTAGGGATGTTCAGGTACAGGCCCTTCCCTATTCTGATCTCTTGCACCTTCTCTTGGTGCAGCAGTGTTTTTCTCAGCAGCATGTTGTTCATGTGGTCCAAACATCTTCAAGTTCTTCTTCTCCTATGTGAGCAGAAGATACTATCAGATAAACTAGAAGACACTTAGAATAGACTCTACAACCTTAGTCCTATGTCTCTGTAGACTCAGCGAACCTAGAGCTCTGATACCACTTAATTGTGGCATCCAACTCACAAAAACATAATTAACTAATGTGGAAGCATTCTCTAAGAAGTGGATTACCGAAAATCACTAAAAATTAAAACCTTTTTACCAAGAGATCCTTCAAAGGAAAACTTTCTCACATAGAACCAAAGTAACACATTTACATTCTGGTTTAGAAGTACATATCTTGTATCATCTCTTTCTATGAATTACAAGCATCAGCTGTCCTGTTAAACTAAGCACAGGCAATACAAAAATCTCAAGGCACTGAGCCAAAATATCGAAAGTACTAACTACTACTTCGAGGACCTGAGAGTATAGAGACGACACATAGGACTCTATCTACATCTATACAAGGCATAACAGCTAGTGTCTCCACCTGAGACTTCATTGTTGTCCCTACTGCTGCTGCTACTGTCCTTCACCTACTGAAGGATTCCTGCCTCATCATCCGCGTCCACCTAAAAAAATGTAGTTCCCACGGGGGTGAGTCAATTGTAAAATTGCCCCAGCAACAGATATAACTCTCTGCCAGAAACATTATTATTGTGGTTTAATAAGATAAAATTGAACTGAGGAATTATATTGTTTGAAAGTAGTTATATCATTGTCTAACCAATTAGAACAGAATTCTTATCTAAAGCATTGCAGCTATAACTTGATAGAGCAACATATCATTTATCCATTAAATAATATGAAGAACATGTATAATATTTATTCATTATAGAATCATTACAACATCATTAATTCTCTTCAGGCTTAGATCATATATCTAATGTCTGGCATTGTCATTGTGGGGTCATGGCCTGTAGCCATACTCTTTTCACAAAGTATTAGGATCTTAATCCCTCAACTCATCAAGTACTTTTCCACTTCTTAACAAGTTCATCATCATGATTATAGAATCTGGGTATTTGAACCCATATCTCATCATAGGATACTTATTACCACTTATTAGGTAACTTAATACCTTCAGATCATCTGACCAAGGACATTATGATTCTTGCTACACAAAGTATTGCACATAGTACACAAAGCTCAATAATTCTTACTACACAAAGCATATGAAGGCTTATAAAGCCTATAAAACATTCTCAATATACAGGGCATCATATCCCATACCTAGCTATGCTCTTCATCTCATCATTCCTACATGATTAGTATTCATGATAACAATTATAATGCTTTCATATCAGCACCATACAACACTAAGTAATACCACTATTCCCTCTTTAGGGTTTATGATTTCTCCTTCATATCAGCACCATACAACACTAAGTAATACCACTATTCCCTCTCTAGGGTTTATGATTTCTCTTTCATATCAGGACCATACAACACTAAGCAATACCACTATTCCCTCTTTAGGGTTTATGATTTCTTTTTCATATCAGCACCATACAACACTAAGTATGAGTTTCTCTCTCATCTTTATCAGAATATGAGTGTATCATAGTCTATTGATTTGGATTAACTTTTTCATAAGGCATGTTAGCCTAAATTCATCAAGGTGCATTACATCTCAATGTAACGATTGACATGACACATTTCATATGTCACTTATCCAATTATATTGGATTTAAAACACATCAAGGTATTTCAATATTGGGGTGTTGGATGTGATATCTATCATGTCTTGATGTATCACTTCCCTCAACACATTTATCTTACTTGAGTTCATCCAATTAACTTATATTAAGGTATTTCCCATCCCAATACTTTATGTACTAGTTCATCACATTCATCATGCAATGTATTGGTCATAATTCACTTCTTTAGAATGTTCAACCATTGCCAATGATATGGACTCATCCTTGAGTTAGAACCTATTAATGTAAGGATACCCATCATAAACCTCTCTAGGTGTTATATTTGTCAATACATTAATCACTATTCCATTATTAGGAATAGGATTCTCCATATTTATAAATTGAGGTTCACATAGCATCTTCTATATATCATATAGATTTCACATAGTATTGCTCTCCATGAGAGTTTAATATAAAATCCTTCTATATCAGGGTTTCACCTAGTATTATGTGAAATAAGGATTTCACAACACATCACCCATTGATAGGGCTTCATATAGGATTAGTAACACTACACTTTATTAGGGTTTTCATGCACCTTTACCCCCTTTTAGGAATTAAGGTTCACCATTTACATCCAAGTAGGGTTTCACATACCTCATTACCCAAATTAGGGCTAGGATGTACAATTCCCATTATATTATGGTTTCTCACATTGTGACACTAAGTTAGGATTACATCATCACCCTATATTATGCTTTCACAAGCTTTGCCCTAAATTAGGGTTTCACATAACCTTGCCCTAGATTAGAGTCAAGGTACATCAATCTTTTCAATGAAGATTTCATGATCTCATATTATGGATCAAACCCTGATTACACATTTATTCATAATGAGAGAATTAGGGATAATTAAGTAATCCATTATCTCTCCCATTCTCTCTCCCTCTCATCCTTTCTAGGATGTTAAATACTCCAAGATTGATCTGGGTCAACTCTTCACTTGAGTACACATATCTAGGGTTAACCTTCATAATCATCATTGGTCTACATCATTAATAATCAAATAGCTATTTGACCTTTGAACATATAAGGTGTCTAAGTGGTTTAACTAATTTGAACCTCAAAAGGTCTTGGTTACTTAGACCTCAAACGGTCTTGGTCACTTAGTCTTCAAACGGTCTTGACCAATTAGGTTCAAACGGTTTGAAACCGTTTAGCAAAGTAGGTGCTTGAAACCGTTTAGACCAAACAACTAGAAACTGAATGACTTGAGTCTCCAAATGGTTTGAGACCGTTTGGACTCAAACGATCTTCAGACAGTTTGGTCCAAACCCTCTCAAAACCGAATGGACTAAAAAGGGACTTCAACACTTAATCGATTCAAAGTTCCAATCCATGAACCAACTATCAATTGAACCACTAAAGTATTCATCAATTGAACCACTGAATCACCATTCAATTAGACCTTCAATTTAGAGTTTTGAACCCAATTGAACTAGGGTTGATAATCAAGAAACCATCACTTAGGGTTTTGAAACTGAAGAACCATCAATGGTTGACATTGTGGAACCAATTCAATTGAAATCAATGAACCATCATCATTATATGATATGACCTAACCTCAAACGGTCTTGAATGACCCCCAAATGGTCTTGAGGTCGTTTGGATGATCTCCAAACGGTATTGAGACCATTTTCCCATCTCATCATCCAAATCCATGGCATCCAATTAGGGTTTGGATCATTGGATTGATTGATCAATCAACATTTGATTACATTTCAACCTAGTATCTTTGAACCTTCAATTGCTCAACCATACTTAACCCTAGACCTCCAAACGGTCTTGGGTGACCCCCAAACGGTCTTGAGACCGTTTGGGTGATTCCTAAATGGTTTTGAAACCGTTTGGGTCAATCAACCCAAAGTTCAAAATTAATCAAATTAGAAATCAGCACTTAACCCGATTAGGGTTTGATGATTGATTGTCCTTCAACTCATGAACCAATTGGAACTAATAAATTATAATTAGTGGGTCATTAACCAACATCATTATCAACAAATCTCCAAACATTCAACCCTGGTCAACACCTCCAAATGGTTTGAAACGGTTTGCTCTCATTCAGTTTGATGAAACTGTTTGCCCTTAAACGGTTTGAAACCGTTTGCTCCCAATCGCTTTGGGAAACTGTTTGGGCAACTTATTGAAACCGTTTGGCCTAAAATTTTCTTGGGAAAGTTTCAATATGATGTCATCATCATCTTCCTTCGTGCATCCAAAAACAACAACCGTTTTTCATGGGAATTTGAGCAATGAATCAAAAGAGTTCCAAATAGAAGAAAATAATCAACAAATCATAGAGAATTTGATGCAATATCAATGTTTAAGGGTTAAAGTTATAAAACCTGCCTCCAATTGAACTCCAAAGCTCCAATATCATTCCAACAATGGTGGATGAATCTTTTGCAACTCCCCCTAGGCTCGTCCTCAAGCTTTTGGTTGAAAAGATTGGCTAGGGCTGAAGATGGAGTGAAGAAATGAAGAAATCAAGCATTGTTTTATGATTTCCACCATGAAATCAAGAAGAACGAAGGTAAAGACTTACCTACAGGTTGGGGGAGTCCTTCTCCTTCTCCCCATCTCTCTCGTGGTTGGCCAAGGCAATAAGGGAAAAGAAATTCCAAGAAAGGTCCTTAAGTGGGTTGGAAATGGGATATGTATCAGGAATTTCCAAGGAAAGAGAAAATGGAATTAATTCCTTTAATTCCCAAAATTATTTCCACCACTCCCCCATAAAATCTTGGCCAAGAATCCATATCCATCCTCTTGTAAAACCTCTTCATTATCCAAGGATTAAAGGAAAATAATTTAAGCACCTTAGCCCTTATAATAGTAATATCCATTTTTGAGTGGAAATTCTTTTTCTTATAATAAGGTGAGTGGAATTTTCACCTCCTTAGGGTATTTCATGGTCCTTGAAAAGCTCAAGGACGTCCACACACATATGAATCTAACCATTTTGATTTTGGTTGAAGGCCCTTTAATTAATACATTTATTTTTGCACTAAATCGAATTAGGGTTTCAATTAGGATTAAATCTTGATTATTTTAATATCAAGATTCTCTCTCCTCCAACATAATTCAAATGAGGCACCCCTCTCATTTTCTTTGCTCTACATGATGCCAAGAAAAATTATGGACCTTATTGAAGTGGTAATTTGCATATTGAACTCTGGGTTTTGGGTAAATTGCACATTACACCAAAACTAGGTTTTAATGCACAAAAATTACTTTATCAGCTCTTTCTTGGTACTCAGACTACCACAAGCCATACCTCTGCATCATATCCAATCTCATGGTGCTTCAACATATGAGTAACATATTATCATGTACAATTTGCAATTTAACCCCTCAACTTGGGTAATTTGCATTTTAGTCCAAATCAAGTAAAACAATGTTTCAACATTATTCAACAAGGACCAAAATGGAATATAAGTTCCTATTGAGTCCTAATTACTTTTCACAAGACAAGATTAAACATATAATCAACCTTATTAGGCTAATCATCTAGGATTAACACATAACCCATGTCAAGGATGTTACAGTTTACCACCAAAGGGAGCTCACAGCTCAGCCTCAATGTTAGTAACAGGACCACCCAGACTTCAGAGGGGGAATGTAACCTATTATAGATGTGGAAGAGAAGGCCATGTGGTGAGGGATTGTCCTGAGAAAGTCAGGAATGTGACCCAGCAACCGAGGCAGAGTTAGCAAGGCTCTCAGAAGCAACAATCTGGTAGTGGTTCTAGAGGACGTGGACAAGCGTCCCAAGCCGGTTCGTCGACATCCAACAATCGAGCACCAGGTCAACAGCAACCAATGACTAGATTCTATGCCATGAATCAGCCTGAAGTAGTAGTCAACCCTCGGGTTGTGATAGGTCAGATGGAACTATTTTATTCTAATATGTCTTCATTCTACTTCGCATTTGTGTTAATTGATCTGGGTGCTACGCACTCTTTTATCACTTGAGAAGTGATTCATGACTGCAACATGATTGTCAGTCATAGAGCAGATAGCTTGTTGTTAGAAACACCTTTGCTGGGATCTATAGTATTGCGGGAAGTATGCTCTCCTTGCAATCTTTTCTTTTCTAATCACCGCATTTAGGTGGATCTTATACCACTTGAAATGCATGGGTTTGATATAATCCTTGGGATGGACACCTTAGAGAAGTATAAGGTTGTCTTGGATTGCAATTCCAAGCAGGCTGTATTCACATATAATGGTGACACATGGATCTTTCAGGGAGATAGAAAGATTCCTCCAACATGTTTTGTGTCAGCTATGGTAGCTGAGAAGTTGATGAGGCAAGGATTCTTTTCATTCTTAGCCCATGTGGTTGATACCACAATGGAGAGCCCTTATCCTTCTGAAGTTCCAATAGTCAGGGAATTTGAAGATGTATTTCCTGAAGAACTTATGGGTGTTCCACTGCCCCGAGAGATTGATTTTGAGATTAATCTAATTCTGGGAACGCAACCAATAGCACAAACGCCGTATAGAATGGCACCTGCTGAAATGGCAGAGCTCAAGAAACAACTTCAGGAGTTGCTTGAGAAGGGATTTATCTGACCGAGCACTTCACCCTAGGCTGCTCCGGTCCTCTTTGTTAAGAAGAAATATGGGTCTATGCGATTATACATCAACTATAGGCAGTTGAATAAAGTAACTATAAAGAACAAGTATCCTCTACCAATGATTGATGACTTGTTTGATCAGTTGCATGGTGCAACTGTCTTTTCTAAGATAGATCCGAGGTCAGGATATCATCAGTTGCATATTAAGGAAGGTGACATACCTAAGTCTGCCTTTAGGACAAGGTATGGTCACTATGAGTTCATAGTTATGTCTTTTGGACTAACTAATGCACCAGCTGCATTTATGGAACTCATGAATAGAATATTTCAACCTTTTCTTGATCAGTGTGTAGTCGTCTTTATAGATGACATCCTGATATATAGTAGAGATGCTCAACAGCATGAGCAACATCTCCGTCAAGCTTTGATATTGCTAAGAAAGCATAAGTTGTATGCTAAGTTTAGTAAATGTGAGTTCTGGTTACCAGAAGTTTCTTTTCTTGGACACGTAATATCTGCTTCTGGTATTTGTGTTGATCCTAAGAAGGTAGAATCTGTCCTACAATGGGAATAGCCAAAGACACCGACAGAGATACGAAGTTTCTTAGGACTAGCAGGCTATTACAGGAGGTTCATTAAGAACTTCAGTTCTATAGCTTTACCCCTGACCAAGTTGACCAAGAAGGAGATTCCTTTTGTCTGGAATGACAAGTGTCAACAATCTTTCCAGTTTCTGAAGGAAAGGTTAACCAGTGCACCTGTGTTGGTGTTACCGAGCAAGGAAAGGGGTATATAGTTTTTTGTGATGCATCTAAGAATGGATTAGGATGTGTGTTGATGCAGGATAAATAAGTGATTTATTTTGCTTCTCGACAGCTTAAGAAACACGAGGAGAATTTTCCTACACATGATCTAGAGCTAGCTGTTGTGGTCCATGCCTTGAAGATCTGGAGACATTATCTCTATGGAGAAAAATTCTAGATTTTCACAGACCATAAGAACCTAAAGTATATATTTTCTTAGCATGAGCTAAACATGAGGCAACGTCGCTGGATGGAGTTAATCAAGGACTATGATTGTACAATTGATTACCATCCAGGGAAGGCCAATATGGTTGTTGATGCACTAAGTAGAAAATCAGCAACACCAACTTTAGATAAAGCACAACTAACTCCTTAGTGTGCTCTAAGAGAGATATGTTTATCTCCTTGAGGCAAGACAATGTACATCTTAAAGTGTCATTGTTAGCCGGGTTGTTAGATGAGATGCACATAAAACCTACTCTGAGACATCAGATTAAAGAAGCACAGCAAACTGATGTTGTAGTTCAGCAGATTAAATCAGAGTATAGTAGTGAGAAGCGAGATGGTTTCCATGATTCAGATGATCAAGTTGTCTATTACCATGATAGAATGGTAGTACTTGATGTTGATAACTTAATAAAGTTAGTCCTGGAAGAAGCCCATTCTTCGATGTATGTTATGCATCCAGGGAGCACCAAGATGTATCATAACTTGAAAGATATGTATTGGTGGCCTGGATTAAAGAAATATGTAGCTGAGTTTGTTATGCGGTGTCTGTTATGTCAGTAGGTTAAAGCTGAACATCAGAAGTCTGCAGGAACAATGCAACCTCTACCGATACCGTAGTGGAAATGGGATCATTTAACCATGGACTTTATGGTTGGTTTGCCTAGAATATCCAAAAGTCATGATTCCATTTGGGTGATAGTTGATAGATTGACAAAGACAGCACATTTCTTACCTATCAAAACAACCTATACAGCTGAGAAGTTGGCACAGTTATATGTAAATGAGATAGTGTGTTTGCACGGGGTCCCAATTACCATAGTTTCTGATAGAGGTCCTCAGTTTACGAGTCATTTTTGGGAGCGACTCCATAAAGCTTTGGGCACTCAGTTTAAGGTTTAGTACAGCCTTTCATCCCCAAACATATGGACAACTTGAGAGGACGATACAAACTTTGGAGGACTTACTTAGGGCATGTGTTCTTCAGTTTGTAGGGAGTTGGGATCTACATCTGAGCTTGATAGAGTTTGCTTATAATAACAGCTATCAACACAGTATTGACATGGCACAATATGAAGCTTTGTATGGTAGACGTTGTAGATCGCCCCTATGTTGGTATGAAATTGGTGAATATCAACTTTTGGGTCCTGAGCTAGTTCAGTAAACAATTGATAAAGTTAAAGTCATACAACAACAGTTGAAAGCTGCCCAGGATAGACAAAAATCCTATGCTGATAAGCATCGTAGACCCTTAGAATTCCAAATTGGAGATAGGGTGTACCTCAAGGTTTCACCTTGGAAAGGTATCCTGAGATTTGGAAAGAAAGGGAAGTTAGCTCCTAGATTTATGGGGCCTTATCCGATCATTGAGATGATGGGAAAGGTAGCCTATAAGCTGGAGTTACCACCTAAGTTGCATAAATTGCACCCAGTGTTTCATATATCTATGTTGAGAAAGTGTCATCCTGACACTGAGTTGGTTCTACAACCTATGGAGGTAGAACTAAATGATGACATATCTTATGTGGAAGGACCTATGTTGATTCTTGATAGAAGAATCAAGAAGTTGAAAAATAAAGACATTAGTCTTGTAAAAGTCCTCTGGAATCACCGTGGTGTTGAAGAAGCCACATGGGAATTAGAGGAAGAAATGAGGAGGAAATACCCTACTCTTTTCTCTTGATGTTTTGTTGATGATTTCGGGAACGAAATCCTTGTAAGGGGTGGATAACTTGTAACATCCCTGGCCTGGGTTATGTTTTAACCCTAGGTGTTTTGTTTAATAAAAGTTATTATATGCTTGCTATTATCTTTTGAAAAGTAATTAAGGCTCAAGAGGAACTTATATTGCAATTGTAGTCCGTTTTTAATATTGTTGAAATCAATGTTTTGCCTGTTTTGGATTAAAGTGCAAATTACCCATGTTGACGGGTTTATTTGCAAATTGTGCATGTTAATATGTTCCTCATGTGTTGAAGCATCATGAGAGTGAAGATGATGCAGAGGTATGGCTTGTGATAGCCTAAATATCAAGAAAGAGCTGATAAAGCAATGTTTGTGCATGAAAACCTAATTTTGGTGTAAGGTGCAATTTACCCAAAACCTAGGGTGCAATATGCAAATTAACACTTCATAAGGTACCTAATGTTTCTTGACATCATGTGGAGTAAATAAAATGAGAGGGGCATCTCATTTGTGTCTCTTTGAAGGAGAGAGAATCTTGATATTAAAATAATCAAGATTTAAGCATAATGGAAACATTAGTTCAATTTAATGCAAAAATAAATAAAATAATTGAAGGGCCTTCAACCAAAATTAAAATGGTTGGATTCAGATGTGTGTGGACGTCCTTGAGCTTTTCAAGGACCACGAAATATCCCAAGGAGGTGAAAACTCCACTCACCTAACTATAAGAAAAAGAATTTCCACTCAAATATGGATATTACTATTATAAGGGTTAAGGTGCTTAATTTATTTTCCCTTAATTTGTGGATAATGGAAGGGAGCTCGGTGGGGATAGAGTTTCCTTTGCGTGCAAGGAACTAAGGGGGGAATGGTGGCAACAATTTTGGAATGAAAAGATTTTTATAAAAACATTTTCTCTCTCATTGATTTTCTTATAAAAGAGCCTTTACCACTCAAACCAAGGACTTTTTCGGATCCTTTTCTTCTCCTTGCTTGCAAAAACGACCAAGGGAGCTAGGAACAGCAGGAAGACGACCCCCCAACCTGTTGGTAAGTCCTTGACCTTCGTTCTTCTTGATTTCATGGTGGAAATCATAAAACAATGCATAATTCCTTCATTTCTTCACTCCATCTTCAACCCTAGCCGATCCTTTCACTCCAAAAGCTTGAGAATGGACCTTGGGAGGTTGCTAGAGCTTCATCCACCATTGGAGCCGTGGAGCTTGAAGCTTTGAAGCTTAATTGAAGGCGGGTTATATAACTTGAACCCTTGATCTTTGTCATTGAAATCGATTTCTCAATTCAAATGAATTAATTGTTATTCTTGCAATAGCTTTGTTTGATTGATGGAATTGCCATGGAAATGGCAGTAGTTTTTGTGAGTCTAAAGGTTGAAGATTATAACCTGATCACAAGCACACACATCAATCAAAGAACAATGGCAAACGGTCTTGGACCTTTGGTCCAAACGGTTTCACCAAACCGTTTGAGACCAAATGGTTTGCAAACTGTTTGGTGACTTGGACTCCAAACCGAATGAGAGGGTTGACCGTTTGGTTTAGTTGACCGTTTGAGGTCTGAACCTTATTACATGTTGGATGATTATCCAATGGATCCAATTGATCAATTTGATGGGTGTACAATCCTTCAATTGGAAACCCTAATCAAGTTGATTGAAGAATCCTTCATTGGTCCTAATGATTTCAAGACAACTTGGGTCAAACGGTCTTGAGACCGTTTGAGCCTAAACGGTCTTGAAACCATTTGGGACCAAATGGTTTCAAAACTGTTTGGTGGGTTAGTGGTTGATCCTTGATTGTTGGATAATGATCTAATATTGTTGATTGATGAATCCTTCAATTACATAATCAATAGTCAATTCAATGGAGCAATTGCATTTGATTGGATTGATGAATGACCTAAAGAGCCCTTGCGGTTTTGGGAATGATTTGGCCCAAACGGTCTTGAGACCGTTTGAGACCAAACGGTCTTGAAACCTTTTGGGTTCAAATGGTTTCAAAACCATTTGGTGTTAAACAGTTTCAAAACCATTCGGTGATGAAACCTCAAAACTGAATGAAGTTAATTTGTGATTCAATCATTTGGACATTGAAGGTAATGATTTTTCCAATAATCCAATGATTTTTAGTAATAGTAATCAATGAAGGTACAAAGGTTGAAACCCTAATAGTACCTAAGTGATTAGTGCCAATTAAGGGATGAATCCTACTTGCTTATAAAAACAATATTTTAGTACACTATGTCAATCATAGTTGTATGTACTTGATTGAAGGGTTGATATGACCTAATTAAGTTAAGAGGATGAAAGAATGGAATTCATACATGAGTATGATTCATGTGGTGATTAAGGGTATGATCCTTAAGTAAAGAGATCATGAAACCCTAATCATGAGCATAAACCCTAATTGACAAGGTTGTTGAACCCAAACCCTAATTCAGGGCAATTCTTAATGAAACCCTAATCCAGGGTATGGATGTAACCCTAATCTAGGATGTTGATATGTGCAGACCTAATTTAGGGTAATGTAATGCAAAACCCTAATTGGGATGAATAATAAACCCTAATTGTGGTTTATTGAATGTAGACCCTAATTTAGGGCAAATTTATGTGAAACCCTAACTAAGAATGGTTTCATGAGATACATTGATGTTTGATGTGATGTGAAGCTCAAATCCAGGGTAATACTATGTAATGCTTTATGAAGCCCTAATCTGAGAAATATGGTGATAAACCATAACCATGATGTGGTTAATGTGATGAATGTCCTCAAAAGACATGAAATGGGAAACCCTAACCCTGATAAGGGAATAGTGGTGTTACCCTTGAATAGTGAATCCATACTTGTTTTATATGGTACTGATATGCAATTGATATTACTATTATCATTTGTGTTGACCATGCAGGTATTCTGAAATGATGATCATAGTCAGGTATGATCTATGATGTTCAATTCACTATTGTGATTGGGCCTTGTGTGCCATAATATACCTTGCTGCCTGGTAAGAGGTAACACGAGAGTTAATGGGCCTCAAGTACCATGAGTGATGCTTGTAATAGCAAGTTTCATGTTTGCCTTGGTCAGATGACCTGAAGGTGATAGTTACCTGGAAAAGTGGTAACAATGCTCAATGATGAGCCAAGGGTTTAAATACCCAGAACCATATGATTATGGTGATGAGATTGTGAAGGGATGATAATTCCCAGTATTGAAAAGAGGAACTGAGTTCCCAATATCTTTTAAGACTGATAAGTAACTGATGCAAATAGTACATGTCTCTTTATAGCATTGTTAAAATAAGTCATGCTTGAGAACTTGGTTGATGCTAAACGAATATGAAAATGTACTTAATTAATTAAGTGAAATCTATTCATGTAGTGCTCTGACCATAGATCCATCTTCGTCAGAAGTTGGTGATGGTGAAACAGATTTTCCTATGGGAATTCCTGGAATGCGCATATTCTGAATATGTGGAGGTAAATGGGCAAAAATATCCTTACGTCTTTGTGAAGAGATTGAGGGAAGGTAAACATCAAACCTCTCAATCCTTCATGTATCGGGATAGATGTATCATAAATCTCCTGATGGTTGGGATGGATGTATCGTTAATCTCCCATTGATATTTTTATGTCGAGTCGATGGAGATAAACATTAAATCTCTTGATTGCCGATGAGAGTGTAATTGACGTTGTAACTCTATAGCGAAGTTCTAGTATACCCTGGAAAGCTATTTTGAGCAGTTGACATAGTCCTGCTTGTGGTCCCGTACTGACCGGGATGTGGGAGGTCATGGGAATCCGGCTCTTCCATTGACCTATTTATGGTACCGGTTTCGGTTCTAGAAATGGCCAGTTGGAGTATGAGCGGTATACCTCATCTCCTCAGAGCTTAAATATGTTTGTAAAATCAGTCGTGTAGCGTATTTGCATAAGATTGAAATACGAGAATTACTGGTTGATGTTATATTTCTTAGCATGTCCTTGATACATAAATGTACTTATGTTCCTTTAATTCATATTGAATAAGAGGCATGTTGCTTTATCAAGTTATAATTGAAATACTTGCATAAGAATGTTGCTCTAATCTGCATAGATGTTGATTCATCTGCTACTATTTTATATTGCCCCACTGCTCAGTTTAGTTCTATTAAACTATAATGATAATGTTTTATCAGAGAGTTATATCTCCCGTTGGGACAATTATTATAATTGTCTCACCCCCGTGGGATTCAATGTTTTTAGGTAGACGCAGACAACAAGGCAGAAACCCTTCTACAGGGGAAGAACACCAGCAGTCACAAGGACAGCAGTGATCCATCAGGTGGAGACATTGGCTGTCTGGTTTTGTATAGTTAGTCCTACGAGTCGTCTCTGTACTCTCAGGTCCTAGGAGTTAGTGCTTTTGATAATCTGATCTGAGATTTTGGCTTGATGCCTCATTTTTTTATATTGTTTATGTACAGTTTAACAGAGGAGTTAATGTTGTATCTCTCAAGATGAAATAGTACAAGAGATGTACTAGTAAACCATGATGTAATGATTTACTTTGGTTCTGTAAGAAAGAGTTTTATTATGAATGGATCTCTTGATAAATGGTTTTAATTTTTAGTGATTTTCAGTAATTCCGCTGCTAACGATCGCTTCCGCAATTAATTAATCATGTTATATGAGTTAATAACATTTTGCTCAAACTGTGTATCACATCATTCCTCATCAATAGTATGTCATCTACATACAATATGAGGAATGTGGTCGTGCTCCCACTAGCCTTCTTGTACACACAAGGTTCATCTTCATTTTGAATAAAGCCAAACACTTTGACTTCCTCATCAAATTGAAGATTCCAACTTTGAGATGCTTACTTCAATCCATAGATTGACCTTTGTAGCTTACAGACTTTATTGGCATTCTTTGGATCTACAAAACCTTCAGGTTGTGTCATGTACACATCCTCATTTATATTCCCGTTAAGGAATGTGGTTTTAACATCCATTTGCCAAATCTCATAGTCATAGTAAGACGCAATAGCAAGCATAATCCTGATGGACTTAATCATGGCAACTGGAGAAAAAGTTTCATCATAGTCAACACCTTGAACTTGTCGAAAACCCTTTGCAACCAATCTGCCTTTATAAGTTTGCACATTGCCATCCATGTCGGTCTTGTTCTTGAAGACTCACTTGCACCCTATGGGTTTTACCCCTTCAGGTGGTTCCACCAAAGTCCATACTTTATTGGAGTACATGGATTCCATCTCGGATTTCATGGCCTCAAGCCATTTCTCATAATCTGGTCCCTCCATAGCCTCTAGATAGGTAGTTGGATCATCATCTATGATCAACTCACCGCCTTCCTGAGTCATAAGGTATCCAAACCTTTCAAGTTCAAGGCATGTCCTACTAGATCTATGAGGTCCTTGTGTTACTTGAGGAGACTGAGATTCCACAACACCTTGTGAATCTCTATGTTCCTCTTGTACATACTGGTTCAATGTTTTCTTGTTGGGCTTAAACCTCTTCAAGCTCTATTTTCCTCCCAGTGTTTCCTCTAGAAATAAATTCCTTTTCTAGGAACACAAATGTCCTAGCAACAAACACTTTGTTGTTAGTAGGGTGGTATAAATAGTATCCCCTCGTTTCCTTGGGGTATCCAACAAAATAACATTTATCGGACTTGGGTCCAAGCTTATCAGGAAACATTTTCCTGACGTAAGCCTCACAACCCCAAATCTTCATAAAAGACAAATCGGGATGCTTCCCATGCCATATCTCATATGGTGTCTTTTGAACCGATTTAGATGGTACTCGGTTAAGTGTAAATGCGACGGTTTTAAGAGCATGACCCCAGAAGGAAATCAGAAGATCAGCAAAACTCATCATTGATCGCACCATATCCAGTAATATGTGATTCCTTCTTTCAGACACACCATTATGTTGTGGTATTCCAAGCGGAGTCCATTGTGATACAATACCACAGGCTCGCAGAAGGTCCTAAAACTCCTAGATCAAGTATTCTCCACCTCGATCAGATCGAAGTGCTTTAATACTTTTACCAAGTTGGTTCTATACTTCATTCATAAAATCCTTGAGCCTTTCAAGGGTTTCTGACTTATGTTTCATCAGGTACACATAGCCATACCTATTGAAGTCATCAGTAAAGGTAATGAAGTACTGATACCCACCTCTGGCATTGGTTCTAAAAGGCCCACATACATCAGTATGTACGAGTCCTAATAGATCACTATCTCTCTCACCTTTACCTGAAAAGGGAGTCTTAGTCATCTTGCCCAACAAACAACATTCACATGTCTCTATTGATTCATAATCAAAAGTGTAACATCCCTGACCTCGGTTATGTGTTAACCCTAGATGTTTTGCCTAATAAGTTTGATTAAATGCTTAATCTTATCTTGGGAAAAGTAATTAGGGCTCATGAGAAACTTATGTTTCAATTTTGGTCCTGTTTGAACAATGTTGAAGCAATATTTGCTTGTTTTGGACTAAAGTGCAAATTACCCAAGTTGAGGGGTTAAATTGCAAATGTTGCATGAAAATATGTTCCTCTGATGTTGAGACATCATAATAATGAATATGATTTAGTGGTATGGTTTTCACAAGCTTGGGCACCAAGATTAAGCTTGTAAAGCAATCCTTGTGCATTAAAACCTAGTTTTGGTGTAATGTGCAATTTACCCAAAACCTAGGGTTCAATATGCAAATTACCACTTCAATAAAGTCCCTAATGTTTCTTGGCATCATTTAGATCAAAGAAAATGAGAAGGTATCCTCATTTGAATTAAGTTGGAAGAGAGAGAATCTTGATATTAAAATAATCAAGATTTAATCCTAAATGAAACCCTAATCCAATTTAGGGCAAAAATGAATGTATTAATTAAAGGGCCTTCAACCAAAAATTAAAATGGTTGGATTAAGATGTGTGTGGATAATCCTAAATCCTTGCAAAGGCACGAGCATATCCTAAGGAGGTGAAATTCCACTCACCATTATTATAAGAAAAAGAATTTCCACTCAAATATGGATATTCTTATTATAAGGGTTAAGGTACTTAATTTCTTTTCCCTTAATTCATGGATAATGGAAGGTATTTCGTTGGGGATAGAGATTCGCTTGCATGCAAGAAACCAAGGGGGAAGTGGTGGCAACAATTTCGGAATTAAAAGACTTTTATAAAGTATCTTCTCTCTCATCAATTTTCTTATAAAAGTACCCTTTCTAAGCCAAAACAAAGGCTTTTTCGGATTTCTTTCTTTCCCCTTGCTTGGAAAATGACCAAGGAGCTTTGGAGGAGCAGGAGGACAACCCCCAACCTGTTGGTAAGGTTCTTGACCTCCTTTCACCTTGAATCCATGGTGAAAATCGAAAATCAATGCATGAATTCTTCATATCTCGATCCCCTCTTCAATTCTAACCAATTCTTTTCACTCAAAGCTTGAGAACGACCCTTGGAATAGTGAAAGGAGTTGCATCCACCATTGTTTCCGTGAGCTTGGATCTTTGGAGCTCAATTGGAGGCGGGTTTTATAACTTGAACCCTTAATTTTATTATTGCAATCAATTCCTTATCAATTGGTGATCATTTCTACATTTCCGAAATTAAGTTTGGTTGATTGATGCAATTTCCATGAAATCACAGTAGATTTCGTGAGTTTGGATCTTGATGATTATGACATAATCATAAGCACACACCTCCCCAAATATCTAGACCAAATGGTTTCAACATGTTTTCCCATTCGGTTTCACCAAACCATTTGAAAGCAAACGGTTTGAGACCATTTGAGAGCAAACGGTTTAAAAACCATTTGAAAGAATTGGCCAAGGGTTGACCGTTTGAGAATCCTGTTCCTAATTATTTTGGTTGATAACCCACCAAATTTGATGGATTAAATCCAAAGGAATCATGAATTGAATGCTAATCAATTAGGCAAACTCTAATTGGATTAAGTGCTGATTTTCAACTTGATTGATTTGACTTTTTGGGTTATTTAGCCCAAACGATTTCAAAACCATTTGGGGATCACCCAAACGGTCTCAAGACCGTTTGGGGGTCACCCAAGACCGTTTGGAGGTCTAGGGTTGGATATGGTTAAGTGTTTGAAGGACAAAAGATATGGTGTTAACCCTAATCGGCTAAGTGTTGATTTTGCTTTGAAATGAGTTGATGTTTTGGGTTGATTGACCCAAACGGTTTCAAAACCATTTGGGGATCATCCAAAACCATTTGAAGGTCTGGGGTTAAGCATGGTTGACCAATTGAAGGTCTAAAGGTACCAAATCACTTTGCAATTAAGTGATGATTTGATGATCAACTCAATAGCTCAAACCCTAATGATTTTTTACTAGAATCCAAGGGTTGGATGAGCCAAACGGTCTCAAGACCATTTGGAGCTCATCCAAACGGTCTCAAGACCATTTGGAGGTCACCCAAGACCGTTTGGAGGTCTAGTGTTGAGTATTGTTAAGCAATTAAAGATCCAAAGATACTAAGTTGGAGTGAAATCAATTGTTGATTTGGTGATCAATCCAATGATCCAAACCCTAATGGATTGACTTGGATTTTGATGATGTGATGGGAAAACGGTCTCAAGACCGTTTGGAGGTCATCTAAACGATCCCAAGACCGTTTGGGGTCAGGTCATGTCCAAATTGGATGATGGTTCAATGGGTTCAAATCAATTCGACTCACATTGAAATATGTTGAAGGGTTATTGATTTCAAACCCTAAACCAATTGATTCAAGCCTTAATGGATGATCAATTGAGGGTCAATTGAGGTTCAAATCAGTTGAAGGTTGACCTAATTAACTCAATTGATGATTGGCTAACATATATAAGATCGATTGAGGAGATCAACATTGGAAATCCTAATACAATTGAAGTGGTTGAGACACTTTTTGGTCCATGCGGTTTTTAGGAGGTTTGGACCAAACGGTCTCAAGACCGTTTGGAGACCCAAAGTGCAAACGGTTTCAATACCTACCTTGTCCAATTGGTTTCAAGTACAACTTGTTCAAATGGTTTTCAACCAATTGATGTATGAGAACTAAGATCATTGAGGGTCTAAGTAATCAACTATGTGAAGATCGACATGGTTAATCCATTTGGTCATCTCATGTAATTGAAGGTCCAATATGGTGAACCTATTTAGATACTTAATGCATTTGAAGATTCCAATGGTTAACCCAATTGATCACTTTGTGGAATTGAAAGTTTAATTGGTCAATTATTTTGAATTCATTATATAATTGATGTTTTAATTGATTAGACCATTTGAACATCTAACATGATCATAGGTCAATCAGCTATGTGATTAATAAAGATGTAGACCCATGATGATTGTGAAGGTTAACCCTAGCTATGTGTACTCAAGTGAAGATTTGACCTAGATTAATCTTAAAGTAGTTAACATCCTAAAGAGGATGAGACAGAGAATGAGAGAGATGAATGCTTATATAATTAATCCCTAATTCTCTCATTATGAGTAAACTATATGATAATGGTTGATCCATAATAATGAGATCATGAAACCCTAATCAATGAGCCTTAACCGTAATTAGAGCAATGCTATGTGTGAAATCCTAATTAGAGAAATGCTATGTGTGAAACCCTAATTAGAGCAATGCTATGTGTGAAATCCTAATTAGAGCAATGCTATGTGTGAAACCCTAATTAGAGCAATGCTATGTGTGAAACCCTAATTAGAGCAATGTTACGTGTGAAACCCTAATTAGAGCAATGCTATGTGTGAAACCCTAATCTAGGGCAAAGCTTAGTGTTGTCATAAATCCAGGGTGATGATGTAACCCTAACTGAGTGTAACAATGAAGGAAACCCTAAATTAATGGGAATTGTACATCCTAACCCTAATTTGGGTATGAGGTAAGAGAAACCTTACTTGGATGTGAATAGAAAACCTTAATCCCTAAAATGGGGTAAGGTGCATGAAACCCTAATATAGGGTAGTGCCACTAATCCTATGTGAAGACCTAGCACTGGTGATGTATTGTGAAGTCTTAATTTCACATAATACTAGGTGAAACTTTGATATAGAAGGATGATTATGTAAAACTCTATTGAAGAGTAATACTATGTGAAATCCATAAATATATGGAATATGCTATGTGAATCCTCAAATTATAAGTGTGGAGAATATTATTCCTAATAGTGGAATAGTGATTAATGTTATGACAAATGTAACACCTAGAAAGGTTGATAATGGATATCCTTATATTAATAGTTCCTAACTTAAGGATGAGTTTATAGTATTGGCAATGGTTCTATAATCTAAGTGAGTGACTAATGACCAATACTTTACATGATAATTGTGATGAAGTGGTGCATAAAGTATTAGGATGGGGAATACCCTAATACAAACTAAGTGTATGAACTCAAGTAAGATAAAGGTGTTGAGGGAAATGATACATCAAGATATGATAGATATCACATCCAACACCCCAATGCTGGTATACCTTGATGTGTTATAAGTCCAATATAATTGGATGAATGACACATGAGATGTGTCATATCAATGGTTACATTGATATGTAATGTACTCTGTTGAATGTAGGCTAACATGCCTTATGAAAAGGTTAATCCAAACCTATAAACTATGATGTAATCATATTCTGGCAAAGAAGAGAGAGAAACTCAAGCTATGTGTTGATAATTCATTTAATGATGAATGATGAGAATAAAGAATATGATTGAATACTTATGATTATTCATATTGATTCCTTACTATGTGAACCCTGATACAGAGTAATGCTATGTGAAACTTTAATAAAAGTCAATGCTATGTGATCCCTAATGCAAGGTAATGCTATGTGAAATCCTATGACAAGTTAATGCTATGTAAACCCTAATACAGGGTATTACTATGTGAAATTCTAATACAGGATAATCCTATGTGAAGCTCAAATATAGACTAATGGGTTATGAATGTAATAAGATAACCCTTGTATTGCATGATATTGATAAGTAATTGTGTCATGATTACTAATCATGCAGATATGTTGAGAAGATGAGCATAGCCAGGTATGGGCTATGATGCTTATTATTGAGAATGTTTTATAGGCTTTATAAGCCTTCATATGCTTTGTGTAGTAAGAATCATTGAACTTTGTGTACTATGTTCAATACATTATGTAGCAAGAATCATGATGTCCTTGGTCAGAGGATCTGAAAGTATTAAGTTACCAATAAATGGTAACAAGTGTTCTATGATGAGATGAGGGTTCAAATACCCAGATTCTATAATCATGATAGTGAACTTGTTAAGAAGTGGAAATGTACTTGATGAGTTAAGGGACTAAGGTCCCAAGACTTTGTGAAAAGAGTATGGCTAGAGGCCATGACTCCACAATGACAATGTCAGGCATTAGATTTAAGATCTAAGCCTGAAGAGAGTTAATGATGTGGTAATGATTCTATAGTGAATAAATTTTACACATGTTCTTCATATTCCTTAAAGGATAAGTGACATGTTGTTCTATCAAATTATAGTTGTATTGCTTTGATAATAATGATGTTCTAATCTGTTAGACATTAAATTAACTGCTACCAAACAAATATAATTCCTTTGTGTATATCTATCTTCTTAAGCTACAATAATAATGTTTCTGGCGGAGAGTTATATCTCTCGCTGGGGCAATTTACAATTGTCTCACCCTCATGGGAATCACATTTTTAGGTGGACGCGGACGAGGAGGTAGGAATCCTTCAGTAGGTGAAGGATAGTAGCAGCAGCAGCAGGGACAGCAGTGAAGTCTCAGGTGGAGACACTGGTTGTTATGCCTTGTATAGATGTAGATAGAGTCTTATGTGTCGTCTCTGTACTCTCAGGTCCTCGGAGTAGTAGTTAGTGCTTTTGGGATTTTGGCTCAGTGCCTCGAGATTTTATACTGTCTGTGTTTAGCTTGACATGACAGTTAATGCTTGTAACTCACAGATAGAGATGATACAAGTTATGTACTTTTGAAAAACAGAATGTAAATGTGTTACTTTTGTTCTATGTGAGAAAGTTTTTACTTGATGGATCTTTTGATAAAAAGGTTTTAATTTTTAGTGATTTTTGGTAATCCGCTGCTTAGTGAACACTTCCGCATTAGTTAATTATGTTTTCATGAGTTGTATGCCACAATTAAGTGGTATCAGAGCTCTAGGTGCGTTGAGTCTACAGAGACATAGGACTAAGGTTGTAGAGTCTGTTCTAAGTGTCTTCCAATTTATTTGATAGTATCTTCTGCTCACATAGGAGAAGAAGAACTTGAAAATGACTGAAGAACATGAGGAACACATTGCTAAGGGCAATGTTGTTGCACCAGGAGAGGGTGAATGGGACCAGGCAAGAGGAGAACAAGTGCCTGAGAATTCCCACCTTGACCTAATCAGGATAGAGAATCCTATGTTATGCTCTTGAAGGGCAGGATAGGACAATAGTGATGCATATAGAAGACTGGATATTCGTATTACAATCTAAGTTACCAGTCTTTAATGCATAAACTTTGGGCTTTGAAAGTATTCCTGAGTGACATGGTCATGTTAAAACAGTGGAAATGTGGGAAAGATTAATATATGGTGAGAAAGTAGACTCTGCCATAAGTTTGGACAAATAGTACATCTTTGATGGTAGTGCCCAAGGAGGGGAAATAAGCTATGAATTAAGGTAAGATCTCTATAATTCTAGAGACAATTGCCTAGATATTCTGAAAAGCCAAAGTTTTTGGTGTCACCAGTGCAATAGATGCCTAGTGCACCAGGGCAGTAGCCACTAAGAGAAGGCAAAAGCAGCAACATGAGATAACTGGACACTATGTGTTGAAAACAACCTAATGTAATAGGTGACCTTGAGGTGTAATACTTAAATGAAATATATTCAATCTAATACTTAATATTATCATTCTATGTGTTAAAGATATGAAAGTAGTTTTTTTGAATTCCTTTGACTAGTCCTATAAGGACACATGGGAGATGAGAACTTATATCTTACTCAGTATTCCTTAAAATACTTTATAATATCTCTTATCTTTGTGATACAAGATGAGATATAGAAGGGATGCCTGGAGAAAATCTAGGAAATGGAAAATCATGTGTATAATGATATGAACAGTGAGGAATATGATAGTAGATAAAGTGCATACTACCTAATCTCAATACTTATATACCCTGGCCAGGTATATGATTATTGAAGATAAGGCAAGTATGAAACTCTTAGATTGTTATCTTTTTTATTACTTTGATCAAGTAGTCATTCTGAAACAATCTAGAGAGTATAATGCAACTAATAGGAAGAGCTATGTGAACATTCCCAACTAAAAGGAACAGCTATGTGAACATTCCCAACTAAAAGGAAGAGCTATGTGAACATTCTTGTGAAAGACTGGATTTCTGGCTTAATTCCGAGGACGGAATATCTTTTAAGGTGTGTAGGATGTGATGGAGTGGACTTTTGGAATTCTTAAATCTCAATAATATATATATAACTCATATGTTGGGTTATATCAAGAGTTCCAAGCGGTTTTCTAATGTTGGATGTCAAATGATATTTATATCATGATTAAGATCTCTATATTTGATGTCCTTTGAGGAATTTAGTTGGCAAGTCATATAGCTGAGTTTTGTCACCAAATTTGAGTGTTATGTAGCTGGAGTCATGATAGATCTATGGTTAAAATTTGGTGGAAATTGGATGTTCATAGAGGGAGGTATATGAGTTTTAATATGGTGAATAATGAACAGTTTGGTGGTTATGGACCTAAGTTTTCTAATTAATAAAGCTTGAGCTTGGATCAATAGTGTACTCGTGCCCTTTTGATTTTTTTTGGTAGGCAATGGGCCGAGTTTTGACTAAGGACATCTAGTCCCTTTGGAGTGAGGGTGCCATGGATTGATGATGTGGCCATGTGGTGACCCCTGGATGGGTTGTATCTGACGGCCTGAACCTTGTTTGCAAAGACCAGTTAGTCAAGGTAGTGGGCAGACTGGAAATCCCATCGGGAGGTGCCGAGTTGTGAGGGATCGTGGCTATGCGGTAGTTTTGAGTGGATGGCTGCCTTTGGAATGAGGAGAGAAGTCGTGTGACCCCTCACATGGACATGCTCATGGTGAAATCTGGGAGAACCACCATACCCACAGCGCTATGTCTCCACAACCCACACAGAGGTCGAAGAGGAGGAAACGAAGAAGGAAGGACGTAAGTGATAAAGGAAGATGCACGGGGGCATCATGGGAGAGACGAAGACCGCAAGGTAGAGTTGAGCGGACGCAGATCATGGAGGAGGAAGGATCACCCTCTGTGAGGCCAGAGGCGGTGCCGAGATCCCTGGATCCCTTATCAGCGGTGGCCATTTCCAGGAGACCCCAGCTATGAGAAGAATAGTTGTGGGTTCGAGCTCACGATGGCGGCTAGGCAAAGGACTTGTTAGCACAAAGAACCTGGAAACCGCTTCGAGAAGAGTTTAGCAGCGGCGACTGTGTTGTTGGAGCAGTGTCCTACACTGGCGGCACACCAAGCGGCTGATATCTTACCTCTGTTCCGACCCAACAACACCCAGCAGTAGCGTTCACAAGGGAACGCAGGCGTTGGGCAAAGATTTGAGCCCGTCGGAGATCATCCACACACGGTGGGTGCAGCGCTGCAGCGGCAAGCCCACGGGGATGGGGATCAAAAGGTGTCGAGCTTCTTTACGAAGGTCAAAGCACAGCGAAGAGGAGCTTGTGCCGTCGAACTCTCGTCGGATCTGGTTGTCACGGCGATGCCAAGGTCTGAGAACGCTGGGCTAGCAGCGGCGTCCGTGAAGCAGAAGTCCCGCGGCAGTTCACGGACGTTAGAACGCGATCCCGAGGAAGAGGAAGCGGGCGGTCCAGACAGGTGAACCCCGGTCCAGTCACCCAGAACCGGCCGGCCCAACACAAACCAGGAGAAGGACCAGTAGCAACACAGCAAAGGAAATGTGCAGCCCTAGAGCCACGTGTCAGCACGTAGTTGGCCCAAAAAGGTAAAATGCTTAGATCTTCATTAAAACACAATAATTATCCTGTTCATCAGAAAAATACAAACCAGGTACCAAAATTCTCATAAAAATGAGTAGAACGCAATGGAAGTATAATATCAGGATTTTGAGGAACTAATATCACCAATATCATGTAAGATATGTAATGCTTGTTTAATGGATAATAAATAGCAAATGATGACTTTAAATCATGGAAAAATATCAGTAAGTCTATAATTATGTATAGAATGCATATGATATCAGATATGGTCATGTTATGACTCGAAATCATGTAATTTTCTCAATATGACTAATTAGGGCTAATAACCCTAAATAAAATGTATTAAATACATGCATGCTCAAGAATTGATGGAATTTACATAGTAAGCTCATATCCATATTTGAAACCTCAGATTTAATGATGAGATCATGATGATGCATATAATTCATGTTACATGAAGTTGACCTTTAATACATGGTATGAAACCCTGATTTAGGTTAATGCATGTAACCTAAGGCTAATAGGTTCCCATAATGATGGAAAATATGATTATCAGTTAATGAGTAAATAATCTGGAATATGACATCAGTATGATAATTCTAAGACAAGAATGCAAGTAATGATGTACACATCCTAATGAACTAAGTTAAACCCTAATATGGACGTAATTAGGGTTAAGATAAGATGTAAGACGATGAGAACCTGATGATAGTTTATGATCTTGCCTTAATCAGGGATGAACAAGGTTAGAGTTGACCTCAGGAATATGTGGTGATTAGGTTATCTCTTTGAAAGGTACGCCATTACCTCTCACTTGGCTTATTATACAATATGCTTGTGTTATATGTGTAGTAAAATACTTGGCATATGATATTGGATGAAATGATTGTTCTTGTATGATATGTTGCATGATTTTCTATACTTATTGCTATGAACACATGAAACATAATATATTTGTTCCATTATATCTAAGCACTTCAACTCTTTGGTAGTAAAGTGTTGGAAAGTAGTACTTCAACTCTTTGGTAGTAAAGTACTTGGAAGTGATCCAACTCTTTGGTAGTAGATCACATTGTGAAATGATCCAACTCTTTGGTAGTAGATCATAAAGGCCTTAATGCATTCAACTCTCAGGTAGTAAATGCATAGATGATATAATGGAAAATATGCCTAAAAGTTATGTGTTCTCTTTTGTTGATAAACATTCTTGTTCAAGTATGATTTTCTTATATTATTTTGTTACTGCCAAGTATTAGTTTTATCTTATTGCCAAGATATGATGAGAGGTATATAAAAGACACGTAGGTGTACTCAGTACAATATTCTTGAAATATTGTGTTGACGTGTACCGCATGTAATCTTTTTGTTTAGGTTGTGGTTATGCTCTTGAAGATCCAGGATAGAGAGAGTTGTGTAGCGAGCTGATGTATAGGTGGACCTATTGTCTTAAGATCCTGTAGTTTAGTGGTAGTACATGTATATGTATAAGTTTGCTGTTCAATGTGTAATATCAAATGTTGTAACAATTCATGTTGTAATTATATGTTGAATGGTGAACATGTGTGTATGGTTTTATTATTGTTCATGTACATGTGCTACTGATTGTTTCCTTCTGACTTCCTCTGATTTTCTTCTTCTTAGCCTAGTGTGGGATGTTTAAATTGGGATTCTCGCTGAGGTGAGGTTTCAATTTGGACGTCACACATCAGATTAAGTTTTAGAAAATCCAGGGACGTCACAGGTGGTATCAGAGCATGAACAATAGCAAAGCCTGACATTTGCTCATTATGCAACTCAAAACTAACGAACCTTGAACCTTAATAATCTTTAGGGTTAGATTAGTCATCTTTTAGAGACTAGATCTAACCTAGCCTCTAGGTTAGCACCTAGATGTCTGAGAACTAGGTCTAGACTGGTGCTTGTTGAGTAGCAAGTCCTTAGATGTCGTTCTTTCCTTGTAGTGCAGTGGTATGGGACGTTGCACTATTTGGAAATGGCGTACATAAAAGGAAGAGAAACCCTAGACATATGGCGCTCGTTGTCTAGAGTAGCTACACTAGTCTATACCATGTTCTCACCCTTTTCACTAGTTTTTATGACACTGGACTCTCTACTATGTGTGGGACACTCATTTCTGGATTTGGTTTTTGATTCCAAACGGATCGAACCTCGATAGTTTTCTCTGACGCTTGTTTTATCGGAGAAAAACTATATAATATTTTATTATGTATATGTATTACAAAAATGTATCCCCACACATGTACGAGTAGGAGGTGATCATGCAACCTAAGTGAAAGTGAATGACATCAGTCTAGAAGAGAGAGTAGTTCTAGATTAGATGTCTAGAGCCTTGTTAGAATATATGATAGATGGAATAGATGAAATAAGTTCTGATGATATGATGTAAGTCTTATATATAAGACATAAGATGTTTATGATGATATATGTTTGTTTTGAGGATTTGAGATAAGTTTTGATGATGCAAGTATGCATTCTCTTATGAGGTAAGATATGTTAAGCCGAGACAAGGTTGTGAGTCAGCATGAGCCTCAAGCTCTTTTACAAAGGAGGACCTCTAGTGTTAGGACCAGTTTTGGGGTTAGCTCAAGAGAGAGTGAGACCCACACGGAGAAGGTCAGAGAACCTAGACTCCATGATATGAGAAATACGATTAATATGTGTTATGATATGTCCTAAACTAGAATACTCCTGAGTAATTGAGTTGAGTCACTTTATGCATGATTTATATTGTCTTATTGAACCTTAGATGTCCTTGGGAGGACCAAACCCTAGAGTCAGTGAGAGGCTGGTTATATGTGCATATGTGAGTATGAATATGAGATCCTACCATCTGGGTGAGGGAGAGAGCCCAAGACCCTGGAGGAGGTATCTATGTTAGTTTCTATAAAGCCTCATGCTTGGGTTGGTGGTTTCCCACATAGGAATCTAGTGGTGAATATAAGAGAGTTTTGGGTAAGCATGTTTCAGGGGTAGAAGACCTATGAAGAGTATGCCATATCATGTTTTTGTTTGTGCTTATGTGGCTAGATCTTATGAAGTTGATCACTAGTGCCAATGAGGTAATCCGAGAACCCTAGACTAAGGGAGGAAAGAGAAAGTGTATCCTTACGAGTTACTCATAGAGTTGAGTTAGCTCAGGAGACTGAGCATGGCTTTATCCTCATGATATGGGTCTGGAGAACCTCAGTCGGGCTAGATAAAGCTTTAATATATGTTTGGCAAGCCACTTGTATAAGTTTACGTAAGCACTACCATGATATAAAATATGTAAGGATGTGATCTAATCTTGAGATATGACATATAAACATGACATGATGAAAAACCTAGAGATGGTTTAATAGATATCAATGTATAGATGGTTAACCATACACATGAATAATAATGATGATGTGTTTTTGTTAGTTAATCTTGTGATGAAATCACTAGTAAATATGTAATTGATTATGAGCAATGAAATAAAATCATATGCATGAAACATGTTACATGAGGTGTTAATCTTAGTTCTTAATAAAGATGAAAAATATAGTTTGACAGTTAGCACAACATAATGTTCATGACACCTTGGTATGGTGAGTTAACTCTATTTAATTCCTTACGAACATGGTAATACAATGTTGGAATATTAATGCATGAGTTAAGATAAGGAAGCAAATCTAACATATGAGATATGTAGTGACATAACCTAAGCTCTAAACCCTTGTTTGAGCCTTCTATGAAGGGGTGATTCACCTTAGGTGTTTTAAAAACCTCCTAATGGTAGTTTAGAGATGGCTATGGAGCTTTGTTGTTGGATATGTTACACATAGAATAGTGCCTACATATGGATGAAGTTCCTTGAAGTACTAGTATGGTTTACTTTCGAGGACGAAAGTTCTTTTAAGATGTATATGATGTGAAAGACTGGATTTCTGGCTTAATTCCGAGGACGGAATATCTTTTAAGGTGTGTAGGATGTGATGGAATGGACTTTTGGAATTCTTAAATCTCAATAATATATATATAACTCATATGTTGGGTTATATCAAGAGTTCCAAGCAGTTTTCTAATGTTGGATGTCAAATGATATTTATATCATGATTAAGATCTCTATATTTGATGTCCTTTGAGGAATTTAGTTGGCAAGTCATATAGCTGAGTTTTGTCACCAAATTTGAGTGTTATGTAGCTGGAGTCATGATAGATGTATGGTTAAAATTTGGTGGAAATTGGATGTTCCTAGAGGGAGGTATATGAGTTTTAATATGGTGAATAATGAACAGTTTGGTGGTTATGGACCTAAGTTTTCTAACTAATAAAGCTTGAGCTTGGATCAATTGTGTACTCGTGCCCTTTTGATTTTTTTTGGTAGGCAATGGGCCGAGTTTTGACTAAGGACATCTAGTCCCTTTGGAGTGAGGGTGCCATGGATTGATGACGTGGCCATGTGGTGACCCCTGGATGGGTTGTATCTGATGGCTTGAACCTTGTTTGCAAAGACCAGTTAGTCAAGGTAGTGGGCAGACTGGAAATCCCATCGGGAGGTGCCGAGTTGTGAGGGATCATGGCTATGCGGTAGTTTTGAGTGGATGGCTGCCTTTGGAATGAGGAGAGAAGTCGTGTGACCCCTCACATGGACATGCTCATGGTGAAATCTGGGAGAACCACCATACCCACAGCGCTATGTCTCCACTACCCACACATAGGTCGAAGAGGAGGAAACGAAGAAGGAAGGACGTAAGTGATAAAGGAAGATGTGGGCTGTGATCTCCAAACCACGATATAAACACGATTTAAACGTAGCGGAAGCGGTTCGATTAACAGCGGAAGACAAAAATCACGGAAAATTAAAACTTTTTGAGATAAGAGCTTGAATCCATAAAAACTTCTTTCATAAAAGGAGATAAATTGTTTACATCTTTGATAATTACTTCTTGAGTAATTATATACAACATGATACAAAATCTCAAGAACTCAGAACCAAAATCTCAGACCAAAAGACTCCAAGGACCTGAGAGTACAGAGAACACTTAGGACTGACTATCTAACTACACAACTTAGCAGTCTGAATCTCCACCTGAGATTTACTGCTGCTCCTGGTGCTGCTGCTGATACTGTCCACCTGCAGACTGATTCCTTCGTCCTCAATGACCACCTAAAAAGGTTGAAATCTACGGGGTGAGACAATTTTAAATAATTGTCCCAGCGAGAGTTATAACTCTTCTCCAGAAGCTTTATTATAACAATTCAAGAACAACATAGGCAATAAAAGCTTTAAGGTAATCAACGGCAGATTATTATCAATTAGAACAACAACATTTAAGGAATATGAAGAACATGTATACTAAGTAATGTATCTTCAATCAATGTATCTCGTGGATCAACCTAAGCAGATATGCTACGCGGTTGATTATGTTTTACAAACATCATTATGCCCTGCGGAGATGAGGTATACCGCTCATACTCCAACCGATCACTATTAAGTCGCATCGGTATCATACATAGGTCATCAAAAGAGCCGGATTCTTATGACCTCATCTTCCTCAGTCAGTGTGAGGATCAACATGCAGGACATCTAATGTCTCTGCTACTATAGCTTACCAGGGTATTCTGGTACTTTGCTATTAGGGTCACAGTGGCATTCTGTACTCTCTTCGCCATCGAAAGATTTCTTGTTTATCTCTCATCGATTGCGGTATAAAAGACTTCCTTGGGAGATTAGTGTTACATCACTCTGGCATAACCCATAGTGAAGGATTGATAGATTAAGATACATCTACATTAATTCCTATACTAGGATGTAAGGACATTCACATCCATTTTCCCCACATACTCAAAAGTATGTGATTCAGGAGTTCCCTTAGGAAAACCTGTTTCACCATCATTTAACTCCTGACAATGATGGATCTATGATCAGGGCTCTACATGATATGATTATACTTGATTAGTTAGGTACATTTTAGTATTCTTTTAACATCATACATGTTTTCAAACATTAATCATTAGAACAGCAGTTATGAAAGTAGAATACTAAATGTATCAAGTCTAACTCACATAATCATCATTTCTCAGTACTCTCATCACAATTCATCTCTTAAAGCATGACCTTGATGGTATTCATGGCTCTCACAGCCTATCAAACTCATAAGATGCTATTAACAAGGCATCAGGATAAATCACTATTCATAAAGCTAACAACATGCTTTCAATGAATATAGTATCATCATCCATACCTGGATATGATCATCCTCATATAGGAACTTGCATGGTTAAATCAACTGATAACAATAAATAACTCATTTAAAGAAGTTGTATCTCCCTACTCATACAAGAGCTAGGTTTCCCTGATTTTTATCAATTAGGGTTTACTACTCACAATACATGTCATCATCCTAGAATTAGGGTTTACTATTCACCTATTGGTGAATTGATCTCATAACATCATCATTAAAGTCCTCAGATAAGATTAAGATTCATCAATTATCATAAATAGGGTTTTCATGATCTCACATAGGTGGATCATACCCTAATCATGTACATTCATATATATATATTGAAGGTACATTACTTGGATTTCAACCATAATTGGGATCTTCTCTCTCCTCTTACTCATAGGTGATGATTACATCACTCTAGATTAGGTTGGGTTAGGTCCTTATTGACTATCATAAGCCAAATCACCACTATCATGTGATTAGGGTTTGATTAGAACAAGGTATTACTCAATTGAACCATTCAAGGACATTTTGGTAAATTATCCATTGATCGTCATCATGGGTCAATTCATTAATCATTTAGTCCCTTAATGTCCTAAGTTACCATTAGGGTTTAGATTAGATCACCATTGAACCATTTACACCTTCAAGTGATTAAGTATAAACAACATTGAAAACCTTCAAACGGTTTCAACCTTCAACCACCAAACGGTCTTGAGACCGTTTGGGTGTGTTGACCGTTTGGGGAGAGTTGACTTTCAAACCGTTTGAAGCTTATGCGGTTTGAAACCGTTTGATCTTAAACGATCTTGAGATCGATTGGTCCAAACGACCTTGAGATCGTTTGAGCCCAAACGGTTTTGAGACCGTTTGGCCCCAAACGGTCTTGAGACCGTTTGGATCCAAACGGTCTTGAGACCGTTTAGTCCAAATGGGCTCAAACCGTTTGGACCTCAAAAGTGGATTAAAGGTTATAAACGATTGGGGTTTTCTATGTTGAAGCCTTCAATTGGCCAAAACCTTGTTAGCCACTTATCAATTGAGACAATTAGGGTTATCCTTAACCAATTGGTCACTCAATTGACCCTCAATTTATATCCAATTAGGGTTGGAGTTGGTTCAATTAAGGTCTATAAACATTCAACCATCAACACTCAACAATGTGAATTAAATCGAAGTTGATCCCATCAATTGACCTCCAATCGGGCTCAAACTTGGCCCAAACGGTCTTGGGATCGTTTGTATAACCTCCAAACGGTCTTGAGACCGTTTGCCCAAGAATTCATCGAAATCTAAGTTGATTTGTTAGGGGTTGAACCTTAATTAAGTCATAAATCAGCAATTTGATTATTTCAATAACCCACTGTAATTGGGCCCTCAATTGATCAAATTACCTTAACCCTAGACCTCCAAACGGTCTTGGGTTGACACCAAACGGTCTTGAGACCGTTTGCCCATCCATCCTTTGGACTCTAGTGAAAATTCATCAAGGTTTGATCTATTGAGTTAATCATCACATCAATACTTAATTGCAATATGCTTTGGTACCTTTGGACCTTCAATTGGTCAACTATACTTGACCCAAGACCTCTAAACGGTCTTGGGTGATCCCCAAACGGTCTTGAGACCGTTTGGATGATTCCCCAAACGGTCTTGAGACCGTTTGGGCTAATCAACCCAAAATCACTAATTAACTCATTGGAATTTCAGCACTGATTTCAATTAGGATTTGCCCTATTAATCAACCTTCAACTCATAACTCGTTTGGAATTAATCCTTCAAATTTGGTGAGTCATTAATAAACATTATTATGAACATTAATCCCAAACGGTCAACGCTTGGTCAACTATCTTAAACAGTCTTGAGACCGTTTTCCCAAAAAGGGCAATTTAAACAGATTGAAAATCAGAACTTAATTCAATTGGATTTGCTAATTGATTTGCGTATATCTCACGATTGCTTTGGAGTTAACCCCTCAAATTTTGTGGGTGATTAACCTACATAATTATAAACAAGATTCCCATACGGTCGTCGCTTGGTCAATGCGACCAAACGGTCTTGAAGGCCGTTTGCCTTCATACGACCCTGAAACCGTTTGCCCACCAAATGGTTGTGTAAACCGTATGGGCAATTGGTGGAGGTCGTTTGGTAAAGTGGAAATCCGGGGATAAGCATAGGAATTAACGCCCTTATCTTCTACCTCAAGAACAGTAGCAGTTCTTCACGATTTTTCTTGCAAGGATGCAAGGGAAGATAGGGAAGAAGAAGAACTAGCAACTATATGCATAGAAAAAGATGTATAATCAAAGCATAAGGTTTAGAGTTATAAAACCCGCCTAAAGGTTGTTCCTTGAGCTCCAAGCTTCCAAGATTCAGGTCTTTAATGGCGTCTTTGAGCTCCACAGGTCGGCCAAGGTGAATTCTCCAAGGAAAAGTTGGAAAGGAATGGCTAGAAAGATAAAGCTAGGTGAGCTAGCCATGAATTCAACCTTGAAATCGAGTTTCCTCCATGAATTCAAGCAAAAGGGATGATCCAAACTTACCTTGAACTCCCTGGTCGTTCTCCTATGCTCCAGAGCTCTGCCTTAGTCGGTTTGAACAAGGGGGATAAGTGAGGGAATGAAAGAAACGTTCCTTTGCTTGCAAAGGAAGTGGTATATATATTTTGGGTGAAATTCTCCATAAAGCTTCTACTTTATCCCATTTCTCATCTAAGTCCTTCCTTTCTTCTTTGCTCGTCCCTACCCCTTGTTTCTAAGGACAATATCCTTCTAAGGCCAAGAATTGAAGGCAAAGAAGATCAACCCATTACTAAAGTACACATATAAAAGGCTATTATACTTACACCTTGATTATTCAATCACAAAGGTGTTCATTTATTATATGATTATTCAAATGAAGTGCCCTCTTCATCATTTCTACTCTAAATGATGACAAAAGTTATAAAAGATATTTTAGAAGATGAAATTTACAAGTTGCACTCCAAATTTTGGGTAAATTGCATTTTACCCCAAAACCAGGGTTTCAAGCACGGGGATTGCTTCCACAGCTGCACCTTGGTGCTCAAGCTTGGGAAATCCTTCAAACTTTACCATAATCATTCTCATGATGTCTCAACATTAGAGGAACATCTCAACATGTGAAATTTGCAAGTTAACCCCTTTAGTTGGGTAATTTACACATAGGTCCATGTATTACAAAACAATACTAAAACATTGTTCAATTAGGGCAGAAATGGAAATATGTGTTCCTCAAGAGTTTATTTACATGCCAAAAGATAATCACCAGTATCTTAATTACATAATTAGGCAAAACACCTAGGTTTAACTCATAACCCAGGTCAGGGATGTTACAAATTATCCACCCCTTACAAGGATTTCGTCCCCGAAATCGATAAAACGTATTAAGAGAAAAGAGCAGGGTATTTATTTCTCATCTCCTCCTCTAGTTCCCAAGTGGTTTCTTCAACACCACGGTGGTTCCAGAGGACTTTCACAAGGCTTATATCTTTCTTCTTTAACTTTTTAGTTCTACTATCAAGGATTGACACTGGTCCTTCCTCATAAGTTATATCTTCATTCAATTCTACTTCCATAGGTTGTAGAATTGACTCGGTATCTGGGTGACATTTCCTCAGCATAGAAATGTGAAACACAGGGTGTAACCTCTGTAACTCTGGTGGCAGCTCTAGTTTATATGCTACCTTTCCAATCCGTTCAATGATTGGATAAGGCCCCATAAATCTAGGAGCTAACTTCCCTTTTCTTCCAAAACGAAGAACTCCTTTCCAAGGTGAGACTTTGAGATACACTCTGTCTCCGACCTGGAACTCTAAGGGTCTACGACGCTTGTCAGCATAAGATTTCTGCCTATCCTGTGCAGTCTTAATCTGTTGTTGTATTACCTTGATCTTTTCTATAGTTTGCTGCACAAGATCAGGTCCTAACAAATGATGCTCACCAGTCTCATACTAACACAAGGGTGATCTACAACGTCTACCATACAAGGCTTCATAAGGTGCCATATCAATACTATGCTGATAGTTATTGTTATAAGCAAACTCTATCAAGCATAGGTGTAGATCCCAACTTCCGATAAACTGGAGAACACATGCTCTCAACAGGTCTTCCAAGGTCTGTATGGTCCTTTCTGACTGTCCATCAGTCTGTGGATGAAAGGCCGTACTAAACCTTAGCTTGGTGCCTAAGGATCTGTGTAACTGCTCCCAAAAATGACTTGTAAACTGGGGACCTCTGTCAGAAACTATAGTGACAGGAACTCCGTGCAAACGCACTATCTCTTGAACATACAACTGTGATAACCTCTCCGCATAATAGGTTGTTTTGACAGGTAAGAAATGTGTTGTCTTAGTCAACCTATCAACAACTACCCAAATGGAATCATGTCCTTTGCTTGTCCTGGGTAGGCCAACAACAAAGTCCATGGTAACATGGTCCCACTTCCACTGTGGTATGGGTAAAGTTTCATTGTTCCTGCAGGCTTCTGGTGTTCAGCTTTAACTTGCTGACACACAGGACACCTCAGAACAAACTCTGCAACATCCTTCTTCATTCCAGGCCACCAATACATATCTTTCAAGTTTCGATACATCTTGGTGCTCCCTGGATGCATGGCATACATCGAAGAATGAGCTTCTTCCAGGACTAACTTCCTCAAGTTGTCCACATCTGGCACTATCATCCTCCCATGATAACAGGCTATTTGATCATCTGAGTCATGGAAACCATCTCGTTTCTCACTACCATACTCCGATCTAATCTGCTGAACTACAGTATCACCTTGTTGTGCTTCCTTAATCTGCTCTCTAAGGGTAGGTTTAATATGCATCTCAGCCAACAACCCGGCTAACAATGACACCTTCAACTGTACATTGTCTTGCCTTAAAGAGATAAGCATATCTCTCTTAGAGCATACTAAAGAGTTTAGTTGTGCCCTTTCCATGGTTGATGTTGCTGATTTCCTACTCAAGGCATCAGCAACCACATTAGCCTTCCCCAGATGGTAATCAATCGTACAATCGTAGTCCTTGATTAATTCCATCCAGCGGCGTTGTCTCATATTAAGCTCATGCTGAGAGAAGATGTACTTAAGGTTCTTATGGTCAGTGAAAATCTGAAATGTCTCTCCATAAAGATAATGTCTCCAGATCTTCAGGGCATGAACCACAGCATCTAACTCTAGATCGTGTGTCGGATAATTCTCTTCGTGTTTCTTAAGCTGTCGGGAAGCAAAAGAAATTACTTGTTTATTCTGCATCAACACACATCCGAGTCCATTCTTGGAGGCATCACAGAAAACTATGTATCCTTTGCCTTGCTCAGGTAACACAAGTACTGGTGCACTTGTCAACCTCTCCTTCAACAACTGAAAAGATTGCTGGCACTTATCGCTCCAGTCAAAAGGAACTTCTTTCCAGGTCAACTTTGTTAAGGGTAAGGCTATGGAACTAAAGTTCTTAATGAACCTTCGATAATAGCCTGCTAACCCTAGGAAACTTCGAATCTCCGTCGGCGTCTTCGGTTGTTCCCACTGTAGAATAGATTCTACCTTTGTAGGGTCAACACGAATTCCTGAGGCAGATATCACATGTCCAAGAAAAGATACCTCCGGCAGCCAGAACTCACACTTGCTAAACTTAGCATACAGCTTGTGTTCTCTTAGCAAGGTCAAAGCTTGGCGAAGATGCTGCTCATGCTGCTGAGCATCCTTGCTAAAAATCAGAATGTCATCTATGAAGACGACAACACACTGATCGAGGAAAGGTCGAAAAACTCTATTCATGAGTTCCATGAATGCAGCTGGTGCATTGGTTAGTCCAAACGACATAACCGTGAACTCATAGTGACCATATCTTGTCCTAAAGGCAGACTTGGATGTGTCACTATCCTTAATACGGAGTTGATGATATCCAGACCTCAGGTCTATCTTTGAGAAGACGATTGCACCACGCAACTGGTCAAAGAGATCATCAATCCTCGGCAGAGGGTATTTATTCTTTATCGTTACTTTATTGAGTTGTCTATAATCAATGCACAACCGCATTGACCCATCTTTCTTTCTAAAAAAACAAAACTGAAGCACCCCAAGGTGAAGTGCTCGGTCGGATAAAACCTTTCTCAAGTAACTCTTGAAGTTGTTTCTTGAGTTCTGCCATCTCAGCAGGCGCCATCCTATACGGTGTCTGGGCTATAGGTTTCGTGTCTGGGATCAAATTGATTTCAAAATCAATTTCCCGAGGCGGTGGTATACCTGGAAGTTCTTCAGGAAACACGTCCTTGAATTCCCTGACTATAGGAACTTCAGCAGGGCTGAGACCTTCTTTGGTAACATCTACCACATGGGCCAAGAATGCATAACATCCTTGCCTCATCAGCTTATCAGCAACCATAGCTGACACAAGACAGGTGGGCAGAATCTTCCTTTCTCCTTGAAAGATCCACGTGTTGTTTTTATCAGCAAACACAGCAAGCTTGGATTCACAATCCAAGACAACTCGATACTTTTCCAAGGTATCCATCCCGAGGATTATATCAAATCCTTGCATATCAAGTGGTATAAGGTCCACTTGAATGCGATGGTTAGAAAAGAAGAGGATGCAGGGAGAGCATACCTCCTGCAACACAGCAGACCCACTCAACGGAGTCTCCAAAAACAAGCTATCTGCCCTATGGCTAATTGTCATATAGCAGTTACGAATCACTCTCCGAGTGACAAAGGAGTGTGTAGCACCCGGGTCAATTAGAACAGATACCACACATGATTTAGACATATTAGAATATAAAAGTTCCATCTGACCTTCCACTACTCGTGGATTGACCACTGCATCAGGTGGGCTCATAGCATAGAACCTTGCTGTCGCCTGGTGTTGAGGTGGTGCTGATGATCCAGCTTGAGACGCTTGTCCACGTCCTCGAGCTGCTCCTTGAGATTGCCTTCTCTGAGATCCCTGTTGACTCTGCCTCTGAGGTTGTGTCACACTGACAGGCCTAGATCGGAAGTCCTTCATTAAATGCCCCACCTTCCCACAGTTGTAACATCTCCTCTCCAGTTGTTGTGGTCTGGGTGGTCCTGTGACTGACATCGATGTTGAACTACGAGTCTCTTGTTGAGGTAGGCTTCGTCCCCTGCCTCTACTCAGTGACCACTGTGTCTGAGCACTCGTTCTGGGTGGTGGAGGTGTAGGTGCAGAGAATCTAGGCTTCTTAAAGTCTCTAGATGAAGAACTCTAGAACTGCAGATATCTTTTATGGGTTTGTCTCTTCTCGACTACAGATTTCTCTATCCTCCTGACTGACTCAACGAAGGTAGCAAACATCTCCCGATTCTCTAGGACAGACACGGGAGTAATCAAGTCGGCGTTTAAACCCTTCTCGAACCTTCTGATTCTTTCTTCTTCTGTGGCAGCCATGTGCGGACAAAACCGCAGTAACTCCATGAACTTAGCTTCATACTCGCTAATGTTCATCATGCCCTGCCTCAGTCTCTCAAACTGAGAGATCTTCTCATCTAGGAAGGTCTTTGGAAAATATCTATTGATAAATTCCCGACAGAAATCTTCCCACGAGATCTCCACTCCAGGCCTCTTCTGCTCACCAGTGACCAGCACTTCCCTTGAGAAGATAGACAGTGTGTCTAACCTTCTGAGCTTCTGGGATGTTGAGGATTCTAAAAGCTTTTTCCAATTCGATCAACCACAGATCGGCATCTGCAGGATCAGCTGTTCCAAAGTATTCGGTTGCTCCGACACGACGAAGTCGCTCGAACGTCTTACTGATACCTTGTCCTTCAGGCTGGGCAGGTGCCCTAGGTGCAGGCATGGGCATCCTGTCGGTGATGTGTGTCATGGCAGTCATAAACTGCCCGAACATAGTTTGAACAGCTGGGTTTTCCATGTCAGCTGGGTCAAACTGAGGTGGCTCTCTGGGTGGCTCAGGAACAGGTTGTTCTATCTCCAGGTTCCTTGCACCTCCTTGGGGTGCAGCAACACTACTTTCTGCCATGAACTCCTCGTGTGGTTCAGACATTCTTAATTATCTTCTTCTCCTGAGGAGCAAAAGACTCTATTAGATAAGAAAGAAATACTAAGGATAGACTCGACATCCTAATTCCTATGTCTCTGTAGACTCAGCGAACCTAGAGCTCTGATACCACTAATTGTGGGCTCTGATCTCCAAACCACGATATAAACACGATTTAAACGTAGCGAAAGCGGTTCGATTAACAGCGGAAGACAAAAATCACAGAAAATTAAAACTTTTTGAGATACGAGCTTGAATCCATAAAAACTTCTTTCATAAAAGGAGATAAACTATTTACATCTTTGATAATTACTTCTTGAGTAATTATATACAACATGATACAAAATCTCAAGAACTCAGAACCAAAATCTCAGACCAAAAGACTCCAAGGACCTGAGAGTACATAGAACACTTAGGACTGACTATCTAACTACACAACTTAGCAGTCTGAATCTCCACCTGAGATTTACTACTGCTCCTGGTGCTGCTGCTGATACTATCCACCTGCAGACTGATTCCTTCGTCCTCGACGACCACCTAAAAAGGTTGAAATCTACGGGGTGAGACAATTTTAAATAATTGTCCCAGCGAGAGTTATAACTCTTCGCCAGAAGCTTTATTATAACAATTCAAGAACAACATAGGCAATAAAAGCTTTAAGGTAATCAACAGCAGATTGTTATCAATTAGAACAACAACATTTAAGGAATATGAAGAACATGTATACTAAGTAATGTATCTTCAATCAATGTATCTCGTGGATCAACCTAAGTAGATATGCTACGCGGTTGATTATGTTTTACAAACATCATTATGCCCTGCGGAGATGAGGTATACCGCTCATACTCCAACCGATCACTATTAAGTCGCATCGGTATCATACATAGGTCATCAAAAGAGTCGGATTCTTATGACCTCATCTTCCTCAGTCAGTGTGAGGATCAACATGCAGGACATCTAATGTCTCTGCTACTATAGCTTACCAGGGTATTCTGGTACTTCGCTATTAGGGTCACAGTGGCATTCTGTACTCTCTTCGCCATCGAAAGATTTCTTGTTTATCTCTCATCGATTGCGGTATAAAAGACTTCCTTGGGAGAGTAGTGTTACATCACCCCGGAATAACCCATAGTGAAGGATTGATAGATTAAGATACATCTACATCAATTCCTACACTAGGATGTAAGGACATTCACATCCATTTTCCCCACATACTCAAAAGTATGTGATCCAGGAGTTCCCTTAGGAAAACCTATTTCACCATCATTTAACTCCTGACAATGATGGATCTATGATCAGGGCTCTACATGATATGATTATACTTGATTAGTTAGGTACATTTTAGTATTCTTTTAACATCATACATGTTTTCAAACATTAATCATTAGAACAATAGTTATGAAAGTAGAATACTAAATGTATCAAGTCTAACTCACATAATCATCATTTCTCAGTACTCTCATCACAAGTCATCTCTTAAAGCATGACCTTGATGGTATTCATGGCTCTCACAGCCTATCAAACTCATAAGATGCTATTAACAAGGCATCAGGATAAATCACTATTCATAAAGCTAACAACATGCTTTCAATGAATATAGTATCATCATCCATACCTGGATATGATCATCCTCATATAGGAACATGCATGGTTAAATCAACTGATAACAATAAATAACTCATTTAAAGAAGTTGTATCTCCCTACTCATACAAGAGCTAGGTTTCCCTGATTTTCATCAATTAGGGTTTACTACTCACAATACATGTCATCATCCTAGAATTAGGGTTTACTATTCACCTATTGGTGAATTGATCTCATAACATCACCATGTATGAGAAACAACATCATTAAAGTCCTCAGATAAGATTAAGATTCATCAATTATCATAAATAGGGTTTTCATGATCTCACATAGGTGGATCATACCCTAATCATGTACATTCATATATATATATATATATTGAAGGTACATTACTTGGATTTCAACCATAAATGGGATCTTCTCTCTCCTCTTACTCATAGGTGATGATTACATCACTCTAGATTAGGTTGGGTTAGGTCCTTATTGACTATCATAAGCCAAATCACCACTATCATGTGATTAGGGTTTGATTAGAACAAGGTATTACTCAATTGAACCCTTCAAGGACATTTTGGTAAATTACCCATTGATCGTCATCATGGGTCAATTCATTAGTCATTTAGTCCCTTAATGTCCTAAGTTACCATTAGGGTTTAGATTAGATCACCATTGAACCATTTACACCTTCAAGTGATTAAGTATAAACAACATTGAAAACCTTCAAACGGTTTCAACCTTCAACCACCAAACGGTCTTGAGACCGTTTGGGTGTGTTGACCGTTTGGGGAGAGTTGACTTTCAAACCGTTTGAAGCTTATGCGGTTTGAAACCGTTTGATCTTAAACGATCTTGAGATCGATTGGTCCAAACGACCTTGAGATCGTTTGAGCCCAGACGGTTTTGAGACCGTTTGGCCCCAAACGGTCTTGAGACCGTTTGGCCTCAAACGGTCTTGAGACCGTTTGGATCCAAACGGTCTTGAGACCGTTTGGTCCAAATGGGCTCAAACTGTTTGGACCTCAAAAGTGGATTAAAGGTTATAAACGATTGGGGTTTTCTATGTTGAAGCCTTCAATTGGACAAAACCTTGTTAGCCACTTATCAATTGAGACAATTAGGGTTATCCTTAACCAATTGGTCACTCAATTGACCCTCAATTGATATCCAATTAGGGTTGGAGTTGGTTCAATTAAGGTCTATAAACATTCAACCATCAACACTCAACAATGTGAATTAAATCGAAGTTGATCCCATCAATTGACCTCCAATCGGGCTCAAACTTGGCCCAAACGGTCTTGGGATCATTTGGATAACCTCCAAACGGTCTTGAGACCGTTTGCCCAAGAATTCATCGAAATCTAAGTTGATTTGATAGGGGTTGAACCTTAATTAAGTCATAAATCAGCAATTTGATTATTTCAATAACCCACTGTAATTGGGCCCTCAATTGATCAAATTACCTTAACCCTAGACCTCCAAACGGTCTTGGGTTGACACCAAACGGTCTTGAGACCGTTTGGATGAGTTCCAAACGGTCTTGAGACCGTTTGCCCATCCATCCTTTGGACTCTAGTAAAAATGCATCAAGGTTTGATCTATTGAGTTAATCATCACATCAATACTTAATTGCAATATGCTTTGGTACCTTTGGACCTTCAATTGGTCAACTATACTTGACCCCAGACCTCTAAAAGGTCTTGGGTGATCCCCAAACGGTCTTGAGACCGTTTGGATGATTCCCCAAACGGTCTTGAGACCGTTTGGGCTAATCAACCCAAAATCACTAATTAACTCATTGAATTTCAGCACTGCTTTCAATTAGGATTTGCCCTATTAATCAACCTTCAACTCATAACTCGTTTGGAATTAATCCTTCAAATTTGGTGAGTCATTAATCAACATTATTATGAACAGTAATACCAAACGGTCAACACTTGGTCAACCATCTTAAATGGTCTTGAGACCGTTTTCCCAAAAAGGGCAATTTAAACATATTGAAAATCAGAACTTAATTCAATTGGATTTGCTAATTGATTTGCTTATATCTCATGATTCCTTTGGAGTTAACACCTCAAATTTTGTGGGTGATTAACCTACATAATTATAAACAAGATTCCCATATGGTCGTCGCTTGGTCAACGTGACCAAATGGTCTTGAAGGCCGTTTGCCTTCATACGACCCTGAAACCGTTTGCCCACCAAATGGTTGTGTAAACCGTATGGGCAATTGGAGGAGGTCGTTTGGTAAAGTGGAAATCCGGGGATAAGCATAGGAATTAACGCCCTTATATTCTACCTCAAGAACAGTAGCAGTTCTTCACGATTTTTCTTGCAAGGATGCAAGGGAAGATAGGGAAGAAGAAGAACTAGCAACTATATGCATAGAAAAAGATGTATAATCAAAGCATAAGGTTTAGAGTTATAAAACCCGCCTAAAGGTTGTTCCTTGAGCTCCAAGCTTTCAAGCTTCAGGTCTTTAATGGCGTCTTTGAGCTCCACAGGTCTTCCAAGGTGAATTCTCCAAGGAAAAGTTGGAAAGGAATGGCTAGAAAGATAAAGCTAGGTGAGCTAGCCATGAATTCAACCTTGAAATCGAGTTTCCTCCATGAATTCAAGCAAAAGGGATGATCCAAACTTACCTTGAACTCTCTAGTCGTTCTCCTATGCTCCAGAGCTCTGCCTTAGTTGGTTTGAGCAAGGGGGATAAGTGAGGGAATGAAAGAAACGTTCCTTTGCTTGCAAAGGAAGTGGTATATATATTTTGGGTGAAATTCTCCATAAAGCTTCTACTTTATCCCATTTCTCATCTAAGTCCTTCCTTTCTTCTTTTCTCGTCCCTACCCCTTATTTCTAAGGACAATCTCCTTCTAAGGCCAAGAATTGAAGGCAAAGAAGATCAACCCATTACTAAAGTACACATATAAAAGGCTATTATACTTACACCTTGATTATTCAATCACAAAGGTGTTCATTTATTATATGATTATTCAAATGAAGTGCCCTCTTCATCATTTCTACTCTAAATGATGACAAAAGTTATAAAAGATATTTTAGAAGATGAAATTTACAAGTTGCACTCCAAATTTTGGGTAAATTGCATTTTACCCCAAAACCAGGGTTTCAAGCACGGGGATTGCTTCCACAGCTGCACCTTGGTGCTCAAGCTTGGGAAATCCTTCAAACTTTACCATAATCATTCTCATGATGTCTCAACATCAGAGGAACATCTCAACATGTGAAATTTGCAAGTTAACCGCTTTAGCTCGGTAATTTGCACATAGGTCCCTGTATTACAAAAAAATACTAAAACATTGTTCAATTAGGGCAGAAATGGAAATATGTGTTCCTCAAGAGTTTAATTACATGCCAAAAGATAATCAACAGTATCTTAATTACAGAATTAGGCAAAACACCTAGGGTTAACTCATAACCCAGGTCAGGGATGTTACAGAAGATGCACGGGGGCATCATGGGAGAGACGAAGACCGCAAGGTAGAGTTGAGCGGACGCAGATCATGGAGGAGGAAGGACCACCCTCTGTGAGGCCAGAGGCGGCGTCGAGATCCCTGGATCCCTTATCAGTGGTGGCCATTTCCAGGAGACCCCAGCTATGAGCAGAATAGTTGCGGGTCCGAGCTCACGATGGCGGCTAGGCGAAGGACTTGTTAGCACAAAGAACCTGGAAACCGCTTCGAGAAGAGTTTAGCAGCGGCGACTGTGTCGCTGGAGCAGTGTCCTACACCGGTGGCGCACCAAGCGGCTAATCTCTTGCCTCTGTTCCAACCCAGCAACACCCAACAGTAGTGTTCACAGGGGAACGCAGGTGTTGGGCAAAGATTCGAGCCCGCCGGAGATCATCCACACACAGTGGGTGTAGCGCTGCAGCGGCAAGCCCACGGGGATGGGGATCAAAAAGTGTCAAGCTTCTTTACGAAGGTCAAAGCACAATGAAGAGGAGCTTGTGCCATCGAACTCTCGTCGGATCTGGTTATCACGGCGATGCCAAGGTCTGAGAACGCTGGGCTAGCAGCGGCGGCCGTGAAGCGGAAGTCTCGTGGCAGTTCACGGACGTGAGAATGCGATCGCGAGGAAGAGGAAGCGGGCGGTCCATACAGGTGAACCCCGGTCCAGTCACCCAGAACCGGCCGGCCCAACACAAACCAGGAGAAGGACCGGACGCAACACAGCAAAGGAACTGTGCAGCCCTAGAGCCACGTGTCAGCACGTAGTTGGCCCAAAAAGGTAAAATGCTCAGATCTTCATTAAATCATAATAATTAGCATGTTCATCAAAAAAATACAAACCAGGTACCAAAATTCTCAGAAAAATGAGTAGAACGCAATGAAAGTATAATATCAGGATTTTGAGGAACTAATATCACCAATATCATGTAAGATATGTAATGCTTGTTTAATGGATAATAAATAGCAAATGATGACTTTAAATCATGGAAAAATATCAGTAAGTCTATAATTATGTATAGAATGCATATGATATCAGATATGGTCATGTTATGACTCGAAATCATGTAATTTTCTCAATATGACTAATTAGGGATAATAACCCTAAATAAAATGTATTAAATACATGCATGCTCAAGAATTGATGGAATTTACAGAGTAAGCTCATATCCATATTTGAAACCTCAGATTTAATGATGAGATCATGATGATGCATATAATTCATGTTACATGAAGTTGACCTTTAATACATGGTATGAAACCCTGATTTAGGTTAATGCATGTAACCTAAGGCTAATAGGTTCCCATAATGATGGAAAATATGATTATCAGTTAATGAGTAAATAATCTGGAATATGACATCAGTATGATAATTCTAAGACAAGAATGCAAGTAATGATGTACACATCCTAATGAACTAAGTTAAACCCTAATATGGACGTAATTAGGGTTAAGATAAGATGTAAGACGATGAGAACCTGATGATAGTTTATGATCTTGCCTTAATCAGGGATGAACAAGGTTAGAGTTGACCTCAGGAATATTTGGTGATTAGGTTATCTCTTTGAAAGGTACGCCATTACCTCTTACTTGGCTTATTATACAATATGCTTGTGTTATATGTGTAGTAAAATACTTGGCATATGATATTGGATGAAATGATTGTTCTTGTATGATATGTTGCATGAATTTCTATACTTATTGCTATGAACATATGAAACATAATATATTTGTTCCATTATATCTAAGCACTTCAACTCTTTGGTAGTAAAGTACTGGAAAGTAGTACTTCAACTCTTTGGTAGTAAAGTACTTGGAAGTGATCCAACTCTTTGGTAGTAGATCACATTGTGAAATGATCCAACTCTTTGGTAGTAGATCATAAAGGCCTTAATGCACTCAACTCTCAGGTAGTAAATGCATGGATGATATAATGGAAAATATGCCTAAAAGTTATGTGTTCTCTTTTGTTGATAAACATTCTTGTTCAAGTATGATTTTCTTATATTCTTCTGTTACTTCCAAGTATTAGTTTTATCTTATTGCCAAGATATGATGAGAGGTATATAAAAGACACGTAGGCGTACTCAGTACAATATTCTTGAAATATTGTGCTGACGTGTACCGCATGTAATCTTTTTGTTTAGGTTGTGGTTATGCTCTTGAAGATCCAGGATAGAGAGAGTTGTGTAGTGAGTTGATGTATAGGTGGACTTGTTGTCTTAAGATCATGTAGTTTAGTGGTAATACATGTATATGTATAAGTTTGATGTTCAATGTGTAATATCAAATGTTGTAACAATTCATGTTGTAATTATATGTTGAATGGTGAACATGTGTGTATGGTTTTATTATTGTTCATGTACATGTGCTACTAATTATTTCCTTCTGACTTCCTCTGATTTTTCTTCTTCTTAGCCTAGTGTGGGATGTTTAAATTGGGATTCTCGCTGAGGTGAGGTTACAATTTGGACGTCACACATCAGATTAAGTTTTAGAAAATCCAGGGACGTCACAATTCCCAACTAAAAGGAAGAGCTATGTGAACATTCCCAACTAAAAGGGAGAGATATGTGAACATTCCCAACTAAAAGGAACAGCTATGTGAACATTCTCAACTAATAGGAAGAGCTATGTGAACATTCCCAACTAAAAGGAAGAGCTATGTGAACATTCCCAACTAAAAGGAAGAGCTATGTGAACATTCCCAACTAAAAGGAAGAGCTATGTGAACATTCCCAACTAATAAGAAGAGCTATGTGAACATTCCCAACTAATAGGAAGAGCTATGTGAACATTCCCAACTAAAAGGAAGAGTTATGTGAACATTCCCAACTAATAGGAAGAGCTATGTGAACATTCCCAACTAATAGGAAGAGATATGTGAACATTCCCAACTAATAGGAAGAGCTATGTGAACATTCCCAACTAAAAGGAAGAGCTATGTGAACATTCCCAACTAAAAGGAAGAGCTATGTAAACATTCCCAACTAAAAGGAAGAGCTATGTGGACATTCCCAACTAAAAGGAAGAGCTATGTGAACATTCCCGACTAATAGGAAGAGCTATGTGAACATTCCCAACTAAAAGGAAGAGCTATGTGAACATTCCCAACTAAAAGGAAGAGCTATGTGAACATTCCCAACTAAAAGGAAGAGCTATGTGAACATTCCCAACTAATAGGAAGAGCTATGTGAACATTCCCAACTAATAGTAAGAGCTATGTGAACATTCCCAACTAAAATGAAGAGCTATGTGAACATTCCCAACTAAAAGGAAGAGCTATGTGAACATTCCCAACTAAAAGGAAGAGCTATGTGAACATTCTCAACTAATAGGAAGAGTTATGTGAACATTCCCAACTAATAGGAAAAGCTATGTGAACATTCCCAACTAAAGGAAAAGCTATGTGAACATTCCCAATTACATAGAGTTTGCTAAGTGAACTTTATGAATAAAGGATTACTGAGAAAATTATCTCTGTTAGATATATATGCTCTTTTATGCTTTTTCCTTTCAATAATATGGACATCATATGTTAGGGGTTTATGCTTTGCATAAACATAAACATTGATAAGGTTGAATTAATTAAAGGAACTTTGTGTGGATTACAGGATCCATGATATCTCCATGATATTAAGATATTATGTGGAGACTTAAGGGTATGACAACTGAATAATCTGTCCCTCCTTTTTCTGGGATTTCGGGGACAAAATCCTTATTAGGGGTTTATAATTTGTAACATCCATGACCTGGGTTATGTGTTAACCCTAGATGTTTTGCCTAATAAGGTTGAGTAAATGCTTAATATTATATTGGGAAAAGTAATTAGGGCTCATGAGAAACTTATGTTTCAATTTTGGTCCTGTTTGAACAATGTTGAAGCAATATTTGCTTGTTTTGGACTAAAGTGCAAATTACCCAAGTTGAGGGGTTAAATTGCAAATGTTGCATGAAAAGATGTTCCTATTATGTTGACACATCATAAGAATGAATATGATTTAGTGGTATGGTTTTCACAAGCTTGGGCACCAAGATTAAGCTTGTCAAGCAATCCTTGTGCATTAAAACCTAGTTTTGGTGTAATGTGCAATTTACCCAAAACCTAGGGTTCAATATGCAAATTACCACTTCAATAAGGTCCTTAATGTTTCTTGGCATCATGTAGAGCAAATAAAATGAGAAGGGTGCCTCATTTGAATTAAGTTGGAGGAGAGAGAATCTTGATATTAAAATAATCAAGATTTAATCCTAAATGAAACCCTAGTCCAATTTAGGGCAAAAATGAATGTATTAATTAAAGGGCCTTCAACCAAAAATTAAAATGGTTGGATTCAGATGTGTGTGGATAAGCCTAAAGCCTTGCAAAGGCACGAGCATATCCTAAGGAGGTGAAATTCCACTCACCATTATTATAAGAAAAAGAATTTCCACTCAAATATGGATATTCTTATTATAAGGGTTAAGGTGCTTAATTTCTTTTCCCTTAATTCATGGATAATGGAAGGGAGTTAGGTGGGGATAGAGATGCCCTTGCATGCAAGAAACTAAGGGGGAAGTGCTGGCAACAATTTTGGAATTAAAAGACTTTTATAAAGTATCTTCTCTCTCATCAATTTTCTTATAAAAGTACCCTTTCTAAGGCAAAACAAAGGCTTTTTCAGATTTCTTTCTTTCCCCTTGCTTGGAAAACGACCAAGGATCTGTGTAGGATAAGGAGGACGACTCCCAACCTGTTGGTAAGGTTCTTGACCTCCTTTCACCTTGAATCCATGGTGAAAATCAAAAATCAATGCATGAATTCTTCATATCTCGATCCCCTCTTCAATTCTAACCAATTCTTTTCACTCAAAGCTTGAGGACGACCCTTGGAATAGTGAAAGGAGTTGCATCCACCATTGTTGCCGTGAGATTGTAGCTTTGGATCTCAATTGGAGGCGGATTTTATTACTTGAACCCTTAATTTTATTATTGCAATCAATTCCTTATCAATTGGTGATCATTTCTACATTTCCGAAATTAAGTTTGATTGATTGATGCAATTTCCATGAAATCACAGTAGATTTCGTGAGTTTGGATCTTGATGATGATGATGACATCATCATAATCACACACCTTTCCAAATATCTAGACCAAATGGTTTCAACATGTTTGCCCATTCGGTTTCACCAAACCGTTTGAAAGCAAACGGTTTGAGACCGTTTGAGAGCAAACGATTTAAAACTGTTTGAAAGAGTTGACCAAGGATTGACCATTTGAGAATCATGTTCCTAATTATGTTGGTTGATAACCCACCAAATTTGATGGATTAATTCCAAAGGAATCATGAGTTGAAGGCTAATCAATTAGGCAAACCCTAATTGGATTAAGTGTTGATTTTCAACTTGATTGATTTGACTTTTTGGGTTATTTAGCCCAAACGGTTTCAAACCCATTTGGGGATCACCCAAACGGTCCAAGACCGTTTGGGGGTCACCCAAGACCATTTGGAGGTCTAGGGTTGGATATGGTTAAGTGTTTGAAGGATAAAAGATATGGTGTTAACCCTAATCGGCTAAGTGCTGATTTTGCATTGAAATGAGTTGATGTTTTGGGTTGATTGACCCTAACGGTTTCAAAACCATTTGGGGATCACCCAAGACCGTTTGAAGGTCTGGGGTTAAGCATGGTTGACCAATTGAAGGTCTAAAGGTACCAAATCACTTTGCAATTAGGTGTTGATTTGATGATCAACTCAATAGCTCAAACCCTAATGATTTTTTACTAGAATCCAAGGGTTGGATGAGCCAAACAGTCTCCAGACCATTTGGAGCTCATCCAAACGGTCTCAAGACCGTTTGGAGGTCTAGGGTTGAGTATTATTAAGCAATTGAAGATCCAAAGATACTAAGTTGGAGTGTAATCAATTGCTAATTTGGTGATCAATCCAATGATCCAAACCCTAATGGATTGACTTGGATTTTGATGATGTGATGGGAAAACGGTCTCAAGACCGGTTGGAGGTAATCCAAATGATCCCAAGACCGTTTGGGGTCAGGTCATGTCCAAATTGGATGATGGTTCAATGGGTTCAAATAAATTCGACTCACATTGAAATATGTTGAAGGGTTATTGATTCCAAACCCTAAACCAATTGATTCAAGCCTTAATTGATGATCAATTGAGGGTCAAATCAGTTGAAGGTTGACCTAATTAACTCAATTGATGATTGGCTAACATGTATAAGATCGATTGAGGAGATCAACATTGGAAACCCTAATACAATTGAAGTGGTTGAGACACTTTTTGGTCAATGCGGTTTTGAGGAGGTTTGGACCAAACGGTCTCAAGACCGTTTGGGACCAAATGATCTCAAACCGTTTGGAGACCCAAAGTGCAAATGGTTTCAATACATACCTTGTCCAATTGGTTTCAAGTACAACTTGTTCAAATGGTTTTCAACCAGTTGATGTATGAGAACTAAGATCATTGAGGGTCTAAGTAATCAACTATGTGAAGATCGACATGGTTAATCCATTTGGTCATCTCATGTAATTGAAGGTCCAATATGGTGAACGTATTTAGATACTTAATGCATTTGAAGATTCCAATGGTTAACCCAATTGATCACTTTGTGGAATTGAAAGTTTAATTGGTCAATTATTTTGAATTCATTATATAATTGATGTTTTAATTGATTAGACCATTTGGACATCTAACATGATCATAGGTCAATCAGCTATGTGATTAATAAAGATGTAGACCCATGATGATTGTGAAGGTTAACCCTAGCTATGTGTACTCAAGTGAAGAGTTAACCTAGATTAATCTTAAAGTAGTTAACATCCTAAAGAGGATGAGAGAGAGAATGAGAGAGATGAATGCTTATATAATTAAGCCCTAATTCTCCCATTATGAGTAAACTATGTGATAATGGTTGATCCATAATAATGATATCATGAAACCCTAATCAATGAGCCTTAACCCTAATTAGAGCAATGCTATGTGTGAAATCTTGATTAGAGCAATGCTATGTGTGAAACCCTAATTAGAGCAATGCTATGTGTGAAATCCTAATTAGAGCAATGCTATGTGTGAAACCCTAATTAGAGCAATTCTATGTGTGAAACCCTAATTAGAGCGATGCTATGTGTGAAACCCTAATTAGAGCAATGCTATGTGTGAAACCCTAATTAGAGCAATGCTATGTGTGAAACCCTAATTAGAGCAATGCTATGTGTGAAACCCTAATTAGAGCAATGTTATGTGTGAAACCCTGATCTAGGGCAAAGCTGAGTGTTGTCATAAATCCAGGGTGATGATGTAACCCTAACTGAGTGTAACAATGAAGGAAACCCTAAAATAATGGGAATTGTACATCCTAACCCTAATTTGGGTATGAGGTAAGAGAAACCTTACTTGGATGTGAATAGAAAACCTTAATCCCTAAAATGGGGTAAGGTGCATGAAACCCTAATATAGGGTAGTGCCACTAATCCTATGTGAAGACCTAGCACTGGTGATGTATTGTGAAATCTTAATTTCACATAATACTAGGTGAAACTTTGATATAGAAGGATGATTATGTAAAACTCTATTGAAGAGTAATACTATGTGAAATCCATAAATATATGGAATATGCTATGTGAATCCTCAAATTATAAGTGTGGAGAATACTATTCCTAATAGTGGAATAGTGATTAATGTTATGACAAATGTAACACCTAGAAAGGTTGATAATGGATATCTGTATATTAATAGTTCCTAACTTAAGGATGAGTCTATAGTATTGGCAACAGTTCTATAATCTAAGTGAGTGACTAATGACCAATACTTTACATGATAATTGTGATGAACTGGTGCATAAAGTATTAGGATGGGGAATACCCTAATACAAACTAAGTGTATGAACTCAAGTAAGATAAAGGTGTTGAGGGAAATGATACATCAAGATATGATAGATATCACATCCAACACCCCAATGTTGGTATACCTTGATGTGTTATAAGTCCAATATAATTGGACGAATGACACATGAGATGTGTCATATCAATGGTTACATTGATATGTAATTTACTCTGTTGAATGTAGGCTAACATGCCTTATGAAAAGGTTAATCCAAACCTATAAACTATGATGTAATCATATTCTGGCAAAGAAGAGAGAGAAACTCAAGCTATGTGTTGATAATTCATTTAATGATGAATGATGAGAATAAAGAATATGATTGAATACTTATGATTATTCATATTGATTCCTTACTATGTGAACCCTGATACAGAGTAATGCTGTGTGAAACTTTAATACAAGTCAATGTTATGTGATCCCTAATGCAAGGTAATGCTATGTGAAATCCTATGACAAGTTAATGTTATGTAAACCCTAATACATGGTATTACTATGTGAAATTCTAATACAGGATAATCCTATGTGAAGCTCAAATACAGACTAATGGGTTATGAATGTAATAAGATAACCCTCATATTGCATGATATTGATAAGTAATTTGTCATGATTACTAATCATGCAGATATGTTGAGAAGATGAGCATAGCCAGGTATGGGCTATGATGCTTTGTTATTGAGAATGTTTTATAGGCTTTATAAGCCTTCATATGCTTTGTGTAGTAAGAATCATTGAACTTTGTGTACTATGTGCAATACATTATGTAGCAAGAATCATGATGTCCTTGGTTAGAGGATCTGAAAGTATTAAGTTACCAATAAATGGTAACAAGTGTTCTATGATGAGATGAGGGTTCAAATACCCAGATTCTATAATCATGATAGTGAACTTGTTAAGAAGTGGAAATGTACTTGATGAGTTAAGGGACTAAGGTCCCAACACTTTGTGAAAGGAGTATGGGTACAGGCCATGACTCCACAATGACAATGTCAGGCATTAGATTTAAGATCTAAGCTTGAAGAGAGTTAATGTTGTGGCAATGATTCTATAGTGAATAAATGTTACACATGTTCTTCATATTCCTTAAAGGATAAGTGACATGTTGTTCTATCAAATTATAGTTGTATTGCTTTGATAAGAATGATGTTCTAATCTGTTAGACATTAAATTAACTGCTACCAAACAAATATAATCCCTTTGTGTATATCTATCTTCTTAAGCTGCAATAATAATGTTTCTGGCAGAGAGTTATATCTCTCGCTGGGGCAATTTACAATTGTCTCACCCCCGTGGGAATCACATTTTTAGGTGGACGCAGACGAGGACGTAGGAATCCTTCAGTAGGTGAAGGATAGTAGCAGCAGCAGCAGGGACAGCAGTGAAGTCTCAGGTGGAGACACTGGATGTTATGCCTTGTATAGATGTAGATAGAGTCCTATGTATCGTCTTTGTACTCTCAGGTCCTCAGAGTAGTAGTTAGTGCTTTCGGGATTTTGGCTCAGTGCCTCGAGATTTTATACTGGCTGTGTTTAGCTTGACAGGACAGTTAATGCTTGTAACTCACAGATAGAGATGATACAAGTTATGTACTTTTAAAAAACAAAATGTAAATGTGTTACTTTTGTTCTATGTGAGAAAGTTTTTACTTTATGGATCTTTTGATAAAAAGGTTTTAATTTTTAGTGATTTTTGGTAATCCGCTGCTTAGTGAACGCTTCCGCATCAGTTAATTATGTTTTCATGAGTTGTATGCCACAAAAAGAGTCTAGATAACCATCTTTATGGACTCTAGAAATGCATTTCTCATTTATGTGCCCTAGACGACAATGCCAAAGATACGTTTTGTTTGAGTTGTTGAGTTTTTTCCTTTTTGTGTTTTCGTTGTATACACTTGTCTCTAGATCTATCAAGTATAGACCATAAGACATTGGGGCACTGCCATAAAAGATCCCATCTTTTGAAATGGAACACTTTCCATTCTTAATAAGAAATTCAAAACCATCCTTATCCAAACAGGAGACGGAAATGATATTCCTATTTATGGCAGGTACATAATAGCAGTTATTCAACTTTATTATTAGCCCACTTGGTAGAGTTAACTAATAGGTTCCTACAGCATTGGCGGCAACCCTTGCCCCATTGGCAACACGTAGTTCGACCTCACCTTTCCCCAAAGGCCTACTTATTTTAAGATCCTTCACATTTGAACAAATGTGAGATCCACATCCGGTATCAAGTACCCATGATAAAGAAGTAGTAAAGTTAATCTCTATCACGTATACACCAGAAGTAGAGATCTCTATCTCTCACTTCTTCTTCCATCATTCCCTCCATCCTCTCCATGTTTTTCAGCGCAGAAGATTCTAACATTGGTTTGGATAGAGAACCCTTCTCTCCCTCACCTTTGTCCTTAGACTTTGTTCTATTGATCTCCATCAATGAACTATCCATATTCTTAAGCACACATAGAGTGGACTCAAAGGCTACCGGTATTTCTGGATTGTGTAGAACACTTCTCACAATCCCTAACCAGTTATGGAATTTATTCTCAATTAATTTGCCCATTTTAAAAGATGATTCTTTTGCCATTCTACAAGAGAAAATTGCATTTGTCAAAACTCCTTTTGATTTGATTTGATTTGAATAAAATTTGACATTAGTTAATTATGCTTTTAATTAATTACCATTCCCACTATTTTGATTCAAATTGACAGCCCTCACCGTCAATTCGGAAGATGGCAGCGTACAATCTCCTAGTGGGTCAAGATCATGAAATCCTCTGAACCATAGACCAGCTAGGGCTGTCACCCACAACTCAGATCTTCCAGGTAGGCAACTTTTTCCAATTGCATCATATGCAACTCTTGAAAGATGTCATGCGCAACTCCTTGCCATGATCACCTCCATGCCTCAAGGTGCTAGATCCTATCTAGGTCACCTTGTTAAGTATGACCCAAAGCCAACACGATGAATATGCACCCTACTAGAGAAGACCCACATATCCATCCTTCACGCTTCCACGAGATAGACGGTGTACCACGCTAGGGTGTGCCCACACTTAGTCGATCAAGCTTTTCACGTGTGTCGCATTTGGAAGGCATCTAAAACTTTACTATTTAATGAGGGATTTGGTTTTTATAGGTACATATACATATCCAATCACCACAATATAGTAAGTATCATATACATGCTATATCCCATAGAAAACATGCAAAATGATAAAAGCAAAGATTATGGCCATCCTAATGTGATTCCTCGAGCCAAGAGGAATCACGGTCATCTAGGTCCACATCACATGCAACCTGTACAAGATGAACTTTGTGCTTTGCCTTTCTGGGTTTGATCAACTCATCTCCATGATTGATCAGCTCACCATCAGGTTGGTCGGTTGGGTGCCACCAGCCGATCGAATGGCGCCTCCAGCCGATCGGTTCACTGGTCATTGTGCATCTCCTCAGGTTGCCACCCGCTCATCTCACTCCTCAAATTGGTCGTCAAAAGTCCACCGTTCTTTGACATAACATGAAATAAAAGATATATCCTATTTACATTTGAAAAAGGAAACCCTGAGTTACATTGAGGGGGAGCAAAGGTAGGAAAGAAATCTCGAGTTATCTCGAGTTACATCAGGAATAGGAGATAGGGAATCAGTACGCAGACCGAGATGCAAGCAACCACATTCATCCAAGCACACATATATAGGGTTTATTGGCCATAACCATGCTATACATTCACCACAAAACTAATTTAAGGGCGACGCGTATCGAGTGCATTCATATTACATATCATGTATGTATATTGGGATTTGTGGATTTAGGATTGGACATACATAAAGCCAATTTTTTTTCGCATCGTATGCAATAAATAAAGGCAGCAAACCAAGATCGATCACATCAATAATCCTAAAGTATAGAGCAGTTGACGTGGCTCTGATACCACTGTTGGGTTTATTGGGAGACAGAGAAGGCAGCGGAAACAAACATTTTCTTCTCCCAAACCTAGAATAAGGAATTGCGTCAACGTCTATACAATAGGAAGGATGGTTTGTGGAGGCATACCTTGTCCTGAGGATTACTCGGTGATGTTACCTCATGGCTTGCGCGATCTTCACCTCTTGTCTTAGAAAGTGTCTGTGCATCACCTGGTCTCACCGGGACTCTCGGGATTGACAACTGTCCTCCGAGCGGCAGAAGTCTCCCTCCTTTGCAGTCATCCACACAGACTGCATGGAACTCTGATCTCCTTGTCCCACAAGGAATCAGAAGGAGTCATACCCTCCTGTCGGCGTACTAGTCACTGACACACTCTCCTGCAACCAGTTGCCTTTTTGCAGTTGTCTTTCCCTTATTGTGCCTCCCTTATTGGGTAGCACTTGCTCGGGCTCTCCCGATTACCAAAACCAGAGATAACGACAACTTTACAGAGTAACTGGTGTTATGAGTTGTACTTTGAGAAGCCCCCAATACCCCGGGCAATGCGGGACTTAACAGGAGTAGAAGGGTCTGAGATTTTCCACAAAAATAACCAACTGCGTCACCTGAACCGATCATTTCAACCTTGAAATAGTCATTTGGTGACCTGAACCGATCGGTTCACTTCTGAGCCGATCAGTTCGTGGTCCTGGTCCAACTCAAATTGACTTTCATATTTGTTTCCGATTAATCAAATATTAATCCTTGTCCAAATCGAATTTTTACAAGTGAAACAATTGTATTTGCAAAATCGACTTTCCAAATGATATCTGTTGGTCACATGAACCGACCAGTTCAACAATTGAGCCGATCAGTTCACCAACATGAGCTGATCGGTTCATCTCATGAGCCGATCGGTTGGAAGTGCAGATTGTGCAAAATTAGTCAATCACAATTTCAATCAATCTGATACTCTAATCAATTGGTCCAACGCCTTGAACACTATGATTTTGAGCTATCAATCAACAGAGTGTTTAATTGAACTACTAAACTCCTTTAGTAATCAATCTAAACATCATTTGTGGAAAAACTCCTCTTCCAGGTTAAATCCTATGTGTGTGACCCTGTAGGTCCATTTCACGTTGGCAGTGAAATTCCATAACACTTATGACTTCACAAGCAAAGAGCGGTGCCTAGTTGCACATCAGTGCTACCCAAATGAAATAGAAAGTTGGAGAACAACTTTCAATCCTACAATTTGTGAATGGTGTTACAACGAATGTATAGTTCCTTTGTCACTAATGTCCTGAATGAACTCAAGGCATGGTACAATCATCCTTTCAATGTTCATCCATTTCCTTGATCTCAGAGCAGACTGGGTGAGATGTGTGCGACATCAATATCACATATTGATTCACACGTGCATGCACATGCCTTTCTCAATCCTACTCATCAAGTGGCCATGGACATTAAACTCCCTTAGGAGGGACAAATCCCATATCTATCACTCACCCCTCAAAAGACCCATGTGTCAAAGCCACCTAATCATCACCTTTATAACAACCCATGTTTTAGGACTGCGTTTGATGATGTCAAAGTGTACCCAATGACATGTGTTGAGTGTAGTGATTTCATGTTGAAGAATCACATTCACCACCATCATTGTGAGAGATGACTGTGACTACCAAATCATGGTTCCATGTGTCACTCTCACGGTGGGTCTGTCCGGTACACTTGTTCTCTAATCAGTACCTATGTGCTTGGTTTGATATCACTATATCATGACTAATGAGATTCTGTCATCAACCAAAACACAATCTAGTCTTTAGTGTTATTGATGTCTATGGTTATTTCCACAATAACAACCGACTAGGGACCAAACAAGAATGTATAATCTTAACATCTGTATGATCTCATCGTTTAGGTCCCCAACCCAAAAGCATATGTCATTGAGTAAAACAATTCTTTAGACATCTATCATGTTACACTATCATCTCAGAAACAGTTAAAACATATAGATCGGAAATTGCCTTTATTATTATTCAAATCATTTACAAAGTATCCCATTACAATCATCACATGACTTTCTCTATGGGCATACATACCAACAATAGTGTCCAACATCAACCAGAGATCTTGGTGGCACTAGAGTATAGTAAAGCCAATAGGTGGCTTGACTCTCTGCCTGTGTGCTCAGGTTAGAGGAGGAGTCCAATTTTTACGATATAATAGGTGTACTGAGGCCAGAGAGCCATTTTCTTGTTGCAGACTAGTGACGTAGTCATGCTTAGCATTGATGGGTGTGTCAACTAAGTCTTATACGGTGAGATCGTAGTTCCCTACGAGTCTTCATATGTAGAGTACACTGCATAGGATCAGGGCATAAGGTAAAATATGTTCATATAGGTTTAAAGAGTTTCTTATAAGTAAGAAAGACTAAGAAAGATTCGAGTACAGTTTCCCAACAATTATTCGTTGTATGTTTCTGAATTATTAGTTCTCTTTGAAATTAATCAAGCATGCTCATATATTGATTTACTCTTGTTGATATCTAGAGTATCCTGCCATATTTATGATTGTCAATGATCAATCTCTTTAAAGCTTACTGTTGTTATAATTGATATCAGTTGCTCAAAAGTATATCGATAATTATATCAGTGCTTTAGACTATTTCTTTGAAGTACTCATTCACCGAGTGAGTAGGCTCACCCCTCTACTCACAATTTTTAGGGAAACCACGTGGACTTGAAGAAAATCAAAGCATCAGAGTAGATCTACCACATGAGTTAAGTCTAAGTATAGTTAAGTTCAGTCGGTCCTTGTCACTCTAGGTCCTTGTAAATAAATAAGAGAGAGTTGTAAATGATGATGTATAACATTATTCCTCTTTTAGCAATATATGCGAATCGGCAAATCTTATTTGCTTAAAAGTATGAGAAACATAATGAATGTTCATACATGCATTTTTAGTGTTGAAACCAGATTAGAGAAATAAATGCTTAGATTCCCTTGTAAAGTTAGTTTATGTGGTTCAATGCGAGAAAAAAAAGAGTTTGAAAAAGAATAAAAAGTTAAGGGTGATCTTTGTATTACGTTAAATCCTTAATTTATGCCCTAATCTCATGATTAGTGGTAATTTTGAGATCGGGGTGTAACATATATGCTATGGAGATTTATGTGGCCGATACCTTTTATTGGAGGTGAAGTCGATACCCTAAGGATGGTGAGGTTGATACCTTATGAGATGGTATGACCGATACACTTATCATGCACCTCTAAATTGATATCCTTTGTTGTGCCTTGGCTGAAACCCTCTCATTGAGGTGTTGAGCCCGATACCAAGTGATGTTAAACTGATACAAAGTGATGATAATTTGATTCTCATCCTTGAGTTGGTAGGCCGATACCCTATCTAGAGTGGTTTCCCGATACCTAGGCTACACCGATACCCAACCTTAGTGTGGTGGCCGATACCCAACCTTAGTGTGGTGGTCGATACCCAACCTTAGTGTGGTTGTCTGATACCTAAGTTAAACCGATACCCTATGTGATGTGTAGTGAGGCATCTTGTTGATGCTAGGGTTACATGGTGTGATGTGATACCCTATGGTGTAATCATGTGTTTGATGTTGAAACCTAGACCTCTTTACATGTTTCATAATAATGATAGGAATATGTTTCTGTAACATCCCTTACCTGGGTTATGAGTTAACCCTAGGTGTTTTGCCTAAATATGTAATTAAATCCTTGTGATTAATTTATGGCATGTAATTAAGTTTCTCAGAAACATATATTTCTGATTTTGCTCCTTTTTATATAAATTGTAGCATTGTTTTGTTATACAGGGACCTATGTGCAATTTACCCAGTTAGAAGGGTTAACTAGCAATTTGCACATTTTGAGATGTTCCTCTGATGTTGAGACGTCATGAGAATCATTATGATGAAGTTTTAGGGATTTCCCAAGCTTGGGCACCAAGGTGCAGCTGTGGAAGCAATCCCTGTGCTTGAAAACCCTAAATTGGAGTAAAGTGCAATTTACCCAATTTGAGGGGTGCAACTTGTAATTTACACCATCAAAAGTATTTATTAAGAATCTTGTCATCATTTAGAGAAGAAATGATGAAGAGGTCACTTTAATTGAATAATCATATAATGAAAAACACCTTTGTGATTGAATAATCAAGGTGTATGTACAATAGCCTTTTATGTGTATGCTTAAGTTATAGGTTGATCTTCTTTGCCTTCATTTCTTGACCTTAAAAGAAGGTTGTCCTTAGAAATAAGAATAAGGGACGAGCAAAGAAGGATGGAGGGACTAAGTTGAAAATATGGAGAACTTATGAGCTTATGTTGAAACCTCATCCCAAGTATATAAGCTCTCTACTTCACTTAGCAAGGAAACTCTTCCTTCGTTTCTTTCACTGTTCCATTTACCCAAACTGACTAAAGAGGAGCTGTGGAGCTCAGGAGGACGACCAAGGAGGGCAAGGTAGGTTTGAATCCTCCCTTTTTGCTTAAGTTCATGGTTAGAACTCGAATTCAAGGTCAAATTGATGGCTAGCTCACATAGCTCTACCTTTCTAGCCATCTCTTCTCGACTTTCCTTGGAAGGATCACCTTGGCCGACCTGTGGAAACTCAAGGACGCCATTAAAAGCTTGGATCTCGAAAGCTTGGAGCTCAAGGAGCAAGCTTTAGGCGGGTTTTATAACTCTAAACCTATGCTTTGTTATATACATCTCGTTTATGCTTTTAGATGATAGTTCTTCTTCTTCTCTACCTTCCTTTGCTACCTTGCAAGAAAATCCGTGAGAAATCCTTGCTGTTCTTGAGCTAGGAGATGAAGATGTTATTTCCAAAGTTAATCCACTACTTTTCACTTTACTAAACGGTCTCCACAAATTTCTCTCTCGGTTTGCAAAACCGTGTAGTGAGCAAACGGTCTCAGGACCGTGTAAGGGCAAACGGTCTTCAAGACCATTTAGCCGCGTTGACCGAGCGTGGACCGTATAAGATTTCTGTTCATAATTATGTAGGATAATCACCCACAAAATTTAAGATGATAACTCCAAAGGAATCGTGAGATATGGCCTTTTTAATCAACATCTTTAATTGAATTTACTCCTGATTTCCAATCTGTTGAAATCGCCTTTTTTGGGCAAACGGTCTCAAGACCGTGTAAGAACGTTGACCAAGCATTTACCGTATGATATTACTGTTCAAAATAATGTTGATTAACAACTCACCAAATTTGATGGACTAATTCCAAACGAGCTAAGAGTTGAAAGATGATTACTAGGGCAAACCCTAATTGAAATCAGTACTGAAATCTCAATGATTTGATTAAGTGTTTTTGGGTTGATTAACCTAAACGGTCTCAATACCATTTGGGGATCAATCAAACGGTCTCAAGACCGTGTGGGGAATCACCCAAGACCGTGTGGAGGTCTGGGGTCAAGTATAGTTGACCAATTGAAAGTACAAAGATACCAAATCACATTGCAATTAAGTATTGATATGATAATCAACTCAATAGATCCAACCTTGAAGAATTTACACTAGAATACAAAAGTTGGATGGGCAAACGGTCTCAAGACCGTTTGGAACTCATCCAAACGGTCTCAAGACCGTGTGGTGACAACCCAAGACCGTTTGGAGGTCTAGGGTTAAGGTAATTTGATCAATTGAGGGCCCAATTGCAATAGGTTATTGAATTAATCAAAATACTGATTTGAGACTCAATCAAGGTTCAACTCCTATCAAATCACATTAGATTTTGATGAAATCTTGGGAAAACGGTCTCAAGACCGTGTGGAGTTCATCCACACGATCGCAAGACCGTTTGGGCCAAGTTTGGGCCCAATTGGAGCTCAATTGAAGGGTTCAACCTTGTGTTGATTCACATTGTTGAGTGTTGATGGTTGAACGTTGATGGACCTTAATTGAACCAACTTCAACCCTAATTGGATAACAATTGAGGGTCAATTGAGTGACCAATTGGTTAAGCATAACCCTAATTAACTCAATCTATAAGTGGTTACCATGGCTTTGACCATTTGGAGGCTTCAACATTGATAATCATAAATGATTGAAATCATTGAACCATGTTGGAGGTCCAAACGGTTTGAGACCAAGTGGACCAAACGGTCTCAAGACCGTTTGAGGCCTCACGGTCTCAAGACCGTTTGAGACCTCATGGTCTCAAGACCGTTTGAGGTCACACGGTCTCAAGACCGTGTGAGGCCTCACGGTCTCAAGACCGTGTGAGGCCTCACGGTCTCAAGACCGTTTGGACTCAAACGATCTCAAGATCGAGAGACACCAAACGGTCTCAAACCGTGTAAGCCCTCTCGGTCTTGAAGTCAAACTTGTTAAATGGTCTACACCCTCACACGGTTTGGGCAAATGACCTTGAAGGTCACACGGTCTTGGAGTCAACCCTAACAAACGGTCAACTCATCCAAACGGTCTCAAACCGTTTGGAGGTTGAAGGTTGAAACCGTTTGAGGTTTTCAAAGGTTGATTTCACTTAATCAATTGAAGGTGTAAATGGTTCAATGATGCTCTAATCTAAACCCTAATGATAACCTAGGATATTAAGGGATTAAGTGACTAATGAATTGAACCATGATGGTGATCAATGGGGTGAATTACCAAAATACCTTGATGGGTTCAATTGAGTAATACCTTGTTCAAATCAAACCCTAATCACATGATAGTGATGTTTTGGCTTATGTTAGCCCATGAGGACTTAACCCAACCTGATCTAGAGTGGTGTTATCACCATCTACTAGTATGAGGAGAGAGAAAGTATCTTAAGAGAGAGAAAGTACCCTTTTAGGGTGGAAACTCAAGTAAAGAACCTTCAATACACATGAATGTGCATGATTAGGGTATGATCCACCTATGTGAGATCATGGAAACCCTAATTATGAAATATGATGAATCTTAAGCTAATCTGAGAGCATCAATGATGATTTTCCTCATACATGATGATGTTATGAGTTCAATTCACCATATGATGTGAATAGTAAACCCTAATTCAAGGGTAATGACATATGATGTGAATAGTAAACCCTAATTCAAGGGTAATGACATGTGATGTGAATAATAAACCCTAATTCAAGGGTAATGACATGTGATGTGAATAGTAAACCCTAATTCAAGGGTAATGACATGTGATGTGAATAGTAAACCCTAATTCAAAGGTGATGACATGTTATATGAGTATTAAACTCTATTTGATAAGAATCAAAGAACTTAGCTCTTATGACAAGAGTGGAAAGTATAATCATTGTTTTGAATTACCTTTATTAGTTGAATTAACCATGCAGGTTCTGATATGGAGGTGATCACATCCAGGTATGGATGATGATACTATATTCATTAAAGGCATATTGATAGCTTTATGAATAAGTAAAGTATCTTGATGCCTTGTCAGTGGCATTCTATGATAATAATGGGCTGTGAGAGCCATGAATACCATCAAGGTCATGCTTTAGAGATGACTTGTGATGAGTATAATGAGAAATGATGATTGATGTGAGTTAGGCTTGTTACATTTAGTATTCTCCTTTTATAGTTGTTATGCTACTGTTATTGTTTGAAGAACAATGTGTGATGTTAAATGAATACTGAATGTACCTAACTAATCAAGTATAATGTAGAGCCCTGATCATAGACCCATCATTGTCAGAGATCAAATGATGGTGAAACAGGTTTTCCTAAGGGAACTCCTGGATCACATACTATTGAGTATGTGGGGTATATGGATGTGTAGAACCTTACATCCTAGTGTAGGAATTTGATGTAGATATGTAATCCATCAATCCTTCACTACAATCCCATACCGTATCAGTAGTAGGTAAACATGAAACCTCCTGATGACAAAGAAAACATAGATATCCGTATCAGTGGATATAAACATGAAATCTCCTGAAGAAGAAGAGAGTACAGAACGCCACTGTAACTCTAAAATAGCGAAGGACCAGTTTATCCTGGTGAGCTATAATAGTAGAGACACAAGATGTCCTACAATTGATCCTCTTACTGACTGAGGAAGGTGAAGGTCATGAGAATCCGGCTCTCTTAATGACCTATGTATGATACTGATGTGACTTTTTAGCGATCAGTTGGAGTATGAGTGGTATGCCTCATCTCCACAGGGCATAATATTGTTTGTAAAACATAATCAACCGCGTAGTATACCTGTTAGAGATAACTACGAGTTAGTTGATTGATGATACACTGTAATAGTGCTTATATTCTTAATGTCTCATAAATGTTGAGCGCTTGTTTATAGCTGCAACTGCTATTGAATACTTTGAAAGCTTTACTGCTTAAGATATTCTTTGATGTTATAATAAAGCTTCTGGCGGAGAGTTATAACTCTCGCTGGGACAATTATGTAAAATTGTCTCACCCCGTAGACTTCAACTTTTAGGTGTACGACGAAGACGGAGGAACCGGTCTACAGGTGACCAGTCCCAGCAGCAGCAGCAGCACCAGGAGCAGCAGTAAATCTCAGGTGGAGATTTAGCCTGCCATGTGGTGTAGTTAGAGTCAGTCCTATGTGTCCTCTGTACTCTCAGGTCTTGGAGTCTTTTGTTATGAGTTCTTGAGATTTTGTATCTTGATGTATATAATTACTCAAGAAGTAATTATCATGAGATGTAAACAGTTTATCTCTTGTTATGAAAGAAGCTTTTAAGGATTCAAGCTCTTGTCTCGAAAAGTTTTAATTTCCCGTGATTTTTGTCTTCTGTTGTTTATCGAATCGCTTCCGCTAAGTTTAAATCGTGATTATATCGTGGTTTGGAGATCAGAGCCCACAATTAGTGGTATCAGAGCTCTAGGTCAGTTGAGTCTACAGAGGCATAGGACTTAGGATGTCGAGTCTATCTTTAGTACTCCTTTCTTATCTAATAGAATCTTCTGCTCCTCAGGAGAAGAAGATACATAAGGATGGTTGAGCCTCATGATGAGTACGTGGCAGAGAGTAGTGCTAGTGCACCTCAAGGCGGTGCAAGGGTTCCAAGAATAGAACAGCCTGCACCAGAGTCACCAAGAGAGCCACCCCAGTTTGACCCAGCCGACATGGGTAACCCAGTTGTACATACAATGTTCGGGCAGTTCATGACTGCCATGACACACATAACCGACATGATGCCCATGCCTACACCTAGGGCACCTGTCCAACCTGAAGGACAAGGTATCGGTAAGATGTTCGAACGACTTCGTGGTGTCGAAGCTACCGAGTACTTTGGGACTGCCGACCCCGCAGATGCTGATTTATGGCTGACAGAGTTGGAGAAGGCTTTCAGGATTCTTATTATCCCGGAAGCTGAGAAGGTTAGACATGCTGTCTATCTTCTCAAAGGCAGTGTTGGTCACTGGTGGAACATGGAAGAGCAGAAGAGACCTGGAATAGAGTTCTCATGGGAAGAGTTTCGTCGGGAATTTATCAATAGATATTTTCAAAAGACCTTCCTAGATGAGAAGATCTCTCAGTTTGAGAGACTAAGGCAGGGTATGATGAACATTAGTGAGTATGAAGCTAAGTTCATGGAGTTGTTGTGATTCTGTCCGCACATGGATTCCACAGAAGAGGAAAGAATCAGAAGATTCGAGAAGGGTTTGAATGCTGATATATCAACCCCTGTGTCTGCCTTAGAAAACCGAGAGAGATTCTCTACCTTCGTTGAGTCAGTCCGAAGGATAGAGAGATCTGTGGTTGAGAAGAGACAAACTCAGAAAAGATATCCACAGTTCCAGGGTTCTTCATCTAGGGATTCCAAGAAACCTAGATTCTCTGCACCTAACCCTCCACCACCTAGATCGAGTTTTCAAACTCAATGGACACCAAGCAGAGGTAGAGGACGGAGTCAACCTCCTCAAAGGACGCACAGTTTTGCATCAATGTCAGTTACTGGACCACCCCGACCACAACAACAGGAGAGGAGTTTCTACAACTGTGGTAAGGTGGGACACCTGATGAAGGATTACCGTTCTAGGCCTGTCAGTGTGACACAACCTCCAAGACAGAATCAACAAGGATCTCAGAATAGACAACATCCAGGAGCAGCTCGAGGACGTGGACAAGCGTCTCAAGCTGGATCATCAGCACCACCTCAACACCAGGCAACAACGAGGTTCTATGCTATGAACCCACCTGAAGCAGTGGTCAATCCACGGGTAGTGGCAAGTCAGATGAAACTTTTATATTCTGATATGTCTACCTCCTGTGTAGTATCTGTTCTGATTGATCCGGGTGCTACGCACTCTTTCATCACTCGAAGAGTGATTCGTAACTACAATGTGACTGTTAGTCATAGGGCAGATAGTTTGTTGTTGGAGACTCCGTTGAGTGGGTCTGCCGTTTTGTAGGAGGTATGCTCTCCCTGCATCCTTTTCTTTTCCGACCATCGCATTCAAGTGGATCTTATACCACTTAATATGCAAGGATTTGATATAATCCTCGGGATGGATACCTTAGAGAGGTATAGAGTTGTCTTGGATTGTGAATCCAAGTTGGCTGTGTTTGCTGATGAAAGCAACACATGGATCTTTCAAGGAGAAAGAAAGATACCGCCCACCTGTCTTGTGTCAGCTATGGTTGCTGATAAGTTGTTGAGGCAAGGATGTTATGCATTCTTAGCCCATGTGGTAGATGTTACCAAGGAAAGGTCCAATCCTGCTGAAGTTCCCATAGTCAGGGAATTCGAGGATGTGTTTCCTGAAGAACTTCCTGGTATACCACCACCTCGGGAGATTGATTTTGAAATCAATCTGATCCCAGATACGAAACCCATAGCCCAGAGTCCGTATAGGATGGCGCCTGCCGAGATGGCAGAACTCAAGAAACAGCTTCAAGAGTTACTTGAGAAGGGCTTTATCTGACCAAGCACTTCACCTTGGGGTGCTCCGGTCTTGTTTGTTAAAAAGAAAGATGGGTCAATGTGGTTGTGCATCGACTACAAACAACTCAATAAAGTAACAATAAAGAATAAGTACCCTCTGCCGAGGATTGATGATCTCTTTGACCAGTTGCGTGGTGCAACCGTCTTTTCCAAGATAGACTTGAGGTCTGGATATCATCAACTTCGTATTAAGGATAGTGACATATCCAAGTCTGCCTTTAGGACAAGGTATGGTCACTATGAGTTCACGGTTATGTCGTTTGGACTAACCAATGCACCAGCTGCATTTATGGAACTCATGAATAGAGTTTTTCGACCTTTCCTTGATCAGTGTGTTGTCGTCTTCATAGATGACATTCTGATCTATAGTAAGGATGCTCAGCATCATGAGCGGCATCTTCGCCAAGCTTTGACCTTGCTAAGAGAACACAAGTTGTATGCTAAGTTTAGCAAGTGTGAGTTCTGGCTGCCGGAGGTATCTTTTCTTGGACATGTGATATCTGCCTCGAGAATTCGTGTTGACCCTACAAAGGTAGAATCTGTTCTACAATGGGAACAACCGAAGACACCGATGGAGATTCGAAGTTTCTTGGGGTTAGCTGGATATTATCGAAGGTTCATTAAGAACTTTAGTTCTATAGACTTACCTTTGACCAAGTTGACCCGGAAAGATGTTCCTTTTTCTTGGAGTGATAAGTGTCAACAATCTTTCCAGTTGTTGAAGGAGAGGTTGACAAGTGCACCTGTGCTTGTGCTACCTGAACTAGGAAAAGGATATGTAGTCTTCTGTGATGCTTCCAAGAATGGACTAGGATGTGTGTTGATGCAGGATAAACAAGTGATTTCTTTTGCTTCCCGACAGCTTAAGAAACACGAGGAGAATTATCCGACACACGATCTAGAGTTAGTTGTCGTGGTTCATGCCTTGAAAATCTGGAGACATTATCTCTACGGAGAAACATTCCAGATTTTCACAGACCACAAGAACCTTAAGTATATCTTCTCTCAGCACGAGCTTAACATGAGGCAACGTCATTGGATGGAGTTAATCAAGGACTACGATTGTACAATTGATTACCATCCGGGCAAGGCCAATGTTGTTGCAGATTCCTTGAGTAGGAAATCAACAACATCAACCATGAATAGAGCACAACTAAACTCTTTAGTATGCTCTAGGAGAGATATGCTTATCTCTTTAAGGCAAGACAATGTACAGTTGAAGGTGTCATTGTTAGCCGGGTTGTTAGCTGAGATGCATATTAAACCTACCCTAAGAGAGCAGATTAAGGAAGCACAGCTAGGTGATGCTGCAGTTCAGTAGATTAGATCTGAGTATGGAAATGAGAAGCGAGATGGTTTCCATGACTCAGATGACCAAGTAGCATGTTATAATGGAAGGATGATAGTGTCGGATGTGGATAACTTGAGGAAGTTAGTCCTGGAAGAAGCTCATTCTTCCATGTATGCTATGCATCCAGGGAGCACCAAGATGTATCAGAATTTGAAAGATCTGTATTGGTGGCCTGGAATGAAGAAGGATGTTGCAGAGTTTGTTCTGAGGTGTCCTGTGTGTCAGCAAGTTAAAGCTGAACACCAGAAGCCTGCAGGAACAATGCAACCTTTACCCATACCACAGTGGAAGTGGGACCATGTGACCATGGACTTTGTTGTTGGCCTACCCAGGACAAGCAAAGGACATGATTCCATTTGGGTAGTTGTTGATAGGTTGACAAAGACAGCGCACTTCTTACCTGTCAAAACAACCTATTCTGCTTAAAGGTTATCACAGTTGTATGTGCAAGAGATAGTGCGTTTGCACGGAATTCCTATCACAATAGTTTCTGACAGAGGTCCTCAGTTTACAAGTCATTTTTGGGAACAGTTACACAGAGCCTTAGGCACCAAGCTAAGGTTTAGTATGGCCTTTCATCCACAGACTGATGGACAGTCAGAAAGGACCATACAGACTTTAGAAGACCTATTGAGAGCATGTGTTCTCCAGTTTACCGGGAGTTGGGATCTACACCTAAGCTTGATAGAGTTTGCCTATAACAATAGCTATCAGCATAGTATTGATATGGCACCATATGAAGCCTTATATGGTAGACGCTGTAGATCACCTTTGTGTTGGGTTGAGACTGGTGAGCGTCAGTTGTTAGGTCCTGATCTTGTGCAGCAGACCACAGAAAAGATTAAAGCAATACAACAAAAGATTAAGACTGCACAGGATAGGTAGAAATCTTATGCTGACAAGCGGCGTAGACCCTTAGAGTTCCAGGTTGGAGACAAAGTGTATCTCAAAGTCTCGCCTTGGAAAGGAGTCCTTCGTTTCGGAAGGAAAGGGAAGTTAGCTCCTAGATATATGGGGCCTTATCCAATCATTGAACGAATTGGAAAAGTAGCATATAGACTAGAGCTGCCACCAGAGTTACAGAGGTTACACCCTGTGTTTCACATTTCTATGCTGAAGAAATGTCACCCAGACACCGAGTCAATTCTACAACCTATGGAGGTAGAATTGAATGAAGATGTATCTTATGAGGAGGGACCAGTGTCAATCCTTGATAACATAATTAAAAAGTTAAAGAAGAAAGATATAAGTCTTGTGAAAGTCCTCTGGAATCACCGTGGTGTTGAAGAAGCCACTTGGGAACTAGAGGATGAGATGAGAAGGAAGTATCCTGCCCTTTTCTCTTAATATGTCTTATCGATTTCGGGGACGAAATCCTTGTAAGGGGTGGATAATTTGTAACATCCCTGACCTGGGTTATGAGTTAACCCTAGGTGTTTTGCCTAAATATGTAATTAAATCCTTGTGATTAATTTAGGGCATGTAATTAAGTTTCTCAGAAACATATATTTCAGATTTTGCTCCTTTTTATATAAAATTGTAGCATTGTTTTGTTATACAGGGACCTATGTGCAATTTACCCAGTTAGAAGGGTTAACTTGAAATTTGCACATGTTGAGATGTTCCTCTGATGTTGAGACATCATGAGAATCATTATGATGAAGTATGAGGGATTTCCCAAGCTTGGGCACCAAGGTGCAGCTGTGGAAGCAATCCCTGTGCTTGAAAACCCTAAATTGGAGTAAAGTGCAATTTACCCAATTTGAGGGGTGCAACTTGTAATTTACACCATCAAAAGTATTTATTAAGACTCTTGTCATCATTTAGAGAAGAAATGATGAAGAGGTCACTTTAATTGAATAATCATATAATGAAAAACACCTTTGTGATTGAATAATCAAGGTGTATGTACAATAGCCTTTTATGTGTATGCTTAAGTTATAGGTTGATCTTCTTTGCCTTCATTTCTTGACCTTAAAAGAAGGTTGTCCTTAGAAATAAGAAGAAGGGACGAGCAAAGAAGGATGGAGGGACTAAGTTGAAAATATGGAGAACTTATGAGCTTATGTTGAAACCTCATCCCAAGTATATAAGCTCTCTACTTCACTTAGCAAGGAAACTCTTCCTTCGTTTCTTTCACTGTTCCATTTACCAAAACCGACTAAAGAGGAGCTGTGGAGCTCAGGAGGACGACCAAGGAGGGCAAGGTAGGTTTGAATCCTCCCTTTTTGCTTAAGTTCATGGTTAGAACTCGAATTCAAGGTCAAATTGATGGCTAGCTCACATAGCTCTACCTTTCTAGCCATCTCTTCTCGACTTTCCTTGGAAGGATCACCTTGGCCGACCTGTGGAAACTCAAGGACGCCATTAAAATCTTGGAGCTCGAAAGCTTGGAGCTCAAGGAGCAAGCTTTAGGCGGGTTTTATAACTCTAAACCTATGCTTTGTTATATACATCTCGTTTATGCTTTTAGATGATAGTTCTTCTTCTTCTCTACCTTCCTTTGCTACCTTGCAAGCAAATCCGTAAGAAATCCTTACTGTTCTTGAGCTAGGAGATGAAGACGTTATTTCCAAAGTTAATCCACTACTTTTCACTTTACTAAACGGTCTCCACAAATTGCTCTCTCGGTTTGCAAAACCGTGTAGTGAGCAAACGGTCTCAGGACCGTGTAAGGGAAAATGGTCTTCAAGACCGTTTAGCCGCATTGACCGAGCGTGGACCATATAAGATTTCTGTTCATATTTATGTAGGCTAATCACCCACAAAATTTAAGATGATAAATACAAAGTAATCGTGAGATATGGCCTTTTTAATCAACAACTTTAATTGAATTTACTCCTGATTTCCAATCTGTTGAAATCGCCCTTTTTGGGAAAACTGTCTCAAGACCATGTAAGAACGTTGACCAAGCATTGACCGTATGATATTACTGTTCAAAATAATGTTGATTAACAACTCACCAAATTTTATGGACTAATTCCAAACGAGCTAAGAGTTGAAGGATGATTACTAGGGCAAACCCTAATTGAAATCAGTACTGAAATCTCAATGATTTGATTAAGTGTTTTTGGGTTGATTAACCTAAAAGGTCTCAAGTCCGTTTGGGGATCAATCAAACGGTCTCAAGACTGTATGGGGAATCACCCAAGACCGTGTGGAGGTCTGGGGTCAAGTATAGTTGACCAATTGAAAGTACAAAGATACCAAATCACATTGCAATTAAGTATTGATATGATAATCAACTCAATAGATCCAACCTTGAAGAATTTACACTAGAATACAAAAGTTGGATGGGCAAACGGTCTCAAGACCGTTTGGAACTCATCCAAACGGTCTCAAGACCGTGTGGTGACAACCCAAGACCGTTTGTAGGTCTAGGGTTAAGGTAATTTGATCAATTGAGGGCCCAATTGCAATAGGTTATTGAATTAATCAAAATACTGATTTGAGACTCAATCAAGGTTCAACTCCTATCAAATCACATTAGATTTTGATGCAATCTTGGGCAAACGGTCTCAAGACCGTGTCGAGTTCATCCACACGATCTCAAGACCGTTTGGGCCAAGTTTGGGCCCAATTGGAGCTCAATTGAAGGGTTCAACCTTGTGTTGATTCACATTGTTGAGTATTGATGGTTGAACGTTGATGGACCTTAATTGAACCAACTTCAACCCTAATTGGATAACAATTGAGGGTCAATTGAGTGACCAATTGGTTAAGCATAACCCTAATTAACTCAATCTATAAGTGGTTACCATGGCTTTGACCATTTGGAGGCTTCAACATTGATAATCATAAACGATTGAAATCATTGAACCATGTTGGAGGTCCAAACGGTTTGAAACCAAGTGGACCAAACGGTCTCAAGACCGTTTGAGGCCTCACGGTCTCAAGACCGTTTGAGACCTCATGGTCTCAAGACCGTTTGAGGTCAAACGGTCTCAAGACCGTGTGAGGCCTCACGGTCTCAAGACCGTTTGGACTCAAACGATCTCAAGATCGAGAAACACCAAACGGTCTCAAACCGTGTAAGCCCTCTCGGTCTTGAAGTCAAACTTGTTAAACGGTCTACACCCTCACAGAGTTTGGGAAAACGACCTTGAAGGTCACACGGTCTTGGAGTCAACCCTCGCAAACGGTCAACTCATCCAAACGGTCTCAAACCGTTTGGAGGTTGAAGGTTGAAACCGTTTGAGGTTTTCAAAGGTTAATTTCACTTAATCAATTGAAGGTGTAAATGGTTCAATGATGCTCTAATCTAAACCCTAATGATAACCTAGGATATTAAGGGATTAAGTGACTAATGAATTGAACCATGATGGTGATCAATGGGGTGAATTACCAAAATACCTTGATGGGTTCAATTGAGTAATACCTTGTTCAAATCAAACCCTAATCACATGATAGTGATGTTTTGGCTTATGTCAGCCCATGAGGACTTAACCCAACCTGATCTAGAGTGGTGTTATCACCATCTACTAGTATGAGGAGAGAGAAAGTATCTTAAGAGAGAGAAAGTACCTTAAGAGAGAGAAAGTACCCTTTTAGGGTGGAAACTCAAGTAAAGAACCTTCAATACACATGAATGTGCATGATTAGGGTATGATCCACCTATGTGAGATCATGGAAACCCTAATTATGATATATGATGAATCTTAAGCTAATCTGATAGCATCAATGATGATGTTCCTCATACATGATTATGTTATGAGTTCAATTCACCATATGATGTGAATAGTAAACCCTAATTCAAGGGTAATGACATATGATGTGAATAGTAAACCCTAATTCAAGGGTAATGACATGTGATGTGAATAGTAAACCCTAATTCAAGGGTAATGACATTTGATGTGAATAGTAAACCCTAATTCAAGGGTAATGACATGTGATGTGAATAGTAAACCCTAATTCAAAGGTGATGACATGTTATATGAGTATTAAACTCTATTTGATAAGAATCAAAGAACTTAGCTCTTATGACAAGAGTGGAAAGTATAATCATTGTTTTGAATTACCTTTATTAGTTGAATTAACCATGCAGGTTCTGATATGGAGGTGATCACATCCAGGTATGGATGATGATACTATATTCATTAAAGGCATATTGATAGCTTTATGAATAAGTAAAGTATCTTGATGCCTTGTCAGTGGCATTCTATGATAATAATGGGCTGTGAGAGCCATGAATACCATCAAGGTCATGCTTTAGAGATGACTTGTGATGAGTATAATGAGAAATGATGATTGATGTGAGTTAGGCTTGTTACATTTAGTATTCTCCTTTTATAGCTGTTATGCTACTGTTATTGTTTGAAGAACAATGTGTGATGTTAAATGAATACTGAATGTACCTAACTAATCAAGTATAATGTAGAGCCCTGATCATAGACCCATCATTGTCAGAGGTCAAATGATGGTGAAACAGGTTTTCCTAAGGGAACTCCTGGATCACATACTATTGAGTATGTGGGGTATATGGATGTGTAGAACCTTACATCCTAGTGTAGGAATTTGATGTAGATATGTAATCCATCAATCCTTCACTACAATCCCATACCGTATCAGTAGTAGGTAAACATGAAACCTCCTGATGATGAAGAAAACATAGATATCTGTATCAGTGGAGATAAACATGAAATCTCTTGATCAATACATCCCTCCCGTAACTCCAACATACCTAAAAGATGTAGTTCACCACATGGGTGAGACCCCAAGTTCGAACAATATTATAATACTTATTGCTTAAATAAACATAACAACAATCAAATATCCCCATACATGATATATGCATCAAGTTCTTATTTTCTTCACATGAATGTATACTCAACAAGTAGAAAAAAGGTTAAAATTGTAACCATGCATGATCCATATACTTACCTGTAGATAGTAGGAGACTATCTAATACTTGTAATAAGTAAAAAAATACAATTGCACATCCATGTATTTTGTCAATTAAGCCTAACATATATTACATGGATGAGTTATATATTTTATCAAGCCTTAGATAGCTTGAAGCATACCACTCAAACTACTAGCTGATCACTACGATTTCGCAATCATCCCCATGTAAGATCTAGGATGATTGTAATTCTAAAGGTCTCTTCCCCTTAGTCGGCACAAGTGATAATTGTAACGGTTCAACGACTCAACTACCAATGGGGGTACCACAACCATCCTACTAAAAATCTAGTCTATCTTAGACACATATGCCATGACACCAAAAACCAGAATATACAACCCTCGAATATGAGTTGCAACCATAATCACTCTCAATGGTCAAACTGCTACCAAAATAGAGAAAATCCATAATCAGACTGAACCCTACAATTCTTACTGCTAGCCAAACCTAGAATCAGATTGAAATCAAATAGTATTAGGACGAAACCCTACAATTTTATATGCTAGCCAATTAGAATAAGGTTGGAATAGTACTAAGACTGAAACCTACAATTCTGCCTGCTAGAAAAGAAAACCAGATTGGATTAAAACTAGATCACAAACAAAAGGCTAAGTTCATCCATAGTGGCTAATCCTATTCCCCTGACTACCTCAGTCCCTTAGCCCCTGTTTGGGAATGGACTAGATCCGGATTAAGAGCTGTCGTCTAGCACCAGGTCGGTGTAACCCGGTCCGGTTTGGGCCAAAATGTTGTTTGGTTTGCAACCCCATTCGACCCCCATTTTGGGATAACGGAATCCCATAATTCGGACTAACCCAGTCCCGGTATAGGCGGGATTGCAAATCCCAATCCGATTTAGCGCCCTCTGACACCCCCTCAACCCCAACTCCCTCGCTCCCCTCCCTCTCACTTGCGCGCCTCCCTCTTCCTCTCGGCCCTCTCCCTCTCGCCCCTCTCCTTCGCTGCGGTTGGTTTCCCCTCTCCCTATGCCGGCTCACTGTTGGTCCGTGAGTTAAAGCGAGGTCTGCTACTGGTGCGCTCCCGCTAGAGGCTTGCAACAAGTGCAATCCACGAGGTCGGGAGGCACGGGATGAGATGGGATCTTTGCTTTCAAATTTTGTATGGTCCCACACTAACTACCTACTTCTACTAAGACATTACTCCCGCAAGCGCACGGGGTCGTGTCGTAGTATAGGTAAGGCGGCAAGTACAGGGTCGATCCGCGAGGATAAAGGGGGCACTAGAGTTAGCTGGCGTGAGCTACGTTCCTAGTGCAGAGAGTAGGGTTTTCAGGGTTTTAAGTTTGATTGTTTGTTGATTAACTAAGAGAGCAAGTAAGAAATGCGAGACGAAAACTAAATTATCAACAGGCTAAGTGAACAATCTAAGTTAACAAGCTATCTAACCAAGAGCAAGCACAAACTACACTAAGCAAGCAACTAACAATTTAGAGCCTAAGTTAACCACTAAACAAGATGAAAGACCTAAATTAACACTAGCTAACAAACTAGGCAATTGACTAAGTTAGACTAAAGCAATTGAACTAAGCTAGCATTAACAAGCAAACGAAGCGATTAGGGTTTTAAGCAAGGTGATTAAGGTGGGTGGTCTGTTTGGGGAATGTTACTTTGATTTTAGTTGGGGAGTTCATTAAACATGCATGGTGCTCAATTCATATCTCGATTACCAAACCAAACAACAAGGGCAATGCCATTAGAACATACCCTATACTACTAGTAGAAGACTAGGGTTAGGTGTAGTTCTAGTGAGATTGGCAAAATCTAGGTTTCTAGGGTAAGTGATAGTAGACAATTAAGGGTTGAGGGTAGAGATGGGAGTGGAGATGAGGGGTTTAACCTCATGCCACTAGCCACTCTAGCCTTTAGAAGGCCCTAGGCAATCGCATCACTCTCATTTTCACTAGCCACTTAAATCTCACACTCATTTGTAAGAGGAGGGGTGTGTATGTAGGAATAAAGGGGGCTAGCTAGGGATCCACTAATTGGACCTATGAGCCATTCCTAAGATTGCCACATACACCCCAATTCCTCCTAGAAATGAAGTGTCATCAAAAACCTCAAAACAAGCAATTCATACAAGAAGCACAAACCACATGCAATAAGATAGGAAAAGAGATGGAAGCAAGAAGTAATCATCATAAATATGAATTGAGTTCATTACAAGAATTTATCCCCCAACATGGTATCAAAGTAACATTTTAATCCCAAACAACCCACCACAAGGTGCTTAGCTAAACATAATCATGAAAATAGGAAAAGAAAGGGGTAGAAGAGGAAGAAACTCCTTGAAGCTTGATGAAGTGGCCTTCTTCTTCACCTCCAAGCAGCTGCAGACGTCCTCCCTCCTCCAATGGTGCAAGGGTGCATGAAAAAGGTGGAATGGATGGATAGAAACCTAGAGAAACTAGGTTTCTATGGTGGAAATGAGTGGAAAGTGGGTGGAAATGGGGTTAGATGCAGGGGAGTAGGTGGATGGGAGTAATGGAGGCAAGGAAGCAGCTAGGGTCGGCTAGGGGGTGTCCTCTCTCGAGCCCTAGAAGCAACTAGTGCTTATATAGGAGCTAGGGTTGAGTGGGGGTATAAAAGGAAAAACAGTGGAAAAGTCTGCTGGAAAGAAGGCCACCACGACCGTGATGAAGGGCCACGGTCGTGGCGAAGATGGTATAACATGGTCGTGGTCAGGTGGTACGGCTATGGTGAAGGGAAACTGGAAATGAATGGAGTGGCTCAATACGACCGTGGTGAGGAGCCACGGCCGTGGTGAAGTGGCTGGGCCACGGGCATGGTGAGCGGCCACGGGCGTGGTGACTGGTGAACATTCCCATGTTGATTCCTTGGCAATAAACATTACGGCCGTAGGCAGTGGCCACGGCCGTGGTGAATCTAGTTTGTCATGGTCATGGCCGAGAGCCATGCCCGTGGTGATTCTGTCCATTTCTTCTGTTGGAACTGTTGCTCCTTGGCAATAAACATTACGGCCGTGGGCAGTGGCCACGGCCGTGGTGAGGGCTTGAGCAGGCTGATGAGCTTCAAACTTTGTCAAATTCGGATGTCCTTGCTTGGTGATGACTCTTTGGCCACTAAGGTAGGTTGGGGGAGCTTTGGGGCCTTCTTTGGGCCCCTCCATGACACTCGTCCATCCATTGTGGTCCAAATACCTGAAAATAGTGCAACGAACATTCATAAGCGTATTTGCAATGATAATCAAATTGGGGGAAAATACTTGTAATCTAACATGTTTAGATGCAACTTATATACAAAATGGCACAGGATGGAGCCCTAAAATAGGGATACATCACCACCCCAAACTTAAAACATACTTGTCCTCAAGTATGCTCCAACTTAATCTCTCTTTTCCGTTCTTTTCAACAAAAACAAATGACAAATGCAAAGCAGCAGAAGATTATTGAATATATATGGTCTTGGAAATGACTAAGTGCATGTGTCTCACATCTCTCCTCTCCTTCTTTCACAACCCAATCATGAACTGAGCACTGAGCATACAAACTTCAAATATAAAGCATAGAAACACAAGTTGTCCGTATGTCCTTTATGTCATTCCGGGTAAACCGTTTCATGTTGATGTTAATCACAGGTGACTAGGAGTGTTGTTTCACTTTCATGCATTCGGTCTTATGCTTCAAAGCACACTAGATGATCCACTTGGCTGTAGAAAGGGTAAAGTGAGCTAGATTTGATGTTTTCCAGCTCAATGGGTATAAAAGAAGAAGAAAGGGTTGCGGTAAGATTTGGAGTGCTTTTACACACTCTTCTTTTCTTTATTTGAATGCTCTTAAACATGAGCATCCTTTTATTTTATTTTTGCTTTTCTTTTTCTTTTTATTTGCCCTTGGTGTAGATAGGGCATATGGTGGATAGAGTGAAGTGGGGAGATAAATATGTGGCCACCCCAAACTTTTGGAGGTGGCCACAGCTAATATGTGCACTTTGGCATCTTTTATGAGGCAGAGGATGAAGATGGTGGAAGAAAAGTCAGATCAAAGAGGGGTCATCAGTGTAGTTTTCAACATATGATTCCCTGCATGAAAGCTAATTCAACACTTCACCAAGTAATATCACATCACATGATAGAATTAACACAATATTCATATTTCTACCAAGTGATTCCATTGGCATTAAACGTTTGTCGCTTGCTCAATTCATGATTCAACCAACGCATTCACAGACTTAAGAGATGTGGTTCACATGTAAAAAGTCACAACCAAGACCATATATCAATAAAATCTAAGAATGTAGCATGCATTTGTCACAAGAGTACACGTTTTCATTTCAAACATTGGAGATTAAGTCAAAACATCCTTATCGGAGCAAGAATATTCAAATCTAGGCAAAATTGGCCAAAATGGTGCCACTTTGCACAAAATCGCATCTAAACCTACTTTAGGGAAAAAGCAAGTAAATCCTAGCTAAAACATGCAAAAATTAGCAAAAACCTACATGAGATGTAATGCATGGCTGAAATTTTGAAAAATTACGCAAAAATGACGAGAATGAAAACTACATGACATGCATGGATATGACAGAAAAAGCAATAAAATGAAAACTAGACTAAATGGTGAGATGTGGAACAAAAATCACTAGATAGAGAGAAGGGAGGTGTGTACCGCCCTACCCACCCCAAACTTTAGAATCATGTTGTCCTCAGCATGAAACTATGGCTCAGGGTAGATAGGGGAAGTGTCAGTGCTGCTGCGAGGACTGGTCCGGCCCCTGGGGGTGATATGGAGGAGGGACGGTGCCTGTCGGAGGATGCTGGTACTGGTAGTACTGTCCCCAGTATGCGTCCTGAGGCGGAGGGTAGGCTGCTGGATATTCCACTACACCACCCCAAAAATCTTCACCCCATTCGGGGTTCCTTGCTGCCTGGGCGTGGTTGTAGTGGTACATGTGGTTGACCTGGTAGAGTAATTGTTGTTGGTCTTGCCACATGCACTGCTGGGTGAGCTGCACCTGCTGCTGTATCTGATAAATTTCCTCAAGTTATTCCTGGATGTGTGACATGTCATAGGCGTTGCTTGAGGGCTGCTGCAGCTGGGATGTTCCCTCATCCCTCCTTCGTCTTCGCCGGGGTTGCTCTTATTCTTCAACTCGTTGTTCTTGCCCTTGCACATTTGACTCTGCCATTTCTTCATGTGCGGCAGTGGCTCCCCTGACGTAGGTCTCTCTGGGGTGATCTCTCTCCCATTTTGCTATTTTGTCTCTTAGCTTGTAGTAGATTCCCAACACGGATAGAAGAGGCACCGCGTGGTATGGGAGCTCCAGCTCGAGATCCGGCAGACTGGTAGTGAGATAAATCAGCCTATTGCCATCCTTCTTGATGGTGAGTGAGCGGATGAGATAATCAATATCAACATAATCTATAGGACCCCCATCTTCGAGCCCAGAGAGATCATGGCCCAACCCGAGTGCAATTGAAGTGACCAACCCTCCCATGACAAATGGAGTCTTGCTCTTATAGGGTATGGACTTCATATGGTCAATAAGTAGCACTCCTAGGTTGACATGCTGCTTTTCTATCATGGCTTTCAGGACAAACATTTCTTTTTGTGAGATCGTGCCCTGATTGTCATATCTTCCCATGATGGTATTAGCAAGGACTTTTTGCGTGTAGCGGATGAGGGGGTTGCTTAGAGCTGAAGTCTTCACCCTCCCTGCATAATATCCATCTCTGCCTGTCATTTGTTTCCAGAAAAGCACATAATCATACTCCGAATATTTTTCCAACAAGCCATCATCAAGTTCCTTGGCTTCCTCTGGACTTGCCGCAAAAATGTTGTTCAAGTCCTTCGATGTTAGAGTGTAGAAATGGCCTAAGCTGGCAAACTTCAAAGCATCTTTTCCTCTCACTCTTGTCTTTTCCAGCGTAGCAAAGAACTCCTTGGTCATCTGGTCATATGATATTTGGGGCGTGAAGAGAACATGCCACAACCCCATGGTCTTCAAGCTCTCTTCTACAACCTCCTTGATGTCCAAGGTATCAAGTATCTTCTCACTGCCATACCTCGTGGCGACTATTCGCCTCGTCAAGCACTCCGGGTATTTGTGAGAGATATGCCTTTGCCTCAGCCCCCTCCCATATGAAGTTCCCTCGGGCACCTTGCCCATGATTTTTAGTCTTTCCTCCTCCATCTTTGCCAGAACATCATCATCCTCCATGGACAGCTCCATATCCTCATCTTCACTATTTTCATCGTCCGCCGGCGTGTAAGTTTTCGAACCCGAAGTGGTATCCAGATTGTACCACTGTGCCAGTTGCTCCTCTCCGGGCTGCAATTGCCGCACGGAATGCGGCTGCTCATCTTGGCCCTCTGACGCACGGGATGTGGATAGGCGTGATGTGGATGGCCCCACTTTTGTTCGCCGGGCTCGCGGGGCAGCTTCTAGTATCACTTCATCAACCATTTGATCGGGGGTATCGGGGGTAGCCTCCTCGGACTCCTCCTCTTCTTCTTCCTCTCCTCCTACATAGGTCTCATCGGTGAGGTGGATGTCGTCGGATGAGCGGGATGCGAAGGTGAGTGGAGATGGGGTGTGGGACGGTGCGGAGACGTTGGTGGAGGCATTTTTGGAACGCCGCCCTCCAGTGATGACGTTGAAGGTCGTCTTCGCCCCACTCTTCACCATCTTCCCTGCCTTCTTCATGATTTAGGTTGGAAATTCGAAAATGAGTAGGGGTGGTATGGGAGGGGATTGGGGGTGGAATGTAGAGGTAGGAAGGTCAGGAAGGTGATTGGGAGGTTTAATTTGGGTTTGGTGGATGAAAAGTGGGATTTAGTGGAGGTTTTAGGTAGGGGATGTGGCTGGACGGTTTTGAGAATAAGGTGGAGAGGGAGGTTCGATTGGGGGTGTATTTGCGGTGGAAAAGGGAGTAGGGTGACTGGGGGAAGGTATGGTGGAGAAAGGAGGGTGACTGGGGGCCTTATTTCTACACTCGACTTTAGGTATGGGCACCCCGGCAACGGCGCCAGAAAGCTTGGTGCGCTCCCGCTAGAGGCTTGCAACAAGTGCAATCCACAAGGTCGGGAGGCACAGGGTGAGATGGGATCTTTGCTTTCGAAATTTGTATGGTCCCACACTAACTACCTACTTCTACTAAGACATTACTCCCGCAAGCGCACGGGGTGGTGTCGTAGTATAGGTAAGACGGCAAGTACAGGGTCGATCCGCGAGGATAAAGGGGGCACTAGAGTTAGATGGCGTGAGCTACGTTCCTAGTGCAGAGAGTAGGGTTTTCAGGGTTTTAAGGTTGATTGTTTGTTGATTAACTAAGACAGCAAGTAAGAAATGTGAGACGAAAACTAAATTATCAACAGGCTAAGTGAACAATCTAAGTTAACAAGCTATCTAACCAAGAGCAAGCACAAACTACACTAAGCAAGCAACTAACAATTTAGAGCCTAAGTTAACCACTAAACAAGATGAAAGACCTAAATTAACACTAGCTAACAAAACTAGGCAATTGACTAAGTTAGACTAAAGCAATTGAACTAAGCTAGCATTAACAAGCAAACGAATCGATTAGGGTTTTAAGCAAAGTGATTAAGGTGGGTGGGCTGTTTGGGGAATGTTACTTTGATTTTAGTTGGGGGAGTTCATTAAACATGCATGGTGCTCAATTCATATCTCGATTACCAAACCAAACAACAAGGGCAATGCCATTAGAACATAACCTATACTACTAGTAGAAGACTAGGGTTAGGTGTAGTTCTAGTAAGATTGGCCAAATCTAGGTTTCTAGGGTAAGTGATAGTAGACAATTGAGGGTTGAGGGTAGAGATGGGAGTGGAGATGAGGGGTTTAACCTCATGCCACTAGCCACTCTAGCCTTTAGAAGGCCCTAGGCAATTGCATCACTCTCACTTACACTAGCCACTTAAATCTCACACTCATTTGTAAGAGGAGGGGTGTGTATGTAGGAACAAAGGGGGCTAGCTAGGGATCCACTAATTGGACCTAGAAGCCATTCCTAATATTGCCACATACACCCCAATTCCTCCTAGAAATGAAGTGTCATCAAAAACCTCAAAACAAGCAATTCATACAAGAAGCACAAACCACATGCAATAAGATAGGAAAAGAGATGGAAGCAAGAAGTAATCATCATAAATATGAATTGAGTTCATTACTAGAATTTATCCCCCAACATGGTATCAAAGTAACATTTTAATCCCAAACAGCCCACCACAAGGGGCTTAGCTAAACATAATCATGAAAACAGGAAAAGAAAGGGGTAGAAGAGGAAGAAACTCCATGAAACTTGATGAAGTGGCCTTCTTCTTCACCTCCAAGCAGCTGCAGACGTCCTCCCTCCTCCAATGGTGCAAGGGTGCATGAAAAAGGTGGAATGGATGGATAGAAACCTAGAGAAACTAGGTTTCTATGGTGGAAATGAGTGGAAAGTGGGTGGAAATGGGGTTAGATGCAAGGGAGTAGGTGGATGGGAGTAATGGAGGCAAGGAAGCAGCTAGGGTCGGCTAGGGGGTGTCCTCTCTCGAGCCCTAGAAGCAACTAGTGCTTATATAGGAGCTAGGGTTGAGTGGGGGTAGAAAAGGAAAAACAGTGGAAAAGTCTGCTGGAAAGAAGGCCACCACGACCGTGATGAAGGGCCACAGCCGTGGCGAAGATGGTATAACATGGTCGTGGTCAGGTGGTACGGCTATGGTGAAGGGAAACTGGAAATGAATGGAGTGGCTCAATACGACTGTGGCGAGGAGCCACAGCCGTGGTGAAGTGGCTGGGCCACGGGCGTGGTGAGCGGCCACAGGCGTGGTGACTGGCGAACATTCCCATGTTGATTCCTTGGCAATAAACATTACGACCGTGGGCAGTGGCCACGGCCGTGGTGAATCTAGTTTGTCATGGTCGTGGCCGAGAGCCATGCCCGTGGTGATTCTGGCCATTTCTCCTGTTGGAACTGCTGCTCCTTGGCAATAAACATTACGGCCGTGGGTAGTGGCCACGGCCGTGGTGAGGGCTTGAACAGGCTGATGAGCTTCAAACTTTGTCAAATTCGGATGTCCTTGCTTGGTGATGACTCTTTGGCCACTAAGGTAGGTTGGGGGAGCTTTGGGGCCTTCTTTGGGCCCCTCCATGACACTCGTCCATCCATTGTGGTCCAAATACCTGAAAATAGTGCAACGAACATCCATAAGCGTATTTGCAATGATAATCAAATTGGGGGAAAATACTTGTAATCTAACATGTTTATATGCAACTTATATACAAAATGGCACAGGATGGAGCCCTAAAATAGGGTTGCATTAGCTACCTCGAGCAGCTCGCGGATGGAGGGCAGCAGTCGTCGGGCGGAGCGTCTGCCGCCTGGTGATTCAATGTGGCCATCTGCGACCGCCGGTCTACTAGGGCGGCTACATCCTGCAAAGGCAAGGTACCAGTGCCCTGTCCTGTCCTTCTGACCATCGATTATCTGCACCGTCCACCTGACTCAGGTTGAGTAGTCATCGTCCCATCTTGTCGACGCACAGGACAAACCCTAGCAAGGGCAAGCATTGTCCGTGTTCCTTCATATTGATCACCTTGTGCATCGAGGTTCTTCACATCCACCTACGCATCTTGGAGGAAGCTGGTGTTTGTCCCTGGTTCTCCGGCGGTGCTGCTCATCCCGTCGATTCCGCAGTTGTTGCTCGTTGTCGACCACTTCTTCATCCATGGTTCTCTGGCGGTGCTGCTCATCCCGGCGATTCTGCAGTTGTTGCTCGTTGTCGATCACTTCTGAATAGGTTGGTGATGATGAATAGTTAGGCCTATTTTTTGTACTGAATCATTATGCAAAGGGGTTCCCCGTGTTCCATGGTGTGTGTTGGATCCCCTGTGTGTGTTTTACATTGATAAAATGATGTTTATCTCAAGGCTCCATACTATTTTTCATCCGTGGATCCTTCGTTTTCTGTATGAAATGTGAAGGCTAAGCCATTTGGAATCTGTTTAGATGGCTAGCTGTCTTCTATTGATAAGTGCTTCCTGGCATTTTGCAAAGCTATTGCATTTATCTTTAAAGTGGTGGTTCGTGGCATTTTGCAAAGCTATTGTCTAGTTCAGTTGTATCCTAGTTTTTCAACGAGGAAGGGTTGTTACAATTTCTTGCTCAGATATAGTATTGATGGCTACTTCATTCTTGACCTCTATTTTCCTTCTTATATAAAGTCAAAGTTGCAGAAACAACTTCATTCGTGACCTTAGTTGTCATGTGATACACACCACCCAAGCTCTATAACCATTGAGTTTTTGCTCTTTTTACACTGGCATACTCTGACCTATTGATCAATGCTATGGTTTATTCAAGGGTCTTACCACTGTAAGCTTCACTTATACAAATACGATTTGCTTAATTTATTTAGTGACTATCATGCACTATGTTAGGTTATAAAATTTAGATGGAAATCACTTTTATGAATCATGTAGCATTGTGGTTAGCATGCTGAATCTACTGAATACATTGAGCACCATGAACTTCCTAAATTCTTACTTTTCAGGTAGAGAATTATGTCTAGCACCCAAAGGTAATTCTTACTTGAAAATTGCTATTCTTAAAACAAGTAAATCCACCAAAATGTTGAGAATTTTGGTATTCATCCTCATGGTGTGTGTGGGTACTGATTTTTGGATCTTGTTTCACTTGACCCATCTTTTGGTTCCTTTTTGTGTTAACGACATATCTATATACAAATCAGTTCAAAATCTTGCAATATAAATAATTTTTTGTACTATGTATGACATATCTTTATTTTGGTCATCAATATGACATATCTTATTGATCTTTCATTGTTGCATTTTACTTTGATGAGCAACAATTTTGTCATTATGGTTGCAATATGTGTATGGGGAGGTGAACACATTGATGTCCAGTTTTATAAAATATAGAGCAAGTTTGCTGGGTAGATACTAGCAAGCATGTCATCGCATGTACAATGTATAAAACATATATAAATAGGTTCATATACTTCCTCAAGTTTTCTTTGATCCAAATGTTCTGCATATTGGTCTTTTACCCATACTAGAAAAAACATACTACAATATATCACCATTTTGCAAAGCTATTGTCTAGTTCAGTTGGATCCTACTTTTTCAATGAGGAAGGGTTGTTACAATTTCTTGCTCAGATACAGTATTGATGGCTACTTCATTCTTGACCTCTATTTTCCTTCTTATATAAAGTTAAAGTTGCAGAAACAACTTCATTCGTGACCTCAGTTGTGATGTGATACACACCACCCAAGCTCTATAACCATTGAGTTTTTGCTCTTTTTACACTGGCATACTCTGACCTATTGATCAATGCTATGGTTTATTCAAGGCTCTTACCACTGTGAGCTTCACTTATACAAATACAATTTGCTTAATTTATTTATTGACTATCATGCACTATGTTAGGTTAGAAAATGTATATGGAAATCACTTTTATGAATCATGTGGCATTGTGGTTAGCATGCTGAATCTACTCAATGTATTGAACACCATGAACTTCTACAATTCTTACTTTTCAGCTAGAGAATTTTGTCTAGCACCCAAAGGTAATTCTTACTTGAAAATTGCTATTCCTAAAACAAGTAAATCCACCAAATTGTTGAGAATTTTGGTTTTCATCCTCATGGTGTGTGTGGGTACTGATTTTTGGATCTTGTTTCACTTGACCCATCTTTTGGTTTTTTTGTGTGTTAACGACATATCTATATACAAATCAGTTCGAAATCTTGCAATATAAATATTTTTTTTCTATGTATGACGTATCTTTATTTTGGTCATCAATATGACATATCTTATTGATCTTTCATTATTGCAGTGTACTTTGATGAACAACAATTTTGTCATTATGGTTGCAATCTGTGTATGGGGAGGTGAACACATTGATGTCCAATTTTATAATATATAGAGAAAGTTTGCTAGGTATATACTAGCAAGCATGTCATCGCATGTACAATGTATAAAACATATATAAATAGGTTCATATACTTCCTCAAGTTTTCTTTGATCCAAATGTTCTGCATATTGGTCTTTTACCCATATTAGAAAAAACATACTACAATATATCACCATTTTACCCATATGTTACATGTTACTTTCTATCAGTTGTGTGAGTGTATTTATTGTCAAACATACTACAATATGTATTTTTTGTGGTTTCCCGTATGTGGTATTCATAAAAATTCCCCCATCCTAGAAAAAACATACTACAATATATCACCATTTTACCCATATCTTACATGTTATTTTCTATCAGTTGTGTGAGTGTATCTATTGTCAAACTTTTATATGTCACCTGAGTGCTCAGTAACTACATCTTGACATGTTTGAGGCAAACATAAAGTATATCTCATACATCCTTGCTAGAAATCCAACTTGAAACTATCTTTTGGTTTCTCTGTATTGCTGCATAGGGGCATGAAACAGAACATTAGTTTGTTGAAATTTCTTAATCAATATTCACTGAGACTGTACATGTCTATTTTATCCTGATGGCCTTCTTATGTGCTATTCTACTCGCTTTTCTTCTATCCTAATCCACTTCTCTTATACCTCTTCTGAGCTCATGGGATTATTGAATAAGATGGCGATTCGTATAATGCTCTCATTAAAGTTTTAGTACACTGTTCCAGCTTGCTTTAGCTACTAAAAGGACAATACCTTCTATCATCTGATGCTGGAGTGCCAATATTAGATCTGAAGACCTTATAAAAGAAGAGGCGGGTTCTTCATTTGTTACTGATATTTTTTGAATTATTTTTTGTGGATGTTTCACCTCAATTTTATATAACACGGCTTGAGATCCTTTTTTATTTTATTGGAACTAATATACAGAAAATATATGCAACTGATGAACAAGGTCATTTCATAGTGTAATTGCAGCTTAGACGCCACTATCTAAGTAAATACTTTCTCTGAAAAGATAAAAGATATAACGATTTGTGTATCATAATATATTGCACCACCTACGGGGGTATGTCTTCCGCTGACCCCAAGTTTCGTATTGTTTGGGCAAGAGATTCTGATGTCGCTCTAGTATCTGCATTGCGCAGACAATATGACCTAGGCAGGTGTGTCGATGGTCATTTCACTAGGGAGGCTTGGAGGGAGGCAACTGTGGAAATGCAAAATAGGATGGGAAAGACGGCCTGCAATATAGACCAGTTGAAAACTCGGTGGAAGAACTTGAGGAGGGACTATGCCGCTTTGAAGCTTGTGACGAATAAGAGCGGCGTTGGATGGGATGACACTAGGCATAAGCCCACGCTGCCCGACAACCCTGAATGGAGGGAGAGCCTTGCGGTATATCCAATAACTAGTCCCTTAATTAAAAAAATAATGTCATATATTTACACTTTAATTTCCTAATACAAAATTTTTGTATACTTAGGCAAATAAGGACCTTGCTAGGTTGTTTAACAAGCCGTTTCCCCACTACTATGATATCGAGATTATGGCGGGGAGGAACATTGCTAGAGGACATCATGCAATGTCTTCAACGAACACACAAATCCCTTCTGACGTTGCCTCCGAGGATGATGTCACTGTCGACTTAGATGCCCTAGACACACCCATGAACACTGGAAGCCAATCTGGGGAACCTAATATGGGCACATATGGGATGCAAAGTGAGGGAGAAACCGGGGGAGGCGGAACAGATACACCGAGTGTTGGCGGGAGGCCTCTTGTCGTTAGGCGCAAGAAGCGGCCATCAATGGCTCAAGACCAATGTGGGTTTTCAAATGAAGTGTTATCTAAATTCACACAGGTTTATGCAAAGGTTCACGAGTTAGGCAGTGGTGTGGCAACTAGAGCCTTTGAAAAGAGAGAGTTTACAACCATCTTACAATATTTCCATGACACTTACCCAGATGCCCCCACTCTTGTGTTTACAACACTTGTGAACGCCATCAAGGACTCAACAAACCGCACCATCTACCTCAGCCTTATAGACACACCTCAAAAGATAACCATATGGTTGCAAGACCTTTGGGAAAGGTCCCAAGCTGCCAATGCAACAACAACACCTTCAATGCCATCCTCGTTCCAAGCTGCCAATGCAACATCAACACCTTCAATGCCATCCTCGTTTATGCCATCTCACCATGCATTTTCCCGCAATCCCCAACACCCAACTTCAGCAACAGACCAAGTATGCCATCGTCGTTTGTGTCATCTCACCGTGCATTTTTTCCTTCGTCCAATGATGCTGGCCCTTCCGGATCACCAAACATTAACAGCCAGACATTTAACTCATCAAATCAGTAGAAAGTTCTTTCATTGTTGTAATAATCTATTTCCCATCCAAACATTTTCTTTGGGCATAATCTTATTTGTTGAATTGTTGTAATATTTTTATTTCCATCCAGACCTTATTTTACCGCACAAACTAAATTGATTAACTGTTGTAATATTTTATTTCAGCGCCATGCTTTTATTTTGCATTCAATCTAATTTGCTATGTATCCTGCAAGCCATTATTTGTCATGTCCACAGTTACATATGATTGTCGAGTAGTTATTTTCCTTGTCCTTGCCATGACAACCTTGCTATGCTTCCACTTGTAGGCATAATGTCAACCACCAACCAAACAGAAACACCTGACCTCTTCACTCACATTATACATATATTGTCTGGTCCAGGTAATCACATTGCTGATACAATAGCTGAGTCCATATCAAACTCCATCATTGACGACATTTCCGACATACCACCTACAATACCTAGGTCAGTTAGCATTAGGAGTGGCCACCAGAAGGTCTTAGAAATTTTAAACGGTCATGAACAAAGGGCTTATGACCTATATCGAATGAGACCACATTCTATATTGGCCCTTGTGGACAAGCTTGAGAGTCGGGCTTTGTTACGAAGCAATAGAGGCGTCAGTTCGGTTGAGGCTGTGTGCTACTTCCTACAAATGGTTGGCCATGGACATACAAATCATGCTTTGGCTGAGGACTACATTCACTCTGGTGAGACCATAAGTAGAAAGTTCAACGAAGTCTTGGACGATGTGTGTTCGTTGTCCAATGAGTACATTGTCATGCAAACTGCAGCGACATGCACGGCAACACATTCTCGTATATTGGAGACCCCAAGGTTCTACCCATACTTCAAGGTAATAGTTAGCCCCTACAATCTTTAATCATTTGGAAATATTTTGTATGTTTACAACCTATTTTGGTGTTATAGAATGCCATCGGGGCAATTGACAGAACATACATCCCCGTCTTGGTTAAACGAGACAAGCAAAATCGCTACCGAGACAGAAAAGGGAATGTCTCTCTTAATGTCTTGGCTGTAGTTGACTTCTCCATGGAGTTTACATATGTCCTAACTGGGTGGGAGAGATCGGAAGCTGACCAACGGGTCCTACAGTCAGCGACGACCACAGGCGGGTTTAAAGTTCTGCCAGAAAAGTTTTACCTAGTAGATGCAGGGTATGCCAATACTCGGCAATTCCTTGCACCGTATCGCAACACAGCTTACCATATTTTTGAGTATCGAGGAAACAGACATGCCTACACCAGGAAGAAGGAGATGTTCAACCACCACCACGCACAATTATGTAATGTCGTAGAAAGAGCATTTGGGGTGCTGAAGCGGCGGTTTGCCTACCTTAAAAAGGGGGCGACATATCCCATACATTCACAGTGTCGCCTCGTAATGGCTTGTTGTATCCTCCACAATTTCATACGCCACCAACATGATGGCGACAGTATAATGGACGAACTCTCAGATGACATTTCAACATCTGTCGTTCCCCCTGCTGGGGTTGACCTGAGTTCCCTCCAACAAACAACTCAGGCCGATTCAAGGGAGGGCGGGCGTTTACGTGAATCTATTTCTAATTTGCTATGGGATGCCCATTGACTTACAATTGTATCTGTAATAGTCTTCGACATTATTTGAAAAATTGTCCACGACATAACTTTGTAGGCTTTAGTTGTTTTTTTTACGAACTTTTTACTGGATCCTAATAATATACATGACATAATGAATCAGTAGGTTGTCTTGAAATGGAGAATGGAATGCCTTGCTGTACATGCGGCCTTCAATGCACTGTACGTGTGTATATGGATGACGCGGACGTGACAAATGGACGTTTTGAAAATAACAACCCCACATACCGTATTTTACATGTGGTAGGGGGCTTGTTTCGAACAGATGTCAGATGAGATTGCCCGTGCAGCGTGTACCACCCATAGTTGCCACACTTACTGCAGTTAGGGATGCTATGCTAACACAACTTGCATATACCCGCAACGAACGCAAGCTATGGTCTGAACAATGTGACTTTGTCAGTTCGACAAGAGCAGACACCGATAGGCTCGAACAAGATATTTCCACTCTACGTGAGAGGTGCCAATATCTTCGACAACGACTTCACATCACGAGCAGTAACGACTCTTCAAACGAGTACGGATACAATACATCATAGATGTAGAACAAGCAGTTAGGCCTATTTTATGTTTGGAAAGTTGTATTTGAAATCTATGTTCAGAATCAGACAATATTTTTACTAATCCTTGATTATGTTTTAGATGTCAATGGATTCATATGGAGTTCTGAGGTGTGATTGTGGGTTAGATGCAGCCTTGCGACTTAACACAGAGGATGCAGGGTTGTATGATTTTGGCATTCTGAGTGAAAGGTCGGGCGAAATGTATTACATATGTCCTTCTCGTGAGGTGCACTAGTAAATACATACATAATAGGTTGTCGTTGTATATGCTGCACATTCTTTGTCATTCATTAAACTTGATAATACATTGTAGGGAAAAGATCGGTGCAGATACTTCCGTTGGGCAGTCGATCTCCCCCCAACAATTGATTCTTTAAAAGCTGAGATTATGTTACTAACTGTCGAGTGCAAGTCAGTTTGGGTCCAGGCAATGAACATGAAGGACTTTGTTGAAATTCATCACAACTACGATGATATATACACCCCAAAAAAGTATGAGCATGAGGGTCTAGAACGCTACGTTACCAGTCTGGAGGAAGAATGTAGTCTTCTTTTAGACATTCCTTCACCCACGGTGACGCCATAACGTTTAATGGCAGAGAGCTACATTTAGTTTGGTGTGTCGATTTACATTGTCCACCATTCGATGTTTTTAACATTAAATCTTTCTGAATTCATCCGACATTAGCATGCTTTAGTTATTTATCATAATGTTGGTGTATGTTTTATGGAGGGTGTATGTTTTTTCACCGTGATGTTGATAAATGTTAGTTAGCACTGAATATGCATTTTATATTCTCTTAATTATGCGATACACACTTACGTCTAAAACATATTACTTACATAATCTGTAATATGGCTGGGCCTCGAAGGACGCCTTCTTTTATGTGGTGTACGGAGCTTGATATGGTTCTCAGAGGTATGATGAGAAACCAATATGAGTTGGGGAGATGTGTTAATGGAGTATATACTACACAGGCTTGGATGGAGGCATGACGTGACTTCCGAAACATAACTGGGGGGCCTTACATATCTTTGACTGAGTTGCAAATGAGATGACAATACATAAGGAGAGAGTTCATAAGAGACAATCTTTTTATTTTGGGAGATTTATTGCCTCCCCCACCATTGGCCGTGCAACGCAACTTCATGACGACTCGTCACATTTACCCACCTGGGGTTGCTGAATACCTTATTAACACCGATGAGTGAATCAAACAACCACGTTAGACGGCGAAAATAACACATTAACATGTAATATATTTCCACGACTTTGTAGTTGTCTGTGTTTACCTCGCAACATTTATTTGTATGCAACTAACTTTGTTTGGAGCTTTATTGTTATATATTGAATGCATACATCACGTTCTTACTTGTTTGTAGCTAAGTTTGTTTGGAGCATTTATTTGTATTCAATATTGTCACAATTATCTTACTATTATTGATATTTACTAATACTTAAATTTGATTTATTAACTATAGATGTCATCATCGCGGTCACGGTCAAAGACAAGGACAAAATTTAAAAAACTATTGATGTCTCCGTCGAAGATTAAAAAATATGTAGAAGAAAACCTTATTTGCAAGAAACCATGTTGCGAGCCTACACGCGATGAGGGCCCAAATGAGAGAGACGAACAATCCAACGGTGTTACTCATCCTATTCACCATCTGCCGTTGCTGTTCGAGTGGCCAAAAGACGCCAGCAAACAGGAAACAAATCAGGTGTTGGACGAATCCTGTCCTGTGTCGTGGGACGAGTACGACGAGGCCATGAAGTTGGCCAATGAGTACGATGAGGCATGAAGTTGGCTGTTTGATCACCAACTTAGATTGTGTAACTTTGTCGTTGTCTAGGTCCAGGGCAGACCTCTCATTTCAGTTTGTATGTTACATATGTATTTGTACGGGAACCAATAAAATATTATCTTTTTATTTATGTGGTATTACGTTCTGCTACAGAAATGCTACACACGTTTGCTACTATTTAATTTAAATACATAAATTATATTATGTATTTGTTATTTAGTATATAATACACTTCAGCCAACTTCTGCTTAAGCGGCAACACAACTACACATACCTTATTCTCGTTAAAATAGTTCTACAACAGCAGGACAGAATCAGCAGATACTGACTACGTTGCCAAACAAAATCAGACTGAATCCAGACTGAATCCAGTCTAGTAGCAAAACAGAATCAGACTGCAATCAGACTCAAATCAGACCAGCTCACCAGAATCAGATTGGGGAATCACACTGGGTTGCCAAACAGAATCAGACTGAATCGTGACTAACCCAGTCTAATGCAGTCCAGTCACTCAATCAATCTAACTCGTAGGATCAAACTCACGTGTCAAACGGAGGCTAGAAAATTTCAAGATTGGATAGTTGGATACCGAGCATGGTGCGTCCACACTCGATGCAGAATTCGACCCACTGAAAGACGAGACCCGTCCGGGCGTTTACATCGGATGTCAAACATGAATGGTACAAAAATGAATCGGATTTGATTTCATTCCTCGATTCCGCTCCCTCTTCCGCTCCCGTGCGAAAACAGAAACCCCCGACCCGTGTTTACACTGGATAGAATCGCGGCGGTGCACTCCCTTCTCCCCCTCCGCCCACCTTTCATCTCATTGCCTTGCTTCTTCCGATCCTCTTCTCCGGCGGGCCGGAGCTGCTTGGGGTCTAGCTTTGTAAACCCCAAATCGCGGAAAACCGTGGCCTTGAATCTCAGATCTTCCCTCGAAGAATCTTCAGATGCCCGAGAAGACTTATATAGCCCCGCGGTTTCGGTTCAGGATTGACTGCCGTCGCGTTGTACGGTAAGGACTCTTTCTTCAGGAGTGGTCAGAGCCCGGGTGCTCCCCTCCGAAACCCGTAATTTTAGAGTTTTCCCTCGTTAGTGGTCCGGGAGCTTGCCTGCCCTCCCCTTGTCTCCGCGAGGGAAAGGGGGATTTTCTCTAGGATAGAGGGTATGAAGGGGCGATCTCAGAGGCTACCGGCGCCGGCCCCACCGAAGGACGACTGGGGGGATGGGGATGACTCGTGGACAGTCGACTGCAGCTGCGGCGTCAACTATGACGACGGGGAGGAGATGGTGAACTGCGACGACTGCGGGGTGTGGGTACACACTCGCTGCTCTCGCTATGTCAAGGAGGAGGAGTCTTTCACCTGTGACAAGTGCAAGGGCGGCGGCGGAAATCGGCATGCTGGAAGCAACAGCAACGAGGAGGCCGAGGTCGCGGAGCTTCTCGCCGAACTCCCCACCAAGGGGGACAAGTGCCTCCCACCTCCGGCCCCTTCAAACCACATACACCGGGCTCCGCCTCCAAGAGTCTGGTTTGAGACGCCGATGGAGGACCGGGTTCACATCCAAGGGCTCCCCGGAGGCGATCCCTCCATATTTGAGGGCAGCGCAGGCTCGGTCTTCAACACGGACTTATGGAATGCTTGCGGGTTTATTCCTAAGAAGTTCAATTTTAAGTACAAGGAATTCCGTTGCTGGGACAATGAGGAGGTCGACAACCCTGCCAATACTGGAGCGGATGTGCTCTTCTCGTTATCCAAAGAGACTGCTCTGCCAGGCCCTTCTATGACTCTTACTGTAAGAAAGCCTGATCTTCCACGGGATTCAGGAGGAAAAGATGGGAAGGGCATATCTCCTAGTGGATGGCTTAATCCCGTCAAGAAGGAGAGAAATAAACTCCGGGGTTTTACTGCTATTACCACTGGGAAGCGCAAGGAGGAAGATCCAGCAACGATAAAGGAGAAGGCTGCAAAGAAGGCTAGGCTTTCTGCTAAAGCTACATTAGATGAAAAGGCTGCAGGTAAAGCCACAATATGTTTAATGGCTATCTATTTCCATATAAGCATTTAGGAAGCCTATTTTTCATTTAAAATTGAAAATCGCTACTGTCTGTCTGTTACAGGGTCTAGTCTTGGTGTGAGTACTTGCAACTCTAATGCCAGTCGTGATGAGCCCCTTAAGGGCTCAAAGTCATTTTTATGCGACGAACATGGTGTTTTTAAGAGAAAGGAATCACCTTCAGATAATGGCAGTAAAGTACATTCTAATTCTAAGATAAATGGTGTTAAAGATAGCTTCAAGAAGGCTCCCTTGAGCAAGGCTTCTCCAGGGAATATATCATCCATGGCCTCCCAGGAGAAATCTTCAGAACGAAAGCATGCCAAATTGGAGAATGTTCATAAACAGCCACCTGAAGTTTCTTCTGGAAGAGATGTATCTACATGCTTAATGCATTCTGAAGAGCATGATAGCCAAATTAAAGAGGTTTGTATTCTCTCTATTATAGTATTTTATGTCTCTGCATATTATTTTTTTTGCATGACATCCTTGCAAAACAACTGCTGTGAATATTGTTGGATGAGCGGGGTTCAAGATATGGGTTTATTTAGCAATGGGGTTGGGATGATTGGGATAGAATAGAAGTTAATCAAGCCATTGAAGGGAAAGGAAGCAGTGGCGTAGAGCATGTGATGCCCTGGGTATTCAGACAGAAAAAATCAGCCTTATAGTGCTTTTTGTCACAAATTTGGTATTTGGAATATGTTTGACCTAACTAAAAAATCAAAATTCGGGAATTATGCGGGAAATTTAGGCAAAAAATGATCAAAGTATGTTTAAAGCACGATCATCTATTTGGAAAAAGTTTGAAAAAATTATGAGGATATACATAATACATATATGATACACCATACTTGTTAAGGCGGCAAGGCGACACGGCGTTGGGGCTGGACGCCTTGTGCCAAGGCGTGACTAGGCGTCGCGTAAGCGACCTTTAAAAAAAATAATTTATGTATACCTTTTATGTATATATACATGTGTCATGGTTTTTCTCCACTCATATACACACATTGTATAGTTATATATTTAGTTATCTACATATTTATGGTCGATCTTCCCATATATATATATTATTGTATGAAAAAATAACCAATTACATTTCTAATATATTATCATTGACAATAATGTGAAGGACACGAAAAGAATTATTGTAAAGAATGTAAGAGAGTGATCAATAAATAAATATATATTTATTGTCATACATAGCTACAAGTATTAAGCAATGTAATCACTATCCTTCATAGCATAGCTACTTAGTACAATCTGAATTGTAGGTGCAAACTAAGAAAAATCAAATGTGTACTAAGAGTATTAGATCCCATATATATATTTTATTGTATGAAAAAATAACCAATTACATTTCTAATATATTATCATTGACAATAATGTGAAGGACACGAAAAGAATTATTGTAAAGAATGTAAGAGAGTGATCAATAAATAAATATATATTTATTGTCATACATAGCTACAAGTATTAAGCAATGTAATCACTATCCTTCGTAGCATAGCTACTTAGTACAATCTGAATTGTAGGTGCAAACTAAGAAAAATCAAATGTGTACTAAGAGTATTAGATCCAGTCAAACAAAAAAAGAGTATTAGATCCAGTCAAACCCAAAAAAGAGTATTAGATCCAATTAAAAGTGATATTTGGCACATAAAATAGGCAACACTATTAATTTTGAACATTGGTGTGGCCATATCATCAAACATTAAAATAAGTGAATATACAACCAGACCCACAAAACTAGGCCATTGTAGCATTATAAATAAAGCGTCCTCGCCTAGGTGCAGCCCTGGGACGCCTTGACAAGTTTGTGATACACACATCCATAGATATCTATCTATAAACTATTCACACACATTACTTACACAAGCCCGCCCACACGCCTTATTGTTTTTTGTGACAACAAAATCCATATACTACTCGCACACACATTACAGACATAAATACATACATGTATGTATGTATGGGATAAAGAGAGACATTCTCTCCCCCTCTCCCACGCCTGTGGCGGAGGCCGAACGCCCAAGAGGGTGGTAAACCAAGGCAACAACTGGGATTCAAACTCGGGTATGTATGTATGTATGTATAACAATCTGTCTGATTTTGTTTTTTGTGATAACATCATCCTGAAATGCTTTGGGAGGAACATATATCAACTTTATATGCCGATGGCAACCTTCGATGAACCTCACACGCCCATGTGTCGACTACGCGTTTGGGATGAGGGTTATCCTTAGTAGTTCTTTAAATGCTTATCACATACGTTTTTATGCATGCTGCAGCATATGAAGTAGCAAATTCTGAAACACATGCATGTCCACCTTTTCCGATTCCTTATATGAAGAAAATGCCTTGGTTCTTGGGATAATTTTTTTTCCAAAGGTCTATACATGTGTATCTGAAAATGCAGTGAAAGAACAAAAAGTTCCCCATGTGTATTAGATTTGTATTTAAAGAAGCTTAGACTTTATTATTACATGTACAACACCAATTCTTGCAAAAAGCGGAGCGATATATGTAAAAATGCCCAATTGCAGTACTCATGAGTTAAGACAAATCTCTTGAAACATGATATTTACCTTTTAAGGTCGAATTGAAACATACCTAAATATGGTTGTGATTGAGAAAGGGTCCTGTATTGGTGGTTTTTAGAATCTATGTATCCGATACTTGCATGGATTTGATTGAAATTTTGATGACGATGACACATTTCCGATACATCATATGATTCATATCTATATAGTGTGTGAGGATTGATTTCTAGGGTTCTTTTAAGGAAGGTGCTCGTTTGCGGCAACTGGCAAGTTCTATTTTTCACATTTTGAATCTTCCAAGTGGCTGTAGAGTCTCAAGGGCATGTAGATTTCTTCATAGCAGACTTCGGTTCACTTTCTCAATGAAATGAATTTCACTTCCATCAAAATCATCTTTTAGGTCTTAGTACTGCCCTTGTGTGTCCATAAATCTTGTAAAGGCTGGATACGAGGCATGAGGTAAATTAAGGGGCGTTTTACTATCCAGGGAGCCTTTTTATGTGTTTGTGTTATTGGTATGTTAGTGTCACATGCGACAATATGTTTGGGCCCTTCTCTAAGGGACATAAATATGTGATTGAGGGCCTGTTTGGTCCGTGGTGAATGGAGGGGAGGGGAAGGGAGGGGCAAAGACTAGGCTGTTTGATTGGACAAAGTGACAGGGAAGGGATGGAAATGGAGGGGAGCAGAGGGGAAAGAGTCAGGTGTATTTTCAGCCGCTTCTCTGCCCATCAAATCGTAGTGAAGACAAGATGAAGGGGAAAGACTTGGTGGGAAATTTGTAAAAAGGTTGGAGGGAAAAATGAAATCTGGGAGGTAAGATATAAATATTATGGCAGTATCAATGCAGCCCACAACCAATGGGAGCATGTCACATCTACGTCATTTGGAGGAACATATGAAATATTGGAGGGAAATTTGTAAAAATTGAAAGGAAAAATTTAGAGGAAAAAATAAAAATAAAATAAAAGGAACCTAGAATAAACTTTTCTACACAATTTAGATGGAAACATAAAAAACTCAGAATTTTTTGGTAGGAAATCTGAAAAGTTTCAGATTATTAAAATACAAAACATAAAAAAGTAAAGAAAAGACAAATAATTTTAGTGAAATGTGGGGGATTGTGGAGGGAAGTTTTGAACTATGGAGGGGACATGAATATTTGGAGCCAAATTTTGTTAAAAATACACAAATATAGAGGAAACTATCTATATAATCATAGCTGGTCCCATTTTTATATCACCAACGTTCATCGAACAATTTTTTTGTATTTACATAATTTTTCTTGTTCTCCCCCCTTCCCCTCCCTATTTACTAGTGCTCATCGACATATAAAATGAGATAACAAAACTACAATTTTTCATACATAATCAAGAAATGGACACCTATTGAGGCTACATATTCTGTAATCATTACATAATAACATCCATATCAAGATTTATGATGGTGTCCCTTTCAATATAGAGCTTGCTCTTCCTATTTCTGAGACAATGCTATACATTTTCATTCACAAAAAGGGTCGCGTCTCTAGCAACAAAATAGTTTAGCCTAGTAAAATGTTCAACAAACCGAGTCTTTATTTAAAAATGTCCCTTAGATAAGGTTTTTTTCCCATGAAAATGATTTGCGACGTGGTCAACAAGAACATGATAACATTCTAAAAAATTTTGGGCGGTAATGTGAACTTCAAAGTCTAACTCCAATAATTTTAATGATCCCACCATTACAACTTTGAAACTTAGATTCAGTAAAATGTTGATAATCAAATTATGATGTCTGCTTTCTTCACCAATTCATGGTTTAATGAAGCATTCTTTCTTAATTAGAAATTTCTCATATTTTATTGATCCATATTTATACAAATATCGCTTAAAGAATAGGTAGAAAACGAAATCTATCAAGCAATATAGTAAACATAGTGAAAGAGAAGTACAAAAAAACCCTGTCAAATATACATGCTTGAACTTGGATGATAGCTATAGAAGCCTTTTAATCTTGGTGTTTTGGAGAGTGACATAATAACAAGGAAGACTCGCAGAGAGTACAACTATTATTCACATCAAGCACCATAACAGTCTAGACATCACACTCTTTCACAGGACAACTTTTCAAGTAACATTGTCATCCATGTCTACAACAAAAGTAGAAAAAGAAATAGAAATAATCAAATACTAACAATTGAGTTTTTCTTGACAAGAAAGACAAAATCGATAAAAAAGCCTCAAATAACAACCAACATATCCGGATAACTACTGAAAGTCTGAAATCATAGCAATTAATTTGATGAAAGAAAGATGTCATGCTCCTTTGGTCAAAACAAATTCAATAGAAGAAACCACACTATTATGATGATGACCGTTCGTGAGAGTATATTGAGAGCGGTGAATTTTGAAAGCTGAGAACATACTTGTTAAGGCGGCAAGGCGACACGGCGTTGGGGCCGGACGCCTTGCGCCTTGGCGCGACTAGGCGCGCCTAGGCATCGCCTAGGTGACCTTTAAAAATAATAATTTATGTATATATTTTATGTATATATGCATGTGTCATGGTTTGTCCCCACTCATATACACACATTGTGTAGTTATATATGTAGTTATCTACATATTTATAGTCGATCTCTCCATATATATATATTTTATTGTATGAAAAAATAACCAATTACATTTCTAATATATTATCATTTGACAATAATGTCAAGGACACAAAAAGAATTATTGTAAAGAATGTAAGAGTGATCAACATATAAATATATATTTATTGTCATACATAGCTACAAATATTAAGCAATGTAATCACTATCCTTCATAGCATAGCTACTTAGTACAATCTGAATTGAAGGTGCAAACTAAGAAAAATCAAATGTGTACTAGTATTAGATCCAGTCAAACAAAAAAAGAGTATTAGATCCAGTCAAACCCAAAAAAGAGTATTAGATCCAATTAAAAAGTGATATTTGGCACATAAAATAGGCAACACTATTAATTTTGAGCATTGGTGTAGCCATATCAAACATTAAAATAAGTGAATATACAACCAAACCCACAAAATTAGGTTACTGTAGCATTATAAGCAAGGCGTCCTCGCCTAGGCGCAGCCCTGGGGCGCCTTGACAAGTATGGCTGAGAGTGTGTGGGAGTGAGACCTGCTCCCAACTGCGCAAGCACGCCACACGTGATTTGTAAAAAAAAAAGTGCCTCAATCATCAATTCGCTGTTGTCACGTCTGGTGGACACAGGGCACACCACCCAAGCAGCCACCACTGGGATCGTGCTATGTTTAAGTCTAGGGCAAAGCCGAGAAACATCCTTTTATCTCTCCAACAGTCCGGCCCAATTAAATTGATCGACATTGAAAACTCGCTTATGACCCCGATATCCTATTTTATCTTAAGCTAACAACGCACACAACAACCACAATTTAATCCCTGAATTCTAGGTGAGGAACATGCCTCATGGGGCCTATATGTGCCTCCGCCACTGCATACATACATGCATGCAGATGCACGTTGTGTACAAATATATGTTCTGAAATATGTGTGACATTTTTTTTATATGTATTATATCAAAATGTGTACATATAAACATATGAAAATGTGTGTACATACGCATGCATGAATTTATATGTTGGTGTGGGTGCACAAGTAGTTCAAAATATAGTTATGCAACTTACATTGACAAAAACATACATATTTCTTTCTATTTACTCTGCCTTCCATATACCCTTCCTGCATATGCTGCACGTTTTTGCTTAGACTGATTTTTGGAACAATGGAAACATAACCTTTAAAAAAAATTGACCTTCTATCTTATGTAAAAACTATGCTATTTCTGTTAGGTCTTTAGTTGCAATATAAAGATTGCCTATTTTAGGGTCCCTCTCACCTATGTATAGGAATCCAAACACCATATGAATCATTTAATCCAGAGTCCTGTGACTTTTGATGTCCTTATACATTATTAAGGTTTTTTTTGAACTTAACCATAATATTCAATATATCTATGAATATGTTTGACCATAAAATTGTGTATAGGTCGATGTCCTCAACTATAGCATATATATGTACACAAAGGGGAGTATACGTGAAATCATTAAGATACATGTATATAGGAGGAAGGTTGATTTAAATTGTAAAATGTAAAGGTCGCTTAAACGCATGCAACGAGGAGACACACTTAACCTTAGGCGTGGTGCCTTATCAAAAGTATGGTAGTTCATTTAATCTTATTGGTTTGAAAATCTATTAAACCAAAATGAAGCCAGCAAAAATCTCAAACGGAACCATTTTAAATTGAAAATCTTAGGCTTGTTTGGCGGTTTAAGTTTAAACTGGTTTAAGACTTTTTGTTAGTTTGTAGTTGTCAAATGGCATTTAAACTAGTTATACAGTGTTTGCTTTTAGGCTTGCAAATTATAACTGACAAATGTTATTTTAAATTAATTATATGATGACAAGCTGCTTGCTATTTGAATTACTGTAGTATCCAATCCTATTGGTTTAAAATTCTTTTATTTAAACAAAAGCGAACCAGTTGGAATCTTAATCCAAACCATTCAAAACTGGAATTATGCATGTCTAATTCTATATAAAACCATGGTTTTAAATTTTAACCGACAAAATTTGATCCGTAGGTGCTCGATGATGTAGAAATGCACATGCCAATGGTGAATTTTTTTGGTATGTAGTTTCATTTAAAATCTAAAACAAACAAACAAACACGCAAAATATGGAGAATTATCATGAAACAATTATTTTGAAAATTCAAACCGTGGATCTTCTTAAATAATATATAAATAAACTACGTATAAAATTTGAGCTTGTTTGGACACTTATAGGTCATGCATTTAAAGACAGCAAAAATGATCCATTTGAAATTAGATTGTGTACGTCGATTTAGTTGGCTTTGGACGAGTGACTCAATGACATCCAAAAGAGCTCAACTTTGCGTGTAGCCTATCTTATTTATCCAATATATATCTATGGTATGGATTTCTCAAAAAAATTGCATATATTTGTTATAACATGGATATCCATGGTTTAAATTTTCTTAAAAAATGGGCTTGATAGGTATACACCAGTTGAGTGTGTAGTGTGATCTATAAACTCGACGTATTCTACCCCGACTCTCTCTATTTGAGTATATATATATATTTATATATATGTATATATATTTATTTATATATGTATATATATTTATATATATATATGTATATATATATTTATATATATGGCTAAAACAATTGTGTACCCGAGTACATGTAGCTTACATGTACGCTTACATGTACCCACCTTCATTTATGATGATTGTAAAACTCTACTGAATAATCCAATTATCCAACCTTATGGATGTAAAATATACCCCTTAGATAAGATATGTACAAAAATCACCACAAATTGATATTCATAGATCATCCTACGAAAGAAAATCTGTATTTTCTAATCAACGGTAAGTTGCAGAAATTGCAGAAACCATTGAATGATATATTGCTATATCTCATGATGTATATGAGATATGGTTAAGATTTTTTTAACACATGTAATCTATATAGTGTTGAATCAATCCATATGGTTGGATCTTATCAACATACTCCAACATGTGCTATTTTAATGGCAGGTACACATAAGTTAGGTGTACCGGCCAGTACACACTTCCTAACCTCTCTCTCTCTATTTGTATATATACACTCTTCCTAACCCCTCTCTTTCTATATATATACATAATGGCAGGTACACATAAGTTAGAGTAGAACACTGGAGTGTACAAATTGTACTGTACACAAGGAACAAGGTGACCGATACCGATGCCGTTTCGATAACTTGGAAATAGGTATTTATCAGTATACCGACAAATGCAATCCTGACCGTTTCGACGCCAAAATGAACGAATTAATTCATGAAACCTTAAAGGTGTAATCTCTTACCTAAATGTAGTGTTTTATGCAATACAATTCTATATTGGGTGTGTAGGGGGGGGGGTTCCATCATGTGGGAGGTAAGGAATCTGTCCTGTTTCGTTGGGATTTCGATGACAAAATGTAGGATTTAAGATATGAAATTTTACTAGCACAAACCAAAAATTTAAATACACACAATTATGCAATAATATACAATCCACAACATATGAATAACATATTTACTCACAACTCACATCAGCTGTATGTTGAGTGGTGCGTTGGTTCTCCATACAGTAATGAGTTGATATTACTGAGATATTGCAGCCATGACATGTGCATCCTATAAAGGTGGGTTGTATGTAGTCACATGCTCCTCATACACATCATTATTGGCAAATTGTATGAAGTTCCGCGTTGCTCATTCATGTGCAACATTGTGTAAGTATATGCTCCTCATACACATCATTATTGGCAAATTGTATGAAGTTCCGCGTTGCTCATTCATGTGCAACACTGTATAAGTGTATAATACTCCTTTGTATTATATTCACATTACTCTCTAGTAAAACATCTTCCATTAAACATAATAAGTAACTAATTATATCAATAATAACTGTAATATGCTTAAATAAATTGTATGATAATAGTAATTAATAGTGTTGTAAGTAGGTAGATCTAGTGATAATATTGCAGAATTACATAATATACTTATAGATGTATGTATAGTTCGCGTAAACATATAAAAATTGGAGTAATACTAGGCTTTGGCGGTAAAAAACACCTTTTTCAGGTGAAAGTGGAAAAAAAGTAGGAAAAAGAGATGGAGAGGTTGCTAATGGTAGAAATGAAAGAGATTAGTTAGAATTACCTTGATTTGGGTTGGTATTAGCTCCAATCGCCAAAAATCATCCAAATGCACCTTCTTTTCACCTCCCAATAAGTAATAATAGTCATTCTCGCAAAAACGGTATACCCGCCGGTATACTGTCGGTTTCGGTCGGTACAATGAAGTTAGTAGTGAGTTTTGCACCGAAACCATCGAAACATGGCGGTATTGGCGGTATACATGTCGGTATTATCGGTATTTGCGATCCTATCGGTATGCACACATGTTTCCGTGTCGGTACCCGTCGTTATCGGTATTTCGGTCAAAATACCGTCGATACCGGCGAAACCTCATTCCTTGACTGTACACTGAAGTGATGTTTACCTGTCAAGGCCAATTGTTTGGGGAAATACAAAACATGCACTCATTGTTATGAAAGATATATGTTACATACCAAATTTGACTCATTTGGATGAGATTAAGCCACTCATCCAAGGATAATTAAACTAAGTTCATAACTAATGTCAAGTGCATCATGTTTGTCGCTTTAGATCCATGACCCATAAGTGTAGAAATGAGCTAAAATTTTATATAGAGGCTATTCATAAGATATTTAAGAAGATCAACAATTTAGATTTTTAGAATAATTGTTTTATGATGGAAAACTACTTTTGAGTGTAGTGTCTCCGATACACTTGAGTGTATTCTAGCCTGACTCTCTCTGCCTATATGGATTACACAATCAAAATTTCCATCAAAATAATTATGTATTTTTTTGCTCACACATGTAGGAGACCCCCACTTATTTGCAACATATAATGATATCGCACAAGTAGTTGTGATTTAATGTGTGTAGATCAACATGGTAAAATTTCAATATTTAAATCATTTATTTGGTCAATAAAATTGTATGTTGAAATCTTGTGTTGACATGAACAAATTTGTCAACAATTTCCATTGAGATTTCTATATATGGACCATCGAAAATGATGTCAAATTTAGACGTTAAACTATGGTTCAAACTAACTAAAGGGCATAGTCACATATGGGATTTGAGATTCATTTGACGAGGTTGAAAAATTTGGCAGTCGGGAAGTATTTGAAAAATTTGGTTAAGTTTCAACAAAGATTTGGTAAAAGTTTGATCAAATATTTTGGAAAAACTTGGATAAAATTCGATACAATGTGTATATACATACACACATACAAATATTACATATAAACACATGATTAATGCATTGGTATAGAATCATATATACACATTTTTTTACTGATTCTCTATTACCAAGTGCCAAATCATATAACACGTTCTCACTTCATTCATGAATAATTCGTGAAATTTGGGAGCAATTCATAAAATTTGGGGATAATCCGGAAATTGTGGAATTTGGAAATTGTTCTGAGTTTTCTATGAAATTCAAATGTGGCATTCGTCACGTGAACAGTTTGTGAATTACACAAATAATTCAAAAATTTGGAAAATTTTGTGACTATGCTAAAGAGTATATATGGTTTTCAAAGTAGAGTTGTCAACTACATTAAATATGTTACCAAGTGCCAAATCATATAACACGTTCTCACTTCATACATGAATAATTCGTGAAGTTTGGGAGCAATTCATAAAATTTGGGGATAATCCGGAAATTGTGGAATTTGGAAATTGTTCTGAGTTTCCTATGAAATTCAAATGTGGCATTCGTCACGTGAACAGTTTGTGAATTACACAAATAATGCAAAAATTTGGAAAATTTTGTGATTATGCTAAAGAGTATATATGGTTTTCAAAGTAGAGTTGTCAACTACATTAAATATGCAATTATAGAAGAAATAATTTTACTTGTCACTTTAAGTAATACTATAACAATGGCGTTTCTAATTTGGAACAAGTCCCTCATATCTATTTTGGTGCATAAATGAGGGTAACTTTCCACATTTTGTGTAAATTCAATATGTTATTTTCATATGTATGCGTATATACATAAACTTCAAAGGTAATAACTTGTTATGTATACATTGTACGGTTTTGACTTGGTTTTGGTTAAATTGACCACTTAAATTGAACCACAATGGAGTTGTTTTAAAAATGAAAACCTAGAGGGTAAACCATTTGGTTTGCCTTGATTCAATTTGATTTGATGAGTTTGGCTTTATGACTGCCCCTGGTTTTGTTGGAATAAGGTAAACGTATTGGTTAATTTGCAATATTCGATATGCTTCTAGGATACTAAAAGTTGTATTGTGATGTTGATATATCACGACATTGTGGTTTTTGTTGTTTAGATTTGAATTACCTTAAGAATAAGCAAAAGTGTTTGAACATGAGGAGCTAAATATTGCCAAACTTGAATATTGTGCAACATTCACCAATTAGTACTACAAATTACCCCTTATATGATTTCTTTGCATATACAACATAAAATAAAAAATTATAGGGTGTAACTATTTATACAACTCGATTTTTTATTAGCGAGGGAATTCGTCTTAGATAGGGCCAGTAATGGACCAATCCCAACAAGATAAACCCCTCGGGTCTCTAGTGGCCTGCTTACTGAGGACCAAACAGCCCGCATAGTTGCTTGGCCTATGCGACAGGATAGGAAGCACATACACTTCTATACAAGCCCCGTGTCCATGTCGGACACGTACACTTCCCAGACACAGCCCAAAACGTTTTGGACACGGCCAAGACGTGTCCTGTCCGTTGTTGCAGCCCGAACACGGCTGGACACTGCCCGGACACTCCCTCGACAAATCAGCCTAACAGTTGCTGCTGGTACAACCTATTTCAGTGTATAAAATCTGAATATGCAGCTACTCCCGGGGCACATCAGCCTAGAAATTGCTGCAGCTGAAACCTCTTTCACTGTGTGAATTCTGGATATGCAACTACTTTTCAATTTTGTCTTGTCATTGAGAATTTAAATTACAAAGCTGAGATATAATCACATAAATGCAAATAATTTTTTTTGAAAGAATCCACATGTAAAATCCAAGATGGAACTAGGCATCATAAATCACCATTTGTCTACTAAATTGACTAAATGAGTAACATGTACTAATTTATCCAGTTTGAAAATCTGCTATGCTTACTATAAAAGCTGCAACAGCGAGTTGATGCCGTGCTTGATATTGTTTATACCAATGTTAATTTTTTTGTCAAAACTGTCAAAATTTTGATAAATATTTTCTGTTTTCGTGGCAATCAGACATCAAAATGGACCGTCGGAATTCTTAAAACACGCAGACTGTCATTTTTTTAACTTTTTCATCTACATTGTACTACCTAGAACATGTTTTTTGCATAGTTGTGTCTTTATGTCTTATATTGTGCTTGCAAACTATAATGACTTAATTCATTGATTTCACCACTGAAAATTGACATCAAGATTCCCCATCGAAATGGTCATTGAAACAGCTCATGGTCCTTCACTCATAAATGACGAGACCCCACCCTCACATATCCAATATGCAATGTTATTACATATTCGAGTAAGTTCTACACTGGTAGATCATTCTGGTGAAATTTCATGAATTAATTCATTAATTTTGCCGTCGTAACGTGAACACATTTATCAAAATTTCTGTGGCCACCGAAATGACATCAAAATCGGACATTTTATTCTATGGTTTATACTACACAAAAAACACACATTCATATTCATATATATTCTGAATACATATGTAAATATTTTTCAGATATTTTCCTAAGTAATTCCAATAAATACATACATGCATTATACAGACATATGTATATATTTTTATAAAAAAAATCCCATCCAACGCCGTGTCCTATATATTTGCAAATTGTCGTGTCCCGTCTCTGTACCCGTGTTCGTGTCTAAAAATGTGTCTGTGCTTCCTTGGCGACAGGCAAATCATTTCAGAGGGTGCTTGTCTGGGGATTTGAACCCGTGCCGCTTTATTTAGGGAGCTCATGCTGACCACCCACACATGACTTGTTGGCTACATACAACTTGTTTAGCACAACGAGTCTTTAAAATTTCTCCGTAAACTATTTTTTGGATATATTATCAGGCTTGTATTGCACAAAGACTATTTGTTGACATACTAACATACTTCTGACATTGAACATTTTTCATATGTTTTATTGTCTTGACATGTTGATGTAATTGATCACATTTCATACACCATCAACCTAAAAATGATGAACTTTTTATGTAAGGAATATAATAATAGGAATTAGATCATATATCTGCATTAACAGTTGTTCAATTACATGTATACATGTGATGTGACACACAACACAAGGAAGAAGGAAAAGGAGATACAAAATAAACGAATCTTTCTTCAAATCAAATGATATGTCCAAAAAAGCCCAAAGGTTGGCTCGGTATAACTAGCTAAACTCAAAACCCTATCACTTAATTTTTTTTTAATAAAATCCAACTAAGTATATATGCACAGATTGGGCCTTCTTGGCATCCTCCGTTTCTTATCATTGACCAAGCACACTTCTTGTTCTACGTCAACATCCCCAACAAAGAAAGACGAGCCACCGATAATTCAGATGACCCAAAACTCCTCATGCAGTTATATGTTGTATAAGATGAGACTAGTCTCACACCAAAGGGTTATAATTTTTTGGGTAATTCATTTAAAAGTACATGTGATGTAGATTGAATATATGTTGCATAAGATGAGACTATTCTCACACCAGAGGGGTATAATTTTTTGGGTAATTCATTTAAAAGTATGATGCAGATTGAATATATGCTGCTGAAGTCGTTATGTTGTACGCTATGATCTTACTGCCATAGTCGCTCAAATACGCGTGTCACATGACTCACATCTGGCTATGTCACATCATGGTAGATGGAATCCTCGTAGAATTCATTGTAAGAGAAAGAGGCTAGGCATATACAGGAGAAGATGAGGCCATGGGTGTCATATAATATAAGAGCCTAATGATCGAGGCAATCTCGAGTTTGGTAGAGTTTTTGCTATCAATAAATGGTATGCATATACTTCCAACAAACTATACTGTAGAGGAACAAAGTTGGAATGGCGATAATCTTAATTGACCCCCTCCCCCCTATAGTCAGAATTGATGCCCTTTTTTGTAGGCCCTTGTCATTATAAGTCCTTGTCATCAACTCGACTTATTAGCGGGAAGAACATCCTCATATTCTAGGCCTTTTTGTCATCAACAGTAATAGTTATTGCTTGTTTGTGACATTGCATAGACAAATGCCCAACCCCTGGACTGAATTGGCTAATCGTCATTGGTGGCTTTCAAGGATGAAGTTTTAGGTATTATCATGTGATTGACTAAAGTGTTGGGACAAACTGGTGCTTCCTAATACCAATCTCCTTTTGTGTGACATTCTTTGCCATCCCCAATGAGAGTTGCCTCGTGTAACGTCTCCCTGACTAAGTTTGTGAGAGGTAGCAAGTGATGTCGTCGCTATTGACAATGTGAGCCCTAGTGTGGCATTTTGCCTCATGCCCAATCCTTGTTACCATGTGTGTAGCATCTTCCGTAAGTAACATGCATGCATACTTCAAATAAAGTATACCTTAGAGAAATAGAGGTTGGGATGGGGTAATCTTGATTTGAAGCTCTCTTCAAGTTAGGATTAATGCCCTTGGCTATTGTAGGTCCCTATTATCACTTGACTTGTTAGCATGAGAATGTCCTCACATTCTAGGTCCTTTTTTCATCAGTAGTAATAGTCGTCACTTTTTTTTGATATTACGTAAACTGATGCCCAATCCTTTAGGTTTTCTATCGTTATTGATGACTTTTAAGGGTGAAGTTGTCGGTATTGTTGTATGATTGGCAAGAGTGTCAGGGCAGACTAAATCTTCCTGGTACCAATCTCCTTTTGAGTGACATTCTATTTCATGCCCAATTTGAGTTGTCCTGTGTAGCATCTTCTAGGCTAAGTATGTGAGAGGTACCAAGTGACGTCATCGCTGTTGACGATGTAGCCCAAGTGCTACATTTTTGCTCATGCTCAATCCTTCTTCCTTTGTGTGTAGCATCTTCCATGCTAAGTAGAGAGGTGGCTAGTAATGTTGTAACTAGCAACGATGAGAGTCCAAGCCTAGATATCGTGATTGACATGGTTTGATCCCAGCTTGCCTCTATTCTTGAAATTAGGTCATAAAACTTGTGGGTGTATACTATCTCTGAGTCCCGCTCCAGATTATATATTTGGTGCATCTAAGTTGCTTCTTGCATATTGGGATGAAGGATTCGACATTAGTTTTCATGTTGGTTCACATGTGCACACGTTGAAATATTTAGAGTCACGTCCACTAAGACAAGGATATCTTATGTAATGTAGTATATACGAATTACACACTTCTTTTTCATCACAAAGATCACTTTAATACTGTAGAATTAGTTATAATATACGTTTAGATCTCGAGCATCATCCAATTGTGGAACATCTACTTTATTGCTTTATCATGCTGATGGGGATGCGGTCCATTAAGGATGCTGATTTTGACAACATGGATGTTGATTCTCTAGTTGTTGTAGCTAAGAGTCTTTTTGACACTGAGATTAGTCTCAACGACCTCAACGATTTCAAAGTATGGCTACATGCGGCAATGCGAATGCTGGACAGAAGCATTGGTAGGGCTTGTGACCTATGCCAAAGGTTGCAATTGACAATTGTCCTTATGGAAGTGGTGACTGCTGTGCTGTTTCCGGAGGCAACAAAAGAGGGGACATTGTCTTGGGTCAAGGGCTTTAGGTTTGATCTGCTTCCAAGGCCCGATCTAGTTGGGATGCGGTTGCACAACTGGTAGTAGTGAGGTTTAAGGGCCATAGAGAGTAGGCTTCCCCAAGGCGCAAGGCTTAGCAGCAGTTCAACACAGGGAGTACCAGCAGCTCCACCGCCTTCTCGTGTAAGCTCTGTACCATACTCCAGACTGTTGATGGACTAATGACTGCTATATTATACTTCAGGTTGTTGATGCACCGGAGGCTAGAGTACTGCAATGCCTCCTCACGAGGAATAGGGATGTATGAAAGTGTTGGTATGTATAGAAGCCAGTCAGGATGGTAGGTAGTAATGGGCTATATTGTCGTTTGCTATGAATGACAACATCAACATGATAACAACCCCCTAGAATAGCGGGTTTAAAACCATTAGATATCAAGTTAGTGATATAGCCACCACGAGATGCCATGGATTATAAGAAGTTAACAACAAATGTTCTAGATGTTTGTAATTCGAGAATTACTGTAGAATCTATAGCTTGTAATGCATTGGGACTAGTATGTGTTGTGACTGATGACCAAATCTCGCGGATCATATATATTGGATATAACTTACTTCTTATAGAATAAATTATACTTGTGACAAAATGTCAAAGTTATACATAGGCGTAAGGTTGTCAGAACCAAATTGGTTAGGCTTCCGATTCTCGATTTACTGGTTTAAACGATGGCTGAACCGGTTGAACCGATGACATTAGCATGACATCATAAGTTATTAAAAAATCTTCTAATATATAAAAACCAAGGAAAGGTAAAAATACCAAGGAGAATCTCAGAATTCACATAGAAACAATAATAATTCATTCAACTGAAAACTACGCGTCAATCCCAAATTTTGGTGAAAGAGCAAAGGAGGCTGTGAACATGGAAGGAGCAAGTGGGGATAAACATGAATTGGGTTCATGGGTCAAGGTATACACATGGGCAACAACTGCCTGAGAAAATCAAGACCGGTTCACTAGCTTAACCGGTCAGTTCCGGCTTGAGTTCATTTCCGGGTTTGTGAGAGAACCGAACCATATCAGCCACCGATTTTTGCTTCAACAGTCCAGTTTGGTTTGGTTTTGACAACTCTGTATGGACCATTATGTAGATGTCATCATCAATTATAAATTTGAAGCAATGCTTGTGGTTCGTAGTCCTAAAGTTATTATTGTTATCATAAGATGTTAAATACACTTTTGACACTTTTCAATATGACCTTGGACTCTTGCCAAAAAATATGACCTTGGAGAAGCTTGATGATATCGATGGTGATTGGGTTCATTACAATTCACAGATATCATTGTGAATGATGTAGATTGAATTTGTCCCTCCTATATGTTAAATGCGTGGCTATGCTCATGTGGGTCAATATAAACCCTGAGCTCATGTCTTTTTGTAGTCTACTTTGTAACCTAGGGATGTAGATCGAATATGAAGGGAATCAAATATCCATGTTTGAATATCAATTTATATAGCAATGGCAGAGGAAGTAGATAACACTGTAACATTGGCTGTAAAAAGGTTAAGTTTGATGTTTGACTATTGATGATTTGGATAGCAATGATGTGTGCCAGGCACCACTCATGTATCACTCAATAGTACGTGAATTGTAACATGAAATGGATTAAATGTTTAATTGCTAACATAATATGGAGCCTACATGAGCCTCACACAAAAAATGTGTAAAAAAGGACGTGATACTTCTGGTGGGAGCTACCCAACTTAATGTAGCTTGAAAGAGTTTCATTTTTCAAGCATTGCAGGCCTTGGTGGGCCCAAGGAATGAAGTTTCGCCGGTACCGGCGGTATTTCGACCGAAATACCGATACCGACGCGTACCGATACCGAAACATGCGTGCGTACCGATAAGATCGTAAATACCGATAATACCGACATGTATACCGCCAATACCGCCATGTTTCGATAATTTCGGTGCAAAATGCACTACTAACTTCATTGTACCGACCGAAACCGGCGGTATACCGATGGGTATACCGTTTTTTGTGAGAATGATTGTAGTTACTTATTGGGAGGAGAAAAGAAGGTGCATTTGGATGATTTTTGGTGATTGGAGCTAATACCAACCCAAATCAAGGTAATCATAACTAATCTCTTTCATTTCTACCATTAGCAACCTCTCCATCTCTTTTTCCTACTTTTTTCTTCCACTTTCACCTAAAAAAGTGTTTTTTACCGCCAAAGCCTAGTATTACTCCAATTTTTATATGTTTACGCGAACTATACATACATCTATAAGTATATTATATAGATCTACAATATTATCACTAGATCTACCTACTTACAACACTATTAATTACTATTATCATACAGTCTATCTAAGCATATTACAATTAGTATTGATATAATTAGTTACTTTTTTATGTTTAGTGGAAGATGTTTTACTAAAGAGTAATGTGAATATAATACAAAGGAGTATTATGCACTTATACAGTATCGCACATGAATGAGCAACATGGAACTTCATACAATTTGCCAATAATGATGTGTATGAGGAGCATGTGACTACATACAACAACCTTTATAGGATGTGCATGTCATGGCCGCAATATCTCAGTAATATCAACTCATTATTGTGTGGAGAACCAGCGCGCCACTCAACATACAGCTGATGTGAGTTGTAAGTAGATATGTTATTCATATGTGTAAATTGTATATTATTTCATAATTGTGTGTATTTAAGTGTGTGGTTTGTGCTAATAAAATTTCATATCTTAATTCCTACATTTTGTCATCGAAATCCCAACGAAACAGGACAGATTCCTTACCTCCCCCATGATGGACCCCCCTCCCCCACACCCAATATAGAATTTTATTGCATAAAACGATGCATTTAGGTGTAGAGAGTACACCTGTAAAATTTCATAAATAAATTCGTTCATTTTGGTGTCGAAACGGCCAGGATTGCATCTGTCGGTATTTCCGTCGGTATACCGGTAAATACCTATTTCCAAGCTGTCGAAACAGCATCGGTATCGGTCACCTTGTTCCTTGGGTGGGCCGCCTGATGGATTTTCCGAGTCCTCTTGGAGGAAAGCCTGCAGATTTACCAATTTGTGGGGCTTCCCAATTCCAATCTCACAAAGGTTTCAAATCCCAACTCCATGCCACCCTCGCAACATAATTAAGTCTTGTTCTTCAGAGTCGTTGCCTTTTGGTTCCAGAAACCCTTGTAGATAACTCTAAGAGAGAAGAATGAGAGCTAAGCCAACACCTCAAAGATCATTAGCTTCTACTAGATCGGCATTGTGTGTGATCCAATGTTTAGTGCTCATGTCAATACTGTGAAGTTGTGCACGCTGAGCGAGGAGGTTCTAATCCCTCGCCAAGTGGAGAACATTCTGCATAAAATTTCATCTTTTCCTTGGGCTTGGAGCCGATTAGAGTGCAAGTTGCTCCATTGCGCTTCACATACCAGACTTAAATTCTTGCCAATCCACAAGGACTAAATGGGCATGCATATTGAGACAACTTTTGACTACATACGCTAAGACGTAAATCCTCAGCAAAGGTTTGCTTGGAGGCTTCCAAATCTGCTAAACACAATCTCACTGTCACAAAGTCAGATCAACGATGGCTTGACTATGTACCACATATATAATCAAATGCATATCAGAATCTGTAGTACTTGTTCTTTCGTGACTAAGGAAAAAGAATATGTTGGAACTTCCCCATTAATAAGGTATAATTTATATAATCTGGGATTAGATGCTCAATTCGGATCCCAAAAGAGAGTTGTTCAAATTTTTGTTTTTGATTGGATGCGAAGACAACGATATGAAAGGAGTTGCAATAGTGGGTGAGGATGCAGAAGCATGATAGGAGAAGCATGGAGACAAGGAGTCAATTTAGATGTGAAGGACATCGAAGAAAGTGGTGATGGTGTGAGGAAGGAGAAGGGATGTATCATGTATGGTTTGAGACCATGGATTGAGGGAGCATGGGTTGAATGAATTCCTCACGAGTGAGCAGAAGCAGGACCAAGATCAGAAACCATGAGGGGATCAGGGTTTTGGCTATGATACTGACCGATGGGTGCAGCAAGAGGAAGGAAGAGGAGATGAAGGTAATAAATTGACAGATTAAGTTTTCTTTAAATCTATCAACTTGTTTAGACTTGCCCTAAGGTCGCCAATTTGTAACTCATTCAACTTAGAACCCTAGGAAATGGTAACCATTGCACGTAAAACCAAAAACAAATGGGATTTATGTGAAATGGAAAATTTCCACTAAACCCAGCTAAACATTTAAGACTCACAAATTGGCCCTTGGCATTCTCTGGGCCCAAAATGAGTGCAATTATCAGGAAGTTCTAAACTGAAAATTTCATCCCTTTTGTCGAAGAAGCTCTACATTGTTAGCTCTCTTTAGTTATCGAGAACTAGGTACCCGTTTCCCATCAAAGCTTTTCACTATTCCTTTTTTTTTGCTGGAAAAACAGTTTTATAACCAGACATTTCATCAATTTACTTGGTTTTATGTCTGGCCGCATACCCTTTAGATGCTAGTAGTTGCTGTGCAGAAGGTAGCCACAAATGTAATTGCATTTATGGCCAAAATAGCCCCTTTTTAGAACATGCAAAAATACCCTGGCTCCATGATTAGACTGCGAAGTGATATCGTAACAACCTAGATTTTGAGGCCTCGGATAAAATGATCTTAAAAGGAATGATTGGGCTACCAAGGTGCACCTCCTTTTCAGGGAGTCCATCACTAAGAACTCTGCAGTTAAGCGTGCTCAACCCAAAGTAGTACTAGGATGGATGACATATCATGAAGTTAATCCCGGGCTGTGCCTGAGTGAGGACAAAGCCCGTACACAATTTTTTTCCTCGGTGTTGCTTGTCATCCAGAGTATGGGATAGATGTATATCCTATTCGTAGTGTGATTGGTGACTTCCTGATCTGATCAGTTTTTTGTTCTTTTCTGAATTGTATGATAGGTTTTTTAATCTAATGGAGAGGCTCAACAATCCCATAACAGTCCTGTGCTTTCTGTAATTGCTTATATAAATTGAAGATATAGTATATGTATGATGAATGATTCATTGCTGCTTCTCATCAACTTCTTGTTAATTTTAGAAGGATGATTACACTGATCTTGATGGGCTTAGAGAAAACAAACAATCGTTTAATCTCAATGTAAGTTCTTCAAGTGCTGCATCGGAAGAGGAAAGCTGTAAACCAGCCAGCAACAGAGTCGGGAACATCGATCCTGATAATCAAATCCCAGCTCCAGATCTAGATAAGAAATTATACTCGAGCTGCGTGTCAGTTAAGATTGAGAATGATACTTCCTGGAGTGGTGATGGCTGGTCTGCATCAAAATGCCAACCTTCTCCCATAACTTGTAGTGAGACAGAAGTGAAGACAGCTTTGTCTTTTGAGGGGCCATCTAGACACTTGCCTGTTAGCTGTCAAGCATCTTCTAATACTGCTTATAAGAACTTTGTCTATGATAAGGACATTGAGGCGACTACCCAAACATCTAATGAGAATCTGCCTACCCCTGAACAGCGACAAGAAGAACCAGTTAGTACATCAGAGGTCCAGGAGGGAAGTTCTAACCTGGTGCAGGGTGATCATAATGCTCAAGAATCCTCTAGATCTGGGTTCTTGAACTCCATTTCTATGTCTCCACGTGGTATTAAAAGAGCTTGTTCTTCTACAGAAGACATACCTGAGTTACCAACTCATATGTCAGACAGTAGTATGGCGACTGCTGCCAAGATCGTAACCTTTCAAAAAAGAATGAAAGTAAACACTGCTGCTGCTGGTGAGAATGAATATACAACGACTTTGAATCCTTCACGGGATAATCTTCAAGGTGAAACAACAAGCAACTCTATTAAGGGCCATCTGAAGAGCTCTAGATCTTCATCAGATAAGCCGTCTCAATCAAGTAAAACAAACCTTCTTCCTGCTTTTAAGAACATATCAGGTGATATAAAGGAGCATAAGCATCTCTCTTCTTCAAAAGCATCTTCTACTGAGAATTCTGGCAGTTCTTCAGGATCAGGAAAACAAAAGTCTTCACAAGTTCAAAGTGATACAATGCCAATCAAGTTCAGGACTTCAGCGTCTCACCGGAAAAATGAAAAGAACTCTTCTAGTTCTCATACATCTAATAAAGCATCTAGCAATTCTGTGGCTGCATTTTCCTCTACTGTTAGTTCTTCGACCTTAAGTGATGAAGAGGTGAGAGAAATTATATTTATCAATGTTCTCTTTGTGCTGTGTGCGTATGTGTGCATCTGTGTTTATATATTTATATCTATGTATATGTACTAAGTTAATTTTTCATTGGACCATGTTAATGATTCTGCAGCTTGCAAAACGACTGCATCAAGAACTTAATAGTTCTCCCAGAGTTTCTAGGGCACCGCGTGGGTTTCATGCATCTGGAATGCAGTTATCGTCACCCGGTGCTACTAGTATGCTTTCAAAGCGGTCTTCGAGCTCCAATTCCATTGCAAAGGTTCATGATTCGGTTAGTTCAGAATCTGTAATCCTTTTTGATATTATTTTGATGTTTCTTTTTTTTTTCCCGTATGTAACCTGATGGTATATTTTTTTTCTGGATTCAATAAATGACTATAGTCATAGTGAGTTTTTTGGAATTTTTTTTTCCGGGGGATGTTTTGACCATGCCAACACTTTGGAGTTTGGGCTTGAAATCTACAAGCCAACATTGGTATAACAGAGGACTATGCCACAATTTAAGGCACAAACGGTTTTGCTCAGTGGTGAAAGTCAGGCGAAAAAAGAGCCACAAATCAATGAATGGTTCAAACAGTATCGTTCAAATTAGCATACATTAATGTCATATTTCATTATTAGTAGCAGCGGAGTGTTGTGTCACATACAATTTTATCATATGCAATTATTCTACAAATATTGATTTTTTTTTTTTGTTGATGAATGCTAAGTAGTAAGTATTGGCTACGACTTTTAAACAATAGGCCTATAATGCTTAAGTAGAGATGCTCAAAACTGATTGCTTGTTTGTATAAGGCTGAAAATCATTACACAGCCGACAAATATAAATTATATTGACAATTAATTTAGCTGGCATTAAGTGGCAATATGATAATGTTAAAGCTTAATATAAAACTGCTACATATGTAGACAATTGCTTGATACGGTTTTAACAATGTTCAACGGGTGTAACATGAGTGGGTTAGAATCTATCTCGAATCTTAAATTTACATCTGAAATATTCATGTCGTAGTATATGCCACTTGAGTGTATATAACGGTAAGGCCTAGCAGTGTTTTCAAAATCGTCCTAGGTGACCGCTTAGTGGCCAGGTTGCTTGGGTGATTAATTTGGGCCTTGAGCGTCTGTTAGGTGGATTCGGGAAAAGCGGCCACCTTTGGCCCGCTCAACCTGCTTAATGGATCGCCTGCTGCCTTTCCTGAGCTGCCGTTTTTAGCTGCTTTTTGGCTTGAGCTCCCAAAGTCAGGTCCAGTTACTGATGGCCCATGAGGGTTAAAAAAAACCCTGTAATGCTATGTATGTTTGTTTCTTCCCTTAAACAATCCATTTGTACCACATTATATAATTGTACATTACTGTATAGTACAATGTATACTGTAATTCTTTACCTTATAGTTATATAATACATGATATATTTTCTACAGTTCTACAATGGAACTTCTACTGTTTACTGTATGTTGTATAGTATACTTAATTATGTAGTACGTACTATATTATTATATACTTAATCAGTAACATGATTACATGAACAAAAGTTACTGAACATAATATTAAAGTTATATCTTTGAGTTGATTTGAAAAATGTTAACTACTCAGGACTGACCTACTATCTCAAATATGTAAATATGTTTTATGTTTATACTGCTGTCTTGCCATATCCTTACTGACTTATATAGTGATCATTCTTGTAGATGCCTTGAACTGGTGATACATATGTAAGCACGCATGTGCGTGTACGCGTGTGTGTGTCTGAATGGATGCAGTGCGCGCGCGCACACACACACACATGCACACACACACGCGCGCGTGCGCGCGCGCACACACACACAGACACACTCACACACAAACACACAAACTCACACACACACACACACCGAATGGAAGATTTTGCATGGTAGAATGCTATCTCGTCATCAGCTTTAGCTTGTGTTTTTTTCTTGTAGACAATTTCTATATACTTAGGCTCTTTCTCTGCCTTCCTAAGAGCAATCACAAAACAAGATAGGTGACATGTGCATCCGTGAGGCCTCAATTAGTAACCCCAAACCCTTACGAGACAATGGAGGCCTATCACTAGTTTTGGAGGTAGGACTACCCGCCTACCGCAAAGTAATCAACATTTCCACTTCACCATCACTGTCATGTACTTAGGCTCTTTCCCTATCTTCCTAAGAGCAATCACATCACACAAAAGAGGCGATATGTGCATCCATGAGACCTCAATCAGTAACCCCCCAAACTCTTACCAAACAATGGAGGTCTAGCACTAGTCTTGGGATAGAAGTACTCGCCTGCTGCAAAGCAATGCCAACATTCCCTCTTCACCATCACTATCACTACTAGGAAACAAATGCAGATCGACAACTAGGGTTTGACACATTTTCCTAGTCGTCTCCATGTAGTCAAGTATCTGTTTTTAATATTAGCTATAATGTTGTTGCCATGGAACATAATGACGATTTGGCAAAATTTCACTGAAACGTCGAACTTTGACCATAGGCGAAGTCGAATCCTAAATACTTCAGCCTTGCCCAAACTTTAGGGTGAAGTTGACTTTTTTGTGTGTATTTTCGTCTCAACTTCTCCAAAGTTGGCGAAGTTTCCTCAATGTTGGCGAAGTTGGTGCGAACTTGAGACGGCCCAGAACATTAATCCTAACTAGCACCCTAAAGGCCATATAAGGCATAAATGTCGCCTCCAACCCTCCTCACAACTAATGTTAACTCCTATGTTTGTTGTTGCCACTCTTTCATAGAGAGGGTGGTGTAACTACTATTTAATCGTATATTGTATATTTGTATGGAGTACATATGGCGATCTATATTTGTATATATGTATTGCACAGGTTGACACAAAGTCAAAATCCTGCACCATGGTTGTTGAACTTAACGACATTGGAACTCTTGATAGTAAGGCGATTCTTCACCCTCTCGATCCCTACATTGCAAATATGCCCACACAAACTGCATTGCACTTTGTTCTTAGCACTCAACACAGGCCTTAAAGAGTACTTCCACTCATGATTGATGGATTTTGCCCTCCATTTTGGATCCTTCACCAAAATTGAGTAATGATTCTTCCCTAGGCCACTGCTCCAAGTGGGGATCTTACTACCTTGGTTACCACTACCACCCTCACTTCTTGTCATCTGCTCAATAGATATCCTAAAATAGACAAAAAGAAGCCAAGATAAGAATAAATACATTTTATTGACAAACATACATAAGTAAACAACACAAACAAAATCAGTTGATAATTAAACTTGTAGACTTGTAGTATTGTAATATGTAATTGGGAGCAATCACCAAGTAGGGAAGCACGAATTGAGCAACTGAGCTCACAGTTGTAGATGATCCTAATAAGAAAACAATTGTACTATAGATATAATAATATACTATTACTAATAAAACTTATTTTGTTCAACATATATGCATATAATTTGGAGACAATTAAAAAAAGAAAAAAAAGAATAAAGATAGAGGACAACAACAATGAGTAAGTCAGTAAACACAAAGAAATTGGGTACATACATGAGGCATTTAGTGTTTCAAAAATCGCCCCGAGCGGTTAGGGGGCTTGGGTGCTTAACTAAGCCCATAAATGGCTGTTAGGCAGAAATAAGAAAAGCGACCGCCTTTGGCATGCTCAACCTGCTTCATTGTCTAATTGCCCGCTCAACCCGCCTAATTACCTGTTTAGAACCGCTTTTCGTTTGGGTGTTCAATGTCAGACCCCATTTGAAGGCCACCTACTGCCGCTTCACAGGGCTAAAAAACCATGTACCAAGCTTTGTTATTTGTTTGTTTCTCTCCTCTTTTACTCCAGCAGTTCATATGGCAGCCGTAATGTTGATTCATTGTGCAGAAACAATATGATGGGGAAAGTCCCCTTGGGGTAGAGGTTATTCTTATTGATAGAAGGGCAACCCCCCTCTCCTATATATAGGATTAGGGGGAAACATACAGACTCAAGACAAACCCTAATGGGCCAAGACACACTTGGGCCCATAATCATATTACAAAATAGACTAAAACAATTTAATTAAATGGATTCTCCTAACACATTTTTTTCTTCTTTGCAGTAACATACTTTTAGGATGCGCTTTATTCTATTTCCCCACGCTTTACTACTAACAAAGTACATATATATTATGACCATATGAGCATGTAATTGTTAATACTTCTTGTTTTCGCTCATCATCATCATCAAATAAGCCTCAATCCCAACTATGTTGGGGTCGGCTACATGGATCCTTCTTTTCCATTCAGCTCTATCATGGGTCATATTCTGGTTGAGATGTAGAGATTAAAAATCTCTCTTTATAAGCTCTTCCCATGTTAATTTAGGCCTTCCTCTTCTTCTATTAATTGTGCTTGCCTCAATAATATTGCTTCGTATAGGCGCATTAGTCGGTCTGCGTTGCACATGTCCATACCATCTGAGTCGGCCTTCGCGCAACTTGTCCCCAATGCTCGCAACCCCCACTTTATTTTTGATATAGTCATTTATCAAGCGATATTTTCTTATCTCCCACACATCCATCTCAACATACACATTTCAGCCACGCTCATCTTGTTGAGTCCTTGTTTCTTCACCGCCCAACATTCACTCCTATAGAGCATGGCTGGCCGTATAGCAGTTTTATAAAATTGTTTTTTAGTCTAAGAGGGATCTTTCGATCACATAATACTCCAGTTGCTCTCCTCCATTTCAACCATCCTGCAGTGATCCTATGACAACCGTCATTTTGGACATCTCCATCTGTTTGAATGATAGAGTCCAAGTAATACAATTTATCACATTTTGGTATTTCTACTCCGTCCAACTTGGCTCCACCATTCACAGTGTGAACTTGGCTGAAATTGCAATGCATATACTCAGTTTTGCTCCTACTAATCATCAATCCATTGGATTCCAGTGCCTTTCTCCAAAGTTAACTTTATCATTCAAACTTTCTTTAGTTTCGTCAATCAATACAATATCATCAACAAATAACATACACCAAGGAACATCATCTAGAACATTCTTTGTCAACTCATCCATAACAAGAACAAACAAATATGGACTAAGTGTGGATCCTTGGTGTATCCCAACTGTGACGGGAAATGTTGGTGTCTCCTCCAGGAGTCTTCACACTTGCAGTAGAGCTACCATACATGTCTTTAATCAATTCAATCTATTGGATTGGCACATCCTTTCTCCTACAAACCATCCACAACACTTCTGTGGATACTTGATCATAAGCCTTTTCCAAATCGATAAAAACCATTTGAAGATTTCTTTTTCTTTTCCTATACATAATACTACTTGTTTTCACTACCAGAAATTTATGATGTGTGATACGTTATATAATATATTATGTAATAGATTATGGTAGAGACTTTATAGTATAATACATTCTATAATAATTACTACATTGTATACATACTGTATATTGTATTTCTGTACCTTGTATAATACAATGTATATCTTCTACTGTTTACCCTATGTTGTTTAGTAAATTTTATTACTTACTATATTATTATATGCTTAATCAGTAACACGAACATAACACAACGTAAAATGATATATTTGGTTGCTTACCTTTTTTTTGATCGGCATACCCATAGTTTTGAATCCCGACCTGGACCGACGGCCTGTTCAACCGTGACCTGGAAGGCTTGGCGGTCCGAGTGAGGCCAAAACCCATTTTTGGGCCTTTTTAGATGTTCTCGGTGACCCGCCCGGTTGAACCAGTGACCTGTTGACCCGGCTTCGGGTTTTTCGAACCGAAACGGTTCAGATCTTACCTAGAAAAGAAGACAGAAAGAGGGGGGAAATAAAAAACCCCCATAACCCCTAACTTAACCCCCGACACACTGACCCCGACGTTTCGCTCCCGACTCCTGTGTGTCGCTCCCCCTTGCTATAGGGTTGGAAGCCTTCGACCACCTTCCTCGCCGTCGACCAAGCTTTGGGAGGCGTCGCCGTCTAAGATTGGGAGCTACTGTTGACCAAACTTAGGAGTCGCTGCTGACCAAGCTTTCCCGTATCTCCTCCTGCTGTTGCTAGGTCATCATGCGGCTATTACTGGACCCGCAACACCACCTTACCGCAAGGCTGACCCTCCTCCCCACCGGGTACCTTCCTTTCTCTGTCTCTTGTTGTTCTCCTTTATCTACTTTTCATTTCTATCTTCTTTCCCCTTTCTTTCTTCATTTCGCTTTACGCCAGTTCCACTTTGGCTTTGAATTCTATCCCTTCTCAAGGTTTCCTTTCTCCTGTGTCATGCTAAGGGGCAAAGTAATTCCCTTCTCAAGTTTTCGTTTCTCCTGTGTCATGCTAAGGGCAAAGTGATTAACGAGAGGAAAAAAGCTGTAGGTTGTGGTTTGCATTGTTAAATAAATTCATTCACATGCTAATGTTATCTTGCTAAATAAATCAATTCACATGTTAACGTATCTTGTTAACTCCAATATTATAATACATTGATCTGCATTATTGTTTTACTTGTTGTGATTGAGTAATTTTTTTGTCCTTAAAAGAAATCCGCTCACATAGACACATACTAATATAGTAATATTATCTTATCAAATCAATTCGTTCACATGCTAATGCTATCTTGTTAACTCTATCGTACTACATTGATCTACATTATTGCATTACTTGTTATGATCAATAATTTTGCAATTCAGTTGCTTAAAGCAAAAGTTCTCTTTTGCGTTATATGTCTACATGTGATGAGCCCAATAATATTGCTTCATATATATATATATGTATGCTGACGTCACCAGGTCGGGTTTGAAAACTTTGGGCATACCTAGGTCGCTTACAAATACATATAATTCTCTCTCTCTCTCTCTATATATATATATATAGAGAGAGAGAGAGAGAGAGAGAGAGTCAGGCTAGAATACACTCGAGTGTACAGATCGCACGAATACACTCAAGTGTGTTTGCATATCAAGACTATTTTTTTGCAAAATGTAAATTGTTGATCTTCACTGTCATACTATAACTAGGCTACATACAACCCATTTCGATGAGTGTAAGTCACTTATTCGAGGGCAACAAAATTGATACGCGAAACTAATTTGAGATGCATAATTTTTGCGGTCTATATAACATGACCTATAAATGTCCAACTTTGCTCAAATTTTGTATATGAGCTATTCACAAGATGTTTAAGAAGATCAACGGATTAGATTTTTGAAAAAAATATTGCATCATGAAAAACTACTTGAGTGTATTCTGCATTGAATACACTTGAGTGTATTCTAGCCTGACTCTCTCTCTCTCTCTATCTCTCTCTCTATATATATGTATGTATGTATGAATTTGTTGAATTTCTAAAATCTTTATTGCTGTTACTTAGTATTAACTTTAAAGGATCACAGATGTGTAACTATGTAAAATATTCACAAATTAAGATCTATGCAATTGTATGTGTATAATTTTTTAAAATATTTAAAAAATGAAGCATCCACTTTTTAAAATGGCACTTGCTTAAGCACCTGCCTATCGCTTAAGCAACTACAAGGTCATGTCCTCTTTCTTCCCGCTTCACACTTTTTAAAGCATTGAAAGTGTGGAATGAAATTTTGATTTTTTCCAATCAGACATCAAAACGTAGAGTCAGACATCGAAACAACAAACACAGGGAATGCGACCTAAATGTGAAATTTCATAAACATGGGGAAATTTCCCAGTAAGAAGCCATGTTTGGGCCGTAAATAGAAACACAATTTGTATTTTGAGAAATGTTGTTCCTAGGGCTGTTGCTGCTACATATAGGGTATTTTGGCATTTTATTTGAATATCTTTTTTCCAGAGGCAATTTTTCTTGATTCTAAGGTATGTTTCTCCTATCCCTAGCCCATTTATACCTATTCCTACACTCTTCTGTAAAGATTTAAAGAAATACTCCGAAACTAACAAAGTTCTAATTGCTAGATTTTTTTTTTAAATCACATGATCTACAAAAATACTTATATACTTAATACTTGTTATTTATTTTTTATTAGTTACTATCTAATACTACTTAGTACTTACTAATTATTACTAAACTAAATTAGTAGTTACTAATTTATTTTTTATTAGTTACTAGTTAATACTACTTAGTACTTACTAATTATTACTAAACTAAATTAGTAGTTACTAGTTAGTAACATATGCTGTAAAAGTTGTAATTTGTAATATTGTAACTTACAACTGTAAGTTTGAAGTGTTAAGTTCTAAGTTGTAAATTTTGGGTTTGTAAGTTTGTAACATTCTAACAAGCTTAATAACATTCTAACAAACTTGATAGTTCTGTTCATTTGTGCACTCACTCATCAAGACATGGATCCCACCCGAACCTCTCAACATATAAATCTATCATATAATCTAGTGTGCTAAACATTGTGTTTACAAAATTTCATGATATTTTCCCTTCATTTTACCATTGAAATTTTCATCGAAATGACTGTCAAAACAATTCATCTTCCTTTGCTTACGAATGTTGGACCCCCCCCCCCCCCATATCCAATGTGAAATATTATTTCATATTTAAGTGTATCTTGGTGTTTAGATTGTCATTTTGACATCATAATCTTCATGATCATACATTTTGAATTTCATTTGAAATTTCTATAATTATTTTGGGCCATCAAACAATGTCAAAATCAGACATTCAATTCTATGATAGGAGGACTACAACAGTGAGGATATGGGGGGGGGGATTAAGAGGAGGGAAGAAAAAAATAGTGTTGCTGGCCTGTTGCCTGTGCCTATATCCAGGAGCACAAAGAGGAGAGGGAGGATGATCAGGGGGAGAGGGGGAAGACAAGAGGGAGTGGAGATAGATGAGGAAACATTTAAATACAAAAAACCAATCATTGCAATGTACTGTGGACGCATATAGGCACTTGAAATGCATCTCTATGTAAAAAAGGAATATTCAAGGAAGGGGGAGGATCCGAGGAGGAAGAGGGGATGGGGAGTAGGAAGAGGAGGCGGGGGGAGCTGGGGAGGAGGAAGAGGAGGCAGGGGGAGCCGAGGAGGAGGAAGATTTACCTGGGGTTGGAGTCCTCCTTGCTCATGCAACAATTGTCCATGCCAATAATGGAGGGGGAGCGGTGCTTAGGAGAGATTGCTGCAGGAAGTTAGCGATCAGAAGAAAAGGAAGAGGAGGGGGAGGAGGTATATGTGCGTTGTTTGGAAAGTTTGTGTTGGGGGGAGTTGTTGCATCGCTAGGAAGCTCTTGTGGGAGGGGAAACAAAGAGGGAGTCAGTAAGTTGAGGTTTAAGTAGGTTCTTTTTTTTTTTCTTTTCAAAAACTCACTATCTAACCCATACCTATTACACCCAAGGCCCATACGCTAATGAGGTTGGGCGCCTGGAGTTTGGGGGACCGCCTAGGCATTCACCCGTATAAAGATGGATGTAATCACATCACGTCATACCCAAATTCCTCCTAGCCTCCTCGTTTCCGTCTTCTCTTTGATTCTATTAGGGATGGCAATGCAGCAATTATTGCAGCGACACCATTTCCGAACCATCTCATTCTAAATGAGAGAAATCGGCTGTCCGCACCATCAGAGTTCGGCAAGGATGCATGGAAATGTTTGCAGACACAGACACTGACACAGACATGGACACGGGGCACAACAGTTTTTAAAATACAGGACACGAACACGACACTGATGAAGGCTATATTTTTTTCTGATATATACATATGTGAGTGTACTATACATGTATGTGTAATTGTATATGAATATGAATGCAAATATGTGTGTTTGTGTGGAGTACAAACAATATGAAGTAGACAAATAAAACTGCTGCAATTTTATGTAACTATGTTGGATTTTCAGAATGAATAACTGAGTTCCCCACACTGATTTAATTAGTTTGTTAGACCAAAATGTGATTCATGATATAGAACTCATCTTGGATTTTGCATTTACACTCTTCTTAAGAGTTTTTGTTTATAATTTTGATTAGATATCATAGTGTTATATGTTTTCAATAATAAGAATACTTAGAAGTGGTTTATTTCCAGAATTTACACACTGAAATATATATTAGTTCTGGAGCAGTTGCTGCACAAACTGTCCGGGCCGTGTCCAGCTGTGTCCGGGCTGCAAAAAATGACCAAAATGGCTATGCCGTGTCCAAAACGCTTTGGGCCGTGGCCGAAATGAGTCCGACACGGACATGGCAGCTGTAAAGAAGTGTTCGTGCTTCACAGGTGTTCGGTAATTCCACCTCCACATTATGCGTTGCCATGGGAATCCATTCAATCCAATTTGCAGTCTATATTTGTTCACTCCGTCCAGCGTTTTTGGAGCCGTGACGAGCAGTTCAAGAACTACAGTTCTAAGTATCCGCCTCAGGGCTGTCACACAAAATACATGCTTAACCTTTTTGTACATCCATTAATGGATTCCCATCCCCCAAACCATACCATGTGCATAATGTCAACATCCATACCACTATAACCCATTTACCTACGGCTGGCCAAACATTGGTATGGTGCGGAGCCGGTGATGGTAAACCATTGGCATCTGGATTTTTTTGCCATCCCTAGCTTCTATAAAATGTGGAAATCGGTTCTTCAAATTTTACCAACAATACTTAAACTATTTGGCAACTATATCTCACGACCAAGGTGATGTTGTTTGCCTTGCTAGGATAGACTCCCACTCCTCTTATTTACTATACACGTAACAAATAAGATGTACTTTTATCTTTGCATTGCCACAATGATGAAACCCATGACATGTTTTTTCTCACTATCAACTAGCTAGAATACCATCACGATCGACTTAAAAGTCCTCAAAGCAAACACCACTCCATTCTAGAACTGTGGTGTCGTCACCATAGTGGCAAACCTCTCCCCCTCTCCTATATCAGAGTACTCACATTCTTCCCACTTAGAAGAACCAAACTTTGACCTCATCTCATTTCATTTATCAAAGAAACTTTGTAAACTCAAATACGTAGTTGCAAAGCACGTTACACCAGGTCTAACTAGGTCACCCTTCATGTACTTCCTCATCAAACTTAGGGTGCTGTGATGGCTATAGACAAAGATTCTAAGCTACTTGCTATTTTGAGTTAGAATCGTCACCCTAGATAGTTGCCCGTTACTCTTCAACATCAGATCTATATAGTGTGCTGTACAGGGAGTCCAAAAAATTGCAAGTCTTTTGTCCTTCAAAAGTCTACTAGTTGCAATAATGGAAAGGGTTTTGTTAGTGACAACCAAAACAACATTGTCTTCTCCAACTTCTACAATGCAACCATCCACCAAGTTGAATATGCCTTTTGCAATTCACACAGGTTCATTATGCTTCTTCCTCTTCCATCTAGCCACCCATCAGTCATGATTGAACATCCAAACATCCTCCATTCTTCCCTATACATCTCCAATGAGGTCCTAGTCAGTCCCGTAGCCCGCTTCATTCTTCAGAAGTGGCTTATGCAAACCCTGCAGGAAGGACCAAACTGACCAACTGCCTCCAACATGACGTTGAACCTTTTCAATGTCATTGTGTTCATCGGTATACCTGCAATGTTTGTAACAGTTCATATCTTAATAATCAAGGCACCCCCCCTAGACACTTAGCAAGGCACATCAGATAGGAGCCCAACCTATTAAGTGGATGTCTAAGTCCTTTTAGGCCCAAATTAAGCCATTTAAAGGCTAAATTGATATGAATGGTGCGGATTTGGTCAAAATAGATCACCTTGGTCATTTTATGGTTGAAATAGGTTTGATTTTGACCAAATCAGGTCAAAATTCACCAAATTAGGTCTGATTTGGGTAAAAACATGTCTGACTTGGGGGAAATACCTCTGATTTGACCAAATTGGGTCTCATTTAAGTCACAATATGGTAAATTACTGATTAGGCATGGTCTGCAAAATTAGGTCTAATTTAGATCAATTCAGGTCAAATTTAGGAAAACAGGTCAGATTTGGGGGAAATACATTTGATTGGAAAACTTAGATCTGATTTGATCAATCTTGTGTCTCATTCAAGTCAACATAGGATATATTAGGCGAAGTAAGGTCTGTTTAGGTCATGTTATGCAAAATTAGGTCTGATTTAGGCCAAATCAGGTCAAATTTGAGCAAATTAGGTTTTGATTTGGGGGAAAAATGTCTTATTTGGGGAAAATTGGTCTGCTTTGGGCTACTTTGGTCTGATTTGACCACTTTAAGGTCTCATATGGGTAAATATAGGGTAAATTAGGGGAAGTAAAGGTCAAGAAGGTTGTGCTATGCAAAATTAAGTTAGATTTAGGCTAAATTAGGTCAGGTTAGATCCAATTTAGATCAAAATAGGTCAAATAGGGTCATCAGGTCTAGTTTATGTCATGTTAGGTGTGATTTATGTCAAATATAATTGTGACCGCTTGTATATAATATAACCATTACAAATATACGTATTAATGCATCTATTTGAATATACGTAAATGTTACTATATATATGCAAAAAAAATAAAAAATAGCAATAAGCCTAGAAACGCCTGGGCTTCCTAGGCACCCCTTGGTAAAAAGGGACCGCCCAGCCGCCTAGACAACTATGATTCATATGCGTACATATGCACGGTTTACTCGTAAAAGAATAGTAAACATGTCTCACATAAATATTAGTTACTCAGCGGCTTGATAAAACCATTATGCAATGAAGTGGACGGCTTTCTTCCTTTCTTCGTTCTTCAACATGTTGTTGATATTCTCCCACTTTGATAATCTCCCCTCGTTGACATCCTCCTCATGACCCCTCCTGTAAAATGCATCAAATTGACCCACGACCCTGGGTTTCTTTATATTGAAGCCGATCACCATAACTTCTAATATTATCAGAGCATTCTGTTATACGTACCTCCTCCCTGGCTTCATCTAACTTGTCTTTTTTTGCCTTCTTTGCTGCAGCTTTATCTAGAACTCCAATTATTTCTCTCTTCACTTCTGATGGAACACTACCACATTTCTCTACATCTCCCTTGCTACAAGCAAGACACTTTTTAAATCTTAAAATCCCTGCTGTGTTGATGCGTTTGCAGAAATTACATCGCAGACGATCGTTTCGAGATGGGTTGGGGCATTCAGAGTACTTCCAACCTGGGCACTTGACCTAGCACTGGGAACAACATTTAGTGGATTTTCAGGGATTGGAGCAGCACTTAGATCATCAGCCATTTAGCAAAGTAATACAACAAATAAGTATTAATACGTGACACAACAAGGACTTCACATCACATGTTTACACTCAACAGTAAATAATAGACTTATCATGGATACCTTGCTAACTAATTGTTACACTTACATATCGTCAATTAGTCATACATTACAAGTGTACGTTCTATCAAACTATGCGTTCTAATGTATTTTAGATTAATAAATTATAGTCTATAATACTTGGATGGTATAATTTACTTAATGCTGCAGGCTACATCAGCATTGGGACCATCCAAGTCAGCAATAGATTAGTATTTAATACAATAGAAGTAAATTAGTTGGTGATAGGCTGACATAAATATAGTTACACACTACTTAAGAGCACAACTCATTACAGAAAAGTTACATACAAAAACGAAATACAAATTTATATAAGATATAGAGTATGCAAACAAAGAATGTAGACATACATAACCATATGTAACTTGGGATATAACTATATAAATTATACCTCGATTTACAGACTTTAGCACGCATGTAGATAGGTAGAAACGTTGATCAGGAACAAGTCGAGTAAAGAAAATAAGATATGAGACCATACCTTTGTATATATGCAGCTGAAGAAATCTTCCTTCACGTTTGCAGGCAGCATCAGCACCTTCTTTGGCATCCAGAGGTCTGTCCAAGGAGAGCTGACACAGCAGGGTGGCGACCAGAATTTGCAGAGGCAACAGGAGAGAACTTCGACGCCCTCCAAACCTTGCACTAACAGGTCGCCGAAGGGTGTAGAAGAGAAATCGGAAAAGTGGAACGTCGAAAGAGGAGGGGTTGGGAAGAGGAATCGTTGGGGGAGACACATCGTAGAATTGCTCTATCGTGCGTTACAAGTCTTACTGGCTGATAGGTGGGTAGGGTTTGAAGGTTTTTTTGGTCCGGTTGGCGGGCCAGGAGATAGTGGGTCTTTTGGGCCCACCTGGCTATTTTACCTAAATCAGGCCTAAGCCGGTGATTTTTTTATCCCCTCTAGGTGGCCGATTAAGTGGAAAAACTGGGCATTAAGTAGGCAAGTTATCTCAAACTGTCTAATTGGCGATTTGGAGCAATTTAAAGCGGCTTGAGTGCTGGGCCACTTCAGCGGCGGCTCATGCCGAATTTCAATTCACTGGTGCTTTCTTTCTCTTGAATTAAACAATGCATACACAGTAATAATAAAACAAGTATAGTTAAAAACCACCTTGAATTCCCTAATCTAGCACAATGAGGTTCGGAGTCATCACCCCCTTACAATAGAAAGTAGGAGATTTCCCATTCGATAGCTGGTACAGTATATCGGCTCTGAAGAATTGGTGTTTGCACATCTTCAGAAATGCCTGGAAAGATGTGATCCTGGCCAGAAAGTGCAGTCCCTTCATATGTTCTTTTCTAAGGCATCTTTGATATAGTCAAAAGGTTCAATGTTAGCGCCCTTGAGCATGTTAGCCTTACAACCCAGTTGCCACTAAGGGCTAGTTTGGTTGGGTGTGGTGGGGGTGTATGTAGTTTAGTGAGTCCACAGTGTAAAAGTGTACATCAAACACATACTTTGTCCTCCGACTACGCCCTACCAAACAGGCCCTAAAGCAATAGACTTTCTCAACCCGCAGAATGCCAATGTACTGCATAGGGGAAAAGGGGACCAAGAGTGCATCCAATCAGCCTGATGGATCGTCCCGTTAATGAGCTGACTCATCAAAGTTTGTATGCAGCCCATGTGTCAAACTGCTAAAACTGTAGCCACGTTTTTCCTTTGATAGTGTGAAATTGTCCCAACCCGATAAGTGGCTTCTGCCCAAACAAATCAGCAATAATGTGCCTCATGTACCTTAGAATATGAAAATGAAGCTCCCAATATGACATATCTCTATGACTTGTTCATTTTGTGGACATGGTTTGGGTGGTTATTGAAAATATGTGACTAATCGTTCTGCCCATCACTGTGAAGAAACCAAATGCTTGCTAGGTAATCGAGAATCAAGAAAGCTGCACGTCTACAGTAGCCTTGTATCGAGCTTTTAGTCGTCATGGTTTGTGAAAGCTAAAGCCTATTTGGAGTTCATTGCCGTTCTCTTCACGTGCTTTAAAAGAAATCAAGTTCCCCTAGTGAACAAAGACATTCTGCAATAAAAACAAGATGAGTGATCAGACTGATCACATTGGAGGCTATGAGGTGGTGTTTCTTTTCTTTCTTTGATAACAGTATGGCGAGATCATCCATCACCAATGACCATAGCAGTGAGATAAGAAATCCCCTTAACACAACATGTTGGAATATTTTGCTGTATACTCAAAAATATCTTTGGAAAAATTTGGTATATTTCTTAAGTTTTGCTATGAACGCAGTTACATATCCAACAATTACTGATGTGATTGGATCTATCGAGCTATAATTTGTTCGTAGCATCATCAATTCTTTATGTATTCCTCGATAAGTTTAAATCATAATTTATTCTAATCTTTTCTATACTATCATAAAATACTTTGTTATAGTAAGCAACATATTTTGTCATACATCTGTTCATAAGCTTTGCACTGCTTTTATGCATTTCAAATTCTGTTTTGACACCCCCAAAAAAAAAACTGAAGGTGTCGTGTTACATTACATATTGTCTGGCTGGCAATATTCTTCAATAAGATTACGAGAACAAGGAAACAACATAAAATATAAGAATGTATCAGTTCAGAAATGCACTCTATTAATCAAGCTTGTGAACTACAATATGAAGTGCGAAAATGTTATCGAACACAGATCAAATTCTATGAATCACATATTAGACAAACATTTTGGCAGGCAAATCGGAAAAAGTGAGTGGTTTGTCTTTTTTTTTTTTGTACTGACAATTCATGGGCTAAATTTAAAATTTAGAACTTTAATATCCTAGCTAGAGGGACAAATTGGATTTAGGCAATTTTTTGGTTGGCAGGAAAAATTGGAATTCAGAAAAAATCCGGAACATTTTGGAACGAATCGACAACTTTCAGTCAACTATTGGGAATAAATCAGCTATATAGACACAAAAAAAGAGAGGCAAATGAAGAGTATTGCATGTTTGCTAGTTGAAGAGAAGACGATTAAGTTGAGGACATGCCGAAAGTTTTGGATGCTTATGGAGGTGAGTAAGGCTCCTATTGGTTTGGTGTAAGTCATAAGTTACGCAGAACTCATTTTTCGGGAACTCAAGTTCAATTTTTGGAACTTAAGTTCCACTCAGTTACATGTGATTGGTTTGTCGTAAGTGTTAACATGAAAATTAAAAAAAGATATTATTAATTTTTAGTAGTGGTGTAGCTTGTTGCCCTCTTGTCTTCTACTTCGATGTAAATATTTTTTATAAAAATATTTTTTACTATTTGATATATAGTAAGTAAAGAGACATACATAAAAAAGATCATATTCGTGAATAACTATAATAATTTTTATCACAATAAAGTGGTTATGGTACGGATGTTGTTCCTTTAAAAATTAATTTAATATTGTATAATTATAATTTGAATAAAAATGTTATAGTTAAAATCACATCACAATAATTTTATTTTACTTTGTTTGTACAAAATATTGTATTAATATCTACATATTACGTGTTTGTAGATATAAGTTCTGGTTCATCATTGTTTAACAATATATAGTATTAATTTTTAGTGTATTTTGTACTCGGGATTATAGTTAATTATCATTTTTCACATCATATTTTTTAAACATTGATTTTTATTTTAGATTAATCATATTTTTTGTAACATGGTGATGTGTGATTATTTTATAGTGAATATATATTTTTTACTTTATACGCCACGTTGATAATGGTGGTTATAGTGTAAATTATTTTACATAGTGCGATTATAGTATATTGTCATATTATGATATGGTTTTGGCAGTAAACCATATTGACATCGCTAACATTTCTAGTCAAAAATATTTTACATGTGTCATTTATGAAGAATGAAAAATATAATTGAATAGAAAATGTTGTTAGTTGTTCCGGAACTCGTTTTCTGCTCTTTTTAAGAGTGAACTCAGGAACTGTGTTTTGTATGTAAGTCTGTAACTCACCGGAAGTCACGAAACTCAAGTTTCAATACTTACTTCAAACCAATAATGAAAAACTGCTTACGGAACTCCACTTCATAAGTTTTCCGGACCAGTTACAACAAACCAATCGGAGCCTAAGAGAAATAGAATTGAAAAGAAGGAACTTTTCTAAGAGCACTTACTTCGAATTGATACTTTTGGGTTGATGAAGCTACAAGTCTCTACAATTTAAAAACTAGAAACATGAAAGAACACCATAAGTAGATAAGAAGAAGGTGCAGCTGTAAGGAAAGAAGGGGAATAAGAAAATGGAAGCGGCAGTGGGTGAAAGGGGAGATGGATAAAAGAGTTCGCAACACAACAATAAGGAAGAAAAGTGCACATGAGGAGGAGGATGCAACACTTTAGCAGTAGAAGGGAAGTGGGAGAATTAATAAAAAAGAGGAGGATGACAGTGATTGGGAAGAAGAGTACACATAAGTAGATGAAGAAAAGTGTTTGCACAATGAAAACAATGAGGAAGAAAAGTGCACATAAGGTGGAGGATGCAACACATCAGTAATATAAGGAAAGAGGAGTAAGAATAAAAAAGAGGAGGATGACATAACGGTTGGGAAGAAGAAAAGGATGAGGACAACGCCAAAGAAGGGGAGGAAGGGGAAAAGGACGATGCATCAACATGGATATTTAGAGAGTGGAGATTAGGGGTTTAGTGTATATTGAGAGTTCTTTGTACGTGGTTTTGTAAAAAAAGCAACATGCGACAAAAAAAAAAAAAGAAGTCGTGAAAAGTCACGAAAAATCCTGAAAATCTTGTAAATCACAAAAGGCGGAGAAATTGTGAAAAGTCGCAAAGGTCATTGACGAGTGTATTGATTCCCAAACATTTGGGAGCCTATAAATTTCTGAAAATCGCCGATTTTTATAGAAGTCGGAAACTTCTGTTAGAAAGAGTGCAACAGCCATTATTAAGAAAAAATTAGACTACACAGTGTATGTGAACTGAACCCTAGTCGGGCAAACAGGATGCTACATTAGACAGATAAAACATGAGTTTGAATACCTGACAGGTTGAACTTCTTTGACTTGTATAATATACGTACCATATGTTTCTTTGTCATGACTGTCAGTTGATTGCCGGTTTCTGCTGATAATGCTATTTTTTCGTATTTATTTCGATTGAGTATCTTTCAGGCAACTCGCCAGGCTGTTTGCTAATTTAATTTGGTTTTAGGTGTCTAAGAAAGATTCCCGGAGAGATGGCCCTAATGACTCTTCTGGTGACTCAAATTTGGAGCACCTGCAACCTTCAGCTAATAAAAGGCAAGAGACAAAACATGCAAACGCACCTGCAAGGAGAGATTCACACGGTTTGTTAGGTGAAGTTCCATCTGTGAAAAAAAGTGGTCAACCTTCTTCCTTTTCTGGTTCAACTATGCACATGTCATCATCCAATTCATAAACTATAAGCAAGTATTGGCGGCTAATTCGCTCTACTCCGCTATTAAAGTGGTGGAAGGCTGTGTTTTAGGCTACCAGGTACTCTATTCACATGTTTTATTTTCCTTGCTCAAGATATCAGAAATAAGATTGTAAGGATATTTTGGGGATTGATTTGTTCTTTCTTTAGAAGCTTCATAAATGAAATGTTAATGGAAGAAATTGCATGTTTGGTGGCACGTCATTAGGACACAGCTGTCCTCTGGATGGGTTTACCAAGGGTGAGCGTTAAACTTTTTTTTTTTCTTTTCTCAGAGGATTCGACAATGAGAAACACAATCTAGGTGGTTCAATTTTTCTTCTTCTAATTGCAGTTTGCTTTAAGTGGAAGTGTAACATCTGTTTGAGCATTTCTTGGTGATTTTTGGTTGAGGTATGCCCTCGAACTTGCATATGTTCTCTATATATGGCCTAAGATGATTATCATTTCTTTTTGGCAAGGGAACTTGCAAGAGCCTGTTTTACGTTAATTAATAGCACAATATTGATCTTTCTTTTGTTTTCATCACAAATTCAAACTCAGAGTGATATGATTCAATATAAATTAATCAAACATGTATGGTTTTCAGATTTTGGACAATATTCTGGATAAAGAGCAACCCAGCTTTGTCTAATAGATAGCCGAGCAGGTAAAATTTACTTTTTGTGACTCTCTAGCACTAAGTACACATAAGTTCGGCAGTGGGTTTAAGCTCACCTAGAGGATTATAGTTTCTGCTAGTGTTATCTTGGACGAGGAAACATGCCTGATGAGGGGGCTAGTGCTACTGCTCCAAGGCTGGGCGCTTTGTTATGTCTTTGAAAAACTTAAAAGACTGTTTTATTATTTTAGATATACACAGACGTATAGGATTATATGCATTAATATGTACCCATTTTATGTCTATAAACAGGTATGTGATTATGATTGTGGCAGCTTTAAGTGTTTTTATTACTCAGCTCTATATCAGCAGCTTTACTCTACCCACTGCCTTACCCTTAAAGACAAGATGGTGGACAGATGGAGGACAGCAAGGTTTTTAAGAGCTGGAATATGGCCTTGTACACCTTTGGCTAGTACTATCGTGATGCCATTACTGCTCTACACTCTCTTTAATCCTTCCTGCCACACCTAGAACTTTTTATATGTAAGCGATATGGGTTGAATATGGGGCAGTCGTAGTTATCCAGGCTTCCGCCTGGCCGCGCCTAGCCCCCCATAGGCTCTAGGCGGGCCGCCTTAAACTAGGCGCCTAGGCTTTCAGATAATTGAAGTGGATGCCTAACACTTTTTAGGCCCAAATTAAGATACTTGAAGACCAAATTAGCATGTATTAGGTTTTAATGTGGTCAAATTAGATCCAAATATTTATTTTATGGAAGAAACAAAACTGATATAAGCTAAATCAGATCTAAATTATGTCTGATTTGGGGAAATAGATCTGATTTGACGAAAACATGTCTTATTTTGGGGAATTAAGTCTGATTTCACCAAATTTAGGCTCATTTATGTCAATGCAGGACAAACTAGGGGAAGTTGCTTCTGACTAAGTCGTATAATGCCAATATAGGTCCGACTTAGGCCAAATTAGGGCAGAATAAATTAAATTAGGTTCAATTTAGATAGTGTTAGGTCAAATTAAGGTCAAATAGGTCTAGCCTAGGTCATGACAGATGTGATGTAGGTGAAGTTATGATTGATTAAGCTTAGGGATAACCAATACAAATGTTCATAGTGATGTATATATTTGAATATAGTTAAATGTATACATAAATAATAATTTATATATATGTAAAATATAAACAAAGAGAACACCTAGAAAAGCCTAGACTCCTGCCTAGGCGGCTAGGCCCCCAAGGCTTCTCTTGGGTGGGAAGGACCGCTTAGCCGCCTAGACGAGTATGGGGGCAGTGACTAGGCCATTTTCTATTGCAAATTATTGGGGCAGCTAATGTGCAGGAAGTTCATCCAGAACTTAGAATTCATATGGCAAGGCCGAAAAGTTCACGATCTGGAAATTATGCAGAAAATTCAGATTAATCTGGTAAAGCTTCAGTAAAAAAATTGGGCACTACTATGCGAAATATAAATATATGAGAGAAAGAGAGGGGTCACATAGTCAGAAAATTATTTGTGAGTTTGAATTATAGTTGAAGGACTCATGAATGTTACACCAAATATCTGAAGAGACCTGAATTAATTTGCAAATTATTCACGAATTACCTCAAATTTCATGAATTTCCCCCAAGTTCAAAGATTATTTGTTCATGGAATAACAATATTCTATAGGGTTTGATATTTAGGAATAGAGAATCACTATGCAAGTTATGTGTCTATAAATATATAGATTAGTGTGCATATTTTGTCTATATCTAATATTTGACTGTATATACACTCACAAGTTGTATTGTCCTAATTTTATTTGATTTTTTCCGTGACTAATTGACCAAATGCTTACTGACCACTTTTTATCTGAATGTTCTGCATAATTCTCAAATGGCACGTTTTTTCTTTTCAATTACACCAAATGAATCTGAATTTCCGAATTTGTCACTATGCTATTTGCTAACATACACACGTATGATACATATTTAAATGTTATGCGTAGATCTTGAACATCCAACACAAAATGATGTATTTAATGCTATTTTAAAGCTATCATAGACACCATTGTTATAATTCCTTAGGTTACCTCAATTTGAATAAGGTATCTAACTCTGGAAAGCTGGGAACTTTGTAAAAAATTCAGGGTATATATGGTAAGTTTTGGGAGTTAATAAAAAATCTGAAAATATAGGGGAATATTAAGAGCGGTGCAAAATATGGGAGTAAAGTGCGTCTGAGGAAGATTTTATGTTTTAATCAAAAGTTTGAGTATATTCTTAGTATGCAGTTGGACACTTGTCAGTCTGTGTCATGTCGTAATGTTGCAAAAGATATATATATCTGATGTAAGTTTGTTCTTAATCTAAGAGTTGCTTCTCTGTTAACTATGGATTGTAGCTTGTCTCTGTATGTTCAAGAGAAAACAAAATGAGTAGTGAAATCATGGCATAGTTGAGCTCTTATTATTGACAAACGAAATAATTAATTTGATCTTTAACACTGGCATAACCATGTTGTTGACAGATTTGATGTTTTGGTGTATTAAAGAAAATGTGCAAAAATCATGTTATTGACAGACTGCTTTTGAGCCGATCTACTATTGACTGAATCATGCTATCTTTGAACTGGTTGCGAGACGTCCGATTGCTTGCAGTAATTGTTTGTCGCTGAATGAACTGAAATTGGGTTGATTGTGTCCCAATAAGCTGTTATTGATGCTTATTAGATTTTTCTGCTTAATGTTATATGCATAGATCATGAACTCTTTAAAATATCATATGTATACAACTTTTTGTAGTAGAGATACATGTCCTCTTGTCACTCACATGATGGTTTTATAATTATAAATTAGAATTTTGTTCTACATATGGTCATGCAATTGTTGATACTCCATTTGCAGCCTAGACAATATCTATATCCCATTTCCATCCTTCCCGAATTTACTTGTACCTTCTTGAGTTCAACAAGTGAGACCAGTACAACTCAATCCATTAGCTCATCATCAATATCTGCATGAGGGTCACCAGTTATGTGCTATCCAAAGTTCATCATTCCAACCTCCGCATACGACCTTGTGCTTCCAGTAGACTATTTGACATTACCCAATATTGCAGGAAAACACAATTGTGGAATGCCATTATCTACAATTGTTGCGAAATGGAGGCAAGCTCTAGGCGGTTTAGGTAGAACAAAAGTAGTTATTATGAGGTGATTGAGAAAGAAGAACGAGAGCTCATTCATTCTTGCTTTAGTCGGTGTCACAATGGTTGGATAGAGTACATTATATGGATATCCTATCAGCGTTGTTGGACAACATCTGTTGCATTCGTCCGCAATCATCTCCGTGATAGCTGCAATAGTTTCCTCATGGATACGAAATTAGGCAACTGGTAGGCTACCAATAAGACTGGATGGCCAGATGTCATGCCGATATAATTGTGGATCACAGTAGGTACCTGAATAATTAAGTATCAAATCAGCTCGGTTTCCAAGAGTTAGATTGTTTTGTGTTTTGATAATATCAACTCAAATTATTCAAAGCACAAGGTTTGAGATACATAACAATGGAGTACATCTGTTTCAATAAAGAATGCCTGCTTGCATGCAGTGCACTAGACAGTGTGTATAAAGGAAGAATGGAGGCAGAGTGTGTGATGTGTGCATGTGTTTGAAGTTTAAGTAACTAAAATTAAAACAAGCCATTTGACCTTAGATGCTATGCAATTCCATAGCAAGCATGGTGAAACCAACTTGGATGGAAGGAGGTAATGGGTTGCCTCCTTGCTAATAGTTGCATGGCCTGGAAATAATCCATATCTATTTGCTTTATCTTTGTGTTATGAACCTCTTGGCATCTCACTTCATGACATGGTTACATTTTCGACAACTCTTGTGCAACTTATGGCCTGGCGCTCACATTACTCTTATGCAAGGCAAAGATCTAGTGACATGTCAACCATCCAGAGAGTCTGTGATGGCGTTTTTTTGTCGGCGCTTGATTGTTGCCACATTGTTTCTCCACCTTTCTTCATCATCTTATCTCTGTGCGATAGTTGAATGTCTAATTGCTATTTGCTTCAAGCTCAAATCTTTACTTAATCTAGCATTCAAGAGATGCTTGGGTAAAACGAATTGTGAAATTAGTTTGCAAGGTTCTTCACATTCAGATTTTTTAGGCGGGAAATATGACGTCCTATCTCTATGTGAAGATCCTATTTCTTGCTAATCTCCAATGGAGCTTTGCTACGAATTTGAATTAATCTATCCGGCACAAGATTGTGATGCTAGCTAATTTTTATTAAGCACATACATGCTTGTGAATGTGAATGTGAACACAAATACATGCAATGATATGGAAATCTTAAAGATACATGATAGAGACATGCATGCAACATATATATAGATGCCACTTTTTGGTCCCATGTCAATGGAAAAGAAGGAATTTCGGAAATAGAATACACCAGGAGTATAGGTTTGAGAAGGGGTTGCTCATTGTCTCAGATGGCTACTTAACAACAACCCTCAGTCATGGTTGTATAGGCGGCCAGACGTTCCATATGGACGCCTAGGCGCCCAGGCGGAGGCCCATGCGTTTTTATATATATCTTGTTTTAATATATATATATATATATATATATATATATATAATATCAATAGTATATATATTAATAGTATATGTATAATCTTGTTTTAATATTTATATATATAAATATACATACATACATATATATATATATATATATATATATATATATATATATATATATATATATATATATATTAGTAGATATTCATATATCTAAATTGCTTATATAGTAGAAATAGTACATTCAAAAATCTGAATTTGTAGCACTTTTTTAGAAGATATTTGCCATTTTCCTTTATTGGGTTTTTGTAAAGCCGGTTTGAGTTAATCACAAAATTGATTACTGATAATCAGAAATCAGAAATGTCAACTATATTTGTATTTCTATTCATGAGGCTATACATTTATAAAACAAATCAGTAAATTAATAAAGTCAAATAGTAGACAAGTTAAAACAGTACATTAATACTAATCAGTAGATTAATTAATAAAAACCAGTAGATAATAAATACAAATCAGTAGATAACTATATACTAATCAGGAGATAAATAAATACAAATCAACAGATAAGTAAATACAAATCAGTAGATAGAAAATTCAAAAGATTAGATAAGTAAATACAAATCAGTCATAAATAAAGACAAAACAGTAGATAAGTAAATACAAATCAGCATATAAAAAAATCAAAGCGTTGGATAAGTAAACTCAAAGCATTAGATCAGATCAGTAGATAAAAAAATTCAAAGTGTTAGATAAGTAAACTCAAAAGCATTAGATAAATAAATATAATCAGTAGATAAACAAATACAAAGCATCAGATAAAAAAGTACAGCTCAGTTGATAAACAAATATAAATCAGTAGATGATTAAATAATTTGAAAAAGTAGATGAACAAATACAAAGGCCTAAATTTAAATAACGTGATGAATCAAAAATCATTAGATGAACAAATCTGTAGATAAGTAAATACAAATCCGTAGATAAGTAAATATAAATCAGCACATAAGTAAATACAATAAAAAATCATTATATGAACAAATCAGTAGATAAGTAAATACAAATCCGTAGATAAGTAAATATAAATCAGCACATAAGTAAGAAATCAGTAGATAAGTAAATACAAATCAGTAGATAAGTAAATACAAATCAGTAGATACATAAATACAAATCAGTAGATATATAAATTCAAATCAGTAGATAAGTAAATACAAATCAGTACATAAGTAAATACAAATCAGTATATAAGTAAATACAAATCAGTAGATAAGTAAATACTAATCAGTAGATAAGTAAATACTAATCAGTTGATGGAAATCAGTAAAATAAAAAACTTTGTTACATGTATTACTTCTGGGCGCCCAGGTTGAGGCGGGCCTTGGGCCGCCAGTCGCCGCCTGGGCACCCACCTGTACAACACAACCCTCAGTCCAACAGCATTCCACCATGTTCTTTGGCGATCACAAGGTGATCTAAAAAATAAATGATCCCCCGTTGTGGGTTGTTCTTTTCGTCGTAATGACACAATCACAACGGGGACGTAGGTCCCTTTCGGTAGACATACATGTGGGGAATCGCCACTGACACATCCCGTTCTTATGGCACTCTAACGATCACCTGTCATAGTCTGGGATCGGCAAGAACTCACGGCCAACATCAACATGACATATCACAACTTTTTTTTCTCAACCCTTCTGTAGAAATCAAGCTCTACATGATGCCTTTTTGTGGAAAGGAAGATGGCAAAACTCCTCTCATGTAGAATTTTTCTTATTAATAGAAGGGCAACCCCCCTTTCTAATATATAGGATCAAGGGGAAGCATTCAGACACACGACAAACCCTAATGTGCCAATACACAATTGGGCCCATATTACAAATAGACTAAACAACTTAAGTAAATGGAGTAAACCACTTAAGTAAACAAACTCTCTTTTGATGAGCTTGATTGTGGTTATGGCCCCCAACTATGGCCAATGAACAACATGGATATGCTCCCCCTGCTTGCCTTTTGTGATCGTGATCTCAGTACCTTCCGCCAAGAGGTCCAAAGCCCCAGTATCGTAGCTATGACGGAGAAAGTTCTATCCATGACTCATGCCTGCATAGAAGCCAATGCGGGCGACATTCATGGTGAAGGATGTATAGTCAATCCCAAGGAGAATACTACTTTTGATAACCAAGATATGAAGCAACAAATAACAGGGAAAATGACCATAAAGGAACAAGGAAATAGAGGAAAGCTCTGGTTGTGTTGCTACCTTAGGTTCTGAGTTGTATGGGCGCTCGCCCAGGCATTCACCTAGGGTCCCAATCCCATGCGCCCAACCTAGTTAGGCCTCTGGGCGGCGCCTAGGCACGTCTAGACTGCCGCTGAACTTTTTTTTACATTTTTTATTAAGTTATTTACTGATTTGTGTTTATTTATGTATTGATTTTGTTATTATTTAATCATCTACTTATTTTACTTTATTTATCAACTGATTTAACTTTATTTATCAACTGATCTGTATTTATTCATCTACTATTTGTATTTATTTATGTACTAATTCAGGAATTAATTAAACGTCTACTGATTTATATTAGTTTATCAACTGATTTGTATTTATTCATCTATTTATTTGTATTTTTTGTCTACTGTTATATATAGTTTTCTACTCATTTGAATTTTTTTATGTACTGCTTTTGAAATTACATAATCATCTACTGATGTATCTTTATTTATCAATAGATTTGTATTTACTTATCCGCTTAACATTATGTATTCATCTACTTATTTGTATTTATTTATCTACTGTTTTTTATTTAGTTATCTACTAATTTGTGTTTATTTATGTACAGATTCTGATATTATTTAATCATCTACTTATTTAACTTTATTCATCAACTGGTTTAATTATATTTATCAACTTATTTAATTATATTTATCAACTGATTTGTATTTATTGTATTTATTCATTTACTATTTGTATTTATTTATGTACTGATTTAGGAATGAATTAATCATCGTCTGATTTATATTAGTTTATCAACTGATTTGTATTTATTCATCTACTTATTTGTTTCTATTCATCTACTAAATTTATCCGTATACTGTTTTTTATTTAATGATCTACTCATTTGAATTTATTTGTTTACTGCTTTTAAAATTATATGATCATCTAGTGATGTAACTTTATTTATCAACTGATTTGTATTTATTTATCCACTTAATTGTATTTATTCATCTAGTTATTTGTATTTATTTATCTACAGTTTTTTTATTTAGTTATCTACTGATTTGTGTTTATTTATGTACTGATTCTGATATTATTTAATCATCTACTCATTTGACTTTATTTATCATAAATTTTACATGTATCCATTATATTAATATATATATAAGAAAATGCCTGGAAACGCCTGGGCGTCCCTAGGCAACGCCTGATCGCCTAGCTGCCTATACAACCATGCTTAGGTGACACATCCTCCACTCTGAAGATGAAGACGACTCCTACAACTTTCTCCATCTCCATGGACGAAAAAGGATAGTTATTTGTATTTATTTATCTACAGTTTTTTATTTAGTTATCTACTGATTTGTGTTTATTTATGTACTGATTCTGATATTATTTAATCATCTACTCATTTAACTTTATTTATCATAAATTTTACATGTATCCATTATATTAATATATATATAAGAAAACGCTTGGAAACGCCTGGGCCTCCGCCTAGGCGGCCTGGGCGTCCCCAGGAAACGTCTGGTCGCCTAGCTGCCTATACAACCATGCTTAGGTGACGCATCCTCCACTCTGAAGATGAAGACGACTCCTAGAGCTTTCTCCATCTCCATGGACGAAAAAGGATCTACTCCTGTTGGTATGATCAACTTCAAGGTTGATGATGATATGGCCTCCCCTGGAGTGGAACCTTCGGCTTCCTGATGATGAACATCTGCTAATCAGCTGGTTATGACTTCTTATTTTTTTGGCTTTTTCTTACCTCCGTTTGTGGGTTTGTACAATGGGTTCCCACCTCCATTTCGGACTCAACTTAGCTGAGCTGTAAACGCTGCTTGCACCCTTGCTGGTCATAGGGTGGTCTGTTTTTGTGGGTTGTCTAAGTGGGAATTCCTTTCTCCACGTGCTATCTTGGGTCACTGCTAGTGCTTCATCTCCTGATCTTATCTGCTGACTAATGTATGTGTTTGCATTTACTGGCTTTGTGTAATGTTTGCTTTATGATTGGTTCATAAAAGTAAGCAAAAATTGAAAATACGGCTGGTTAGGCGGATGCTTTAAAAAATCCGCTATTTACTGCCTATCCCACTTAATTGTCTGCTTAGCCCACATCATTGTCCACTTAGGCCGCTTAATGGCCAAACCTTTGAAAACGGATGTATGACTATAAATGTAGTCGTGTAGTATATATGTAGAATTTAGTTCTTGTGCTATATCTTTCTAACTATAATACATATAACAATACATTATATCATACATACATAATACGAAAATCAACTTTGATATGCCCAGTAGCAAATATCATATACGGTATGTGACTATATCTAAATGTGCAATCATGTACAATTGTAGATTTATTAGCATTATATATATATATATATATATATATATATATATATATATATATATACCTACCTACCTACCTACGTCATGTACTTATCTGTTATGTATGTAATCATATGCAGTGGATGTTACAACTATTACTAAGTTATATATATATATATATATATATATATATATATATATATATATCTACCTACCTACCTACGTCATGTACTTATCTGTTATGTATGTATTCATATGCAGTGGATGTTACAACTATTACTAAGTTATTTATTCATCATTTACGCATCTCCAAACATTTACACATTTATTGAAGGTAAAATATATGAAATGATATATTATTTTATTTGTATGCTTTTTCAAAAAGCACACCAGCATGGTGCTTAAGCGGCCACAACGTCCTATCCTCTGGCTTCAGCTTTCTAAAACACTAGACAAAAAACCGGTGCCATGCATGAGCTTGAAACATTAGATGATTTTGAAGACTATATATATGGTGCTGCCTTACTTTGTTAGCAAAGGAAGACCTTTGACAAATATCGTATCAGACATCAGCTCTAATTTATTTAGTTTTATCCGCATGATCTCAAAGCCTAATGTGATGACATCATGGAACTGGATTTTGACTTCGAGATAACAGGTGTGGAAGTGGAAGTTTGTGGAAGCTTTGAGGATTTCTACAAGTAAACTTCGGCACAACTTCGATAAAAAAAGAGCTAAAAATAGTCATTTTGTGATGAAAATCGATAGATTTCATCAATTATGGCTAAGAAACACAATATGTGTTTACATACAGCCATCCATATAGGTTTACATATGAAGAGATATATATGATTACATACAGTTGTCTTTGGACTATATAGTTCTTCCATATATAAAGTTTTTGACAATAAACAAGCTACATAATAATGGTGTAAACCTGTGGTAGATCTATTAGAGAGGGGGTCGATCTATTAATATTAGCTTAGAATAATAAAAAATAACATCAAAATAACCTTACCTCAAGCCCTAACACTTTCCCCCTCTCACACAACAAACTCTACAAAACACCAGAAGAATGTCGCCAACTTCGACGACTGCCATTTCTGTCGAGAAAGTTGGGGAATTTTTTGAATGGACTTGGGCCTAATTCGTGGACAAATGGAGAAAAGTTGACAGCTTCAAATGTTGAAGATGTTGTGGAAGACTGGAAGGAGGATGCTTACGATGAATTTGACATCGACAACTGTTGATATCTGCAAAATTTTGCCCAATTTTGACGATTTTTAATACTGCGGGTGATAACTTCGACGAAATGTTGAAGTTGCATCACTGAAGATGAAGATGTAAAAAAGAAGAAATGGACAAAAAGAAAACCAAATTTGGCTCCCACACACCTAAGATAACCACAACTGCTACCTGTTTATTGGTAATGTCACAGCACTGATCCTTCCGGGAGTTCGGTAGTTAGAATGACCATGTACCCCACCACCTCCGACCTTGGTTCCCCTCCCACTCCCAACCTAGCAGTCACAAGAAGACATGGTGGTACAATGTGGAGACTGGTAGGAGTTACTCCCACTACGGCTGTACATACACCTTATTGAGACGCACAAGGATTGGTTTGTCATTTGAAAAAGTAACAGCCAAAATTACATCCAATCCCTTCTACGACATAGATTCGTGCGTTATATGGACTTGAGAACTGTGTGTTTGTACTATAGTCTTATTAGAAGTTATAACATACAAAGATCTACTTGTAATTTGAATTTTTTTTGAAAATTACATTTTGCACCTCCCACACGTTCATATACACTACAAAAGTCAAAACTGCTTCCAAACCCTTTCATGCAATATACCCTTGCATTACACAGACTTGACAACTTTTGGTTGTAAATACAGCCTTACCAGAACACGTGAGGATCTATTTGTAATTTGAAAATAAAATTGAAAAACTGCATTTTACAACTCACACAAACTTGTCCATTGCACGACTGCCTCAGTAAAATACAGAAACTAACTTGTAATTCTAGAAAAGAAAGGAAAACATCATAGCAACCCCTTTCATTAACATGTGCGTTGCACAGACTTAAGAATCCTTTCTAGAAATCACAAACCAATTCGTAATTCCAAAAAATAAGACAAAAATATATCATATATGCAAAATGTTTAATTCGTAGTTTCAAAAAAAATATATGAAGAAATTGCATTTCAACCTCCCACACTTTCATATACACTACAAAAGTCAAAACTGCTTCCAAACCCTTTCATGTAATATACCCTTGCGTTATAAAGACTTGACAACTTTTGGTTGTAAATACAGCCTTACCAAAACACGTGAGAATCTATTTGTAATTTGAAAATAAATTGAAAAATTGCATTTTACAACTCACACAAACTTGTCCATTGCACGACTGCCTCAATAAAATACAAGAATTAACTTGTAATTCTAGAAAAGAATGGAAAACATAATAGCAACCCCTTTCATTAACATGTGCGTTGCACAGACTTAAGAATCCTTTTCAAAAATCACAAACCAATTCGTAATTCCAAAAAAAGACAAAAATATATCATATATGCAAAATTTTAATTCGTCATCATCATCATCATCATCTAAGCCTCAATCCCAACTATGTTGGGGTCGGCTACATGGATCCTTCGTTTCCATTCAGCTCTATCATGGGTCATATTCTGATTGAGATGTAGAGATTCAAAATCTCTCTTTATAAGCTCATCCCATGCAAAATTTTAATTCGTAGTTTCAAAAAAAAAAAAAGAAATTGCATTTCAACCTTTTGATGCACTTTCTTATGTAATATGACGATGATATTGATTCTGAGGTATCTGTTACATTTCTCAGCTAATGAGCTCGCACATGGTGGTTATGATGATACACATCTCTTGGTTGTGATCTTGACTATACATTATCATCATATATTGTGACATACAGTTGGGTCTCTGCCCCCTCTCAGGTGAACTTGCCAGAGAGCTGAAGCCAGCCAAAATATATTGGGAGTGCTTAATTTGGTTGAATTAGATAACTTTTAGCAATTTTGGTGTTTTTTTAATCCTAGGGACTTTTTCTTGAAGACTTAGTTGCATGAATCCTAGTTTTGTTATTTTCAAAATGACATTTTTTTAGTTGGCACACCGCTTTAGAATCGCCGAGGTCCAATGGTTACTCGACCCTCCATAACTGACTACGGGCAGGAGGGGGGACATGCAAGATGCACCCCAGTTTTATCCTTCTTTCCCTTTTTATGAGGTGAACAAGCCTGGGAGAGGTCGTGTGGGGGCGGCCCTTCATCCTGCACAGTGTTTTGAGATACGGTATGCGGTATGCGTTCGGTCAGGGTACCGCATAGAGTATATGCGGAATGCGGGAGCATAAGCGGGGCATATGTGTTTTTGGATTTTTTTTATAAATTCGAAATTTATACATATATTTTGATTAGAAAATATAATTATATTTATAAATATTATAGATTCTAGTTGCGCAAACTAATACCCAAGATATACCAACAAATCATCATATCATGGAAGAAGAAACACAGTTTTCCTGTCACTAAGTGGAAAAAAACAAAATGATAATAGTGACAGTGGACACAAAATATTACATGCCTAAATCATAGCAATCACAACAAGTTAATACTTAGCAGTAAAATCTAACAGTAAGCAAACACACTACCATAAAAACAAACAGTTAATATTTAGCATTAAAATCAAACGTGAAGAGCATAAAAAATGAAAACAAGATGTCAAACTAATATGAAGTACAATTAATAATAAATAGATAAGAGATTTAGGTGAAGAAGAGAATGGAATTTAGAAACAAGAAATGGATTACAAGTTGTTGCAACTTTTGTGGGAGGGATGAGTAAGATTGAAGGGAGAGAAATTTGAGGACAGGGGGCGGAATTTCAATCAAAAGAAGTGGAGAAGGGTTGCCTACCTATTGTCTGCTCCCTGCTCACCTGACAAACAGCTTGTCTGGAATCTGAGCTGTTGGCAATTGGAGAAATAAAGGCTAACAAAAACAAGAAAAAGGGAAGGGATAAGATACATGTAAATAAAGAAGAGGAGAAGAAGGTTTGGATGACATGAGGAGGTATCGTGGGAAAGCATGAAGATAGGAAGGCATACCTGGAACTTGTGTGGTGGCCGTCACCGCTTGCTGGAGTGGTGGCCGCTGCTCCTTCCGCCGTGGTTGGCGCCGCTGCTCCTTTTAGGGTTTAGCGCCACTGCTCCTTGTAGGGGCTAGCGCTGCTGCTTCTTGTAGGGGCTAGCGCCGCCGCTGCTCCTTGCAGGGAGACGTCGCCGTGATGTTGCCGTCGTGAGAAGAAGCCATTCGTAGCCGCCGTCGTGAGAAGAAGACGCCCTGTCTTCGTACGCCGGCGAGGTTGCAGGAGTCGCAGCCCTAGCCTCACACGAGAGTGAGAGACGGGGTCGGGGTAATCGTGCGAGAGTGAGTGGGGGTCAGGGTGGGGGGTCAGGGTGTCGGGTGACTCGGGTCATTTGTCTCTATTTTTTTTCAATTGGGCCGCTATTTGAAATGCGCTGCATAATCGGCCGCATAAATGGGCCGCATGCCGCATATTCAGTGCAAGCCCAAAATGAGGACCGCCTACCTATATGCGCAGCGGATGAGGGACCGATCCGCATAAGTGGCCGCATATGCGGCCACATGAGCCGCATTTCAAAACATTGATCCTGCACATGGAACATCACATCGGCGTGAGTTGTAGCATGCACCCTCCTTTTCTATTTTCCTAAAGATTTGTGGTCTTCACTCCTATCTCCAGAGAGTATGAAACATCAGTGTACAAGATTGATTGTGAACCATGAGGTTCTTCGTAGTGTGCTACTTAAAAAAAACGTAGGAGGTTAAGCCGGTCTCATTTTTGCCAGTTTATGAATATGAAGATCATCCTCTTTGGCTTTGGCTGCGGCTACGCCAAAAGAGGTGTCATAGAAATAAGTTTGGAATTATGCAGTGGCCCATGCATTCATTGCATTTTCTAGAGCTTACCAAATTTCATGTCAATCTTGATGCGAAAAATTCAAGATTCATCTTTTTTGGCACAATGCTGATGAATACATTTATTTAACACTGTGTTATCGATTTACATATGGAGCTTTTTTTTTCTTTCTTTCTGTAATCTGACTTGTTAGGAAACTTGACATTAATCACGATTTTTCTTTTGAAATTACTTGTGTTTTAGGTACTGTTTGAACTAGCTCGCTCAATTGTGAACCCTAAAATGCTTATATGCTTACTGGGTTTAGCTTTGTGGTTCGGTTGGCTTCCCTTGAGGTGTTTCCTCTTCAATGCCTGAAGTCGAGGGAAGCTTCAGGATCGCTTGGATGAGCTTTGGGCATGCTTACAAAATTGCATAAAGAATCCATGTAAGTATATTCTGTCTAAGAAAAGGCTGAAAGATAAGACAGGCTCCAAGCTTTCTCTGATTATGTCTTCTTGTCATGCAGACGGAACCCTCAGAAGCCCGGAAGTCAGGTTTCCACCGGGCAATAGAATCGAGAATGGGCATAGAGGCGCCAGTGGGAGGGTGGGTCTCTTGTCTATAGTAGCCAGGCCGGCCGATTGTCGTGTCTCAACCAGCTAAGTTCCGTTTGAAGTTGTACAAGGAGCTCGCCCATTAATATTTTGATAACAGGTTTCAACCTTTCTATCCCCCTCACGCTCAAAACGTGTCAGTCCAGTGTAATTGGCCTGTTGTTTTACCCATATGTGCTTGAAGAGTTTGGTGAAAAATTCTCAAGTATTTGTAGGATACATAAGGCTGTTTTTCTGCGTTCAACCTTGCAGAGAGGTAACAATATCGTGAGAGAATGTTTCATGTCTCTTCACTCGTCATATCGAGAATGCACTACATGATCCTGGCAAATCTGAATATATCATTTTATGTTTAAAAGGGATCGTCCACATCAGAATGTTAGTCAAGTTTTCTCTAGCATGAGTGGGGAGAGAAATCTACATCTCAAGGGAAAGTAGGAGCGAAGATAGGATAGGGGGGAAAACTATCTGACTACAAACAAAGTCACTTTGTAATGTCAACGCTGCATTGTAATTTAGTAATGTGAGATTGAAAGATGTGGGTTAGAGCTGACATACAATGCAACATTATTTGTTTGTAGTATGCCATATATTATTGATGCTTCATTTTAATATGAAAACAAATAGAAAGTTTGGTATATTATTTTAAAGATCCTTTCTCATTCTTTCGCTACATTTATAACTGCCACATTTTCTGTTGTTGCTCTTGCACGATCTATTTGGTTGTTATGTCTTGTGAATGAACTATTAGGTTCTCAACATCATATACTCATTGAGTTGGATGCCTTTAATCAATAATCTGTTTTTCTTGACATCATATGTGGATGTTCTATGTAGGCGATAATTTTGATGTGCATTATATGATTGCATGGTATGTGTTTACACCATTTGCTTATTTGTACTCAACTGTTACATCTTTACGAGTAGGAAAATGTCTCTTATTTGGTAATAGAAACAAAGTAATGAAAGCTGTTGAGGGGTAGCTCCAATGGTGTGGCTAGGTAAGTCCTCTAGAATGTAATTGGGTTCAAATCCCCTCAGACAAGTTTGGAATTATTGGGCGTTGTGCCACCAACAGATAAGTCCCTGGATTTACACTGATGGGGTGGGTCACTGAAGTGGCTCATCCTAAGGGGTGGTTTGCAATAATAAAAAAATACATTAACAAGTTTCTTGTTTAGCATACATGGTGTAAACCTTTAGGTAAAATCCTATGACAAACTAGATAAAGCCTTCTTGTTGAACATACAAGTAGTACATGTTGATCCAATATACCAAAATATTGAATGAAACAAAGATGTGGATAAGATTTTCATGCTACATTTTAAGTTCAAAATTGAAATGAACAACCTCAAATTTCTGTAGTGCTACAACTAATTCTAAGACACCATTATAGTTGTTAAAATCAATAAGGCTTTGGATGTTTCTTTGAGATAAGGATCCAACTATCCCCGTTATCAAATCACACCTACCTAAAGTGCTTCCCATGCGGGAACTCAATGACTAGCCCACTTAGAAAAACTTGTTTGTATTAATAATTTCGAAACTATTGATATCATATGTTTAAAGAGGCAAAACGTTACCCACTTAGTACGCAATATTTAGATGCTTTATTTTAAACGGTTAACTAAATTTCTAAATCTTTAAAACCCAAAAAGAGCAACAACATGCCGCTTGGTATGCCAACCTAGATTAAAATATTAATTTGATCTTAGTTGTTAGGTAACTTGATTTCTTTTAGTTAGGTGAGACGTTAGTCTCTCCCTCCCTCAAACCTATGGTGGAGGCCAGACGCCCGTGAGGGTGGTAAAATTTAAGACGACTTCTAGAAATCGAACATGTGTCCCCTTGTTAGGGGATACTGTGCCTGACCACTTCTTGTCGGCATTGTGCAATTTGATTTTATACAAAAAAGGGTGCCACGGTTGCACAAAAGTGAAATGAGAGAATTTATTTATATAAAAATAGGGTATACTTGTGCTCAAATGAGGAATACCTAGGTAGGGTGAAATCTTTTGGTTTGGTAGTTGGGGTAAATCGTACAGAATAGAGGATTCTTGAGGATACAAGGGTTATTAAGGTTGTTTATCTCAATTTAAATAACCACACTTTTGAAAAATGGGATTTCTCATTCACGTCAACATGGACAAAATAAAAGTTTAAGTTATTTAAGTTCAATTTCATTGTATGTACCATTCATTGAATCTCAATTTTGATCTTATTAATTGAGGAAAAGCAGTGATTTAAATTTGGAGAGATTTGATGTACGTAGTCCATACTATCTTCTATGTCCACCTATATAGATCTCATCTCTCCAAGATATCAATTTTGGCTATATATTAGAATTGTAATTGCATGACTAGTGTAGTTTGTTCTTTCATTTTCATCATGATTAATTTCATTGTCATCATGATTAATGTAGTGTGTTTTGATGGAGATTCGTGAGACTTGGTTCATCTTGAACACACGCCACCTTCAACATTAACCTTGGGACTCAAGTATACTAACAACATCCTTCTTTAAGTCAGATATGACATGCTCATCATAGAGCACAACATGTCTCCGTCTAAAAGCCAACCAAGCTTTCCCAACATTAGACCTGTATGTCTCACCTAGAGCATGTTGTCTATACCAACAAAGACACCAAACAAAATTGAACAGATGGACACGCCATGGTTTCTTGAAGCACGGTGTGTCTCATCATAGTAGGTAATGGCCAAGTTTACCATGACAATGCACGCTATGTCCAACCAATGACACAAAATGCCACCTCATCAACAACTACTGAAGATAACTATTCACACAGTGTGTCAAACCCATGACACGTCCTTATGGACAATTGATAGCCATGTCTCTTGACAACTATTGAGAAACAAAGCGTGTTTGTACACATGCATGTCACGTCTTTTCATATTTTTTGCAAAAATAGGATCAATAGTTTTGAAGAGGTATCATTCATTTGATCTCATTCTAACTCCAAAAAACAAGTGAGAGGTGACCCACAAGGTGATCCCGCTCCAAGTGAAGATGAGAAGAATAAGGGGTGGACTCCCTCCGTTAGTGGAAGAATCTTTTGTCAAGTTTTGGGGAGGTGGCAAGCGCAGTGGAAACAACAACAAAAAGGTTCTCAACGATCATACTAGAAGGTCTCGTCCACAACGACGTGTTTGGAAGGAGAGTGCGCGAGGCATACCTTGTCGCAGAGCAAGTACAACAACATCCCCTTCGCGCGGTGGTGTGTCTCTTCTTGTGTGCATGAATGATCCTCATCGACTTCCTCCGTACGCTGGCGCTTAACGCCTACGTTTCTATGTAGTTCACACAAATAGTCTGGAACTCCGCATCGTGCTTCTTGAGCCAGCGGGAAGGAGCATCCTTTCGCGTGACGATGTAGTAGCATCACAACCACTCTCCTCTCTCTCTCTCTCTATCAGGGAAGATGACATTTAGGGTTGACATATAAGAGTCTGTCTATAAAATTTGACCGTCATGTCCCTATAAATAGGAGAAGAAAAGAAGCATGATTTTCTAAAACCCTTGGGAAACAAAAGACTAGAACTACATTCAAAAGGGGTGTTCTTGGACTGTCAAAAAGACAATTAGAATATTCTTGAATCAATTAGTTAACAAATTAATCACATTGATTGATTAACTAATTTTCCATCATCTGACTCTAGTAAATCGCTCTGGATTAGCCGGTCGTCTTAACAATTAAAATCTTATTAATTGGCTTAAACATTTTGACCAACAACTTAAATTATATTTCAATATTATTCTAGTAGATTATCTAAGCATTTTGAGTAATCAATTTGCCCTAGAACATTTCCAACTGTGTCCACAATTATACTCATATTTCAATAAATCCTATATGTGTGGACATGTAGACTCCAAATTATGTTGGCAATGATATCCATAATCAAATTTTACAAGCAATGATTGGTATCTTGAGAAACTTCATTGCTACCCAAATAATTAGAAAGTTTGAGAACAACTTAACCTAGTATTTTGACCAGTGTTGTAGTGATTGTATAATCCCTTTGTCTCTAATATCCCAATTGAATCTTAGGCATGGAAATGCCATCCCTTTAATGATAAATATTTGTTCCTTGATCTATAGTAGACTATTGAGATACACATGAGCTCAATATTATATATTTGACTCACATGAGAAAGGCTATGCATTTCATAGTCCTACTCATCAAGTGGCCATGATATCACTCCAATGGGAGGGACATATTCCATCTATGTCACTCATAATGATTTACATGTGTCACAATGCACATAAGCACTACATGTATATCAACCCTTTTTAAGGTCACGCTGAGTAGTGTTAAAGCACACTGAACAACATGCAACGATTATAGTGACTCCAGGTCTAAGGAAAACAATCACCATCGTCACACTGAGATGTGATTCCAACCATCATTGTTGGATTTCATGTATCACACTCTAGGTGGGTTTGTCCACTACACTTGTTCACAACACGTGCATATGTGTTAGATTTGATATCCAATATCTTGACTAATGAGACGTAGTCATCAATCAACACCATACTAGTCTTGATGTACTATTGTTGACCTAATATCCACAATAATATGCCACTAGGGACTAAGACAAGAATGAACACTCTTAACATACACATGATCTCATATTTAGGTACTCAACCTGGATTCACATGTCACCGAGTCGTATATTCTAAGGACAATATTATAGTTACTCATTATCCCATTTTGAAACAGGCATAATAACTGAAATTGCCTTTATTAATAATCAAATCAATTATAAGATGTGCCATTACAATCATCATATGATTGACTCTTAGAGCATGCCACCAACAAATTCATGTACATCTCCACTATAGAGGATTCATCCTCTACAATAGATGTATCTTGCTTTTTTTTTAAATCTTTTCTTCTTTAGTTCTTTATACTCCATCCATGGTACTTGTAGAGAACGAGATTTTCAATTTTCAACCTTTTTTGAATCCCTCATAGACGTAGTTCATTTTATATTTCGTGCCTTTTTGGCACCCATTAGTCATGTGATGAATAACTTTAATTTGTTTATGAATTTTCCTTCTTTGTTTCTTTGATTTCTTTTGAATATTTATGGAAATATCAGTCAAGGCCCACAAGCTCCCTGAGTTTGGCATACTATGAAGATATTCAAATTTACGTGATACCAACCAGAGCTCTAACCACCTTACATGGAAACGAGTAGAGGTTACTACATTAATATCTCCTTATGCATGTAATTAACATTGATAATTGTTTTCTTTAAAGGAATTTAGGAAAGCTCTTATTATATGTGTGGTTATTAGTTGGAAGACATCAATCTTGCTCCTAGTTGGTTTATGCTAAACAAATCCCCAAGATATGGACCAAAGAAGAGAGTTCAATTTATTGTGTAATCTTCATCATATGATTAATGATGCCATGAAACCAAATATGCTTCCTTGACTTGATAACTTGAATGTAATCTTGTGACTAGTTAGGATAATATAGAAATAAATTAAATCAACTTCTTCATTTCGAACTACTAAGTTAATTGAATTAGATTAATCATTTGATAAAAATCTTCTCCTTGTCGAGATGCCTTGAACACATAATATTGTTGACATGCTCTATTGCGGGCCTCAATCTTGTCTCACTCAGGTTTTATAATTGATCACACACGCTTTGAGCGCATCTGTGTCTTATGTGATATATGTTGCAATACACCAAAGTCTTGTACCAAGGTGTGAGAATGATATGTAGTGATGCTCTAGGGTCCTATCTAGCCTTGTGGCGGACCTGAGTTGTGTAAGTTGCCTTAGGGTGATTGAATAAAACCTAAGGCGTGTATGGTGAGTCATGAATGTGAGAACACCATGTAAACTTTTGCTTGAATAGGTATATTTCAAGTTGTTTTAGGGCAAGATAATAAAAATGGAAAAGTTGATTGTATTGTTTATTGTCTTTGATGATGTTCTTGCAATCTCATTTTATGTTACATTCCTTATCGATAAAATGTTTGGGTAACATCTACTATTTCTTTTAAGTTTAGTTTGAATCATATCAGCCTTAACTTGAATAGAAAATATGAAGTCATATTTTCTTACTCTTATTCTTATCTACTCAATTAGATATTGATTAATCAACTAATTAACAAACTTTTAGGTCATGAAGTAGAGTCGACATCTTCGTATCATGAATTCTGTGCTGAGTGGTTTCATATCTAGGTTAAGTCTGATGTAAAGTTTTTCAAGAATTCTTGTATTAAGGTCTTTGGGATCTACCTTGTGGGTGTACTTTGTTGATAGCATAGATTTGGTAATATGGTTTTCTCATGCATGAGTGTCAAATTTTGTTTAACATCATGTAACAGAAATTTCAAAAACAACTTGTTTGGAATCTTTATGAACTTGTTATTTGAAAAATGTTGATTTGTATATATGTATATACATACATAAATACATATATGTGTGTATATGTATGTATATATACATATATATAGACATTGGTCCTAGTAATCATTTCATGATGAGTCTTCTTCTTCACTTGTTTATTTGTTGATTGTGATTGGGTTTTGGGGTTTGTGTTGTACAAATCCTTGAGACTGTCAATAATAATCATGGTGTGATTGGTTATTAGGAGCTACACCCAATAGCTTGGTATCATATCTTAGGTATGTGTCAATATGAGAAAATAGGATCTTTTAAATATTCTTCTATCATATCTCCATAATACCTATGTATTGTATACAACTATACTGTGTGGAGTAGTAGGACACGTTGAGAACTAGATACCTAGTCTTTGTGGTGCACACGTGTCTCCAAAAGGATAAGTTGGGCACTTACCCAATCATCATCTCCATCTTGTAGCTAGATCAGAGTCAGTCTAAGGGGCAAAGTTCATAAATGATGAGGAAGAAGTGCCAACACCACAATTGTAGTCTTAGGTTCTTATAGTTCACTTGATCCTAGAGATGATGGAAATGTATTAGAGCATGATAGTTGCTATCACTCATGCAACATGATGCTTGAGACCACCAACACTGCAACCACATCCAGTGAGGGGTCCAAGTAGATTATATGAGAAGCTGAGGAGGATAAGAGACTATGATTTAACATGTATATTTATATTGATGAAGATTATGCTTGGTTCTTTGAAATAGAGAAGATGCTTAAGATGGTTCACGTCCCCAAGTAGTAGAAGGAAATGTATTTTTCAAAGGTAGTTCCACTCACTAGTTGATGTTAGAACATATGCAAATAGCAAGATAGGTAACTTCTTGATTAAAATTCAAGAGGTCCACTGGGTAGCATTACTATCCTGACAAGTATGCGAATGATAAGGTGAGGAAGTTTGAGAAATTGAATTACGGTGTGATGTCAATGAAAGAGTAAGAATCTTATGAGGTTCTATAAATAGCTTTGTGTGATAAACATTGATAAGATCAAAATGCTCAAGCATGGGCTGAATCTTGAGATGTAGGAGAAGTTAGCAATTATATACTATTGTTTTTACTTCCAAAATTGTGTAGATGCTACTAGAATGGTTGAAAGAGACATCTTGGCCAAAAAGGAAACTAAAGGGCATAAGAGAATAGGAGCAAATGTCTAAACATGATCCTAAAAGTCAGTGGAGGACATGTAGACCACTTATCCATACAAGGTTCCTTAATTGTTCAACACTCCATATAGGCCACATAAAGATATGGTTATATGTAGATGTAGAGGCTACCAATAGAAGAGGAAACATAGTGCCAACTCTTTTACACTGATGGGTCCATAGGGATTAGCAACACCCAGTTATGCTTCAGCATCACTGAAGTGTATCTATAACATACTGAGATCTTCAATTCTGACTCTATAAACCCTAATCCCATGGATTGAAAGTTAGTGTGCTTGTACCTTTATGAATGGTGAAACAAGGTCAGAGATCTACAGTAACACACCTAATTGTACCCTAATGAACAAGTAATGCATACATATTGAGTAACTCATGTAGAAACCCTAACCATGGTTATATATGACCTTGACCATGCTCTAGGTATACCCTAATGTGATGATAATTTGCATATATGAGACCTAACCCTTATCTTATACATGTTGATGATGTGGATTAGATGAAAAGTAAAATGCTAACCTAAACTGTAAGTTGGAATCGACTAACCTTAATGTATACATATTTGGCACCACATATGATGCATTATTCATGTTAGATGCTTTGCTAACATAAATTGTTTTAATTAATATGGGCCTAATGATCTAAATATGACTTAGTAATTAAGTTGATCTTACTACATGCAACTAATGACTTAAATGTGAATAATAAGTATTTGTATGAGAATAATTGTTGAGAGGTGACTTCTGCGGGCTATAATGTGCTTAATATATTTAAAGGATTAATTATCATATGGTTGATGTAAGAGAGGATAATTAATGTGTCATTCTGAAAGTGAATAATGTTTTAATGAACATAACATAATCACATTTTGTGAAAAGTATTATAATATAAGTTTGTTGGTAATCACATGATGATAATAGGAGTCTAAATCCTAAATGTTGATAGTTAATGTTGATATATAATAATCAATTAATATTATTAAGCTAAACCCTATATATATTGAAATTAATACAAGATAATCTCAAAAGTTAATCCTAACTCGAAAATCACAATCTACATGTTCAAATTAGTCTACACGTAAAATTTTAGACTAACTAGATAATATATGATGCCCAAATCGAAGTAAGAATGATACTACCTAATTAATTAATTATAATGTTTAATGTGAAATAGGGCTTTTTATAATTTCTATTTCCATGATTCATTGGATGTCATGTTTCTTATTTGGCTGTCCTGGAGAAGGCTATGTTGTAAGTAGTATGCTTTGGATCTAGCATAGGAGAAATCATCTCCTACCTCTGGTTAAACTGTCATTCAGACAGAAAGTACATATAGATGTCTCCTAGCAAGTTTCCTTTTGTCTGTCTATACTCTCCTCCTCACTTATCATTTACCTTCTATTCACATTCCTCTCTCAGACATAATGGAGATCCCAAACTCGATGGACTCAACCGCCCTAATCCTTCAAAACAAAACATGGACTTCTTATCCTCTACTTATGACCTCCGTGGGGTCTCCTCATTAACGTATGACTTATTACCTATATGTATCCATACCTGGACCTCCACACTACCTTGTATAATTATTTTCACCATCTTTTTGGCCCCAATCAACCAAACAATCAAACTTGAGTTTCCAACAACCATATATTATGTCTTGGTGGTGAGTTTGTACAATTTGGATGCATGTAGGAACATATGGATCACTTTCTTTGTGTCTCTATGAAGCTTTCGACAGTGTTGACTTCATCTCTCAAGGTGTGTAGTCGTTTTCCACTTTTTGATTTCTAGTTTGTTATTTCCCTGAGTCTCATATCACTACATTTTTCTATTTATTGTTTGACCTTTCCCGCATGGTTGGCTTCCTCTTAGTTTTGTGTTTCCATTCAGATCTTATTTCTATGCTTAATCATTTTCTCTTATGGTTGTTCTGACTGTAGTTGTAGACTTCACCTGGCCCACCATGTGGCCATTGTGGTGTGCGTTATGTTTGGCCTCACGAAGGACCCATGGGCTCGGCGAGATCGACAAGACTTGGTGAAGTCAATGGTGGTCTATGACAACCATGATTTTTGTTGGAACTTGGGTTTTGATTCCCTTTATCATGTGTGCCAATATCCACATTTCTTGTGTGAAAGCAGGGGACAAGGAAGATGAGTTTTTGCTTTTATAAGCCAACCCTTGGCATATTTTGATAATTTGCAATGCTGGCATGAATTTAATCATATTTTTCATCCCTCTATATTTGTGTTTTAAATGTGTGGATTTTTATCATATCCTAGTTACTAAATTTGTGACTTTAGGCATTATCCTTTGATGCATGATGCGTGGGTGTACAGACCATTTGCCAATGTGATTTTGTTTAATAAATTGTAAATTCATTTTAATTTTAATAATTCATAAATAAGTCTATATTCATTAGAAAATTACATGCATATACCCATTGGAGTCGTAAAAGTAAACCATGTCAATTGGTTTGAGTTTCATAACCTAATTCCACCATAATAAAGAGTCAATATTGAGGGCTTATAACATACACATTGATTAATATTTTTATGTGTAATTTGAAAATAGGTCAAGGACACCCTATTTGTATCAAGGGTTTATCATCGATACTCAATCAATGTTTTTTAGGTTTCCTTGCAATTCATAGTGGACAAATATATTTATTCTCTCCGACCTCACGGAGGTATAATTATGTTTTAATCTCCTAACTGAATGCATTTGACCCAATTGGGTTTCATCTCTTGTAATTGATTCTATATGTTTCTGAGAATGCTATAATATGAATATTGAAACATGTTCTTGTATTTTGTTGTTGTTTCATTCCGGTTGTATTCTAATGAATTTAATGTTCCATTCATGCCATGCATTGTTCATGATTGTATTATGTTTGAGAACTTGAACTGATGTGTGCATCTTTATGATGTATTTTTAATTTGGATTACATATGGTGATCTGACTAGATGGATGTTTGCTTCTCTATTATAAACTATGTTTGATTATCTATAACTGGTATAATGTAAACATTTTCACATTAGGTGATGAATCCCTATTGCGTGTATCTTATACATAGGGGAATTAAATGGTATTTTCCAGTCCTAAGTAACAGTGCAGTGATGCCATTACTCCCCTGAATATTATGGTGGTTATTCCATAAAATGTAATTGTGGTGGCGATTCCATATACCTTTTAGTTTCTTTATACTTGTTTTTAAATCATGATAATTTTCTTGAAAAATCTTATTTTTTTATTATTTCTCTCTAAATTGAGAACGAAAGGAAATAATTTATGTTTATTCATCTTGTGGATGTATTATCTTGACATTTAGTTGGATATATCTACTTCCCTCCTTATATTGGGGACCTTTATACTTGACTTTTATGTCCTCTACTCATATAATGTCCAATCCATATTCTATGTGCATAAAACTTCTATATGTTCTTCTCTTAGTGGGGGCAATCCCAACCCCATAGGTAAAGAAGACTTTAGAAGGATGACTAAGATGACTAATACATGCACACATGAATATGTTGTTCTTTGGGAGATACAATTAAAGTGGTTGTATTACTCTCTACATCTAGGATTAGTTGTTATATCTCTTTCCTAATCTATTCAAGCATTGAAGTTCTAGCCATGTTATCTTGTGCATTGTAATACTCATAATTTCATCTGCTACTAGGCTTTTGTTTTCTTAACTTATTAACTGAATAGTTTGGACTGATATATTATGAAAAAAATGATTGTGTTTGGGTATATATCCTTTTGTTTACTTAAGTGAGTGGCTTCCCTATCAGGTCCCACTCCTTAAGATACAACTTGTGGGAGTAATCATATAGGAAATTGTTGGGTCCTAATCTTTCTACGTGCTACACGTGTAGACAGTTTGGGCATCACTCCAAAGAATGTCCACAAGAGGACAATAGAGGTATAACTCACATTGATAGAGGAGACAATATAGAAATTTAGCAACCACAACATGGCACTGATAAAGGGTCAGTGTTATAGACATGTGCTAGTTTTTAGGGAGGCAACTGCACATGCAGGTAGAGGCAAGGAAAAGTGACTATGAATATTCAGTTCTATGCGACGAACCAATCATAAGGAATCACATCTCAATGAATCGTGATAGGTCAGCTGCAATTAGTTATGAATTTCATTACTCATGATGATGTTCTAATAGATCCTAGCAATATGTATTCCTTTGTGACTAAGATGGTGAAGCCAAGAGTCATTTTCTAATTGTACCCCTGCCTTATACTTATGTTTTGGAGATACTTATAGTAGAACCTATATTTATAGTTTAGTGATGGGCTAGATGCATTTTATCTAATGGGAACCATAATATTCAATTGGATCCTTTTCTACTAGAAGTAATAGATTCCATGTAATCTTAGGCATGGACTATTTGTAGTTTTACAAGGCAATATTGGATTGCTTCACTAATGAAGTTGAGTCCCATGAAGGTGATATAACTATATCTTTATAGGAGATGGGGAGGTATTGACTATGTATGTGATCTCTTTATTGAAAGTTGAGAAGATGTCAGGAAGGGATGCCAAGGGTATGTAGCTCAATTGACTGATACTACTGCATAAAACCCTAGCTTGTTTGATGTACCAGTAGTGGATTAGTTCCTTGATGACTTTACTGAGGAGTTACTAGGTTTTCCACCATCCAAAGATGTTTATTTTGAGATCAAGAAATAAGTACCTTTCCCATACCTTTAACACTTTACAATATGGCACCAACAAAACTCAGAGAGTTGAAGAACTAGCTATAAGAGTTGTTAGGAAATGTTTCATACATCCTAGTACTTCATCTTGGGGAGAAGTGATGTTGTTTGTTAATAAGAAGGATGTGACAATGCAGTTAGGCATTGATTATAGATAGCTCAAACAAGGTCATAACCAGGAATTAGCATCATTTTCCTAGTTGAAGATCAAACATGGGAATGTGTCAAAGACAGTCTTTCGTACATATTATGGACATTATTAGTTCCTGATTATGGTGTTAGTACTCAACAATTACATATAGACTTTATGGATTTAACAAGATGAGTATTTTGACAATTCTAGATTAACTCATGGTTATGTCCATAGATGACATCCTATTATATTCAAAAGATGGACTTTATGGCCATTATTAGTTCCTGATTATGGTGTTAGTACTCAACAATTACATATAGACTTTATGGATTTAACAAGATGAGTATTTTGACAATTCTAGATTAACTCATGGTTATGTCCATAGATGACATCCTATTATATTCAACAGATGGAGACTTGACAAGAATCACTTGCAATTAGCATTATAGTTTCTTCATCAGGATTGTTTGTACACTAAATATAGTAAGTATACTTCTATCTTCTAGAAGTTGCTTTTCTAGGTCATGTAATCTCTAGTCAAGATTTTATGTAGCTTTCAAGAAGGCAGAGTATGTGTTTCTATGGGAGTAGGCAACGATTCCAAGATAGGTCTAAGTTGTCTAGTGTTAGGGAAACTATAGACATTCTATTTAGGAATTTAGTCTCCTGGCTATACCTATAACTAGGTTGGTAAGGAAAGAAACAATGATTGTTTGGACGAAGAACTATGACAACAAATTCTGGATATTGAATGAAAATTTGACCAAAACTCTATATTATCTTTGTTGTAGAATAAGGAAGGCTTTCTAGTATTTTGTGAGGCATCAAGCAAAGCCCTAGTTTGTGTGCTTATGCAAGATGGCAAGGTTATTGAGTATTATTCTTGACAACTGAAGAAGCATAAGGAGAGTTACTTGACACAAAACATAGAGTTGGTTGCAGTTGTGTTAGCTAGTAAGACTTGGAGACATTATCTATATGAAGAATTGTGCCAACTACTGATAGATCACAAGTGTTTGAAGCATATTTACCCAGAAGGTTTTGATTTTGAGATGGTGTATATGTCTCAAGCTGATTCAAGATTATGATTGGAAGGCTGATACAATCCATGTAAATATAATGTAGTTATTGATGCATTGAGACATAAGTAATCTTATACATCAATAAATTATATGTATCATCTTGCACATAGAAGGAGGCCCATGTTGTTGTACCTAAGATAGATGAACGTTCATCTGGATACAACACACAAGGGAGGAATTCTAGCATAATAATGCTAAAACAACAATAGGGAAGCACATTTTACAAAATGCACAATCTAGATATTGTGATTCAAAGAATCAAGTAGTAGATGCAACATGGTAAGAGATAAGGGTTACACTTCTCAAAGAATGAATTTCTATTCTTCAAGGGAATATTGTGTAGACTTGACCAGGATTATCTTAGGCATATGATTCTAGAATAGGCATATACATATTTATATGATATGCATCCATGTAGTATGAAGATGTATCTAAACCTAAAATGGTCGTATTTGTGGCGTGTATGAAGAATTACATGGATCAATATGTGTGAAGATGTCGTATATGTTAGCAAGTGAAGGCTGAACATCAAAAACCAACAAAGACATTGCAACCCCTTCCATTTTAGAATAGAAATGGGACCATGTGACCACAAACTTTGTGGTTAGTATTCCTCGTACATCTCCAAAACATGATTCATTAGGGTTATTGTGAATAGTTTGATAAAGTCAACTCATTGCATGTGTGTGAGTTATTTAATACACTATTACACATAAATGTACATAAAAGAGATAGTCATATTGCATGGTCGTTTTTGTCCATTATCCCTAATTGTGGACAATAGTTGACATCTACCTTTTAGGACAAGATTCATGATTCCATGGGCTCTAAGCTAAAGTTTAGTAAATGTCCTTCTATCTATAGAAAGATAGACTGACTGAAAGAATGATGCCAATGCTATAAGATGTACTTTGTTTTTTTCATATACTAAGTAATTTGGATGTACTCCTGAGTATAAAACAAAAGATTCTAGTCGATCCTAGGGATTGAAACCTATGAGACACTTTATAAGAAAGGTGTATATCTTCCTCATGATGGTATGAGACAAGCGAGAAGAAGTTTTTGGGTCCAAAAATATTACACCAAAATACAAAGATGATGGGGTCATGATATAACATCTAAAGACCAAACAAGACATGTAGAACAGTTATATAAATAATAGGCATAGACCTCTAGAGTTTGCAATAAGTCATCGAGTATTCTTGAAGGTATCGTATAGTAAGGAAGTGCTCATTTTGGTGATAAGGGTAAGTTGACCCCTAGGAATGTGTGGCCTAACCATATAATAGAGAGAGTCGGGAAATTTTGCCTACATGTCACAAATTACCACTACAATAGTTACATTAGTATTTCATGCACCCATGTTGGGAAGTGGTATTCTGACAAGAGGCATATTTTGTAGATAATACATGTGCAGATAGGTAGAAGTGTAACTTATAAGGAAGGGTCATTACATATTATGAATATGAAGGTCCAAAAAGCAACCAAGTGAGATATACCTATGGTTGAAGTGTTGTGGAGATACCACAATGTTGAGGAAGCCAACTGGGAGCTTGACGATGAGATGAGGAGTGTTCACCTTGAGTTTTTTTTTAATTTTTTTAGTACAAAACCTTTTAAGAGATGGAGGATTTGTAATGACCCAGAGCCAGGTTAACCAAAACTCTAGATTTACCTTCTTTCTTAAGCTAATATCTTCCCGTATGAGTTAACTTAAAACCTAAAATTCAAGATGAATAAAACTGAAAATACTTAATCCTAATTTATATGATGGATATGAATGTGAATGCACTAAGAGATCAAAACCCTAATAAGATAGATAACAAATGAAGGTGAGTAAGTGTGAATAGTAAACCCTACTTTGTATGTCATAGAATGACTGAGTTGAATGACATTTGAATTAAGGAATAATGTGAACTAAGTTTCTTTATCACATATCTTTAATGCAAACTTAATTTAAATTAAGTTTAAGGTATTCTTTTTGCTTAAATGAAAGGCTAATGTTTGTGACATGCATTTCTAGTCTTGTTTATAATAAAAATGTGCTGACTTAGTGTGGATGTATGTACATATATGTAATGTATGCTAAAAGAATAAAAATATTATTAAGTATACTCAAAAAAGTGTTTGGGATACTTATATTTGTGTTTGTAGAGATCATGTCTGAAATTTGTGTATTTTACTTGAATTGGGTTGATTTCATAGCTGGTACAGTGCTTTAGGTGATGTAGGGTTTTTGAACTTTTGATTGAATGAACTGACAACCCTAAAGTTGGCTTACTTCATAGAAAATTGGTTGACTTTTTCAAGGCCAATCCATAATTACTTTCTAAATATGTTTTTTAGTTTGTTGAATGCATTTACTCCAGGCTAGGAAATTAGTCAATTTTAGTGAAATTGGGACAATTTATAGGACCAATAACCCTAGTTATTCCTATTATCTTTTTATACTCTATATCTACCAATGCAAACCTATTGGGATATGAAGTTGACCAATTTCCTCTAAAGTTTACCAACTTATTATTTTGATGAGACAAATATACATGCATGCTTTCTCTCCCTATTTGTCATTTTACTTCAAGGAAGTTGATTTTCTTGCTGCTTGAAGATCTCTTTGAGGATTACAGCTGATATGCGGGGTTTTAGAAAAACTTTCATGCTTCCTTGGAGTTTTAGACCTATAAGAATTTGGTTCTTTGTTTGCAACAAATATATTTGGCTAGTATGATTTTTCATATTATTCTCCTTTCCATCTATCTCTCAAGTTCTTCTTTTCATCAAGAACAAAATTTAGACCTTGTTCTCTTCCTTATTCCCCAACAACCCATTTATCATGGAAATAAAGGCTCATTTGAGACTTCATCTTCCTAAAGCATAGTTTTTGGACATATTTTACACTAGGTCTTAGAAAAGCTATGATATTGTACCTTTTCCTTGTTGTTTGTAAGTGAGTAGATACACATGCTCGACTTCATAAATACTACTTCTCGATGTTTCTTAAAGGTTCTAAAAGAAATCTTAAATGTTCTAATGGTTAACCTTTTCCATTATTTTCTAAAATGGCAATTCATTCATCCCGTTGCCAGAGGGTTTTGAACTCATGACCTCTTGGTCATACAACATCAACTTTACCACTCAAGTGCCACCACATTGGCACCTTTTCCATTTTTCTTATAAAATCAGATACATAAACATATTGTTTTTGCTTTCTCTTTCTATGAGAATGAATAAAAAGCAATGTATTCATTTTCTTCTATGTTTCTTATACATGTTTGTAATGGAATTTCCTTAAACTAAGTACTAAGGGTGAATTTGTGTTATTCCAACCATATTTAATCAATATTATGCCTTAGATATATGTTGGCAAGGTTGAGATTACATATTTCTATCCTTGTTACAAGATATTTTGCTAAGACGTGATGAATATTATGTTCTATAGGAAACATACGACTCATGTGATTATTATCAAATTTAAGCTACCAGATTCTATTTTCCTAACCTTTGAATTGCTCATTCATGATGTTTCTAATGTAGAAACCTAGTTCTTTCGATATGGTGACTCACACAAATACTAGTGCAATCTTCATGATTGAAATCCGTAAGATGAGTAAGCTACTTAATAATGAAAAAGAAACCCTAATTCACTTATCTAGGACCCGTAAACATTGTAAGCCTTCCTTGATGTTTGTGTTGGGGTGGATATTAGGCCTATCCTCTATGGAATAAATCTATTTAAAGAATATTGGAGTATATTAGATCATGAGGACAAATCTACTGGAGGGTTATGGGTATCCGTAGAGGTGGGAGACACCCCAACTCTTTTGCTGAGTTGAAATGTGAGAATTAGGGGATAGAGACCCCAATTATAGTTATGCTTTGAGAATGATATAAAATGTGAAATGAGAGAACTTTGATATGTTGTTTATGTAATAAACGTTGTGGTATGGCTCAACCTTATACAAGTGTTTGAGGATGAGAGATAGTGATGTTACAGGCTCGTACCTATCCCTATGAGAGATAGTGATGTTATAGCCTTATATGTTGTTTATGTTATAGGCTTGTACCTATCCCTATGTCTTAGGGTGGTTGGATGAAACCTAAGGCATGGACATTGAGTCGTGAACATGAGCACATCATGAAAAATTCTACTTGATAGTAAAAGTGGAAAAGATGGTTGTATTGTTTATTGTCCTTTGATGACATTCTTGAAATAGTATGTTATTTTTTACTCCTACTAGGTAACATGTTTGGATACATATTATACACTCTTTAAACCCTAAGTCTGGAAAGGAAGATATGTTTAGCTAACACCAATGTAACGAGATTGGTTAATGGTTGTTTGGTGAGCCAGTCTAGTCCTTGATATAGTGAAAGAACCTCATATACACTTCTTTGGATAGGAAAGTAATAAAACCCTAATGAGAGTGGTTTAGGGTTTCTGAGGTATCGATCTTGAGGAATCATGACATACAAGAGATCATGATTTTAAGATCACCATACACCGTACTAAGAAGATAATAAGTGACAATGGTACTTTAGATGCCTAAGATAAAGTTGCATGTGGTATATGGCCATGCAAACTGAGGGAGAAGGACGAACACCAGTTACCCAGTGCATTGATATAGAGGATAAAGAGTTCCCTAGAGGGAATGGGAGTTCATCACTATGGATGTTGTGATAAGTCTCCCCTAGACCAAGGAAGGTCAAGATGCAATGTGGGTTATGTTAGATCGCCTTACCTAGATGCCATGAGAAAGAAAGAGTATTGTCAAGGAACAGATCGGGTTGAACTACATATGGGAGAGATGGTTCAACTACACCATGATGTGAGTTCAAAGGTTCTTGAGTTTGACCTAAAAGTTCCCTTCCAAAAGATGGAAGTAGGTACATGAAGAACTCGATGTTAGTATAGTTTATCACCCCTAACTAATGGTTAGTATGATCAAGACTAAAGGGTCTGCTGAGAGCATATGTGCTCATTCAGGGTGATAGTTAGGGGCAGTTCTTGTCCTATGAAAGATGTGAAGATAACCACCATACCCAGTATTATATTTAAAGAAGCTCTGTAAGAGAGGTTGTGTCGCCACTTCAGTAAGGTGATGTTGGTGAAAGGACCACGTGATGGTTAGAAAAGGACCATAGTGTGTGTAGATGAAGTCGCTTTGATCATGCAATGGCTGAAAGGAGCCTAGAGATGGTGAGATGTCGTGGGCGGATGCAAAGTAGACTGACATGCAGTTCACTGTGGGAAATATGCGACATGAAAATCCGACCCCTCCAAGTTACAACTAAGAGAGCTAAGTCCCCGATGCATGGGTTCATTTGAGATGGATTGGTGGAGAAGACTAAGTTTGATCTTACCCCTCAGGATAAAGTAATGTGTGATAAGTTCCAGGTGTCCAATTTAGAGCACTATGTGAGGTACCCAGACCATGTGCTGAGAAATGAACCTAGTGAGCCCAAGGGAGGCTGAAATGACCTGAGTCACCTGTGCAGTTTACAGACGCCAGAGTGAAAGAGCTCAGAGAAAAGAATATGTGATGCTAAAGTTTCTTTGGAAGTGCCATGGGTAAGGTAAATCCACATAGGGGCCAATGATGGAGATGGAAAAGTCTTATCCTGAATTGTTTGTTTGATTGATAGAATTTTGAGGACAAAATTTCTATAAAAGGGGAAGGATGTTACAACCCTGCTTTTGGGTTCATTTGGTGAGAAATGTAATTTCTCATATTAAAGATATTTGAACAAATAATTATATAATTCATTTTGAATACATGGATTTTTTTTACAATAACCTTGATGTTTGTGTTGTGGGCTTTATTGGCTATTGGGCCCAAATAACAAGAAAATTCAATTAGTGAATGAATAGTTGAATATTTGAGAAAAGAAAAATGTGGAAACCCCACTACAAAAAAATTGGCCTTTGTTGAAGAACATTTGTGAGGAACCAAAAATCGTGAATAATGATGTCTATTTGTGAGGGCTCATCCTTCAAATATGGGACCAAATCCCTCAACCGTGTTTTTAACATCCTTAGACCTTTTATGTGAACACTAATCCGTCAAAAATATATTACTCACTAATCACTCCGTGAAAAATGATGTGTCAAATGTTTCCCTCCCTCTCATCACCCTTCCCTCCATTCTCTACCAGTTGTATTCCGCAGACTTCCCAAAATTCGCCGCGAGATTTGCAATCACCAGAGGGAGGGTTTTGCCCCGATTCCATGTCCGCCCACTCCCTTTCTTCCCCATTCCAATTCCGCCTTCGTTTCTCTCCATCGATCGATCAATCCGTCCAATAGGGTTTTCCAGATCGAGAATGTTTCTTTACCCTCTAAGGAACATGAAGAGGCACGATGGCGGGTTCGCGGACCGCGACGACAACGAGGTCCCAGAACGTTCGACGGCCGATCCTCGCCGGGATGACGACTCGGATGGCGGCTCTGGAGGAGATGCTTCTGCTTTAGATCGACCGGAATCTTCGTCTTCCTCGTCAACAGAGGGGGCTCCTCCTTCTTGTAGTGGCGATTTCGAGGGCGGAGTCGTGTGCTGGCTCCAGGCCTTGGATCTGCAGGTCATTGGTGCCTGTAGGGCTGACGAGAGGCTCAAGCCTCTGCTCAAGTTCAACTCCTCTTGCGGGTCCGCCGAGGACCATCTCCTAGCGTAGCTCATCCAGGTCTGTATGTGCTTTCTTTGTTTCTTCATCCTTTTCCCCTTCCCTGTGAAGGTCGGATCGATCTTCCATTTGAAATCGGTGTTCTCACTTACATACCTAACCGTCGTTCATCCTGCTTATCGACCATTCCGGCTATATAAACATGTTTTCTAGAAGGGAGCTTACATGTTGTTATATTTTCTTCTGAAATTTGAAATATGTTATCACCGTGTCATCTTACTTTATGTTTCAGCACTTCGAAGCGTCAGAGGTCGGGATGCTCATCAGATGCTTGTGCATTCCTCTGGTCTCAATGTGCGTTGGAAAGATCAACAAGCAAGGGAACATGTTGATCCCCACAAATATAAGGTGATTTCCATTAAGAACCCAACTGATGTTTTATACCGCTTACTGATATAAGGGATGGGTGTTTGATTTATTTGTTTTGATTTGCAATGATTGCTTGATTATTGTTCCACTCTATGTTCCTGCTAGCTAATGCTATCCTCAATAGTTTAACTGTGCACCGATACCATATGGTTTAGGCTACCCTTACAACTCAACAGTAATTGATATCAAATTATGCTCTCTGCCTTTTCAATCATTATCTTACATGAAAATCTAGATTGATGGTTGACCTAATTAGTATTTTGGTCTCCTTTGAAAATTTTCATTGTTGTTCTTTACTTGATAATTTGTTCCATAAACATTAACGAGAGCTAGAAAATATTTTTTGTCGTAGAATTATAAGGACCTACAAAACTGAAAACAATAATAGTATCATTGTGAACATCTCTACTAACTGATAAATCACAAACATGGGAAAGTCCCACAAAGGTCATTGCACCTTATAATGTAACAATGGAGTCTCATACAAAATACTAGCATCTAAGCTTGAAGATAATCTTAAATTGGATTGGCATCTCAATTGTTGCTTGTGCCTGTACGAAGGTGTTTATGAAGGGTTGTAATCTTTTTACTAATCGTTACTATAATTTATAAAGTCATGAATGTTTGTGTAGTTCTCCTATAAGAGTTAATCATAGGGAAATAAAGGGACTATATGTTTATCCATTCTTACAATATAGGAATCAATTTCCTACTACATATATGTCAATGTACCTTGTTCTCCTAGATCATGAGATATATTCTCTTATTGCATTACTTGACTCCACTGGGTGAACAGGTTTTCTTAATTTGTTTATAAGATCATATAGGAATCAAAGTCACAAAGTAGGTGCAAGAGAAATAGATACCTTCCAAGTTAAACACCATACATGATTTTCATTGCATATAGTATAAGTTTTATACACTATCTCTACTTGATAATTATTTGAAACTTATCAAAATGGGTAATTAAACCCCATAGATGGAGAGTTTTAGAGAACAATATATAGAGATAAATCCATGTTATTAGGAAAAATTTGTTTGATGATGATAGATGTAGGTCAGGGTACCACTGAATACAAGGACAAATAAATCTAAATATTGAGATAAGGATTTATGTTGTTGTTAAAATTATGCTAATCTTAAATGAGGTTGTAATTGAGGCATGTATAAGTAATTTCCATATCACCTCTCAACTCATATATAACAAAATACTTTGCCCTTCTACCTAGATCGCTACCCATCCCCCAACTTTATTTTTTTGCTCAATAACCATGATTGATGCCAATATATACCATGTCAAGGGTCCAGATATGATACAAGTTTCCACATGAAGTTGTCGATTCCTCCATTAGCAACTAACTATAGTTGTTCTTGATTTCCCCCTCTAAGTGTTGGTTACCGGTAGACAACCATATTTTGAGTTTTGTTGTTTGTGTGTCAACCTAGGTGTTTGAGTGTTGGCACTCTCACCCATTTTATGAGTGAGTCTATTTGAACCAAAACCCTAATCCACCCGCCCCCCTAAAAATGCAAGCTAGAGTCATTGCCATAGTAGATGGTGAAGGTACACAATCTTTGTCGATCCAGATGAGATGATTCATAGCCTTGAACCCCTCTTCTAGAGTGTTAAGGATGATGTCGAACATGTCTTAGGGGATGATGCCATTGTGTCACATGGAGATCCAATTTAGTAGGGGGTTCATATTCCTTCCACTTTGTAGATTGATGATGATATCATATTATATGGGAGATCAAGAAGAAGCATCCACACACCTATATCATGTCACAGGGTAGAGTGCACAAGGTTTTTGAAGGCGTGAGGCACATTGAGGCATTTTCCCCCTAGTGAAGTGAGGTGTAATTATATATGTATGTAAGGAAAATCCTCGTGCTCTGCCATAAGAACTTGGAGATGTATCATGGTGAAGGTATATTTCTTACATCTCCCACGGCTGAAGAACAGGTTCATTCTCCTCATCAGAAACTCCCTCACCTTCCAACTGTTGCATCTCATCTTCAATAAGATCTCCTGAGGCAGAATAGATCTCAATAGCTTTTTCCCAGAAACAACACTCATCACCGGCAACATAGATTTCATCCCAGAATCAAGTTACATTCCCAAATGTCCCACCTATCCATCATACTGCTTAAAATCCACTTTTTCCTTCTTAGCTTGTTAATGCTAGTGTAGTCAACTGCCTTTGTTAATTCTTAGTTAATTGCCTAATTCTAGATAGTTAGTTCTTGGTCAAGTAGTCAGGGCTCCTTTGAGCATGCTTGTGTTAATTTGGATAATTAGTGATAACTTAGGCTCTTGCTTGTCTAATTGCTTGGCTTGCACCTTAGTTGATAGCTTAGCTTTCTAGTGTAGTGTAACTCCTCACTTTAGCCTAATTATTCTTTACGCTTCATTGTAGAGAAAACCTGGTTTGAGCTCATATGCTAGTGATCCAAAGAAGGCTGCAAATTCACTCAGTGATCTTATGGAAAAGGTTGTTAGAGATGTTCCTTCAGAGTTGAGAAGTTCAACACCCGTTAGGGTTGGGGTAACTACATTATATCATTATCACCTGTCATGCAAATGCCAAATTAGTTAATTATATAGATATATGAGAAAATAAATCTGAAAGAACATCTGGATTTTTATTTGAATCTACAACCAGGCTACTGCTAGTCTCAGAGCATTGGGAATGGATACATCTGAGAAAATTCTGCAAGAGGTGCCTATTCTGTAACATAATTTGCATTTTAGCAGGAATGGTAAAGTGCTGGTGCAATCGCTAACATACGGCATTTGACCCAACACGAAATGTCGTATATCAAATTGTATAGACTAATGTTGTTTTTTATTATATCAATGCAGGTGCGTAAATTTTTGGAAGATAGAAGCTCTCTGAAATTTTGGTCAGATTGGGTGATTGTATTAGATGGAGCAAAAGAAGGCTCCTTTCAATGGGTATATTTCCTATCCTTATATGTTATATTTTACATAAAGCAATTATGGCAACATATGTTGAAAGTGAAGTTATTTCCAACTTTCTAGATTGTATGAGGTCTCCTACTCCTGACTTTCTTGTTTCAAGCTTTGTTTTGCTTTAGTCTGTCTGTTCTACCATTTCATATTTTCCTAATACTGAGCTGACCTTGAGTGCATAGGTTACCATAAATTATTTGTTGGGAAATCTGGGGAAAAGATACTCTGATACTGTTGGAGTTGTTGACCTTGGAGGTGTCTGTTCAAATAGCATATGCCATCTCAGAAAAGGATGCAACAAATGCTCCAAAAGCATCTGATGGAGAGGATTCATATGTAAAGAAGTTGGTTCTAAAAGGAACTACATACTACCTTTATGTCCACATGTTTTCCCCCTATGCTTTTTATGTCTTTGAAATTTTATATTCTCCTCTAGCAATCTATTCATATTTTGTCCAAATCTATGTGCTAGGTATAAATGCAAAAAAAAAACTGTTCACAAAAAGCCATATTTGTCAAATTGTGTAAATTTTCTAGTAAATATATTGTCTACATCAGGGTGACTTCACAAAGTGCAAGCGAATTATAATGTTTAAAATGTGCACCTATTGCATCAGTTAGATGTGCATTCTATGCAAATGATATTTAATTTAGTGTCCCTTTTAAAATTGGCCCCCTCCTCTTCAAAACAAATGGATTAGTTTACTGACTTGCTTGGTCACTTATCTTGATGATGCAGTTACTTGTATTATGGGCTATTAGCTGCTCGAGCTGAGATATTAAAGGCTGATGAAGATGCTGGAACGTCTTGCATATTGGCTGGTTATCATGGTAGATTTGCTAATCTACTTATTTTTTTTTAGTCTGTTATAAGCCCCCACGACAAATTTAACTGAATTTTCTGCTATAGATAACAGTAAGAATCAGAGGCATCTCGTTGTGCTCATTTGAGCCTTCAGGATAGGTTTATTTTCTAGTACAAATTTAACTGAATTTTCTGCATAGATGCCTTTTGACAACATTGCTCACATGCATATATAGATGCCTTTTAACCAAGGAAGGGTACAAAAGGAGAACAAAACTAACAATTTATAGAACAAGTGTGGTAGTAGAGGATAATTGTATAATTCTACAGTGTCATAGATGGGAGAAATGATAATATGCTGGACTTTCCACATTACTGTATCTTGTCCCCTCGTTTAATATGCTACACATTGCTGTTTGACCTATATAAGGTGTATACATTACTATATGACATGTTGGTTTTATCATAATAGACTTGTATAAGGACAATTCTAGGATAATAGTTTAAGCCAGTTTCCTTTCCAGTAGCTTTCACATGATATCCTTTAACTTATGATAATTATCCTTAACACAGATAATTCTTAAACTGCTGAGTAGTCCCTTGTATATATTCACATTACACAGAAACAATGTCTTAATATTTAGACTACTCAGGTGAGCATACAAAAAGGTGAAAAGGCACTTCTCAATACCACATGGATGAACTGTATGTGGTTGGTCCATACAAGCTGGGTTTTTAACTCCACCATTTCTGTGCCTCCATTTACCTTTTATTCTTAGTCTAATTGCAACTACCTATTACAAAAACACTACGTGACACTTATCCCTTTGATTTGATATTTTCAGCCTTCTTCAACATCCAAACAAGACCATAGCTAATTGTCAACAAATATACAGATGATATGTTTATCAATTTATCTCTTATCTTCAATAAAAATTTGGGTGTCACCCCATGCAACCTTAACTGATAATTTACAAACTATCATTTTCTTACTAGTGCATCAGTTTCTGTTGTAATAAAAGTGAACTATTAACTAGTATAGAAAATAATATTAGATTTATCCTCCCAACATGCTCTGTCAAGCTGTGTACAAGTATGTTAGTAAACTTAATACACAATAGACAGACGTCAAAGCAAGCACTTCCTTCTACAATCATTGATGACATGATGTTCACCCCTCCCATCCAAGTGATGGTCAAGTCAGCAAACCTTCACTATAAAAATAATAGCTTTTCGAGTGAAGTGACGAATCTTAGGGACAAATACCGTGGAAATCCACCTCAGAGGTATCCCCAATAGCAGGTGGCATGTTCAATCTCAAAACAGCAATGTCTCATTACACTAGACAAGGCTGACACCCAAAGAGAGTGTCTGCAAGGACCACTTGTTTCTTCAATCAGGAAAGGCCTACTCTGTTTGCTGCAGGCAAGCAGATGTGTGCTTGCCATTGCTGTTTGTCTACTGGTGTGCTGGCAGGCGGCCAGTGCTGGCAAGAGGAATATGGATGACTACTGGAAGCTGATTGCTGCTGATGCAGCGGACAGCCATTGGTGAAAGTACAACCATTGGTGAAAGGTAGTTTGCATAAAGATACAGAAGAAGTAAGAGTTCAGAGGTGACTGTTGTCCTGTAGGTCTTATTACTATGTAAAATTCAATCCATTTCTACTGCAACTTTGGAGGGGTGGCCAATGTTGAATAACAGGTGGTGGAAGAATCAGCTTCTCTACTGCTGGAAGCCATTTCAGAAAGCAGGAAATGCCAGTGTGTACCAAAAAATATTTAGATGAGACCAGAAGCATTCAGTTTGCAAGCAGAGGCAAATTAGACTATAGTAGTAACTTTGTTCTTAGCTTGAGGAGGTCCAATGACATGTAGTTACTTGGTTCTGCTGCTCCATTAGGAATCGCTAGTTGAAGATTTGGGACACTGTAGTCCTTTGGAAATCTGATTATTCATACTGGATGGGTCAGTTGATTATTGTAGCCAAAGTAATATAGTGATTGTTTCAGCCGTAATATAGTGTTAGCAATAGCTGATTCGTAACATTGATGTTATCAGTAGATGAACTACTATTGCTGTGATTATATAGTGGCCGGCTTTGGATGTTGCTGGCTGCTGCTACTGTACATTGTATTATGTGCACCCCTGTTTAACCACCTAACCCATCAGCTTCATCAGATTCCATTAAAACTCTGCATATATGTTCAGTGATTTAATAAAATCGCAGAGTTTTTCCTATAAATCATTTGTACCTTTATTGATCTCCCAAACAACTATTTTCTTTCTTGGAATGCTTTCTGAATCTTCATAATAGGTAATGTATTTAATACGAGCATTTCTTGTCATATTTGGGACAATATCTTCATCTGTGTGGTGGCTTATATTTATATGTATGTGCACTAGAACTTTGCATATATGTTCACTGATCTAATAAATTGCAGATAGGACTTAGTATTATCTGAAATTGGAAGATGTGATTTAATAAATTGCAGATATGTTCGACCGACAATGCACTTTGGAGTAGAACAGAACTGAAGTATAAGGGTAAGTTGTTTGTTGTACTATGATTTATGTATAAACTTTAAATTCTATTAATATAATGATTTGTCATTTTTAGGAGAAGAATACTCAAGTACCCAACCGTATGAGGCCTGGCATTGATGAAGAGCACCACACCATTTGAAGGAATATGGAGACATTACAGATCTTAAGAGTTTCTAGCATGATATGTTGATTGTCATCAATCTCAAATTTTAGAATCATATGTATTCGTTATTTATATCAACGTTGAGCACGCAATGTATGGATAATATTTTGCTTCAATATAAAAGTTTGGTTTGAGGTGATTTAACATTTTTGTGTCATTTTGGTGTTAAATCTTCTTATGATGTCATGTGAATTAGTATAAAAATATTGCTTGAGGTTATGTATACAAAGTTTTCATTTAAAATTTGATATTCACTATAGTAACAATTAATTAACATTTAATAAATCATTCAATAATCAATAACCAAATCATTTACAGTAGTCCCTCATAAATATATTGATGAAGGTCCAGATTGACAATCAAAATTGCATTCATGACGACCACATAGCCCCTCAAAAATATATTCTCCAGGACCATCAAGTTCCTCAAAAATGTATTCATGAAGGCTAAATAGTCCCTCAAAAATATATTTATGAAGGCTAAATAGTCCCTCAAAAATGTATTTATGAAGGCTAAATAGTCCCTCAAAAATATATTTATGAAGGCTAAATAGTCCCTCAAAAATGTATTTATGAAGGCTAAATAGTCCCTCACAATTGTATTCGTGAGGGCCACTGGTATTTGTCACGTGAGTTCTCTACACGGACCATTTGTGAGGGCCAGACCCTCAACCGTCCCTATTTCTGAGGGCCTGTAGAGAGGGGTTTGTGACAGGACTCTCCCGTGAATAATGGCCCAGTTTTTTGTAGTGCCCCTAGAAGGCAAATCCAAAGAGGGATTTCGTTACTCTTGGGCTCCTTGGGTTCCAAGGAGTCCAAAGTGGCATAAAGAGTGCAATAATAAAAGAAAAGATCAATTAAATATTTGTTTATTAAAGAAAGAAATTGAAAACAATGGTAAAATGTGGAAAATAAGTAAAAAGAGGTACAATTGAGTTATCCTTAGTGGAATTTCGTATCCCAAGGATTCCTAATGATAAAAGGAATACCAATGAGGAAAATAAAAGAGAAATAAAGAGAAATCCTCAAAAAGAGCTATTTTAATAAGAAATAAACAAGATAATGAGAAATAATAAAGAATAATGCATTAAGATGCATCTGGAAAGATAATGAGTATCCAATAAAAAGGATTTCGAAATAATAGAGTTTCTTGGGATCCAAGGAGTCCCAATAAAGAGGAAAGAAAGAGAAAATATCAACTTTGCAAAATAAAAGGATAATGTGATACATTATTAATGAATTATGAGGTATTGTTAAAAAGAAAGTAATTTCTATTAAAGGAAATAAAATTTCATGCCAATAAATTAAAAGGCAAGTACAAAGAATAAAGAGGAAGTAATTTTTGAAATCCTAATATTTAAAGAGAAAGGAATATCAAAAGAATAAAGAAGTAGAGAGAGAAGGTTTCTTCTCATTGAAGGAATTGTTTCCCTTTTTGGAACAAGGACTTGGATCTCGTGGATGAGCATCCTAGGGCCTATCTACCCTCCCCTATATAAGGGGTACGACCTAGGGCTGAGTCCAGAGAATCCCACACACCCCTATCTCCCTCCTTCTTATTTCTTACACACAAAACCCTAACCTAGGTGTACCTCTATCCCTGGAGCAATGAGGGGGTCTTCTTGTAGCCTTGATGGAAGCGGGACACACCCACGACAACCAAGGAGTGATCGACCATCATCCCCTTGCTTCCGTCCTCACACAACACCGACCGGAGGGCTACAAACCTACAAGGGATCGTTGGCTTGCCGTGCATGAAACTGGCCATCTCGGCCATGTGTTGCAGCATGGTTGACTGTGGCGGGGAAGGTCAGAGGTAGGGCGGCCACTTCCGACAGGTTGCAGGCCGTGGAGTGAGGGAGAAAGCCACGTGGGCCGCAACTAGGGCGACACAGCTCGCCATCGCAAGGAGGAAGATGACCAACGGGTCGTTGGACTATCTTGCCCCTCCGTGGGCTGAAGGCGCGGTCACTTAACCAGGGGCATTCTCGTCATTACGTTATGTTTGCAATCGACAGACAACGTGCATGCAACGAGTGACGTGGCGATCTCTGATTGGCCGAAAGGTATCTTTCTTACAAAATTCATAACTAATCATGGGTAGCTCGGATTTAGATAAGTTATATATGAATTTTGATCAGGAGAACCCAAGGAATGAAATAAAAATATAAATGAATCCTGATTCTGATTGCAATGCAAAAAGTTATAAAGTTATCATCTTTAATGGTTTAATTAATGAAAAACCCTTAGATTTGATGATAGATGGATTTAATGATGTTCTTTGGATAATTCAAGCCAATATTAACCTGTTGTTAATAAAAGTGAAAATAGGATCTAAAAAGATGATCTTTTTATATAATTGGCTTAATTTAGGGTTTCGTGCATGAATATGCATTAATGAGCTTGAAAACCCTAATTTAGGTGAATATGTCTTTTAATTGTTTTATTTGTTCAAATCCATGAATAAATAGAGACATGATGATCCTAAGTCAATTTGGGTATAAAAAACTATTAAAATGGATGTTTGAGCAATTAGGGTTTATATAAGTAGAAAATAGTATTTTAGTGTTTGTTGACCTAACAGGGATACTTTTTGAGAAATTGATCTAAGAAACCCTAATGAATATTAATGAAACTTTAATTCGGATTAGAAACCCTAGAAAGTGAATCCAAGTCAATAAAGTAGATTCTTGATAAAGTGTGTAATAAATAGAGTACATATTCTTTTTAGGATTCTTGACTATGTGGTTGAATTACTTGCTTGGATTACTTTCTTGGTTGGAATTTCTTAATGCTTGTGAAATCATCAAATCATGTATGTGGTTACGCTTATGATTATCCCGACTAGTTTTCCGAGGATTTTATCGACGTTTCCCTCATGGCTTGAAATAACTATTGGATGATTTTATTTCATGCAACTATAGAGGTACTATGACTATCACTATGAATATACATGTATAACTGGCTTGATCCGGGTCCACCTCTGTGGCTTGTAAAGGCTAAAAAGGGGTAACCTAGAGTAAGGTCTAGGTTATCATGGGTTAGAAATTGGGCTACCAAGTGTAGTGCCATGAGACCCATTAGCATGCCATGAGTTAAGGAGTGGGATACTTACGAGTAGTGCCGACTCAACCCTAGAAACTGTTTCACCTATAGGTGGGACCATGAAGGGTTCAATGGGGATCTACCATAAGGAAGGTAGTATCCAGGTCCACTGTAGGGATTGCACAGAGGATAGGGTACTCATGGATCACGAAGTTATATTTAAAATGTAATCTTGGTTGTTAAATGATTAATTGAATGATTACATTGTTATCATAATTGCACGTTTATTGTTTCCCCCACATACCAGCTTCGACTGACTGACGTTTTGTTTGTCAGTGTTTTAGGTATAAGCCAAAAGGACAAATAGTAAATCATCATATTGTGAAGTACATGAAGTAAAATACAAGGAGGATTAGTTAGAGTAGAATTCATATCTGGATAGAAGTTTAGAAATATAAAATTTCAAAAGGTATGCAAAGTTATTTTCTTACAACTTTTCAGTTTAGTCTATTAAAATTTAATAATTGTTCTTGGTTTATTGCCGAACCTTTGATCTGTAAATTATGGGTGCGGCTTCGACCTCTTGGTCTCCTTTAATTGGGGGTTACCGGAAGGTGGGGTTGTAACACCTTGGCTATCTCTAATGACAGTAGTGCACGACACCCGATTTGTTTTAACAACCGCGTCGCAGTTAAATTTGAGCATTCTAGCCACAGGTATTTCCCAATGATAGGTGGTTATGGCCTGTCGTGTCATCTTAATCCCTATTCACACCTCAAAAGTGATTTGTTGAGATTTTTCTTCTTTGAGAATGAATCTACTTTTCTTTGGGGTGGGGATGATTTTGTTATTGAAGACATGTTTATTCCTGTAGGTCCAAATATGCCAGCATGCCATTAAGAAAAGGGTAATAGTACCATCCTTGTAGCACATGTGCTCATGGAACCATTGCTTACAATCGAAGTTGTTGAAGAAGGTGGACATGTCCCTTCCTTGAAAGAGCTCATCCCAAACTGACTTTGCATACTCATAGTATCATATAGCATGAATCAAAGTTTCATTGCCCTTAGAGCACCTTGGGCAGATACTATCAGTAGTAATCTTACTCTGTACCCTTCTTGAATTTTTTAATAAGGCTTCGTGCATGAAGATCCAGGAGAAGATCTTGATACGAGCGCATGTCTTGGAAACCCAAATATTGTCCCAATTTCCTTCTGTAGGTAGGCACTTAACTTCTATAAGTTTATGGTAAGCATACTTCATTGTATAGCTTCCATTCATTGTAAGATTCCATACTCTTAAGTCTTCCCCGTCTGTATCTTTAGGGGTAGTGAGCTTTGTTATTATGTCAACTGTCTCTCTGGGAAGCCACTCGTTTAGAAAATTGGTGTCCCATTGGTCATGAAGATTCACCAAGCTACTTACTTTTAAGTCATCCAGCTCCTCGATAATGGGTTTAAGTGCCCGATCTTTCAATTTAAGACCATTTCGACACCACACATCTTCCCAAACATTGATATTGTGGCCATTCATAGGTAATAAGTAGGAGTTCTCTTCTAGGAAAGATTTTCCTTTGACAACTGCTCGCCCTAGTCTTGACATACAACATTGCATGAAAGGTTTAGCATGTCTATATCGAGTTCTCATGCTAGCACACCATAGTGATTCATGAGTAGTGCTCAGGTCCCACGAGTGTTTATAGAGAAGGGCTTGGTTCCATTCTCACATTCACTTCAAGCTGAGACCTCCATCTGACTTTTTGCAGCATACTTTATCCTGGGCAACAAGCGAGATCAGATTAGCCTTCTGTGCCCCACCCCAGATGAAACGTCTAATAATATTATTGATTCTATCATAGAGATGTAGAGGAAGGAGGGCCGTCTGCATAACATAAGTGGGTAACACTGGCAGAGTTGCTTTTGCCAAGCAAACCCTACCTACCAAAGATAGACTTCTTGCTGATGATGCCAAGATTCTGGATGAAACATCATCCAAGACATTACTGTATGTTTGTTTAGTTACCTTTGTGTGAAGTATCAGAACTCCGAGATACCTGCCCAAGTCTTCCATAACTTGGGAAACCACTGATCCTTCTGATTTTCCTTCTTATGGATGTATCCACACTTTTGGAGAAGAATATATTTGTCTTTGGTTTGGAAACAGACTGGCCTGAGGTAGTCTCAAAAGCTTGGAAACATTCCTTAACAACTTTCATTTGGGCAACGCTGGCTTTGGCAAAGATAATAAGATCATCTACGAAGCAAACGTGAGAAATGTGAGGTCCTTTACTTGTCAGCTTGATGGGCTTCCAGCTGCCTTGGTTGACTTTAGTATCAATGAGTTGAGACAGTCGTTCCAGGAAAAGCACAAACAAATAGGGTGACATGGGGTCCCCTTGGCAGAGGCTATGACTTGCTCTGAAAGCTCTAGAGATTTTTATGTTCAAACATATTCTCGTCTCACCTCCCATGATGGAGGCCATGGTGTAATCTCTAACATTCTGTGGTAGGTCCAACCGATGGATAGTATCTCTAATGAAATCCCAGTCCATCTGGTCAAAAGCTTTAGTAAGTTCAATTTTGATAGCCATTGTAGGTGATGTCCTTCTGCATTTCAGCTTATCGATAATTTCTTGGACAACAACGATATCATCAGTGATTCTTCATCTCGAGACAAAGCTACTTTGAGCATAGGAGATCCATTCAAGCAAGAAAGGCTTTAAGCATTCTACAATATGTTTGGAACCGATCTTCAGTGCTGAGTTCCTAAGGGAAATTGGGCACAGGTTCTCGCACTGTTTAGGCGTAGTAGTTTTAGGGATGAGGACGATTGTCAAGTTAGAAATTTTGTCTAGCACCCTTCTGGTTATGATGGCCGTAGATACAGTTTTGATTAAACTAGCACCGAAAGTGTTCCAGTTCTGTTGAATGAAGGTGGCATAGACGCCGTCAGGGCCTGGGGCCTTCATAGGGTCAAGGGACATCACTATCTATTTAATTTCGTCATCCGTAGGAATGGCTCCCAGCATGGTATGTTGTGCATCAGCAAGAGATGGGAATGTGCCTGGGAAGTCCATCATCCTAATGTTGTTACGCCCTGCTGGAGCAGAGAGGATTTTTTCAAAATGTGTGATGACCAAGTCCATAAGAGGCTCCTCATCTGTGATCCATTCGCCATCATGGTTTTTCATCTTGCATATTGAGTTTTTTCTTTGTCTATAGTTTACAAAATTCTGATAAAACTTTGTGTTGTTGTCCCCATTTTTCATCCAGTTAATATCAGATTTGTGTTTCAAATCCAACTCCTCATTCTTAAGGATGATGTCAAGTTCTGATTGAAAGTCAGCACATAGGGAATCCAAAATCTCGTATTGGCTGGCCATTTCTATTTGTAGTTTGTTAATGTTGCTGATAAGACGATCGTTGTGCTTCCCTGGAGTCCCAAGCCTGATTTCCACTACTCGCTTTTTGTAAGGCCTCATTGAAGTTCAGATGTTGGTTCCAGTTATTGCTTAAAATTTCATAGAAGCCTGGGTATTGTTACCACAATGCTTTTGTAATGAATCTTTTTTTCCTTCTGTGTCCTTGATAGAATCTCACTAGCAAAGGACAATGATCAGAGCCAAACCTTGGAAGGTGCTCAACAATTGTTTTGGGGTAGATGTTGAGAAAAGATGAGTTGGCAGCAGCTCTGTCCAGACGCTTGAGAAGGAGATCATGGAGGAAAGTGTAACTCATGCTGTAGAAGCCAAGGTCAGTGAGATCGGCTTCCATCATCATATTCTAGAAGACAACAACCTCAGAGTAGTTAAAGTGTGTGGTTCCGCTCATCTCTTTGGGATCATCAATGGTGTTGAAGTCACCTAACATAATGCAGGGGGATTTGAATATTTGTCCTATCGAGATGAGATGTTTCCATAGTAGTTGCCTTGTGGTTAATTGGGGACTTGCATAGACAAAAGTGATGACAAGTGCATCATTGACTTTGCAGGTGATAAACTGTCAGTGACTGTGGATAATGTCAACCTTGCATTTGGTGCTATCCCAGCAGACCTAAATACCTCCAGCAAAACCCCTAGCCTCAACTCTATAAGAATTTGAGAAGCCCATGGTTCAAATAGCTTTAGCAGCTGCTTCAGTGCTAATTCTTAGTTCCAAGATAGAAGTAATACCTAGTTTATGGATAGAGATTAGTTCTTTGAGGGTCCTCCTTATTTCATCATTGCCTATGCCTCTGATGTTCCAACATAAAAGATCAGTCATTGTGAATGAGTAGGGGGGCTAGTCAGGCAGTTTGTCCAACCTCTCCAATCTTCTTGCTCGTCAGCTCAACAATAGACACTGCCAATTGGGCAATCAAACATGGACTTTTCCTTCTGTGTTCATAGGGTGGGAGAGGCCTGGGCTTTTTCATTTTAGTACCATTCCCCTTGATTTTCCTTCCAGAAGGAGTTGGTTTGGGATCTATAGAATTGCTTATAGAAGTGTCGTCAGCTTTAGGATTCTTTTCTGTGTCTTTTTCCTTGGTGCTGGCTTCATCTATTTTTGCCTGGTTGTTGTTAGATATGGTTGACTCCTGTTCCTTGTTGTTGTCTCCATGTACCTCCATAGCTTCCCCATCCATAATCTCATAGTCAATAGGGATTACTTGTCCCTCAGGGTCCTATTCCATTTCTACAATAACCTCATCAGTTCCAGGATTGAAAACAACATGTTGTTCTGTAGATGTCATAGTATTGGCTTGAGAGTCACCTTCCCTCTTCTCAGTATTCGAGTTGTTTCCCTGTGAGCCTGAACCTTGATTGTTCACCACATATGAGTTCTTATTTGGCTTCCATATCTTTTTTGGCCTTTCCTGGAATTTTTCTTTCGAGCCTGTGTTCACATCTTCCTCGAATCCCATTTCCTGTTCTTGTGGATCATCTTCATAGAGTAAGTTTTTGTATCTGTTTTTGAGATTGGTATTTCAGATTGTTTTGTGTACTTCTAAAATCTTCTATATTTCCATCCCTTATTTCCTTGCTATTTCCAGCCATCATAATTATTACCGTCTTTACCTGTGGAAGCTTTGTTTTTGCCAGCTCCGTCTTGGTCTGTTCGGGTAGCTTGAGTGGACCTACAATACTTACCATTGTGTCCAAGCTTTCCACAAGTAGAACATTGTTCCGGTGTCACCTCGTATTTGATCATATATTGGATGTTGTTGATCCAGATGGAAGTGCATAGAGGCTTCGTGGTGTCGACCTCAATTTTCTTCAAAGTGTATCCAATTTGAATTCAAATAAATGGATCTTTTTATTACAATTTGTTGTTTGTTAAATCTGGATCCTAGAAAATTTAGGTACTGACTCTTGAATTCATGAACCACCTTGATTGAGGGACACTCATAAGTGGAGGTTGTCACAATTTCTCTCACATTTTCCTTCATAATGTCCAAACATATCTTCATCATGAGAATGATGATCAAATAATAGAATACATAAGAGAATAGTTGTCATCCTATGTGCCTATAACTCTAGTAAACATCCTATATTACCAAGAAATGTTATGTATGAACCTAGGATTACTCACAAGTGTGTCCTAAATTTGAGGCCACATGATAAATATAATTCAAAATATGATCACAAACAATCAAAATTAATTACCATGATAGGAAGATATATAAGTTAAATCATTTCATTTAAACTTGGACCATTATCATAAAATATTAAATGTCAGATATATCTTTTCAACATAGGATTAACCAAACATCATACATGGTTTGGTTCCTATAATATATCTATTTAATAAAATCTATGATACAACATTTACTATTCTACACAATTTCAATCAAAAAATACAATACTTGAAATCTAGTGTAACGACCCCCTCCCCCTATTATCTCCTATTCAGGTGAACCGAGAGGGCAAGGGCCATTACCATATTTACATGATCGATGGTTTAGAAATTAACCAAAAATAATTAATAAATTTTATTAAATTGAAATGAGTTTGGTAACAAGATAAAAGATAAATTTTCAACATGGGTTACAAAATGTAGATTTATAAAGTTTGCAAGATGAAGTAAATACTAACTATCTATATCCTCTAGAATTACACTAAATCGTTTTTTGGTGCCTTCTTCTCTGGATGTCCATTTTTCATCATACTTGCAGAATACTAGTAGATTATCCTAAAACACCGTGAAGCAAAAACATGGTCAATATACCATGTTATATCACTATGTGGGGGAAAAAAAATATTTGCATCTAGGTGTAACGACATATTCATAGAAATTATGGTTACAAAATAAAAATTAACATTTTCATCATAAATACTCAAGCCTTATCTATCCAACCTCTGTGATACCCTACTATGGTTTTATCCCTACAGTGAATATAGGCCACCTTCTCCTCCAGAGGCTTGGTGCCATAATAGTCTTCCCCACCCTAGGAGTTTGACCTTTCATGATCTTCTCCCCCATGGGCTTGAGAATCATCTCAACAACTTTCTTATATTTCTATGCATACGAAGGTGGCATAGGGTTTGAGCTAGTTACATCCATATAATGTAATTTCCATAGTGATTTTATGAGTTGCAGGAAATAAATAAATAAGACAACATTTCTCTATGTTGAGATCAATGAAGACAAGAACAATGACTCCAAGATGAGGGCGAACAGGTTGAGGCTCACCATTCTCATATCGGGAAAAATCTTTGAGGTCCAGGGCACTAATAGCCTAAGTTAATTTCTTGTTTTTCTCCAACTAGATTGCATCCGGGGTGTAGACCACCACTTGTCCTATTGTCAATCCAGAGTCAGCTGCATGTTCAAGTTCACCCTTGGGTTTATCTTCTCCCATGGTTTCATCTAAGGGGTTTGGTATGTTGAAAGGGATGGACTTGCACTCATGAATTTCTTTGCTTAGGCCTCATCTTCCCTCTTCCTCTTCTTCTCTGAGGATATTTTCTTCTTGTGGGAGGGCTTTAGTCCAGGGTACTCGTCATAGGCCATGTTGTTTCACATAAGTCACTTTATTAACAATAGTTTCATACTTAGGATATTAAAGTAGAAAAATTTATGTCCATGAAATCTTGTTTGCATGCATTTTATTATTTGGAAGAGGATGCCTTAATTCCTAGTATCCATAATCCTAGTACTTCAAATGGGATAAAGAGAGCAGTTAGAGGTACCTAGGGTTAGTGAGGGAAGGGGGATAGAGAAGTGATGGAATTTTATGAGAAGAAATCCTAGAGGTATTTTATTTTGAGTAAAATCCTCTGACTTTGGCCAGGCCAGATGGATGGGTCCAGGAGTCCTTGTAAGCCAACTAGCGGTGCGTAGAAAAATATTTCCAACCCCTGGATCGTGGTCCTTTCTATACATCATCATCTTTACAAAACACTCTAATAATTCACTTGGGCTCTACAAAACTCTTAAAATTTAATAATTATTCAAGGTTAAATGATAAACCAGGCTCAGATATCAAATGTAACAACCCCTCCCCATGTTATCCCCTATTCAGGCAGATTGAGAGGGCAAGGACTATTACCATCTTTATAAGATCAATGGTTTAGCAATTAACCAAAAATAATTAATAAATTTCATTAAATTGAAATGAGTTTGGTAACAAGATAAAAGATAAATTTTCCAACATGGGTTACAAAATTTGGACTTCTAAAGTTTGCAAGATGGTGTAAAGACTAACTATCTATATCCTCTAGGATTACGTTAAATCTTTTCTTTTGGTGCCTTCTTCTCTGGACGTCCATTTTTCATCATACTTGTAGAATAATACCAGATTCTCCTAAAAAACCATGGAATAAAAACACGATTAGTATAACAGGTTATACCAGTATAATGGGGGAAACAAAATATTTGCATCTAGGTGTAGCAACATATTCACAACAGTTGTGGTTATTTAATCAAAGTTAACTTTTTCATCATAACTACTCAGCCCTTATTTATCCAACCTCTGTGATACCCTACTTTGGTTTTGTCCCTACAATGGACATTGGTCACCTTCTCCCCCAGGAGATTGGTTCCATAACAATCTTCCCTACCTAGGGGTTTGACCTTTCATGATCTTCTCCCCCAGGGGCTTGATCATCATCTCAATAACTTTCTTACATTTCCATACATCCAGAGGTTGCATAGGCTTTGAGATAGTTACATTCATATAATGCGATATCCATAGTGACTTTATAAGTTGCAGGAAACAAATAAACAAGCACACATTTATTTGCAACCATTTCAAGCAAAATCCAAGAAAGCCACATAAATTGGTTTAGTCAATTAGTCATAGGCGTAACAACATACCTTTTTTAGAAGTAACTTGATGTCCAAGAAAAAAGGTAACAAGAGCAACCAATCAGGCAACTATCATGAAATTAAAGCATATTACCCATGTATCATTCTTTTATTCAAAATCTACCATTATGACTGACTTGGGTTCCAGGTTAGGGTTTTGTGGTCAACTTAGGGTTTCATTAGGGTTTTGGCTTCCCAAACCCTAATTATCATTTTTCATGCTATATTGGTTTACAAATCCTAATCTTATAATCATATGCATTTTTAACTCAAGGAAACCCTGTTTCATCAATTTATGTATTGTTAATATCAGATTAGATCCAAGTTGTCCTTTTATCTAAAAAGACCAATCTTTTATTATAAAGATCAATTGAACATATTAAAATAATCAAAACCTAGAAATTAGTGTTTTTATACATTAAACACATTAAATAGAAACTTTGGGTACTTTTTGATCTAGAGATAGAATTAGATCTTGACAATATTTTTATTGTATTCCTAATATGTTTCTGAGCAAGATTCATATATTACATGTTATCATTAGACCTTCCTACAATTTTTTACAAATTTTGCAAATTTAATTAGTTTCAACCAATTACATGCCACCACCTAGGCAGCATGCTGGGCCAACCACTGGGCTCGTTCCACCTAGGCTAAGTGAGCCTACTTGGCTTCGAGCTAGCTGGGACCGAAATAAGGGAGAAAAGACTTATATGGCCTTACTCTCTATGAAGAGGAGGGGAAGAAAGGTAATTCCTCACATCTCATCTTCAACCTTCACTCACTCGTGAGCAAGGCTTGGACAGTCAACATGAGAAGTTGACTTTGTGGTCTCATCCTCTCGAGCATAGGGTGAAGTTATGCCAACCTTTTTCGTGCTGCGACAAAGTTACCAAGGGATTCAATTGCCCCAGGGATGATTGGTGTTAGGAGTTTGTCAGAAGGGAATTCCTACGATAATATGGGGAGGTGTAGGAGGTTAGGATAGGGATAGGAGTGAAATTGAGATTAGGGAAAAAATGAGAAGTTGAGAGGAGTCTCAGGAGAGAAATTATGATCTTGTAGAGAGATCTATACCCCTTATATAGGTCTGGGTTATATGGGTTGATCATGGCGCTTCAGGTGATTTGGGAGAATCCTCTAGAGATCTGTAAACTAGTCAAAACATAGGGTAGGTGGGTTTGCCTTGATCCCCTGAAGCCAAAAGACAACTTTCCAATCTTTCTCACACATTGAATGGTGAGAAAATCGGTTTGGAAGTCTCTTCCTACCTGCTTCTCCTAACCTGATTCACCGTGAGCTAGGAGACGGGCGATCCATAGTTGGATCAAGATCCAATGGATGGCGTGACATGCAGAAATCCAATTATCTAGATTTATATATATCTAATATGAATTGGATTTTATGACATTTAATACAATTCCATTGTTATCCACTCACTTACAGAATCCTATAAAATTCATAACTCATGTTCTATTAATACTTCCAATCCCAAATTTTAAGGGGAAATAATGACTTTATCTAACCATGGATAAAGTTTGAGACCAAAATAAAAAAGAAAATATACTTTTCTTAGTGTCCAAGTCTTCCTCTTATAAATCACATTTTAGGCATTAAACAACCCTTTTCTCTTTCTATTTTTTCTATATTCTTTATTTTGATGACTTTTCCTATTAGAAACCATGTGAAACCAAAATCAAACCATTAGTGGCCATCCATACCACTTTCTAGAGAATTCCACACAACTCTCACAAGTATATATTTATTATCTATTATCTTTTTCCTTTTTCTTAATAAAGGATTTTCTTCTCTTCCTTTTCCTTTATATCAATTATTGAACTAACAAAATTTGTAGAAATCACAAAATCCACAGCAAAGGGAATTTTGCAAAAGAAAGCCATACTTTTAAAACAAAGCACACACATTTCCAATATGTTCTTTTTATTGAAGTAATTGCATTTGGACTAAGTAAAATACAAGTGAAAACTAGGTTATAACACCTAGATACATCATTTGAAAAGCACCTTGGTTGGGAGCCAATCATATAGATATGACTCTATACTAGAAAAGACTCCAAACAAATCACTGCTCAAGTGAGATTGTCTTTTTCCTATGATGATGGATACTCCTCATTGAAGCCATGAGCATGAGAAAATAGTCCTAAAAATAATGGAACTCTTGTAAATGAATATGATTGTGTAATTATATAAATATTGGGTAGGCATGTATGTAACATAACAATATCATTACATAATGATGACTAAAAATTATAGTTAGCTATGATCAATGCGAACAAAACATACTAATCATATTAATTTTACACGGTTTGTAATTATTTTATTAACTTTTTCTAGGTATCTGGGAATGTAAGATACAAGTTACAAGTGTTTGATAAAGATCAACATAACATGTCATGTAAAGTTTTAGGGTTATCAGTCATGCTAATATATCAATAGGCCTAGGTCTGTGCAAGTATATAATAGTTTATGAACTCATTCTCCTACAACCTACATATAAATTTGGTTTTTCATATATATTTAAGGATTAGAAAATTGTCATTGTTGGGTTTTGGTGGGAGGGTGAACAATGAGTATACATAAAAATTCTCCTAATGGATGCAACACAAGTTATAAAATGTCAATATAATAAAGGGGATAAAAGGATTTTTTTTGGAAAATATAGGTAAATATATTCCAAAACCCAAAGAATTAGAACAGAGTTACAAATTGCAACCCACGTGCAATATACAAGATTAAATGAAGAACATCATGATTTGGAAAATCATGCAGAATAAAGGGCTTGACTAAATAGCTAAGTAATTAGCATAGATTCCAATTTATAATTGTGTTGGAAGGTATGTCAATTAGCTTAGTTTTATACAAGTTGTATATCACTTTGATATTTGCTTCAATGATGCCAAAGAGGTTGATGTAGTCGACCTTATTGCCTCCATGTCTTTGTTTATTGCGTTCAATCCATAGGGTATCGACACATGATGTTAGCACCCATAACTCCATGGTATCTTGGGCTTTCCTGACCCTACCTATATCTATCAAGCATTGAATCAAAGAATATGGGTACTGGATATTCAGTTTGAGCTTAGAATGACCCCAGAGATATCTCCAATATGAGCATCTAATGAAAAGATGTTCAGCTAACTCATTATCATTTTTGTAGAGATAACAACGAACTTCAATATTAGGTGACCATCTACTGATTTTATCCATGGTTGGTAGAAAAAGTTTAGTAGCTTTGTAAGTGGCAAGGCTCCATTTCAACTGGTGTCTAGGAAGACAAAGATTGCTGAAAGAAATGTCTTTATCCTATTTCTATCTATATAGATCCCATAGTCCCGAATCATTAAATTTGAGGAAGCTTGGCCAAATAGTATTCATTCTGTGCCATGAGGTTGAGAAGCCTCTTATATGTCTGGGTGTGTAGTTGAGATCGGATTCATATCTACTCCTCATCCAAGAGCTCCAAACTAAATCATCATATAACAATATTTTAATTCTTTTCATGGTGTGATAGTTAGCTAGATTAGCTAACACTTTTAGGTCAAGTCCACCTTCAGCTTTTATATATGCAATGCGTGACCAACTAGGTGAATGAACTGGGATGCACCATAAGAAGTCACTTAGCATGATTTTCATGTGGTGAAGGACAGAAGGAGGGATCTCACCCTACCTTAACCAGTAATTAATCAGTTCCATAGCATAGTGTTTGATTAGAATGAGCCTACCAACCATAGAAATTTGAGAGCCAGACCATTTTCTTATCATATCTTTCAATTTATCTAGACACTCATGGAAGTGTCTATGTATAAGGTTGCCCCCAGCCAATGGGAAGCCCAAGTATTTGGTTGGCCATGAACCTCATTGTATACCAAGAGTGTCAACCAACTCAACTTTATGTTTGCATGATTTTGAGAGATAGACATGGCATCTTTCCAAAAGATAGGAGGAGCTCCATTAAGTTTTTAAGTCTGTTCTTCCTGCCTTCAATGAAGATAAGAACTTCATCAATAAACAATAGTTGTGACAAGAATTTGGTTCTTCTAACTAAATAAGATTTAATTTGTCTCAAAGAATGGGACTTTTCAATCATCTTGCTAAGACCTTCCATGGCAATGACTAATAGAAGTGGTGACAATGGGTCCCCCTAGCAAAGGCCTTTTGAGTTTTTGAAGAAACCAACAACACTCCCATTGAGAATAAGAGAGAATGAAGGTGTTGTAACACACTATTTCACAAGGCGTATCCATGCTTCACAGAAACCCATGCCTCTTAGACAACTCCAAAGATAGTGCCATCCAACTGAATCAAGGCTGAGGGACAACTATTTTGAATGTTGAAATTAAGTGTAAATATAGCAGCTAGGAGCGAGCAATCCTCTATGTTCTTTCCTTGGACAAAGGGCCCTTGGTTAATGGAGATGAGCTTGGGCATAATCGTAGCTAATCTTCTAGTGATAATTTTAGTGATGATTTTGTAAAGCATGGAGCAACATGATATGGGGCGAAAATATATAGGAGAAAATACAATATATTTTTTGGAATAATTGCAAGAAAGACATGGTTAATTTGTCGAACCATGTTTCCACCTACAAAAAACCAAGAAATAGCTTGAAAGAGATCGACTTTGATGAGCTCCCAATTACTTCTATAAAAGAAGCCGTTGAAGCCATATGGTCCTGGGCTTTTATTAGGGCCTATGCTCCATAACACATCTTTAACTTCTTAGATGTCAGGTAATTTATAGAGGGAAGCATTTTCTTCATCAGATACTTGTTAAAGCCATTCAATTTCAGGACAGTCAACAATATTATCATCCTGATCTTGATTCAATAAGCTTTCAAAGAAATTAATAGATTCATGAGCAATTTTGTCTTCATTCTCTAGACTATTTCCATCTCATCAAAAAGTTCAGTGATAGAGTTGACAACTTCTCATTTTTTGATAGTATAATGATAAAGCTTTGTGTTACAATCGCCATTGGAGATCCAATACAGTCTACTACATTTCTAGTAGTATTGTTCCTTAGCTTTAGAAAGAATAGAGATACGATCAAAAGTGATTTTCTCCACTTGAATGACGTCACCATTCAGGGGGTTTCTTCCGAGCACAGTTGAGATGTCCACCATTTCCATTCTTTCTTTGGTAATCAGATTCTCGAGGTTGACGTATTTCCTTGCCCATTGCTTGAGTTCAGCCTTTACATATTTAAGTTTTTGTGCAAAACAAAATAAAGTATTACCTTAATGATGGGTCGTCCATGCATTGACAATGATGTCTTTGCAGCCAGGCCAATCCATCCAGAAGTGAAGGAAATGAAAAAGCCTTCTTCTCTTTGCAAGTTGTTTTAGATTGATATCAATGGTCGAGTGGTCAGAAAATTCACAAGTAGCTTCATTTTGGTACCTGGAAATTTATCTAGCCAAGCATCATTAAATAAAGATTGATCCAACTTGCAAGCTATCCTTTTAGAAACACCCTACATGTTGTGCCACATATAGATTTCATTACCTACCGAGGGCAGTTCAGTAAGGCCATAATTATCAATATCGGTGTTCTTATCATCATTGTTACTGTTGTATACGCTCATAACCTTTCCAAACCTATGATGGACCAGACAAGGTGGAGGCCTGAACAATAGTGTCAACTGTCTTCGCCTTTGTGGGCCAGTCATGAGTATCATGACCAAAAACTTTGCAAATGGAGCATCATTTAGGGACATGTTCATAGTTGATGGCTACTGCAGTAGGTTCACGCTTAGGAATGTTAACCCAGATCTAAGAAGGTGGATCTTCCTCAACATCAAGTTCCACAAGAGCTCTTACTTCACTTAGAGATTCCTGGCCAATTAACTTGTAGTCGATGCACAAAAGCTTTCCGACGCTGCTAGCAACGATGCCAAATGCTCTGGGAGAGTAGTTTCTACCCATGCTAGGGATGTTGATCCATATAGGTATTGAATTAAAAAAGTCCTTCTTAAGATCATCACCCATTTTGTAGTCTTTGACAACCACTAAGCTGCTATCGAACCAATGAGGGCCACCATTGATGATGCTCTTTTTATCTTCGACACAGTTGAATCGTAGCAAGAAAAATTGATCTAGCTTGGAAAAGAGTTCAAAACCTCCTTTTGGCTTCCAGATTCTTCTTATCCACGTTAGAAGATGATGATAGTAAGGATGGTTGCGCATGATGTAGAGGATCACTGTATGTTCCCATGATTTTTCCATTGCTTCGATTGGATAATCGTCAATTGTAACGAATCTCTTGCCATCCTTCTTCTCTGGTGAGTCAAAGTCATGCTCCTTGAACATGTACGAACCACCAAGGACTTGGTTCCAAGCTTTGTGTGGTACCTATGGGTGTTGGGTCTCATGGGAGGCCATCAAGGCAGTCTTGAGGGGGAGGAGATCTCCCCCTCCATGAAGCTTGGAGCTCATTGCCTATCAGGTCTCCTCAAACCCTAGGCGGCTAGGGATGCACACTCTGATGTGGATAAAAGGATTTTGAATATACCTTAGTTCAAACTAGTCCAACAACTATAGACATCATATGTTGGTGTAACTTGCACTTGCATATCCATATTTGAAGTGGTTATTGTTGTTACCACCTTGTCAGCACAACAACACCTTTGTATTCTTCTTGAAAAAGTTGCTTATTCTCAAGCCTCCATCCAAGGGCCTCATCCTCTATTTTGTCCATGTATATGTAGGAAATCTTGGTGTACCACCTTGGAACCAAGAGGAAGAACTACTTGGAGTTTCCTATGTGCCACCATCATTTTCTCTTCTTCTCCTACTATTGTGAGCTGTTGTCCTTAGGGTGAGTTTTTCTCTCTCCAAGAGGAAGAACCCTTAGACAACTTGTCTCACAATGTCTCTCAAGTATATCTCACTCCATGTTCCACTCCTATATATAGGAGTCTCATGGTCTTAGACTTCAAAAATCCAATCATGTTCCCAGTAGCAACTAAAAATAGTCTCAAATAAGGAAAACTCTGATAGACTTTTTAGTCACCTGAATGGACTATCTTGTCAACTGATTATGACTCATTTGGTCATCTAGTCGACCAAACAATCATGATTACATATTGGTTATCATTTGGTCAATTGACAATCAACTAATTCACAGATTGGGTCCATCCAATTGACTAACTAGCTTTCCAAATTGACTGACTGGCTTTTTTAGTCAACTGGTTGGATAGAAAATCAATATGTATATGATTTAGAACCATTCTAATCATATGTTTGATTGTAAACTTCAATTTCCTTTTGCATCATTATGTGTGTGACCTTGTAGGTTCCATATTATGATAACAATGATGTTTAAAAATTCACAAGCAAAGATTGATCTTTATTACACATCATCTATACCCAAGTAATTGGAATAAGTTAGAGAACAACTTGAACCTGTAAAATGACCAATGTTACCATCATCCCTTTGTGATGTATATTCATATTGAGACTAAGGCATGGAGTTGTCATCCTCTTAACAATCAATATGTATTCATTTAAATAGAGAATACTATTAAGATTTTGTGAACTTAATATCACATATTGACTCACACGAGCATCTCCATGCATTTCATAGTATCATGTATCAAGTGAGTGGGATATCACTTAAATGGAGGTACACATTCCATCTACATCATGTACAATAATTCACAGTGTCACATGCACCCATTAACCAATTGTATGGAAACCCTTATTTAGAATCATGTTGGACCAGTGTTAAAGCACACATAACAACATGTGTTTATTGTAGTGACTTCATGTCTAAGGATCACATTCACCGCATCACATTGAGATATGACTCTTAATTCCCATAACATGGCTTCGACATGTCATTCTCAAAGTGGGTCCATCTAGTACAACTTGTTGTCTAACAAGTACTCATGCATCTAAGTTGATATCCAATATGATGACTAAAGAGACAAAGTCATCACTCAACATACACACTAGTCTTATTCATATTGTTGTCATGTAATATCCACAATAATAACGGATCTGGGATACAAAAAGATTGAATACTCTTAACTATACATGTAATCTCGTGTCTACATCCTCAATCCAAACCATATGTCATTGATTCAAAACATTCTCAGGACATTATTGCATGTATTATAATCACAATGGTTAAACAAACATAATAAGTTGAATCACCTTTATTAATAATCAAATCATATACAACGTATCAATGTTACAATCATCACATGATGGCTCTTAGGTATACAACCAATAGTCTCCCACTTGTACTAGGTACGATTACTCATGAATCAAATTCCAAGTGATATAACATGACCATCGTGCTTGTTCTACGAAAGTGTTGTCATCAAGAGATCACAACATTGCTTTCAGTAGGTACACTGAAAAAATTTACATCTCCTCTTTGTACAATCTCTCATTTGATGTGACATCATTATAGTACATGATTAGAATAATGGTGTGGTCTGGGTGCCTTAGTTTTGTAGTGGCTCAATTATTTTCATGTTAAAGTTCTATTGCTTCATTAATGGTTGTAAGAACCCCAAGTTCTCTAATGAACATCTTCATCCATACTACTTCCTTTGTTGCATGGAATGTGAGAATATACTAAGCTCTCATTGTAGAATCCACCCTTATCTCTTGCTTGGAAATGCTTTAGCTTATAGATCTACCATTTAGGAAAAACAAAAATCATGGTTGTGATCAGTAATTGTCCTTTTCAGTTTGAAAGTTGGCATCAATTGTAATCCTTTACAACTACCTCTTCCCCACCTTTATATCTCAAGAATTAATCCTTTGTTCTTCTCCAGTGCTTCAAGATATTCTTCATGACTATCTAATGACTATCACCTTGATCTAGTTGGTACCTGCTCATAATGATCAAAGCATATGAGACATCTGGGCATCGACATAACATTGGATACATGATAAATTCAATTGTAGATGCATATGAAATTTTACTTATGTGTTCCTGCTTATCCAAAGAGCTGGCACATTGGGATTTAGATAGAATTACTCCATGTCACATGGATAAGTTACCTCTCTTAGAAACTTACATGCTGAACTTTTTCACCACCTTGTTAGTGTATGTACCCTATCTTAGGCCAAGAAGCCTTCTATATCTATCTCTACAGATCTCAATTTCTAAAAGATAGGATGCTGAGCCGAAACACTTCATGTAGAAGGCATTTCCCAATAAAAACCTAACCAAATGTAGAGTAGGTATGTCATTTCCCATCAATATTATGTCATCCACATTGCCACTAATTTTTCTATATACACAAGGTTCATCTTCATTTTTATAAATCCAAAATATTTGGTTGTCTTATCAGAATGAAGATTCTAACTTCTAGATGCTTTCTTCAATCCAAAGATTGACATGTATAGGTTATAGAATTTATTGGATTCATTTAGTGTGATAAAACCTTGAGGTTGTGTCATGTACACATCTTCTAGAATATTTCCACTAAGGAAAGATTTTTTAGCATCCATTTGCAAAATCTCATAGTCATGAAGAGTTGCAAAGGCAAGCATGATCGTGATAGATTTAACCATGGCAACTGGTGAAAAAGTTTTGACTTAGTCAACATCTTGAACTAGTTTGAAACCTTTTGCAACCAATCGTCCTTTATAGGTTTGTACCGTACCATCCATATTAGTCTTCTTTTTGAAGACCCATGTTCATCCTATTAGTTTTTCGTCTTCATTTGCATCCACAGAAGTTTATTATATGTTGGTGTACATGGGATCAATCTTAGCCCTCACATCCTCAAGCCATTTACTAGAATCTAGTCCCTCTATGTCCTCATTATTGGTTGTCAGATCATCATTTATGAACATCCAATTGTCTAATTGAGTCATAAAAAATCTGGATCTCTCTAGCTCTAGAGTGTCCTACTAGATCTTTGAGGTTCTTGTTATACATGAGGAATTTCAAATTCTACAACAACTTGTGATTCTCTTTGTTCCTCTTATATCTTTATAGGTCCAAGGTTATTTTTTGGCCTTGAACATCCTCAAGATCTGTTATCCTCCTAATTGTTTATTTGGAAATGAATCCCTTTTCAAGAAAAAAAATAGTTTTAGAAACAAAGATTTTGTTGTAAGATGGAATATAGAAGTAATAACCCTTATTTTCCTTAGGTTGTCCAACAAAAGCCTTAGTTTCCTTAGGGTGTCCAACAAAGAAACATTTATTTCATTTGGGTCCAAAATTTTCATAGGATTGTTTCTTTACATATGATTCACATCTGAAAACTTTCACAAAAGGCATTTTCAGGTGCTTATCATTCCATATCTCATATGTTTTCTTTTGAAAAACTTTGAAAGGTACTCACTTAGGTGTAAACATGGAAGTTTCAAGAGCATGTTCTTAAAAGGACGTTGGAAGATCAACTAGACTCATAGTTGATCATACCATGCCTAACAAGGTGTGATTCCTTTTTTTTAATATGCCATTATGTTCTAGTGTTGTAGGTCGAGTCAAATAATCTACAATACCATGGTGTCTCATAAGGGCCTCAAACTCTTTGCTTAAATATTCTTGCAAGTTTGTTGTGCACTTAATTCATGAATTCCTTAGAAATTTTCAAGATATTCAAATTTGTTTTTAATAATATAAACATATCCACATCTATTGAAGTCATCAGTAAATGTGATATATTATCGATATATGTAGGATTTATAATGGGCTCAAGAGGGGGATGAATTGAGCTAAAATCACATTAGAAATTCATTATACCTTCAAAATAATTCCCAAGATAATATTGGAAGTATGAAAATCAAGTTATAGAGAGATTGAATAATCCACAAGTGAAGGCATAACATATAGTTGTTTCATATCTCAAGGACATACCTCCACTATATAGATGGTCAATCCCTATGATTTTTAGCCATGTTTCACTCGTTATATTCCATTATAATAGTGACAACATAAGACCACACTGTTCTAGATCAAGGGATAAGTAGATTCTATTTTAGGTCAAGGGAGCTAACAACCTTATAAAGAACTTATCTATCCATGATGAGGAGTTGTTATCCTTACCAAGGACATACCTGCTCTTGCAATGAGTCTTCAACCTTCATAGAGGACTTATGTACTCTCACAAAAAGTGTTCGGTCTTCAAGGAATTACCCATTCTTGACTTGGATCTTCCACCTTTGGCTTCACCTTCTCCAAGGAGAAGCTTTTCACCAAGGGCCTTCTACCGTTCTTCTTCTTCTTCTTCTTCTTCTTCTTCTTCTCCTCCTCCTCCTCCTCTCTTAGCGAATAGAGAGAATTTTCATCTTTGTGATAGAGAGAGGTTGGAGGTAGGGAAGTGAGAGACTCATAAATAATAAATGAAGGAATTCATCTCTTAAAAATTTCGTACTAATCTAATGGATGTAGTTAGCAATGAAGGTCATGAGAGTGGATAGGGCTCTTTGAGGAATTTTTCTCTCAACTATAGCATAGGGGAATTTTTAATGCTTGGTTAACTATTGGATGAAACCCAACGGGTCATATTTATAGTTGAGGATGCTTCCTAGCTATTAGAACCATTTAGGATGAATTCTCTCCATTTGTTTGAGAGTCCAATAGATCTATTTACTTTCTCTAATGGCTAGTTTGCATATTCCAACTACAATACATAGGTTGAGATGCATGGGTCATAATGGTCTATGACACAATCAGACAAGGTTTTGCAATCTCATAAACTGAGTTACAATTATAGTAACTTCTTGTTCAATAAGATATGTAAGGAGTGGGATCCGAGAGGGGATCCACTCCCTACTTATTTAAGGAATGAATCTATATATTCCAAACACACACAAAAAGTATATTGGAATAGACATAATTTTTTTTTTCAATTCTCAAATGTTAATGACTAAAGTATAGAGGTGGAATAATATTTCATGACTATATGCAATATTACAAAATATTCTCCCAATAAGGGGCTTACATGCAACTACATCAGGTTCTAAGTAGAGGGATATCTAACTATCTCAAGTCTATCTCCCCAAGAGGTCCACCAACAAGTCCATGTCACCATGTTCGGTCTTCCAAGTCCTACACCTGGGGTTGGAAGCATACCCCAAAAGAGAAGACAAAAAATGGAAATTACCAGCATGCAAGCCGGTATGAGCAAATTAATATGATATTGAGAAATATAAGGAAAAATGACTTCAAATATAAAAAGTATCCCCATAGAAGAGATAAGTACCACCAGAGCAGGTGTCAAAAGAATATAAATTACCATAATGAGATGATACACAAAAGAGATTCCTTGCTTTGAACAATGCCAGAATAATAACAACAAAAATATAACAGTTGTGTGGTGAGTAATAAGAAGACCAAAATTTACTAAAAAGTAGGGTAGGAAACCCTATTATTCCATACGAAAGAGTAGGAAGACATAACCTTAGTGCCAATTAAATATATATATTTTTTGGGGAATAAAACCAATGCATAATATAATATGTGGTAGGAGAAATAATCCCCAATGCCAACAAACATTGTAAGTGGCACAATAATAAAATGTAGTGCCTATATGGTGTCACTACTACTAGTTATGAGTAGTCAATCACCAATGCAAATAGAGTAGGCAAGATAAAGTATCGTCAAGCACTAATATGGGATGAGAACATCCAAATATTTTCATGTAGGGTTAGAGGACCAATTAAACAAAATGTAACCATTTTCATAACTAAAATACATCAAAGATTACAACTTATGATATCAGGGTTGCAACATGGAATAAACTGATCAAGATATAAATAAGAGTCTGAAAAGGATGTCCAACAAGTAAAATGATCATAACATCAGAATCAACATATAATCTCTCACATGAAATAAAATTCTCAGAAGAGAGAGATAAATTATGTAGGTGAATTTGTCCACGGGACCAAGAGAGAGATAATTTAGGTTAATTTCTCAATATAGAATGATATGGAATGCAATCATACCTCACATGAAGTCTACAAATGTCTAAGATCAAACCCTAATACCATTTCAGTCCACTAGTGGATAATTTAAAGGAATATATGAGATTAGGGTTTGGTTTATATTAATTACTTAAACCCTAAAATAGCCTTTATATTATTATTGAATTAGGTTTCCAGAACCATGTGATCTTATATATTATATGTTTATGAGTTTATAACATATTTTACTTTATTTTTCTAACTTAGAGATTATTAGTTATGAATTTTAGAAAATATAGCCAGTTGAATAAATCCTTGCAAAATCACATATTTATTATATAAGATTTAGGAGATAAATATTATACCATTGGATAGAGAAGAATACCTTAATTTCAAAACATATTTTATCTTATTTTTGTAAGATGTAAATAATTAGTAATGAATTTTAGAAAACTAATCAATCAAAAAACCTGTTAAAGCCATGTATATAAGACATTATCCATCAAAAGTCAAAGTGAGTTGGCCCCAATAAGAGCTTGTCACCTGACTCGGGTCCACAGCTGGCTTGGTGCACTGCTCTTTATGAGCAAACCAAAAGCAAATTTGGGAAAGTTAGAGTTTCCCAAGGACACACAACAAAAATTGAATCAAAGGAAAGCACAAACACAAAAGATCATAGGTGGTATTGTTCTTCTTCGAGTAGATCTTTGAGAAAACGATGTGGGGACTCATAATCTAGATGAATCCCTGATATCAGCGAGGAAACCACATAAATTGATGGTGCCTTCCAGTTCATGGAATCAATTCAAACTCAATGAGCCCAGACCTGAGGCAAGGAGAAAGATGTAGCTCCCAATGGGGTTCCCTACCATGAAAGCATAGGGGAAGAGAAATCCATAACAAACAAATCAATTTACAAAGTAAGAAGCCAATAGAACATTGGTAACAAGTATATGTAGTCACGTTGGAAACAAGGGCACCTCCAGGAGTTTAGATGTCAGAATTAGCCCAAAACTGAAGGTGCTACAACAAAAAAATAGAGCAAGAGGGCTGAGTTCCAGGGAAACACATATGGATTTAAATCATGGAGAGTTATTAAATTAAAAGAGTGTATGGTATGTGCGTGCCTACTATGGGTTTAATTGGTCTACAACTGATAGAGTTGTCTAGTAGGAGTTAGAGTAGTTAGTGGCATAAGTTGAGTTTGCAGTGGTGATGTCGTTAGCCAAAGGAGAAATTCACAATGGACAAGGACAAAGTTATACCTAGCGGTATATTCTGGGTAACCATATAGGGATGTGATATATTGTGAAGGGATGTGTAAGACCATGGCATCAAGAGAGGAGAATAGATATTTGGGGGTTTCTTATATAGTAAGTTCTAGGGTTTAAGATGGGTAACAGGTGTGGAGTTGGAAATGGAAACTTTTTGAGAATAAATTGTGGAAAACAATCAAGAGATGAGCAAGAGAGATTCAAAAAACAAATTGGGAAACAAGCCCTTGCTACCATAGTGAGACAAATGTGTATATTTCCATTTTTTTACATCTTATATATATATATTTTTAAGATTGTTTTGTTGATTATTTTTTTAGTTTAGTTTATATTTTCTATGCTTAGTTATATTTTTAATTATATGTGCTTATATTTTGTAGGAAAATGGGCCAATCACTCCAATGAATAATACTCTTGGAATATATTCACACAATTTCCAGGAGTCCTCATATATATATATATACTCCACACCAAAAAGATCATATCTTTAACATCTCATGCTGAAATTTAACACACAAGTATATGTTGGAAAGGAAATTGATTGCTCTACATGAAGAATGCATATTAGATGGCTTTCAGATGGTCACCTAGATTTACAAGCTGATCATTTTGTTGTTTCGGGAATCAACATTAATGAGAGTCACATGGTCAAATATTAAAAAATATTACTCAATAAATCCCTCCATTTGTGGGCAAGCAATTAATATTGCAAAATATTACTCCTTTAACTGGGAAAGTTGGCCAATTCCATATACTTTTTTATGGTGAAAAGAATTCAAATAAAGATTGGTCAAATATTGAAAATAATAAAATCATCAATGCAATCAAGGTTTGAGTAATGTGACTTCAGGCTGAGGCAAGTAATTAAATGTAGTTTACCAATTGACACCAAAGGGAAGGAAATCTATCCATTTCCATCAGTCATTCTTATAAGGATTTACCCCCTTATTTTCCCCTATAAAGGGAGGGGGGACTCCAAAGCAAAAGGGGATTCCTTGTTGTCTAATTTTGCTTCTGTTCTTTAAACTATGTATGAGTAGTTCCAGTTTTGGGCATGGGGGCTAGCCCCGTAGTTGACTTTATTTCAATGTAATCGATTCTAGTTATTTTAATAAAAATGTTTCCCATCCATTACATGTGATTCCTGAATGAGTTGATATACTCTTGTGGAGTGATGTGACCATGGATCTCCACAACAAAGAAACTACAGTCCCTTGATTATTATTTTCATCATTTCATCCATCTAATTTTATACTTGTTCTTCAATTAAAAGGAATATGCTCTTGTGTGGGGAACTAAGACCCTAGGTTCCCACAAGAAAGAACTAACAATTTCTTGACGAGATTCAATGATAGATTTTTTGATCCTTTTGGTTGTTTAAATTGTTTGTTATAGTCTATGGCGATGTGACCATCCAATCCATAAACTTGAATGCCGGTTTGGGTTTCATGTATTTCTCAATGAGACCTTGAACAGAGATACATCAGGCATTTGGATGATGATTTGCAAATGCTGGGACCAATAGGTTTGCAGGAAGTACAATCTTTGTGACACTTGTTCTCACATAGTCCTAATTTTGGTTATTGATTTTTAGGAGTCGACTTGTTGAAAATAAGCACGGTTATTAGTAGTGATCCCATAGACCCCCAATACTTTTTATTATTTGATCTTGATTTGTTATTCCCACACTTCATTTTTGTTCTTAGTATAAATCAACCTTCACAAACTAGATTTTACTTTCCTATTTTCTCACGATCGATTTAGATTTCAATGATTTCCACCGTCCTTTGGGATTCAATACCTTACTTTCATAATGTTAAACTCTAGGACTTTTCCTAGTGTTTGGTGTGCAAAATGACACACATTAGATTGGTGTCATTACTTGGGACAACATGCGTTGTTTTTTTTAATCTAATCACTTGTATATATAGGATGTTTCTTCTTTCTTTTCATAATTTTTGTTCAGTTTCATAATTTTTAGTTTGTTCCCTAATTTTTATACATTTCATAAGTTTTAGCATTGTTCTATAATTTTCTCAGACTTGTTCTATATATTTTTTTCTAGTTCATTTTATTTTGTAACTTTAGTTGTTTCATAATTTTTAGTGTTGTTCCATAATTTTATTCTTTGGAATTGTTTAATTTATTTAGCTTACTGAGGCTCATTTTGGTTGTGTATATCCTACTTCTGAGTTTCCATTCTGAAAGTACTATTTTTTAGTTTATTTTTTTAATTTTTAATCTTGTTCTAAAATTGATTCTCTTAGATTTTTGTAATTTATTTTTTCTATGGAGACTTATTCTGGTAGTGTATCTCCTCCTCCTGCCAAGTTTCCATTCTGGCAGTGCTGCTTTCCTAGCTTATTTTTGTAATTTTTTGTTTCATAAATTTTTAGTTCTCCTTCTTGTGAAAATTATTTACTTTTCTCTCATGAATCAAATCAAATGGAATGGTCAACACACTATGGTTTAAAATGCCAATTGTGTGGTTATTACAACTATACATCCTTAGATTGTCCGAATGTGTCCCCTCCTATGGATGTAGCACCTTATAGTCTTGAGACTCCTTATCTAACTGAAATCCATAATTTCCCGAGGGCTATTATGAGGAATCATTCTATTTCAATCAATATCCTAATGATGGTTGTTATGACCAATAAGCTCATGATTTGGGTATAGTGAGGATGACTAAAATTTTGGGGGTATGATCCCATTTGTGAAACTTATCTTATCCCCCTACAAGAGGAACATCTTAGGGCCCTAGAGAGAGTAGTAGTGGAGAAACAAGCCATACTATAAAGGCAACAAACCATTCTAGAAAAATGGCAAACCTTGTTAGTTACCTTACTAGAGGACCAGTCTAATAATCCCCAAAAATTTGGAGCAACCCGAAACCATTATTTCTGCTGCTGCTGATGATGATGTTACCATCCTTATGTCATTTATACCAACTCCACCAAAAGCTCAAAATAAGGAACTCCATACTTCTTATGAGGAGTACTAGACCTCTCCGTTAAAGGATCTAATACTTCAATATGAAAAGTCACTACAAGAAGGTCATCCCTCTCTATATATAACACTCTATAACTGTAAAACCTGAAGCCTCACTAACCGCCCCTTGTTGTGAAAATCCCCCATATCATGAAACAAACACTCCTCCTCAACCATCCCTTGTTATATAATAGGTTGAACCCAATGAGGAAATTTTACCTTTATAAGATGTCCTTATGCCCCCTCTATCAAATTATGAGATTGTCCCTTATGAATCCATGGAGTTGATCTTATGTTCTTTGCAGAATCCAAATCTACTTGTTGGCATGATAGAGGACCCCAACGACCTCATATACATCCATATTGATAAAATTTCCCTTGAAGTAGAGATGGAGAATTCCCTAACAGAGATGGAACAACATGGAGTAATCATTTTTTATGATTATTATGATAACTGCATCATTCGTGAGTCATCAACGTCAAATCCACTAGCTTCCATCTATGGGGCAAAGGATCTGGATGTACCATGTCGCATAATCCTCTGCAAAGACATATGGCCCCATGTGATTGTTTACTCGGCTGACAAATTAGTTCTTCCAATATTGGCACCCTCCCTCCTACATGTAGATCTAGACAACGAAGAGATACCCATGTCAGATCCTCCCCCTATCTCCACATCTGGCACTACACGTGTTACCTTTCGGCACCCACCAATCTCTCCCGATCCACATTCATATCCAACACTTCATTTGAATGCCTCGTTGAACTTTCACATTTACCCAATCATTGGGTGCACTATGAAGCAACACCGATCAAGGTCCCAGCACTCATACACATTCCTTTCAGTTGGACATTTTCAAGCTACTCGCCCCCTGGTGATCCTTGCCCTTCTCTGCCCTTCATCCCAGATTTATGTTTGGCTTGGGACAAGCAAAATTTGATCTGGGGTCGAGGTTGGTGGTGCGTACTCCTTCCATCCACTCGACCTTATAATTTTTGCAATTCCATTATGTTATCTAGTTTAGTTTTTTTATAAAAATATTTTCTTTACTTTGATCTTTATCTAGTCAAATAGATGAATACCAACACACCCCTTCCTTCTAATGTAGTTAATCTTCCTTGAAAATTATTTTACAAATTACCATAATTAGAACCAACCATGTCACCTATGATATCAAATTATTACTATTCCTTGCAAATGTTGCCAAACCTTATTGCATTGATAAGAATCAAATACAATTTTTTTCTATTTGCACTTTTGAGTAGCTTATCATATCTTTTGTACAATTGTAATGAAAGGTGAAGTCAAACCAATACAATGACACTCTCCAAAATAGAATAAGATGAACTAAATAGTCCCTCCCTTCCACCCTTCACCTCACAAAAATAAAAACCATTGTATGCCAAACCTCAAGCCCGGGATGGAATAATCATCCCCCTCTCTAAATTCTTCCATAACCCTCATAAATTTAATAGGGATGTGCCATCAAAATATTCCAAAGTGCACACTAAAAAAATTTGGTCAATGTAACCACAGTCCATGAATAAAAGTATCCCAAGTCGAATAGAGGATGAATTATCTTCTTCCATACAATGTTCATCATATTCTTGTGCAATACTTATAAAGAAAAAAATGGGAGTGTCGAAGTAAAAGGGAGATTAAGCTTTATTACTTATAATTTCTTGGGATATACATAAGCTATGACTTACAATTTCTTGAGATATAAATAATTTATGAAATTTGTTTTAATAGTGAATGTTGAATTTTGTGTTGCGTGATTCTAGGAGGTTGGGTCGCTTGGACAAGAAAGGATGTAAGGAACAAAGTAATGCTATTAGGGTGAGGAAAGACATGTTGTTAGTAAAAATTATAATTATTTATGATTCTTTTTGCATGAGGACAAGTAAACACTCAAGTACGAGGTATTTTGATGAATGTGTATTTTTCTATTTTTTTACATCTTTTACCTATCTTTTTAGGAATGTTTTGTTGATTATTTTCCTATTTTTATAATCAATTGCCTTAGTTTCGATTTTTTCTATTTAGTTGAAGTTTTAATTATATGTGCTTGGATTTTGTAGGAAAATGGTCTAATCACTCCAATTATTAAATATTCTTAGAATATATTTGTATAATTTCCAACAGTCCTGATATATATAATCCACATAAAAAAGATCATAACTTCTACATCCCATGGTGGAATTTGATGCACACCTATGTGTTGGAAAGAAAAATTGAATTCTCTATGTGAAAAATGTATATTTGACAGATTTCCAGCCGATAGTATGGCCTTATGAGCCAATCATTTTGTCATTTCGGGAATCAACAATAATGAGAGTCCTGCGGTCAAATTTGTTTTTGATGAGGAACCCCTCTCAAGCAAGGTCACTATTGGATCCAACCCAACCAAGGGTAAACCCAGAACTAGCTACGTACTGGGCAAACAATTAATATTAAATAAGACAACTCGATAAATCCCTCCATTTGTGGGCAAGCAATCAATATTGCAAAAGTTTACTCCTTTGACTAAGAAAGTTGGTCAATTCCATATACTTTTATGTGGTGAAAATAATTCAAATAAAGAGTGGTAAAATGTTGAAATAATAAAATCATCATTGTAATCAAGGTTTGAGCAATGTGACTTTGGACTGAAGAAAGTAGCTAAATATAGTTGACCAGCTGACACCAAAGGGAAGGAAATTTAGCTGCTGCCAATAGTGTTTGCTATAGGATTTTTCCCTCCTCCCCCCATAAAAGGAGGGAGCACTCCAAAGAAAAAGGTCAATCCTTGTTATCTAGTTTTTGATATTGTTCTTTAAACTAGTTTTGAATAGTTCTACTTTGGGGGCATAGGGGTTATCCCTATAACAAACTTTATTTTAATGTAATAAATTTCAATTATTTCAATAAAAAGATGCTTCTCATCTGTTCCCTATGATTCTTGGATGAGTTATTATACTCTTATGAAGTGATGTGAGAATGTATATCCATAGGAAAGAAACAACATTCCCTTGATTGTGATTGTCATCATTTCATCCATATACTTATACTTATTCTTCAATTAAAAAGAATATACTCTTGTGTTGGGTGCCGATACCTCGAGTTCCCACAAGAAAGAACTCACGATTTCTCGATGAGACCCGCTGATAGATTTCTTGATACTTTTGGTTATTTAACTTATTTGTTATAGGTTTGGGATTCACACATTTCTCTATGAGACCTCATATATAGATACATCATGCAATTGGATGATGATATGCAAACACCGAGACCAAAAGATTTGTGGGAAGTTCAATCTTTGTGAGATTTATGCTCACATAGTCCTAATTTGGTTATTGATTTTCAAGATTCGACTTATTGAAAAGAAGCATGGTTATTGGTGGTGATCCCTAGGACCCTCAATTCTTTTCATTATTTGATCTTGGTTTGTTATTCCACACTTTATTTTTATTCTTAGTATAAATCAACCTTCACAAATTGGAATTTACTTTTCTATTTTCTCGTGATCAATTCAGATTTTAACCATTTCTGCCATATTTTGGGATTTGATAACTTACTACCAGAAGGTTAAAATCAAGGATATTTCCTAGTATTTGGTGTGCAAAATGAAACACATCATAGCACACTAGAAAGGGAAGGGGAAAAGAAGGAGAAAGTGTGGCCATCGCTAGACCAAAGTCAGAGGGCTGAGAGAGAGGTCTGGCTAAGCCAAATTAGGAAATAACATGAGACTTGAGGGGAAAGTGAGATTCAATGTGTGATGGCTATTAAATTGAAAAACTTTAGGAAATTCAGTTGTGTATAGTGAATACATTTTGTTTTAAGTATTTTAAAATCTATCTTTCTTTCCTAATTTATTTGGGGGCTCAAACAAAGTTGAAATAAAGTCAAACTTTCCACTTAGACTAATCGGGATATGAGGAATCTATTTTTGACATCAATTTTTACTTTTGAAGACATCTAGTATTTTATTTTATACTTTTAGATTATAGCAAATATTTTATTTCCTTAATGATTTTGAGACATCTATGAACACTCAAAAGATGTGAAACTTGACCTACAAGCAAACTTAAACACAGGGAGTCCAATGTTGACATTGATTTTCCCTTTTGGAAATATTTACTATCTTATTTAATATTTGGACTTTAAGTTATTTTATCTCTCCTAAACTAAACTAGGATAAATAAGTTTGTCTAATTAATGTGGAAATTCACACTCAGACTAATTTTGGTATGTGGATTTTGAATTTGGGGTTTATTTCCACTTTTGAAGAATTTAGTAATTTATTTAACACTTTCATTTTTTTGGAATAGGTAAATAGTATTGCCAAAAAAGGGCATATAGAAAGCTAAACTATATAAGATAGGGCACCTATAAAAGGGTCCACAAAGTAACTACACATGGATTATCCCCAAAATACCCAGTAAGTGCTAGTAGTTTTTATCAAGAATGTCAAAAATCATTTGATTAGATCTAATTTGCCAACCAGTGTCCCTTGCTATGAGGTTAAGGATTTTTCTTTCATCTTTCTTTCCATGTTTGTGTATTATTTTATTTCACTCATTCCATAGGTGAAAGCAAGTACTGGCTACACACAGGCCAGCGAACACAAAGAGGTATTTGTTGTGGTCAGTTTTCCTTTGCACCGATTTGATGCTTTCTTCAAAATTGGTTGGTTTTGCATTCCCCCCAGCCATTCCTGAGGCATCAAATGGACCAGATATTTTTGGAAAATCTATATTTCATGACTAGGTGGTCCTCAGTCTCATCATCCCCATTATAGAGTCTACATCTAAGTTCCTATCCATGTCCCCAACCACTCACTCTTTTGGTTGTTGGAAGTTTACAGTGAATGGCTCTGTAGAGCAGAGTGATCCAGTTGAGGACATGGTGCTTGCCCCAAACAAGATTCCACCAGTGCACCTGGATCCCTATAGCTATGTTGATCCATGGTAGCTAGTTTCCAATGCAACACCAATTAACCGAGTTATTAATAGTGTACACGTGGTGGAAATTCTCAAAAACCATGCACATGTTTCTCTAAGCTCTAGATGGCTTGTCATCTTCATTGAGGATGGGAACCTAACCATACCTCCTTCAAAGCCATATGGCCCAAATATCTTCACATTTGTATAGGAAGATGTAAACTCTTTTAGTAGTGCTTATAGATTGGATGTCCCTAGGTCCTTTAAGTTGAGCCCACCCATGTTGGAAGGTTTTGTTAAGGCATCACAAGCAATCCCATGTGTGCACCTGCCCCACACAAAAGAAGTGAAGATAGAGAAAAATATGTTCAAGGAAGGCCTGGGGAACTCACACAAATATGTCCAATAGCTGATCATACTCTGTATCACTAATCTTAACAAGACAAGTTGCCTTGCCATGGAAGTTTTTAGACCACTCCAAGCCTCAATCTTCAAGCGGGCTGCATCAATGTATATGTTGAAGTCCTTTGTGTAGCCTTTTCTGCCTGCAATGGGAGCTCCAACATATTTAGTTGGGAGTGGCCCCCACTCCATACCCAAAACCACCTTCAACCTTCCTATTTTGTTGTCACACACTTTTAGCTTTTTCTCATACTTCAAAAAAAAGCTCTGCCCCCCCATCCCTTGATAGAGAGGGAGGGCGGGATCTGCGGACAACCGATGAGGGACGGTCATAGAACTCAGATTTCTAGGACGTTCTGCCACTTATTGATATTGAACATGGTCTATGGTCGATCCGCGACCCCTGGATGAAGAATGAAAAATGGATTAAAGTGATAATGATTTTACCCGCCACATTGAAAATCACAAGATCCGTTTATGAAGTAGACAAAGAAAGAGTCAAATAAAAATATGTAGATGCAATTACTTGGCATATTTCGGATGCACAGATGCCCCGCTGACCCGAAGTTCTTTAGTGTCTCTAAACAAAATTAGCATAGTTGTTATTGTTCAAATAATATGAAACTTGGCAACCAAGCTAATTTAGATCTAGGGAACAATTTTTTACAATTATATTTGGGTTTTAGAATTTTATTTTATGAGTTATATCATGATTATGATTTTAAAATAATTTATCTACATATATATTGAACATCTTCAAATATTGTCACATTAGTGTCATATTGTTACAAAAAAGTTAGATATTATTATTATGGACGAAACTCCACATTTTACTCATTTAACATATTATTCTATTAATTCCACTTTCATTTAGACGATTGTACATGAAAATTCCAAATTTTTATTGTAATACAGGTATTAAGTACATTATCCTCTTATTTAACCATTATGTGAATAGTAGTTAACAAAGGAAAAACATGCAACATATTTCATGTACCTATCTACATATTAACTTACATATACTATGTCTTCTGGTCATGTATGTTCCTCTTCCCCTTGCATAAGACATCTTCTCCCCATTTTTCATATTGAAGAGTGGGGGTGAAGAGATAAAACAACTTGTTAGAAAGGGAGAGTAGAAGAGCTTATCCAAATAATGTATGTAAAGAAAATAAAGAATGCATTTGAACAACCCTAGATGCAGTTCTAGAAATAATCAAGGACATGTAAGTAAGCAACTCAAACTAATAGATATACAAGTCAAGAAGCAAGTTTCAGAATTTACAAAACAAGATACAAGCAGAGCATACTGTTCTATATTACTAGAACCACATGTAGCAAGACTACTAGTAGATTATAATAAAAGTTAGTATTTCCAGTAGGATCTAGGCCATAGAAAAAGATACATAAGTTAAATCATATTATGACTGGATGTAGAGAGATATTCATACAAAGGAATATGCGATTTAGGAAATATGGATGGTTATTGCTCACTAGAAAAAAAATGCATCATTACAAAAAAAGATTAACACTAAGAAAACTCAGGGTTGCATCTAAACATGATATACAACTAGAAAGATGTAGCAAGTTAGAACGCAACAGATGAATTTACATTACAACCAAGAGTTCCAAATATATAATCATCAAAACGTGCATAATAACACAAGACAAGTAATTGTGAGATATAGGTACCAATGGTTAGAGAAGCTAGAGACATGGACTTTTATGCAAAATAACAAATTTAAATCATAATAATATGCATATTAATAAGGTACCAATGGGAGTTACAAAAGAATAAGGCATTAAATGCAAAACTCTAGTTGGGACAAAAATTCCAATTCAGTAAGAAACTTTTTGTATTCACTTTATAGTACCCTCAACTGAATTCCTGGGAGGACTTCTCAGCCAACGGTAACAACAAGGCAAATCTCAAGGGACCTTTTCAGTCGAAATGTGCTTAGTACAATCATGGCCGATGAAAATTGATGTCCAAAGACATACAATATTCAAGAAACTTACCAAGAGGTGTGATGAAAATATAAGCAATATCCAAACATGTATACACAAGTTAGTAATGCACTTTGAAATGATTAGGGGCAATTTTTGAGTAAGAATATGATGATAATCACAATGTATAAAATTGACTTAAAAACTAGAGATGAAGTGCATACAAACTTGGTAATATCAAGAAATGTTTGGATATGAGAAATAATACTTTACATCTATTCTTACCATTTCATGTTGACTTGTTGCTAACCCATGCACATGTCATTTATTTTCTTTTATATGGATTGAGAAACCAATTAGCAAATCAATAGCTCATGTCAATCCATTTGCAGGTGACCTATAAGAACAAAGATGAAATAGTCCCCAATAATATTGTTGGGTCTAGTGGGGTTAGCTTAGACACCCAAGTCACGTTTCTTTGGGGTGCTTTTCTAAAAGGGCAATATGTATAATAATGAACATTTTCCTTACAATAATTACAAGTTCCCTTATCCTTGGAACTATATGATTTCTCATTGGAAATGGGAGGTGTTTTGCATTTGTTGTTCCTTTATCTATAATCATATCCTATACCATATCTACCATTTGTTTTGTAGTATGGTCTAGGATTTGATTAATATTACTTTTACCATCTAAGAATCTTTGCAAAGATAACCGCAGAATATAATTATCATGCATAAGAGAAGTAGAACTAGAATACAATTGATTAATATCATATATGGTATGCAGAAGACCAGTCTCTAAGAAAAGAGTTTTAGTCATATAAGAATACTTTTTAAAATGAGACACAACATCATTCTCTCTACTAGTAGAGATAGAAAAATATTTAAAACATTGATTTTTTCAGGCAAGGAAGCATTTCATTCTCAATCCAGTAATCTTAGAAAGATAAATAATATTTTCAAATTCTATTTGTTGCAAAACAAAGTCTTTGTTATAATTTTCAATTTTAAAAACTTCAATATCAAATCTGAGAGAATCAAGAATTTTGGCATGATCTTCATTATAAGTAGAAATAAAAGATCCAGATCTAGAAACTTAATCTTATTAAAAAAGATAGTATTTTCAAGTTTAATTTCATTTAATTGTCTAACATATGCATTTTCCCTATATCAACACAATTTAGTTTCAATTCAAATTTCTAGATAAAGCCTTTGCATATTGTCAACATCATTTTGCAAGAAAATATTAACATGTTCAAGATCTTCTTTTTCTTCATGCAAGTTGTCAACAATCATAGCAAGCTTTTTCTTTTTGTCGTAGTCAACTTAAGAGAGGTGCGAGTAGCATGAGTAATTTCAATTGTACATGCTTTATCTAAAGAGATTATATTTACCACATTATACTATTCAATTGAGCTTACCATATGAGCAAAGTGACATTCCCCAACTGCACTACCACACTATATTTCAATTGAGCTGGAGTTGGAGGAGTCAGAGCTTGTGTGGCCTTTCTTCTTCTTATTTTTCTTCTCATCTCTTTTCTTGTCTCCCAAGTAATGATGGGTCTTTTTCCCATGTAGACCATCATCCATGTAGGGACCCTTCTTTCTACATGTAAAGCAACTGGAGGAGAGGAGGACTTGCCTTTGTAGGACCTTTGGAGTACTTGGAATCTTTTTATCTTGAAATGATTTATGACTTGATGAAGCATGGAAATCAACCACCTTCTCCTTCTTTTGATTTTCTTCTTCAAGATCCTATTCTTCTTGTGAGTTGATTGTTACCTCATAAGCTTGAAGATTTCCTATGAGTCCTTCGATAAGAATAGTGGAGAGCATTTTGTTCTCTTCTATAACTATCACCTTCTTTCTCACCAACAAGGAACAGAGTGGAGAATCCTAAAGTTTATATTACATTGTTCATGGTAGGCCTAGGATGGCAAGACCATTTACAATAATGTTGATCCTTGAGTACATTTCAGCTACACTCTCTATCTTCCACATATTTAAGCCTTCAAAGAGTTGAGTAAGCATGTAGACTTTTCCTTCCTTTACTTTATATATCCCATCATAAGTGACACATATATTTCTCCATATCTCATAGGCCATGTCACACGAAGTTATCCAATTGAACTCAATTGAGGAGAGAGTGTCACAGAGGACATTTATAACTTTGGCATTGAAGATTGATCTCATCAAAGCATCCTCATCCCATTCTTCTAGCTTTGTCTCTGGTTGCTTGTATGGAAGATCATCCATTCTCCATAGTCGAAGACTTGATCCTTAAACATACTATTACATTCTTTTCTTCCAAAATTGACAACTTATCCCATAAAATATCAAAATGTTGAAGTAGTATTTCTCTCCTAGATTATCACCCATCTTCTTCTACTTGTGTAAGTGTTTTCTTGTAAAAGAACTTGCTCTGATGCTACTTTTCATATCTATAATGGGATCAATAGGGGTGAATTGATATGAAACCACTTAAACAATATTCACTAGACCTTCAAAATATTTCTCAAGATAATATTGTAAGTATAGAAATAAAGGGAGAGAGATCGAATAATCCACAACTAAAGGCACTTTGTATAGTAGTTTTGTCTCTCAAGGACATGCATCCACTACCTAGAGCGATCAAATTCTAGGATTTTTGATTTTTCATACTTCCTTATATTTCATTATAAGAGTTACATCATAAAGCAACCCAATTTTAGATCAAGGGATAACTAGATCCCCTTTTAGGACAAGGGAGGAAACAACCTTACAAAAGACTTACATATCCATAATGAAAAGTGTTTAGCATTATTAAGGATTTACCTACTCTTACAATGAGTCTTTTGCCTTCACCAATGACTTAGCCACTCTTGTAACATGTCTTTGGCCTTGAAGGACTTACCCAATCTTGACTTGGATCTTCTACCTTTTGACTTCACCTTCCCAAAGAAAAGTTTTTTGCCAAGGTCCTCCTCCACTTCTTCATCTCCTCTCTTATTTGGAAGAGATATTCTTTATCTTCATTATAGAGACATATTGGAGGTTGGGAGCTAAAAGCCTCACAAGGTATACATGTAGGAATAGATCTCTAAAATATTTCCTACTCACTCTAATAGATGTAGAAATTGATTAAGCTCATGAGGATGGATAGGGGCCCTTTGGGGAACTTTTTTTATATCTCAAATATAATATAGGGCCAGTTGTAATTCTTTTCCAACCATGCAATGATGCCCAAGGGGTCATGTTTAGAGTTAAGGATGCCTCCTAGAAACTAGAACCATGTACAATGAATTCAATTTTGGAGAGAGTTTAATGCATCTATTTCACTTTCCCTCTCTCTCATCAACAACTAGAATGTACTTTCGAGCTATAGTACTATATTTCGAGGAGCATGTGCCATAAATTTCCCAACGACACTAGCATTTAAGGCTTTGCAACCTCATTTTCTGAGTTACAATGACAATAACTTCTCGGCCAATGCTACACATATCTTCTGCAATCAGGCTCATTGGTTGAGGTAGGTCTAGGACAATCCTGAACAATAAAACTTCTTGGATTGCATTAATTCAATTAATATAAAGTGCTAGTTTCATTGTTCTAAATAATTTTTTTACACTCTTGAGATCAATTATAAACATACAATCATCACAAGTGATTACATAAAATGACTTAAGGAGATAAAATATGTATTCTTCAATCTTGATCTTTCTGTATGTATTCCATAGTTTCTCCAGACTAGGGTTTGTTAGGGATTTGGAGTGTGTATATATGAAATTAATCAAGTATAAACATTATACACAAATAAATGGAACGGTTTAGCCATCATCAAAATAAGTGATTATTTATATAGACCTTGTGATGACATAGTTTCCAAACCATGTGCAACATAATATAATAATCAAAGTTCTCAATAACATCAACAATATAGAACATAATGTTTGTTTCCTAAACATACATAAGATAAAGGAAAAGAAAGAATATTGTCCACACAAGAGACTACATCATCATTCTAATAAAGATACAAGTACTATTCCAAATAAAGGGAACCTTGCCATGCTCCTAGCTTGCTCTTAGTACTCCACAGATGAAGATTCCAAGTGAGAAAGTCCTTCTGTCCATGAATTTCCAAAAGGGAAAAAAACAACACATGGACCATGTGAAGGGAAAACAATGGTCAACTAGGCTGTTACTAAATTCTTGTATCAAGCTATTTGCAAAATGTAGGTTCTAAGTATGATTCAAGGTGATATCAAAATTAGGTAGGAAATATTTGGTGGATGAACTTTATCAAAGTAAATATATCAATATTTTAATATTCCTTTTTATGATTCATTATTTGTATTTCAAGATCAAATTTCCACAAATCTATGCAAAATAGTTCAACGTATCAAATTATCAAAATACTTGCAATGATCAACTTTTAAATATTAAGTTAAGCACTATCATAACATTTCATTCAAGGCATAAATAACCATATGTTCAATCATCTATGAGATAATGCTATATAAGACTAATTACTATGTTAACCAATTGACTAGGGGACAACTAATCCATTACAACTTGTGCATAGGGTGGCAGGGCGTACCCTACCTCAAGCGAGCCGAAGCTCTAAGGGGCCAAAGCCTAAAGGGACCAAATTCTAGAGAGTCAAAACTCCAAATAGATCAATCAAGTGCTATCGTAATATTCAATGAAATCCAACAATAATAAATTTGATGTGGTGAACTTTCAAAGAGGTAGGAATGGCTTACAAAAGTATAGGGTTCACCACTAAATAATGTACATGAAATTCAAGAGGGAAATTAATAACTCGATATGGAATTAGACAATCTAGTACCTCAATTTTCCAAGACTTCATAGATAGCTCAACAACAAAAAAATCCAAGAGTAAGAATCTACAAGTTAGTATAATGGTGTTATCACTTGTGTTGCAACCAATTATTTGTTTAATGTTTCCTAGTATCATTCCCATTTAGAGTTCTTAGTTGAATTTTACATATATTCCATTCCACTTATTCATCAATCTTATACAATAGGTAACTACCACATTATCTCATTAATACTTTATTATATTCTCTCTCTAGGTTTCTAATGTCATTAAATGAGCTTATGATCCATACTACATATATGTCGATTATAACTTCTATATCCATTTTTTTGTGTAATTAATACTTATCATTGGTTCTAAATACAATAGTCTAATTGAGAGTACCATATGGGCTTGAGGTATTGTCAAGGTAGTTAGGTACAAAAACATCAAATAGGACTAAATGGCTTCGACCAAGTAAATGATACTCAAAGGGGGGGCTAGATTGCAAATATTCTCCAAGTGAGGATACTTAATGCATTTTGACAAAGGGAATTCAATTTAAGACTATTCTATCAAAGGCCATGCTAATTTAATCAAAATAAGTAAGTGGGATTTGGAATAAGGTGAAAAATTATAAACAAGATCAACTTAGGGGGAAAATAGCTCAACGAAGATATAGTAGCCAAAATTGAGTATTATACATACCTCGATTCAAAAACATCTACTTCTTGCACTTGTGATAAAGGTCCACATTCATCAATAGGTATGCGTCCTAATAAGTCACTTTCCCTCTAACTATTACTAGTGAAGGGTGATTTATCCCAATAAATAAGACTCACATGTGTCTATTGATTTAAAAGAAAAAGAGTCTAGATAACCATCTCTATTGGGTCTAGAAATGTGTATATCATTTATGTACCCTAGATGGCAGTGTCACATGTGAGTTTTGTTTGAGTAATCGAGTTTTAACTTCTTGTTATTTATGTTGTATGCGATTGTGTCAAAATTCAATAAACAAATCCATATGATATTGGACACTACCATAGAATATATCATCTATTAAAATATAAGTTTAATCATTATTTATTAGAAATTCAAATTTGTTCTTGTCCAAAAAAGATACAAAAATAATGTTTCTATTTGTAGCAGTACATAATAGCAATTTTGTAACTCTATTACAAACCCACCAGATATAGATAAACTATAGGTGCCTACAATTGTGGCAACAACTTTTACTCCATTATCTACTTGTAGATCCACGTTTCCCTTCAATAAGGGCTTCATTATTTTTAGACCTTGCATATTAGAGCATATGTGAGATCCACATCCGATATCCATCTAATAGCCAAGATGAAGAAGTAGACAGTTTTATCTCTACAACATATATAATTAAAGTGGAGATCTCTATCCTCTCCTTCTCTACTTCCTAAAGGTAAAGAGAACAACTTATTTTACAATACCTAGACTGGTGACAATTGCCTTCATTACCTACTCCTCCTTTAATTTTTAGTGTAGAAGACTTAGAATTTTGGCCAAATTTAGAACTCCTCTTAGCTTATCCTTTGCCTTTTGACTTGACATTTCCTTTGTTTTTCATCAACAAGACTTTGGATTTTCTTCCTTCATTTGAGTGTCAACATTTCTCAACATACCAAGCAACTCTGTCGATGGCCAAATAAAATTTTTCATGGTGTAGTTCATGGCAAAATTACTATAAGAATTCTGGAAGCATTGTAAGATGACATCAATTGCTATATATTGATCTAAGGGGAATACCAATATTTTAAGGCTTTCCACATACCCAATAAACTTGAATACATATGGCCCTACTGGATCTCCTTTAATCATGTTGCACTTAAACATGTCCTTTTAGACATCAAGCCTCTCTTGTCTTGCTTGTTCTTGGAACATAGTTCTGAGATGTGTGGGCGTCTCTAGAACTCCCATGTTTTCATGTTTATTTTGAAGTTTGTGATTCATGGAGCATAGTAGGAGGCACTTGATATCAATCGTGTTGTTGGGATGCGTATGATAAGATTCCCTTCCTTCTCTAGGCACATGTGGAGTTGGTTCCTCTAGTTCTGGTACTTCTAGGACATAGAGCTTACACTCCCAAATGAGAACAATTCTCAATGTCATACACATGTCGTGAAAGTTATTTCCATTTAAAATTTATTTCTCAAGGGCTATTAGCAACAAGAAGTGTTATTTGTGTTTTACATTAGCTCCATAAAGAAAATATTTTCAAGAGTCAACAATTTGATTTGAAAATGAGTTTGGTTTGAGAATATTAATTTGACCATTAATTAACAATGTTCCCATAATTTCAATCAAATTAATATCCTGCATTGTTATGTTGGATGATTTTGATGAGAAGTCTTCTAGTGAGCCAAGATCCATAATAGATTAAGTTTTTACTCAACTTTTGTTGATCGATAACTTAAATATTTGGGTAGATAACAACTACCAATTACATCTATGCAACTCATATATAGATGACTGGACAAATTCTTATCATAAATCTTCTTGTGAAGCATATGCCATCTTTATGAATTTAGGTACTTAATACTATTGAGATCACCTAGTCAAATCTAACTCAAAGGCCAATACAATAAACTATGCACCCTGTTGAACACACCAACATACTTACTATAACACTTCTTAAGATAGACGGTGCACAATGATTTGACGTGCACACACGTAGTTGATTGAGGTTTTCATGTGTATAGAATAATGGAATGCATCTTAAACTTTGATATTATATCAAAGTATTTGATATAATAATTATATGTATCCAATAACCATCACATATATATATCATATACTACAACAATCACTACAAGTGATAAAGCATGATATGGTAATTAGTACAACTTCTTGATCCAATAAGAGTTGTAGAAAAATAACCAAGAGATTGACATCTAATGTAAACCTAAATCTACCTTTATGGGGTTTTCCAATTGGACCAAATGGCAAGCCAGTCACCCAATTGGATTCCTTATTTGGGAAGTCCTTCGGTTGTTTATGGAGTTGTTGCTTCATCTTCATCCCAAACCCTCCAAGGACCTTGTTGGTGTGAGCTTCCAATTGTATTTGCCTCTCTGCCATAGTCCATAAGTGATGTTAATGCATTGTACTGTTCCATTGTAAGAATTACATTCACATGGAGAATGTATAGAGAGAGAGGCATGGCATGCAAGAAATATACATATTACATATCTTAATCATAATAAAATCCATAAATTAAATGTTTTAGATCACAATCATTCACTAGAGTAACCTAGTTGACATATCCCCATGCACTAAATAAATGGTTTCAAAGTGTCACATAGGTTTATGTAATATAGATATATCATATCATACATGATAGTTGGTGATGAACATGGATAGATATTACACATTATTTGTCCAACAAATTGTTTGTGGTTTAAAAAGAAACTGGCATTAAAGGCATACCACGTTGGGTCCGATACTACTGTACAATATTTGTAGGATGGGTGCAGTATAGATATAGAAATTTCTGTCAATAAAACCCAAGATAACGAATATCTCATTGCCATAGATTGTAAATATATTAAATACATAGAAAAGATATCATATATACCTTTGTGCACAATAGTTTTCCAACAACTAGACACATCTTATGTAGGCTTAGCACTTTCACTTTCAAATCCAGATCCGAAGTGGTTGTTATTCTTGACGCCTTGTCATTACAACAACACCTTGTATTCTTAAAGGCGCTTCTTATTATTAAGCCTATTCCCAGGGCCTCGATCTTTATGTCATCTATGTAGATGCCTGAACTTTTAGTGCACCACCTTGGTCGCCAAGAGGAACCAAAAGTCTGAGTCATCGACGTGCTAGTGTCATTGTGTCTCCTTCCCCTATTACAGGTTGCTATCCTTTGGGTGAGTTTTTCTCTCTCTAAGAAGAACTCATAGATGACATGTCTTACAATGCTTCTCAAGTGTATCTCGACCCATGAACATCCAACCCTATATATAGTAGTCTCACAAGCTTACATTTTAAATATTCAATCTGATTCCTAGTTACAACTCAACATAGACTCAAACAAGGAAAACTTAAACAAATTTTGTGTCACCCAATTGAAATATCCAATCGATCGACTTGGATTGTCTTGGTCACCAAGTCAGTCGACTGGTAGGTTTTCATATTTGTCATCAATTTGTTGATTGACAATTAGTCACTGAACTAATCTATCTAGTCAACCTATTGACTTTCCCATTCATTCAATTGGATAGGAAATCATCATGTACATGATTAGAATCCATTCTAATCATATGTTTGATTGAGAATTTCATATTCCTTATGCACCCTTACATGTTTGAACCCTGTAGGTTTCATATCGTGTGAAATGTTTATAACATAACAAGCATAGATTGGAGTATGGAAACACAATATTTCTACCCAAGTAATTAGAATAAGGTAGAGAACAACTTGAACTTGTGAAATGACCAATTTACCCCATGCCCGTATAATGACTTTATCACATATATCCAATTTAAAATGAGGCATGTAGTTTCCACCCTCTTGATATTCAATATATAGTCCTTGAACTAGAGTAGACTATTGAGATTGTGTGACCTTAATATCACATATTGAATTAGATGAGCACGGATGTGCATGTCATAGTCTCACTAGTCAAGTGTCCAAGATATCCCTCCAATGGAGGTATAAATTCCATCCACATTACTCACAATGATTGATAAGTGTCATAGTTCACCCATTCACTGCATGTATGCAAAATCTTATTTAGAGTTACTTCGGGCTAGTGCAAAAATACACAAAACAACAAGTGAATATTGCATGACTCCAGGTCTAAGGATCATAGTTGCCATTGTCACACTGAGATATGAATGACTTGCCATGAAATGGATTCCACATGTCATTCTCAAAGTGGATTTGTCCATTACAAAATGTTCTCTAATAAGTACCCATGTACTTGAGTTGATATCCAATATCATCACTAAAGAGTCATAATCATCACTCATGATACACACTAGTATTATGCATTATATTTATCATATAATATCCATAATAACTAACTAGGGACATAAAAAAAATGAATACTCTTATTTATACATGCGCTTTGATATCCAGGTTGTTGACTGAATTGAAGATTAGCTTGTCTTCTATTTTCATGATGACAAACATTTCTTATCTATGGATTTAATATGCTACTCTAGTGTTTCAGGAACCTCTTGGAAAAATCAAGATTGGAACATAAATTAATTGAAGAATTGTTCATATGTGCTTGTTTGTATCACAAATGTACAAGTTTTTAGAACTCATGTAAAATCAAACTATGGACCAACCCCACTTATCCTAAAGTCTTTCAGAAGTCAATACCAAGGGCTAGTTTGGTTGGGTGTAGTGGGGTGCATTTGTGTGAGTTTGCGATGTAAAAATGTACATTAAACACACACTTTGTCATCTGACTACATCCTATGAAATAGGACCCAAGTGTCTTGGATAGGTTGGTCAAATTAGAAAAATCCTTAGATAAGTTTTCCAGATGTTTACACATATTTTACAATTTTTCAGTCGAAGAACATTGTGGATCAAGACACACTCAGTCAAAAAATTTTCTCAGCCAACAGAGATCCATTGGGACATCTTTATTTATCTTTGACCAAGATATATTTATTGGAGCGTTTTCACCTCGACACATGCTCGGTCGAGTAATTAAGTTGAGTGAGAAAAAATCCAGTCAAATTCTTCTCGACCGAGGAACTTTCTAGAATGGAAAATTATTGCGATCAAACTAGTTGTTGCACCTACATTTACTTTGTCCAAACATCTAGTTGACCCCTTATAACTCTCTAGACACTCCCCAAAGATATCCTAGCCACTTGTAAACCATTACTATAAAAAGTAGTAGTCTAAGGACACCCCAACACACACTTGAATGCATTGCATCTTGAGCAAATAGAGTTGTAGCATCTCACTTGGAAATCATTCATAGAAATCCTTTTCATGTCCTTGCCTTAGCTTAGCCTACCACCATTCAAACTTGATACATCCTTAGTGGTTTGGTCCATAAGCTTGATTCATAAGGATACTGTTGACCTTATTTGGTGTATTCTTTTCTTGGATCCTATTTCTACTATTGTGTAACTGCGGTTGGACTACTTAAAGAGAAGAAGGATATCTAGGATCCCATAAGAGAAAGTTCTCTTATGTTGTCTGTTAAAGAAGAGATGGCATCTGGTTTTCTTCCTCGTCTATTGGTGCATTGGGAGTCTGTAAAAGAAGAGGTGGCATGCGGTTCTCTTCCTCGTCCGTCGATGCCTTGGAGTCCATAAAAGAAAAGGTTTGGTTGATGCTCTTCCATGGCTAATAAAGAAGATGGTTTAGTTGCAATAGTTGTTTGTAATTTGTCCTCACAGATAAATTAATAAAATTCTTTGCTACAAATCATAGTTGGCAAAAACCAGGTAGTGGATTGATGTCATATATGGAGCCACTCTAAATCATGTCTCGTCTTTGGTTGCTTGCTTATCACTTTTATTTTTTAAAATATTTTATGAAGATCTATTCACCCCCTCTCTAGATCTTTTCATTAGGTATCAGAGCAAGTCTTCAAGGATCCCTTACAGATCTTGAAGAATGGGGGAAGGTATATTTGGTAATCTCAACATGGAAGGCACACACACGAACAAAACACATGTATTTTATGGGTCAAACTACACTTACTGGAAGAGGAGGATGCAATTCTATTTTCAAGGATTAAGTTTTGATCTTTAGAGAATGATCGCCAGATCCTACAAACTTCCAACTACCTAAATTGAATAGTAGGATGTAGAAATGGTAAAATAATCAACATTAAATGCAAGGTCTATAAGCATACTTTATTGTTATTTATCTCCAAGTGAATTAAATTATATATCTACTTGTGATATTGCGTATGAAATATGGAATAAACTCTCAATAACTCATGAGGGTACTAGACAAGTGAAAATAGTTAGATTGGCATGTTAAAACATAAGTTTGAATTATTTTGCATGCAACCTAACAAAAGTATTGTAGAAATATATGTTAGATTTTCTAAACATTATAAACATCCTAAGTGACTTGGGGATGAATATAAGTGAGTAAGATCAAGTATCCAAGATACCTAGATCACTTCCTATAAGATACAAGTCAAAAGTCACCGCTATTGAAGAAGCCAATGATCTTACAACACTTAAGGTGGGGTAACTCATTGGAAATCTAGAAACACATGAGGTTACTCTTGAAGAATAAGAAAATATCAAGGATGGATAAGAAAAAGGAAAGAAGAAAGACATCATGCTAAAGCTACCTCCAAGGCATCATAAAAAAATGTCACTCAAGAAAGTAGTGACATAAGCAATAGTGATGAAGAAAATGCTCTCATTGTAAATGGTAAGAAATATAAATGTATTCATTCTTTCAGGTGTTTTGAGTGCAGAAAGAAGGTCCACTTAAAAAGTGAGTGCCTGAAACTTAAGAAGAAAAAGCCCTCATCCAAGAAGAAAGATAAGGGAAAAAATCATACAAAGCTGCTTGGAATCAATCAAGTGATGACAATGGAAGTAGTGAAGAGGAGGATATATAATGCTTTATGGCAAAATAAGATGAAGAAACTGATGAGGTAGACATTTTTGAAATATTAAAAGAAGAACTAGTTACTAGTCTTGAATAAATTCATGCTAAATATATTATTTGTGAGAAACAAAAAAAGAAACTTGCTAAAACCATAAATGAACTTAAAACTAATTTAACCAATCTTAGTTCTGAAAAATGATAATCCAAAATATTAAAACAATGCATTAAAAGATTCTGTTGAAGGTTATAACACTAAAATACTTGCTATTGAAAATAATAATAGTCTTCTCTCTCAAGAAAAGGTTGATATGCTTTCTAAACTACATGATTATCAATCTCAGCCTACTTTATGCAATCATTTAGATTATGATGCTTTGATAAAAGAAAGAGATGTTTTACTTTCAGATCTTACTCAAGTAAACTTAGATGTTACTAGAAAATGTTGAAAATGATGAATTACAAAAATAAGTTTCAAGATTACTAAAAGGAAATAAAAATCTTGATAACATCTTAGTTAATACTTCTAAACAAATAGGAAGAAGAGGCTTAGGATATGTGCCAAAGAATCAACCCTCACATATGCCTAGAACCAAAAAGGCATATGCTCCAAAGACTAGGAATGTATATGTGCCTAAAAATAATATTGTAGAAAAGAAAAATGAAATATCTTATATCACGTCATTATTGTCAACACTTGGTTTATTACTCCTTTACATGTGAATATAGAAAGAAAAGAGTAATTGACAAGGCTTGGGTCCCTAAAACCACAACTTAGAATGAAAGGAACATGTTGAGATTTGACCTATTCTTAATTTGGTAAATATTTTTGTCTTATCTCAACCTAATTTGATATTCATTTGCAATTTTCAGATTCATCTGTAGGTTCCTATAGAAAATTTTTGGCTCGATAAATACAAGTTATATGCATGTCTACTTTATTCTACAATAAGCATCATGGACTCTACTTGGGTACCAAAAACCTTCTAGTGTAGGATTGCATGGTTGATAGTGGATGCTTCAAACATATGACTGGAAGCAAAAGTGCCTTCACTTCACTCTAAAAGAAAAAATGAGGATCCATCACATTTGGAGACAACGACAAAGGAACCATCACTGAAATAGGTAATATCAAAACTATTCTTACAAGTAAAAACGTATTAGTAGTAGATGGATTGCACTGTAACTTTCTAAGTGTTAGCCAATAATGCGACAGTGCATATGATGTGTTCTTTAATAAAACTTGATACAAATTTCTTGAAAAAGATACACATAATTTAGTTTATGCAGGGAAAAGAGTAGGAAATCTTTACATTCTTAGGTGCAACTCTATAATTTAGTATTTGAGATTTTATTTGTGCTTCATGGATTCTCTAAACCAGTATGGGCTTCAAATCCATTATATTTGGTTTAGAGATTCTCTCCTCACAACTCATTCCTTTTTTATGCTTTATGGAATCTCTACTCATTTCTGGGCTTAACATCCCTTGAAAATGATAGTGAAATCATTTTTGACTAAATTTGACTTTTATCTTAATATGCATATCATATTAAGGGGGAGTATCCCACTCAAGGCGAGTCATATTCTCTTCATAATGTTTACCTTTTTGAGATGACAAAGGGGCATAAATATTTTCTTTTCTAAAACTTACTTGCTTGAGTTTGTTGATTTGTCAATTGAGCTTTCATGGTTTTTCTCTAAGAGACTCTCTACCATACATTAATTGTTGCACTTTACATTGAGAAATGGATAATGTGTTCCATACATCTCAAATGTAAATATGCATAGATTTTGAAGACACTCAAGGAAAACTTCACTAATGTATGGTTATTTTATTTTGAGTTTTTGCTTATAATTAAAAATGTTTGCCATCTTCAAGAAGGGAAAGATTGTTGACTAAATTGAACACTAGCTTGTCCTATCTTTTTATGATGACAAAAATTTCTCATTTGTGGGTTTAACTATTTCAGGAACCTCTTGAAAAAAATCAAGATTGGAACATCATGTAAAATAATTTTTTTTCATATGTCCTTATTTGTATTACAAATGTACAAATTTTTAAAAATCATATGAAATCAAGCTATGGACCAACCCCACCTGTCCTAAAACCTTCCACAACTCAATACCAAGTGTCTTGGAAAGGTAGGTCATACTAGAAAAAATCTTAGATAAGTTCTTCAAATGTTTACACATATTTTGTAGTTTTTTAGTCAAAGAACATTGTGGACCAAGACACACTCGATCGAAATTTTTTCTCGATCGACAGAGAGCTGTTGGGACATATTTTTGATCTTTTACTAAGATATATCCATTGGAGCATTTTTACCTCGAAACATGCTCGATCGAATAATTAAGTCGACCGAGAACATATCTATTCAAAATTCTTTTCGATCGAGGAACTTTCTGGAATGGAAAATATTGCAATCAAACTAGCCATTACACCTACATTTACTCCATCCAAACAACTAGTTGACCCCTTAGAACTATCCAAACACTCCCAAAATATATCATACCCACTTGTAAACCATTCCTATAAATAGTAGTGGTCTAAGGACACCCCAACACACACTTACATACTTGAATACATTGCATATTGAGAAAATAGAGTTGTAGCATCTCACTTGCAAATCAATCACAATAGTCCTTTTTGTGTCCTTACCTTATCTTAGCCTACCACCATTCAAACTTCATACATCATTAGTGGTTTGGTCCACAAGCTTGATTCATAAGGACACTATGTAGCTTACTTGGTGTATTCTTTTCTCCAATCTTATTTCTTCTATTGTGTAATTGTGGTTGAACTACTTTAAGATGAGAAGGCTATCCAGGATCCCGTGAGAGAAGGTGCTCTTCTATTGGCCCTCAAAGAAGAGGCATCATGTGGTTCTCTTCCTCATCCATATATGGTTTGGGAGTCCATAAAAGAAGAGGTAGCATCCAATTATGTTCCTCGTTTGTGGGTGCTTTAGAGTCTGTAAAAGAAGAGGTTTGGTTGGTGCTCTTTCGTGGCCGGTAAAGAAGAGGGTTTATTTGCAACAACTATTTTGTAATTTTTCTCATAGATAAATTAATATTATTGTTTGTTGCAAATCTTAATTGGCAACAACTAGGTAGTGGACTGACACTGTAGATGTAACCACTCTAAATCCCATCTCATCTTTGGTTACTTGCTTATCTCCTTTATTTGTTAAAATATTTTATAAAGCTCTATTCACCCCCTCTATATCTTTTCACAGGTCCTCAACCCAAACCATGTCATCAATTCAAAATATTTTGAGGACATTATCACATTTATCCATTATCTCAATATTGAAACAAACATAATTAGTTGATTTGTCTTATTGATAATCAAATCATATACAATGTTCCCTATTACAATCATAGCATTATGGCTCTTAGTGTATATAACCAATTGCCATATCATTTTCATTGCCAATTAGGAGCAAGTATGATAAGCTCCATATCATCTAAAGTCATTAGACTTACTGAATATGTGATGAGCATATCCCATATTCCATCCCATAAACATGACTTGCATTTTGTATGGAGATACAAACCCAATCATACTCATATAAATGTGATCTTAAGGAGATGAAGGGACTCTATCTAATGAATATTCTAGTCTCCCTTGTACATTCACCGATCTACAACTATGAGTGATTTTCACAATCTCTAGTCCCTATGTGTGGATCCATTCTTCTTCCCCAAATTTAAACCACTAGCGAAGTTCTACAGTGTGTAAAGGTGTAAAAGCTATAGTTAACAAGGATTCTCTTGGTGCTAAATAAAATTGTTCATATTTAACTATGAGAGGATAATTTCCACAAAATCCTTTGTGTATTTAAGAAATAAGAACATTTACAAAAGAAAAACCTTATTTTGATGATTAAGTATCACATAATTTGCAATCCCTCATATTTGGCCATTTCTCATGTAAATAAGAGATAGAACATGCAAGACTCAAAAGCCAATAATCTGATTAGAAATATATGTTTGGGGAAGTCGTTGTCAGCTATGCATCCTATCCAACCATAGAAGGAAAATTCATTACAATATTAACAAGTTATTGAAGAAAAGGCACAAGCAAACTAGAACAAGTGGGAAATGCAATATAGTTATAGAAACTATAAACAATTGTTTGTCTAGGAAATCTACAAGGGTATCATGGAACCTTGATATGTGTTTGATAGAAAGTGTTTAGAATACACCTTTGATTTTGTTGATGTGGTCGTGGATTGGTATAAGATGATGGGGGGCTTGTTTGAGACCTTGACATCATAACATGAATATTTATTTTGTATTGGTGTTTTGAGGTATTTGTTTGAATTGGTGTTTTGAGGTATTTGTTTGAATTTATATGAAAAATGAGCAAACCATGATTGTAAGTATGAGATAATAATATATTATTTTAGAATAACATTAATCATAAAACTTGAAAAGCTTCTTACCCCTAACTCACCTAGAGACCCATTTCCAACTTAAGTAGCATTCAATTTGTTGATTTCACTTGAATTGGGTAGAATATGCATAGTAACAATCCCTAATATGAGAATAAGACCACTCACATGATGAATAGTATATATTATATAACTAAAGAATGCATATCTCCAAACATATATCCAAAATCATTTCAAATGAAGCTTCCTTTATCAAGTTTGTAACACTCGATCCCACTGTCCAAGGCTCTAGTAGAGTTTCAAGAATGACTACTGGCCCCACAGACCACCTTTAGCCTTAACTACATGCTTTGTCCTCACTCACGTGCAATCCAGGAAAAACTTCCCAACTGGTCACGCATCCTAGTATTACTCTGGGCTAAGCACGCTTAACCAGAAAGTTCTTTAGTGATGGGATCCCTAAAAAGGCAGTGCACCTTGATGATATAGGTGGTCCAATCATTCTTTTTAATATCATTTTAATTGAGGCTTCAAATCATGGATGTTACAATCTCCCACACTTAGACTCTTGACGTCCTCGTCAAGTCTATGCCCATTTTAGTGTAGACCCAAATGACCCGTATACACCCATCTCCCTATCATGGCTACAAGTGCAAGGGTGGCTCCATCAACTCGGATACCCTTTCCAACATGTCTAGGCATTACCGATGCAAGGGTGTCTCAATAAACTGAGATAGCCCTTTCTAACATGCCTGGACCACATGGCTCAAAGATTGGCATGCCACAAGCCCAAGTGGGCCCCACCTACTAGAGGGGAATTGTCTATGATACCATATGTAACACTTGTGCCCACTGCCCAAGGCTCTAGTAGAGTCATAGGAATGATAATTGGCCCCATTGACCAACACTAGCCTTAAATGAACACTTTTTCCTCACTCACACGCAAGCTAGGAAAAATGTCCCAACTGGTCACCTATCCTAGTATTGCTTTGGGTTGAGCACGCTTAACCATAGAGTTCTTTAGTGATGAGCTCCCTAAAAAGGAGGTGCACCTTGGTTATTTGGGTAGTCCAATCATTCCTTTTAATATCATTTTATTCAAGGCCTCAAATCATGGGACGTTACAAAATCCTAAAGCAAAACCTCAATCTAGGTCAAAGAATAAGAAGAAGAGGGGAGTTGAGATCAAAGTTTAGGGTTCTTTCTAGGATTTTCATAGAATTTTGTCCAAAGGGTATAACAAAGATAAAGGGATATTAGAAGATATTTAACCAAAAACATACCAATATTGATCTTTATATGCTTATGATCTTGAATTTCTAGGTTGAATCCACTAGTTTCCTCCAAAATCTCCTCCAAGAACATCTTGTCAAAGGAGTCATGACTCTCATCTATAGAACAGTGGTAAAGAGGGTTTACAGTGAATACATTGGCATGTACATGGATTGAAACTTGTAGATGTTCCATTTACACTTTATATATATATATATATATATATATATATATATATATATATATATATATATATATATATATTGATATGTTCATGGATCTTGTGCAGAACAAAACTAAAGTTGGATCAACTAATAGGTTTCATCAATCACAAATAGGTCATAGATATGGGGAAACTAGTGACTATGGTCCTATCCACAACTTATAGCGGAAAAATATTTAGCCAACTAATGCATGATATATTGAATATCACGTGGTGAAGTGGACAAACATCCACTATTGACTATGGTATAGTCAGTAGACTAATGTCTAAGGCAATGAACTGTGTTGTTGACTTAGCCAACTCTTGAGTAAGATATGCAAGCCACAAAGAGAGCTATATCTAGTGAGTCAAAGGGTTTCTATACCTTAAATAAGTCCAGAAACATCAAAACTATCCCCTAACATCATGTAAAACATGGTATGATACTTAGAGTGACTTTTAAGAAATATTACATGTATAACTATTGAGTTCCCTTGAAACTTGAATTGTCGATATCAAAGTTCAAACTTGTACCTTTAAGTATAATATGCATTGTTGGTTTCACACGATGATGTGTGGTTATTACTTGACATTTTATAATGATGCATGAGGTGAGGCACCTATTTGCATGTGTGACTTTGTAATGACCCTAAATCTGTTGTCATCATACAATCACCATAAGGGGACATATGCTTCTGTTACATGACATACTTGTAATGTGTATGATTTTGATTTTTCTAGACGAGTGAATTTTACTTTCTTAATACTAAAATCAATGGGAGAAATACCAAAAAAAATCAATCAAATAAACTTTATGGAACATAATCTTGTCAAGTTTCTTGGATTTAGGAATTTTAATGTGTGTTTCTAACACGGGGGGAGACGATGAAGGAGTTTGTGCATTGTTTCAAAATGAGATGAATGTGATCCACTATGATATTAGTGAGTAATGAGTTCTAATATTGGAACAAACTCTTCTATGGGTTCACCCCCATGTCTGATCTTCCAAAAGGGAGTCTAAATGACATGATAGTGATTTTTTTATACAATGTCTCATATAGAGTCATTTGATTACAGAAACACAGGGCATAAAGGTACTTGTTGATAAATACATTCTCCAACATCTTGAGAGATGACACGTGTTGTTTGATAGATCTTCATATACTCAATGCCACGTGAATGAAACACTCTTCATCCTACCATCAATCATAAGTTCGTCACATTGGTGGGAGTCAACAATGTTGGATTTTTGATATGCCACACTCATATTTCAATGATGCAAATATTTCTCAAATTATGTTACTAACGTGCTTTAGGTATTTCAAGTGATCAAGGAACTAAGTTAAGATCCAACTACAAAGACCCTACAAATATTAATTATTTGATACTTGCAAATCAAGTCATATCATGTATTTACGTATTTGTTTATACACATGTGTTTTTGTACAACTTGATAGACATTATGTAAGGACAAATGATGATCCTCCAAAACCTACCCAAAACCCTATCCTACACTCACATGGAGACTTTAGGATTGATAGGTTTCATATGAGTCATTAATAGGACCACACATACATTGCAAATATTTGCATAGTGTCCTTATCGGTCAAAAATTGTCGATCGAGACACACTTGATAGAGGACTCAGATAGTAAAAAAATAGCTTTGCATGTCTTAAGTTCTGAGTCTTTCACAGTCAACATATTGTTGACTGAGAAAGTCGGTTGAAGAAAAGTTCAACCGACAAAGATCAATTGTACTTAGTTGACCAAGGATATAGTTCGACACATAGCCTTTGGATCCTAGGACAATGCCTGATTGACAATATTGTGGATTGAGACTCCTCTCGGTTAATGAGTTGGTCAAGCCTGACTCTTCCGGTCGACAATATTGTTGACTGAGGAAGGTTTTGGAAACTAGTTTTTTAATGATCAAAATGGATTGTTGTAACTTGATTAACTATAGCGGCTAGTTAACATCCTAGAACACTCTAGACACTTCCCACAAGTACCCGAACCACTTGAATATGTTTCCTTTAAATATGAGCGGTCTTAGGACACTTGGACACATGAATTGCACATACAATTGCATACACATTTATTTACATACTTGAGCACACTACTTACAATCTTTCTCAAAGAGCTTAGGCCCTACACTTTAAGTTGTCATCCAGCTAGACCTAGCCTTAGCTCTGTACTAGAATCCTTCTCCACCAAATACAACCTTGCCTAAAACTTTTCTAGAGTGGATCATCATCCGTTATCCAATAGTGATTAATGTAAATCTTGTGAGCTGCATTGTATTTTCCATCTCTCCAACCTACTTCTACTTTGGCATACTACTCTTGGACTACTTCTTGGAGTGAAGGTTGTCCAAGAACCTATAAGAAGAAGGAGTCTTCTCAACTTGGTTCTCTTCTACTGGTCGTTAAAGAAGAGGTGAAGCAATGATGCTCTTCCTTATCCATCAAAGAAAAGGTGAAGAGGGTAACCTTTTATGGTCCGTCAAAGAATGTGGAGTTCTCCTTGAGATGAAAAGGAAGGTTAGTCTTTGCTCCATAAAAGACACCGATAAATTTTTGTGTATTGTGTATTGGTATATGAAAGGAATAAAATATACGATTTAGAAATCTTGGTTGGAAATAACTTGGTAGTGGACTGACATCTTTTGACGAAGTCACTCTAAATATTTGTGTCCTTTTGTGGTTTCTTGCTTCACACTAATTTTTTGAGATAAGTGTTTTAATTTGCTTTAAAATCTACCAAAAGATTTATTCACCTTCCCCCACTAGATCTTTTCAATTGGTATCAGAGCATAGTCTTCAAGGAAGCCTTTGCCAATATTGAAGCAATGGGGGTGGCATGACCAGCAACATCAACTGTAACATCATAATTTTTCAAGAATACATTAAGACTTATAATGTGGTTTTATTTAAATAAAAATAGTCGAGGTTCTTAATGAAAAAATACCATACAATAAATTTTCTTAAAGGATAATGACGTAAGGAAATTAAAATGCGACTCAAAATATATTTTCTCTTTCATCTATGAAACATGTGTTGCAATTAAGTCAATTTGATGAACATTAGTTTCCCTTTTCCCTTTTGGCTCTCTCCTATTCTTGGAAATCTTTTAAAAGAAATAAAATAGAAAGAGAAAATACCTTAGATTTGAAAATATTCAAGTAAACCTTGGGCAAGAAGTTGTCCTTTTTCCTTTATGACTTTTAATATAAGAGGAAAGTGTAATTATTCTCTTTTTTCTCTCTCTACAAAAAGTTCCTCCAAAAAGGAAGAAAAATTTAGATGTCATACATAGTGAGTGAGAAATAAGTTCTTATCTCATTTTTACTCAAAGAAACCAATTAAAGGAAAGATGCATCACATTACACCTTTTAATGCATTAAAAATCAAGTTAAATGAATTATATGGAAGCCATTGACAAAACTTGTGCAAAACAAAAATTTAATATTCGAGGGAGAATCTAGAGTACCTATGATCATAGTGTCCACATTTGGTCAAGTTTTGACCATGTTTAAGACTTCAAATTAATTGTGAAAGTTTTCCATATAGTTTGACTAAGAATGAATCACTAATTAAATTAATGCAATGCAATACAGTAAAGTCTCGAATATTTAACTTGTCACTTTCTCTTTGAGTTTATTTTCCTTTTTTTGTGCACCATCCATTGGCCATGATTTAATCAAGATCAAACCAATAGCTGAAAGATCATCCCCTACCTCCATTATTCTTGCAAAACTGAACTCGATTGATGCTTTTTCTTTTGATGATCTGTTCTCCCTCATCAATGCATCTCATCATGAGATTTCTTCTCATATGGACTCATCTCTCTCTCCTTATTTGAATAATCCCTCACTCACCCTCTCTATTTCTATTGTAAAGAAATCCCTCTTTTATACTTTCCTTCCCTCTCGTGCCCTGATTTGCAAAGGACTCCATGGACCATCACATGCTATTATAAAGGATAACAAATGATCCTTGGAATGGACCCCACATTCCTCCTCAGTCAATTTCACCTGTTTTGCCCCCAAATGTTGTAGCCAACCCGATTTGATATATGACGACCTCGACCCCACCTCACCTCTTATGTGCTCTCATGTGGAATTGAAGCATCAGTGAGCTTCCCTGACTTCCCTTAGTTATTTTGCAATCATTGGTTCATCATGGGTGTGCCTCCACCGTCGTCTCCTATAGACTGGCCTCACACCTCATCAACATTTCATCAAGTGGCCACTCTAGCACTCCTTTGTCCATGAAAACACTACCTATTGACTCACCTTGGGTCTATGTTTGTTTTCCCGATCTCATTTGCCACAATTTTCCTGATTTGCAATAGTGTTGAATTATCGACCTTCTTCTCTATTTTTTGGTTTTCCAATGACCACCAGAGCCATGGTGGTCCTTTCCACTATAGGATTGCTTCCTCGACTCCAGTAGGACTCCACAGAGCACTTTGTTTTCCTGCATGATTCCCTTGCATTGATTTGATCGACTTCTGACATTCAACACAAATAGCTACGCCCTGCACCCATGGAGCCTTGGCGCCCTAGTGCACCTCGAGCATAGGGTTTTTCCCTATTCCTTTGTTGAGATGTGGGGGATTCACTAGAGGGATGTGGTAACCATGGAGGGCAGTATTCGTAGCCCTAGATCAAGGCCTCATCCAAGATGTTTGACTCATGGCACGCGACAAAGTAGGATGGAAACAAGCCATGTCATGTAATGACCTTGGTAGCCCCACGATAGTAATTAACTAATTGATGGTGCAAGGGCATTTTAGGGTTTTCACCCACCCCTTTGATTTCTTAACCACATATGTTTTAAATGACTAAATGTTGCTTTTACCCCCACACATTTAATTTATTTGTCACGCGTGCCTACAATTTCTTAGTCTTTTCACCTGTTATTTACATAAGGTTAATTCGAGTTTAATCGATGTCACAATATGGTTTCCTGACCTCTAATTGGTTGATAATGCAAAATTTATAACTTTTGTATACAACCTCAAAAAAATGTAAATAAATATGTTTTGGAAAGATCTTCTGATTCTCTATCGACTTGCCTTGGTTTCAAATGCTAGTTTCCACATTCAATCTCTTTAATAACTCAATGAATAATATTAGGGTTTAAGGAATGTGAACCCATATGCGTGTTATGCTTTTAATCAAATTATAGGTGATTAGAGGACTCAATCAAGTCATAGGACTTTGCCTAAGGATCCTTATTCTAGGTAAGTGAGCCATGCATATCTGGCACAAGTAATTTTGGTTTAATTCATGTTTAATTATGATTATGCACATTAGTTGATTTCATGAATTGAATGCTCTCAAGAGGACATCATGTATATCTATCGATGTTTTCTTGGTGGTTTACTTATAGTCTATGGTAGAACCCTAATTATGATTATGATTACGATGAATCATGCTCAAGAAGGGGAAACCCTTTTATGGTTTATGAGGGGAAATCCCATTAAGACATTCAGAAGGAGAAATCCCATTATGATTCAAGGGGAGAAATCTCATCATGTTAATGTTGAAGGATCATGTTAATCTTAATGTTAATGTTCATGTTAATGTTAATGTCAATTTTAATGTCAATGTTAATGTTAATGTTAAAGTTAAAGTTAAAGTTAAAGTTAAAGTTAAGATAAGTAGAATTGAATAATTTTTTATATGATTATCAAATCATGGACCTTAAGAGGTTATCAAGGGCTTTCCTAGCATTAAGGGCTTTGCTAGCAATCATGTGCTCTTAAGTGGGCATCATAGAGAGATGCATATATTTAGTTTTCAATTCTTCATGTGATTAATGACTCGTGAATGCTCAAGATAATCCTTCTTCAAGTTTATCTCAATTTATTTAAAGTCAAATTGTATTAAGTTTTATGTCTTATAAAGTGCCAAATACTGCTTACTAATGTGATGTTTGTTTTGCATGTCTAGGGACGCGATGTCTGCGTGACTTGGAGCAAGTCAAGGGTATTAAGGACAATCAAAGACTAGGAGATCTTCAAGCTTATCCTGGTGGGGTGTCATTTACCAAGTCGATCTAGACTTTAAGATACCTTTTCTATATGCTTAGTCATGTTATCCACATAGATTCGATTTCATAAGATGAACCAATTGTAGTTTTATTTTTCCAAGAACTATGTATAAATCAATTTTAAATCAATACAAAGTGTTTCATCTACTTTAGTCACATGATCAACATATTGTGACACCCCCAATGAGTTAAAATGCTTCCGATCATGTGATATGAAAAGTGGTGTGTTACATCAACCATGGAGAACTACCAACAGTCCTTTAAGGACCCAACTACGAGCAAGAAAAGTAGGATATGCAATTATAAATTCAAGGTATTGATGCAAATATTTGGAATATGGCCATCCACCCTTATGAACCTCCTACATTAGAATTTGAAGAATGGGACAAGCCAATGGTAAGAAAATCTACACTTAATGCAAGAGTTGTAAGTATTTCATATTCGTATTTATCACTTGAAGAATTTGATAAAATATCCTCTTTTGAAACTGCATACGAAATATGGAAAAATCTCTCCGTTGCACATGAAGAATCTTTACAAAACAAGAGTACCAAAATTAATATGTTCAAAGAAAAAATTGCTAGACATATAATCTGAGTGCCTTAGGGAAGCATATAAGTGGAGAAAGTGAAGATGATTGCCTCCATGCTCAACATCAAGAAAGTAACAATGAAGAAGAAGGAGCACATATAGAAGCACATGCACATGAAGATAAAAATATTGAGGGTAAGGTATCTCTTTCTCTTATATCAAAAGATGATATTATCTCTATAAACATTTCTTATCAAGATGAAGTCTTCATAATAAAGGAAAAACTACCTCTCCTTTGTACTCATTATGAGAATTTTTACGTAAATGATAAAACCTCTATGATTAATAAAAATCTAGGTAGACAATGTTAAATTTCTACTAAAAATAATGATGAGTAGATGCTTTCTTTATACAAATTTACTAATAGAAGAAACATGTTTCACAATCATGGATATGACTACATTCATAAACATGACAAGAAGAAGAAGAATCTTATTTTTGACAGGTTAAATGTAAGTATATCCATTAATCGTGTAACACACTTTGATTTTGGAAAAATCAAATATCATACATGTCCTTTCAAGAAGAAAAATAGCAAGTTAGAAAAATCCACAACTTGGAATTAAATGGAAATTTGTTTATATTTGACCTATGCTTAACCTTGATATATTCATGTCTTATCTCAACATTATTTAAGAAACTTATGCATATCATTTACCTAAAGATAATTGAATTGGCTAGTTCATTAAATTGAAATTCGAGTTTCTCCAGAACCTTCTCTCAGTTGACAACTTCTTGACTGAGAAACATGTCCATCAAAATGTTTCTCGACCGAATGTCAGACAGTTAGAAATCTAATTTTTAAATACAAACTGTTACAAGAATATATCTTAAATTCAATCAGTAATCAATTCACTTGATGAAATTAATTTGAAATCAAAATTGAAAATATATTATATAGCATACTTAATTTCCTAAATTAAGTAAAAAATGCTACTTACAAAAAGAAATTGAAAAATATTTTCCAAATCAAGTTTTTGCTTTAAAAGAAAAATGACTTATGTTGGTAATTTACCTCATTTTGTTACTCATGTAAATCATAACATTATTCATCAAGAAAATTATGATCTCTATACTTGAAGAAAGAATTTGGTAGACAATACTTGACTTTTTACTAAAGAAAGTGTTCAATAAAACTTATCTTTGGATGAACTCTCAAATATTAGAAATATGATCATGATAATACTCATGAAATTACTAAGAGGAATTATATCTTGGGGAATTATATGAATCAAGAAGAAGATGGATAACACCATATTCTTGATCCCAAAGTCTTCAACTTAAAACAAAGAGGGGAACTAAAAATGTTGAGAATTGACATATGCTTAATCTTGATAGATACATTTATGTCTTATCTCAACCTTATTTGATGTTTCTTTGCATATCATTTACTTAAATAAAGATTCATTTATACATCTTACTTGAAATGATAAAAATAGAATTTCTAGATTTCCAGAACTGATCCTGGTCAACAATTCTTTGATCCAGAAACATCTTGGTTGAAAAACAAGTTCAACCGATGAACTATCTGAGAATTAATATAAACCACTACAAATGACTCACTTTAAAAATCCCTTTAACTTGGATAATTCTAGATTCGTACTATCATCTATGTTATACAAAATTACCTTCTTATCCAATTTCAATTTTCATATTAGAAGAAAAGCTCAGTCTCCTCCATGATAAATGATCATAACCTTACTTTTGATGAAGACATTCTACACTTTCCTTGACACCAATCAAAATGATTTTTTAAACCATAATTGTCCCTAGTGCATTACCTCAAGAAGAAAGGGGTATCTATTATGCCACTACCCTAACTCCTGAAGCTAAGGATGTTAATCTCATTCTTATCCATAATGTTCTTATTAGAGAAAACAAAAATAGATATTACACACTTTTGAATTCTCCTTGTATATGAAATTCTTAACTGCGTTCATTTCAACTTCATTCGTATTATCCTTTGTAACAAGGTTTATTTCTTTAGTAATCCACGCTATGCCGACTTTGTTTTCCAAATCATTGAAAATTCCACAAGAAAACACCTAGTTGACCAGGTTATACCCCTGATAAGCATACTCAAAGAATAACCCAAAATACACTGGATAAAATGGTGATTGACATTAGGCACAAAAGAGGTAGAAATGAAGAGGGTATGTCTCAGGAACCTATCTCTTTGCCTTCATCCTGCACTCATGAGAATGACTTTTCCTACTTTAAGTATGATGCCTATAAACTTGGAAAACATATGGTTATCAAGACCATGCAATGACATATATCAATGTATGCATGCAAGGATTAACATGGATATCCACAAATAAATATCCTTCTAAATCTTTACCCTAGGAGCATCCCTTCATACAATCTAAACTTCAACTTTTCTCAAGCTCCTACTTTTCTTGTAGCACATGCCTTGGTGACTTCAAATACTTTAACTTGGAATACTCTTGTACACTACTATGATAATGCTTATTTTATAATACATGACCCTGATGTGGACTACACTCTTGATATTATCAAGCATATATATAACCTTCTTTGATCTATGATGTTTTCAAGAATTTCACTCTTATTTGGCATTATTATGGAATCAATTAAGGATGATATTTCTATGACTCCCTAGATAATGTTGACCCTTCTTTGATATAACTTGTATGACATTCTTAAAGAAGAAAAATCATTAGGGTGAGAAATATTATGCCTTGAAATTAGATCATTATATCTAAAAATTGACACTTTAAATAACTTGTTGATACTCATGAACTTGACTATCTTCCTTAACATGACCTCATCCATTGTATTATCATGAAACATGTCTTGCTTATAGAAGATTCAGACTTTATGTACTCACTTGTCATTTCAAAATAGAATAGAGAATGGTTAGAATATAATGTCCCAAATGGTTATAAAATGATTTGGGTACATCTCTAGATAAGAAAAGATCATGAACCTTATTTGCAAATCATTTTAATCTTAATAAATGCCATGACATTCATGTTTACTACATTTACATCATTTTTGGCATTATATTTCAGGGGTAGTATCCCATAAAAGAGCAGTCATTGTTATCTAATACTTTCTATCTTTTGAGATAACAAAAGGGGGCATATAATTCTTCAATTTGTATTTATATAACATTTGTTGATCGACCAACACTTCCACTGAGTTACTTCTTAGTTGACCATATTCTTGATCAAAAGCTTATTCTCAACTGAAAGTTTTTCAGTAATAAAATTCATTTAAAATTTCAATACTTGGTTTACAGATTCAAATATTTCTTTATCGGATATGAGTGCCTTATCATGAAGTTGGGATCTTCAATGATTGTCTTTTTAACCATTTTCTTGTGTTTGAGCTATTTTATTTGGTATGATATTAAGGGGGAGCTCAAACTCATTGAATATAACTTACATATCTCTTTTCTCTTAAATGATTCTCTATATCAGCAAAGGATTAATGTCCTTTGACATTTTATTTTGATATTTTTTAAGAACTATTTTATGGTACTTAATGGCTTCTCTACACTAGCATGGGATTAAAATTTCTTATGTTTGGTCTAGAGATTCTTTTGTTGACCTCAGTTTTGTTCTTAATGAACCATCTAATCAATTTTTGGGCTTAACATCTTCAAAGTGATTACGAAATCAGTTTCAGTTTTGTCTTTTGATTTTTCATGAAATATCTATATCATGGTGGACTTAAGATTCATTACCATTGATCTAGAGTATCTTTTTAACATTTGTGCTCAATCGTATCTTTTGATCATGAAGGACTTAACAATTATATCATTGGTAATAATACAATATTTTTGTTCCTTGATCAAATATGGCTTTCTGAATATGCCTTAATAAGATTAATGACTATTTTTGTTTAAGGCTTTTTCTCATAAATTAGTATTCTATATCCATTAGTACATTTGAGTATAAACTTTTCCCTATAAAAATGACTATCTTATTGAACGGGGTCTCCTTGAGGGGGAGCACTGGTGACCCTTTTTTACTTCAACAAAAGGGGGAGAATACCCATGATATAAGTTAGCTTTCGATAGAGCAATTCCAAAGTATGATGCTCTAAATTGGATACTTTCCATTTATCTTATGGGAATATTACCATTATAAAAAGGAGGAGAGTGTTGGATTTTTGATATGCCACACTCATATTTATATGCTGCAAATATTCCCCAAATTATGTTACTAACATGTGTTTTAAGTATTTTAGGTGATCAAGGAACTAAGTCAAGATCCAACTACAAAGACCTTGCAAGCATATATTATTAGATACTTGCAAATCAAGTTGTACCATATATTTATGTATTTTTTTATGCATGTGTTTTTGTACAACTTGATATGCATGATCTACGAACAAGTTATGATCCTACAAAACCTATCCAATACACTCCCATGAAGACTTTAGGTTTGATAGGTTTCATATGAGTTATTAATAGGACCTCCCATACATTGCAAATCTTTTCACAAAGTACTTATCAATTGAAAATTGTCGACTGAGACACACTCGGTCGAAGACTTAGATAATGAAATAAATATCTTTGCATATATTAAGTTTTGAGTCATTCTCAGTCGACATTATTGTTGACCGAGAAAGTTGGTCAAAGAAAGGTTTGACGGATTAAGAGTCATTATGCTTAGTTGACCAAGAATATAGACTAACACAACCATTGGAGCCTAGGACACTGCCTGATCGACAATGTTATGGACCAAGACTCCTCCTGGTTGATGAGTTTGTTGACCTGGACTCTTCCGATCAATGTTATTATGGACCGAGGAAGATTCTACAAACTATTTTGTTAACAATAAAATTAACTATTGTAACTTTATTAACTATATTTAATGGATAGTTAACATCCTCAAACACTCTAGACACTTCCCACAAGTTGCCTAACCACTTTTATACATTTAATATGAATAGGAGTGGTCTTAGGACACATGGACACATAAATTGCACATACAATTGCATACACATTGATTCACATACTTGAGCACACTACTTTCAATCTTTCTCAAAGTGATTAGGCCCTACACTTCAAGTTGTCATCCATATAGACCAAGCCTTAGCTCTACACTACAACCCTTCTCCACCAAATAAAAACTTTCCTAAACCTTTTTTGGAGTGGATCATCATCACTTGTCCAATAGAGAACCTTTTTTGGAATGGATCAACATCACTTGTCCAATAGTGATTAATTGTATATCTTCTGAGCTGCATTATATTTTCCATCTCTCCAACCTACTTATACAATGGTGTACTACTCTTAGACTACTTATTGGAGTGAAGTATGTACAAGAACCTATGAGAAGAAGTAGTCTTATCAAATTGGTGCTCTTCCACTAGCCATTAAAGAAGAGGTGAAGCAACGATGCTCTTCTGTGTCTGTCAAAGAAGAGGTGAAGAGGGTGACCTTCCATGGCCCGTCAAAGGTGGGAGTTCTCCTTGAGATAAAAAGGACAGTTATCCTTTGTACCATAAAAGACACCAGTATTTTTTTGTGTATTGTGTATCAATATATAAAGGAATAAAAAACACAATTTAGAAATTCTAGTTGGAAACAACTAGGTAGTGGACTGACATCTTTTAACTGGACCACTCTAAATCTTTGTGTCCTTTTGTAGTTGCTTTATTCTCTCTCATTTTGTTAGCTAAGTGTTTTAATTTTCTTTAAAATCTACTAGAAACTTTATTCACCTCCCCCCTCTAAATCTTTTCAAACAATACATATGGTGGCTATACTATATGTGAAACTCAAAATGCATCCTAATATGAGAGTGTATGTTACAAATATTTGTTCTATCATGTCTACTGATTCATTATAGTGACTTGGTGGAGAACTAGGCCTATGAAATCAACTCAATTTGTGGTATTGCATCAATGATGCATATGATTTCATAGTTTCTTTGTGATACATGTATTTTAATGTCTAATACTATTATCTAGCTACATATCCATTTTTGTATGTATTACTTGGGGGGCATTATCACATTTTCTATGGGAATTCATATATTCTAGGTGTCGACCTATCAAATGTGATTCCATGTAGTGTGTAGTGGAACCTATTGTCATGACTTCCACCTTCATCTTCGATGCTTTGACCTCATAAACACTCACATGATAAGGAATGTTTTGTTTGTTCATCTAGTTTTGTCCTTGTGGTTTTCGATGTTTTGTTTGATTTTGGGTGTGTGCATGCTTGATACTTATCCATTGGTTCAAGTAGGAAGGCCTATGTTCCATATAACTAGGTGTTCTATGCATTAACTAGAGTACCACAATTGACCATTCTTCTTTCTTGGAGGTGTGTTCTTGTACAAGTCTGCTCCTTTGTCTTCCATGTAGGTTTGTTCATGCACTTAAGTGAGAGGATAGCATGTTAGTTACCAGTCCAGGGGTGTGTCCCACATCACCCAGTTGGTCTTAGGATCGCGATATTCATAGATGAATTTTCCACCTAGTTCCTTGATCTCTTATTAAGTACCAAAATTAGTGTGCAACATTTAGGAAGCACCGTATACATTTCTAAGACATGCTAAAATGTCATTCATGGTGGTGCTATTTTCTATAAATTACCTTTTAAAATAATTAGTGGTTTATGTGAAACATTATATACTATGAGGAGTAAAAGGAAGGATCTGAGGCATCTCCTCACCAAGTAACATCGCACAAGGCAACATGTCATCAAGTTGTTCTTATCCCAATCACAATCCCACTACCTAGACGGTGGTAGAGGGATTGAAGTGTCCATCCTTGGGCGGCCTGAAGGAAATAACACACTACATATACAATAAGAAAAAATATTTCAGAAACATAACGTTAACAAGAACTAACCAACCTAGTTTATGATTAAGTGAACTTGTCCATGTCATCAGAGTAGTGAAAAGCAGAAGCAGATCTTAGTCATCTCTTTTTAAAACCTTTTTGCCTAATAGCGAAAAATCATGACACCCGACTAGCGCAAACACAGAGGTAAATTTTTGGTTGAAACAAGTGAAACTGCATAATAAAATAGGCTATTGACATGTATATAATAAAAGAAGTAAACAAATTTAATCAAATAATTCTTCAAAAAAATACCATGCATTTTATCTCAATTTTCCATTATACCTTTTTTGGCCACTATTGTCCTTAACCACCTAGGTTTGGGGATACATGTATTAAACCATGTCTACACCCAAAGGTGAAGGTTGGTTTACCTCCACTTTTATGTATTGTTGCGCCCATAGGTGTGGACCAATTTGTGTTGATGTACATTAGGCCCTTTCAGCACCCAATGGTGAGGGCTTATTTGTACTCATGCATTAATCCCTAGCTACACCCAATGGTGAGTGTATGTCTATGTGTCAAATATTGATGTCAGTGCATAATGGATTTTTGATTTAATTAATGTTCAAAGTTTTCATAATATACTTATAGGAGACAATTAGAAGATTGTATTATAGGTAGTCACTTAGTTCAACAAATACTATTATATGAAAATAAAAAGGAAATAACACATACCATACAACCAAGCACTACCATATGTATGTCAAGGGGGATAATAAGTGTACCTTCACCAGAGTTCAAAGAAATAATTTCTTTGGGTGTGAAAAGTGTATCAGAGTCAAATCTTCGCACAAAAGGGGTATACCCACATTAAAAGTCTAGTCATCAATATGCAAGGACACAAGGACCAAATAAGGGGTTTTTAAGACTCATTATCATTCTTAGTTGTGGTACTCCATCAATAACCAATATTCTAATTTATCAAGTTTTCAATACTAATATCATTTTCCTACATAGTCATTATCAAGATTGAAGGAGGGTCCACATATTTTCCATAATGTGCAACTTAATCCCTAAATCATCATCAAAGGTGAAGTCCAAGGGTCAATATCTAGGTATTCACAAATTTGGAGAGGGTCAAGATCTAGGTGGTCATAAGATTTTCTACTCTCATATGAAAAATATAAAAAAACATAGGGTTATCACCCATGATCAAGATCCATAATTATTTTTGGGTGTGTTTCTTGAATGTTATGAGGTTTTGAGAGTTGTGAAATTTTCATGTATGGATGGTTCATAAATGAGTAAAATTGGGAAAAAGGGACTATTCTAGGATGTAATGTAAATCATCCATTATCCATGGGGAAAATAGAAAATTTACTTTGTGGTTGTCTTCTATAATATAGGGGAAAGATCTATGCAAAATTTGATAATCATCAGAATTTGATTGGTCCACCCAGGGGAACAAATTTTGAAAAGATTAAAGAGAAATAGGAGAAACAATAGTTTATGGGTTAGTTTGCAAGTAAATTTGATTTTAGCTTAAATAGTGAATTTAGGCATTTTGACCATCTCAATGGATTTAATAGGTAGGTCTATGTCTGGTTTGGTAATTTTATGATCCTTTTGTTGAGATTTAAGGCCAATCAACTAATTTTTCAAAAGTGGAAAAAGAGGCTATTGTTTCGTTTTACCCACTAATCAAGTGTGTATTGCAAAGTGAAATGTCAATACACCTCATTATTGTATGTGTAAATTTTCTTTTGAACTTTGCTTCATATAGAGTCTTTGTGCTCTAGTTGGAACTTTATTATCAAATTAGGTTGTTCTTCATCCTAAAAAACTCAAGGAGGGGTTGTACA